>JAPPVO010000013.1:66451174-67059354 GCA_030407325.1 Camellia japonica | reverse complement strand
GGAATAACCAACTTTGAGCTCTCTTCAGCTAAGATTAGGATCTGGGCTGAAGAGGTTGGCTGGAAAAACCAACACTTCTCCTAAGCCGAGGATAAGGATCTAGGATGCAAGACGTTTGGCAGGAATAACCAAACACTTCGCTCTACGTTGGCAGAAATAACCAACTTTGAGCTCTCTTCAGCTAAGATCAGGATCTGGGTTGAAGAGGTTGGCTGGAAAAACCAACACTTCTCCTAAGCCGAGGATAAGGATCTAGGCTGCAGGACGTTTGGCAGGAATAACCAAACACTTCGCTCCAAGTTGGCAGGAATAACCAACTTTGAGCTCTCTTCAGCTAAGATCAGGATCTGGGCTGAAGAGGTTGGCTGGAAAAACCAACACTTCTCCTAAGCCGAGGATAAGGATCTAGGCGGCAGGACGTTTGGCAGGAATAACCAAACACTTCGCTCCAGGTCGGCAGGAACAACCAGCTTTGAGCTCTCTTCAGTTAAGATTAGGATCTAGGCTGAAGAAATTGGCTAGAAAAACCAACACTTAGTACTCTCCAGCTGAGATGAGGTTCTAGGCTAAAGAGTGGTTGGCTGGAAAAACCAACACTTAGTACTCTCCAGCCGAGATAAGGATCTAGGTTAAAGAGCGGTTGGCTGGAAAAACCAACACTTAGTACTCTCCAGCAGAGATAAGGATCCAGGCTAAAGAGTGGTTGGTCGGAAAAACCAACACTTAGTACTCTCCAGCCGAGATAAGGATCTAGGCTAAAGAGTGGTTGGTTGAAAAAACCAACACTTAGTACTCTTCAGCCGAGATAAGGATCAAGGCTGAAGAGTGGTTGGCTGGAAAAACCAACACTTAGTACTCTTCAGCCGAGATAAGGATCAAGGCTGAAGAGTGGTTGGCTGGAATAACAAACTTTTGGTAATCTTCAGCCAAGACAACAACCTAGGCTGAAGAGGTTGGCTGGTATGACCAGATAAGGTCTCAAGGCTAGAACCGAGATAGGTATCTCGGCCAGAATATGTTATGCTGCATTCAGATTACAATTGGAAAGTAAATGCAAGCATAGCATAGCAGTTAACCGAACTAACAGTTGAAACAAGAAGAGATGTCATTCAAAATGCAAGTCAAAGGTACAAAAGGTTGGGCCTTAACCCAGTTACATATTCTTTGCAAAAGTAAAAAGAAGAAAGTACAAGATCAAGCAACAAGGTCGTCAAGATCCGCATCCAGTTCAACTCGAAGCCCGGTTTCAGCAAGTAGCTCGGTCACACTTTCAACCAAGTCTTCCACCGGTGGCTCCACCCAAGCTGACTAAACGACGGGATCATTGGCGATGACCTGGGCATTATCAGGCTCTGGGGCCTCTTCTTCATCATCATCTTGAAGAAATTTTTGTTGAATGGCGTGGGCATACTCCGCCATGTAGCTCGGTATAAAATGTGGAGGAGGGTTGAGAAAGACCTCGGTCTCTAGGCTAAGACCGAGCTGCGTTACCGCCGCCTTCCACCCACATTTGAAGAATATATCTTTAGCAGCCTCGCATTGCTAGATATAGGTGTCCTCCCTCTCCTTGTAGCCCCGATTTTCAGCATCTTCCATGCTCTTCTCCAACCGGGTAATTTCATCATTCTTCTTTTTCTCGAGCTTGGCCAGCTCGCGCAAATATTTGTCTTTCAGCACGGCCGCAGCCTTCTGCTTATCTGCTTCGGCTGAATTGACTAGGCCGGTTAGCCGGGCTACTTCAATCTATAGCTCGGCCATCTTTTGCTGGGATTTTTTTAGCTCGGCCGTTTTAGCATTGGCCTCTGCCATGGCCTGCCTAGTGGTCTTTCGAAGTTCTAGCACGCGCTTATGTGCAACGTGGTTCTTCTGTAAGGCCTACAAGAAGAGAGAAACAATTTTGAGATGAACCGAGCAAAAAGATGTTGAAATTTGGAGAAGGAAAAGAGAACTTACCAACACCATTGATTTTGTAGCCGAGCGAATGGCCTTCAGCTCGGTAAGATGATCATGGTGATCCATATCGGCTGGAAGGCAGACGCTCTTGGCCAAATTAAAGGCCAGCAAATGGTCTTTTTCCGCGACCACTGAGTCGGAGTCAGTGATAGCGCGGTTCTTGTAGGTAACCTTAGGCACCCAATTGGAGGAGCTAGCTCGGTTAGAGTGCTCTGGTTGCGGGCTCGGTGGGGTGGTGTGGTTTGGGGAAGGATGCTTTTATCTTCATCGACAAGGTGTGCCTCGATTGTGGAAGTCCGAGCACGCTTGCTTGGCCGAGATGATGACGGCTGAGAGGTGGGGACCGCTACCACGTCCTCGTTTGTTTGGCCGGCTTATTGTACCTCGACCTAAATTGTTTCAGTGATAAGAGCTCTTACTGCTCTCTTTTTGGCCATCTCTTGTTCTGCAGTCAATGGGATAAGATTGATTTGTGGGAGGGTTGGATCAGGTTCAGGAGAGGGCTCCAAGAGGAAGTCGGTCTCCCTGGTCTTCCTCCTGCTGTTGTATCTGTAGGTCGGCTCGAAGTTGAGTAGCTCGGCCCAACTTCGATTGGGATATCTTAGTGCGGCGTGGAGGGCGTCAAGATTTGGGTAACTGTATTGTGACTTTAGAAAGTTTAAATCTGCATGAAGGAAAATTACAACGGTTAGTGCGGTTCAAAAATACAAATAAAGTAAGGAATGCAAAAAATGAGCCGAGGTATGTATACCGACTACGCCATTGTTCCAATTTATTCGGTCGCCCGGGATCTGGGCTTCTTGGTCTTCGAAGTTACCAGCGACCCAGAAGAAATCATCATCATTTACATATTTATCTAGAGTATTTTTTATTATTTTCTCCCAACGGCGTCTTATTCTTAGATAATATACCCAGCCGTCTTCGTTTTGGCCTAATGAATATTGATGGAATAATTCGGCCAGACCGAGGTTGAGGCCAAGCCGGTGGTTTAGCTCGGCGATGTCGTTTATTATCCTGTACGAATTTGTGGAAAGCTGGGTAGGGCAGAGATTTGTTTGTCTAAGGAATTCACAAAGAAGAGGCTGAACAAGAAAACGGAGTCCGGTTTCTACAATGGAAAGGAGGGTGAAGGGAACGAAGCCAGTTTTTTCCTACAGGGTAGTGTCTAGTTTGGCTAAGCTAAGGTGGACGTCATCAGGGATATGGTAGTCCCTTCGGAACTCGGCCATAGCCCCAGGTGAGTTTACTAGAAACCTATATTTCCCCATGTGGTCTTAAATTATGTATAAATTATCCCCAAGTGTTAGCTCGGTACTGAGATGAAATGGAGTATCTCGGTTGAAGCGTTCAAATGAGTGCCTGGGCAACCTAGTCAGAGTCTGCAAAGGGCAAAGGAAAAGTGTTAAGCACAGATCGATGGACTGTGCTAAAAGTAAACAAAGGTAAAATAAATGTTGTCTTACCCCGGCTACGTGGGACACTATCCATTTTTAGCTCGGTTTGGGCGAAGAAACTTTAGCCAGGTTCAGTAAATGAAAAGTTCGTAGCCCGGTTGTGGTTTATGGTGCAACATTCTTAGTTCGGTTTTTGACTGAGTAAGGGAGTTGGTTTGGCCCCAAATATTAGCCCAGTTGGTGGTTGAAGCTTTATAGCGCGGCATTGCGCAAACCTAATACAGTTCGCTAGCTCGGCTAAGTAAAACAGAAGCTACTTAGACCTAGTTGGAACTACAGGTATGGCATGAAGTCCTATCGGTTGTTCAGTTTTGCTAGGTACACACCTAATACAAACAACCTCCTAGTCTGGTTGAAGTGTGATTTCGGATCAAACACGTCAATTCTCAGATTATTCGTAAATACAATGGTTCTATTACATGGTTTCTCCCAGAAAAATGGAAACAAAAATAGTTTGTGCGTTTTGAGGAACATGTGGATAGTATGCTACATACAACAAAAACTAGAGAAACAAAAAGGAAATGGGATTGAGTTACTTACAGTTTGAAAACGTAAGGATGAAGTTCGAGATCACAAGGAAGAGATTCACAGGCACTGTATTTGCAAGAGTAAAAACTCAGAAGAACGGAGAGAGAGAAGATGAATAGTAAGAGAAGATGGTTCGAAATGTAGGGTTTTTTGTATAAGAACGTGTGAAAAGGGCGGGACTGTTCAAATTTTTCGGAGTACGAGGACGGCGCGACAGTTACGCCGGGCCAATGAGAGTCTGCCACGTGTCCATGGAATAGAGAGCGATTCAGTTACAGCGACTGAAGAGACGTCTTGATCGGACAGATTGGTAGCCCGGTGTGAGTTTAGCTCGGTTTAAAAGCTAAAGTTTTTTAGCTCGGCCTGTGACGGGTAATCCCAATCACGCTGCGCAGATGGGATTAAGGGGCAATTGAGAGGGTAATTTATCAATAAATTGGGCCGAGCTGGGTAATGGGCCGTTCTGTGGGCCACGGTAAGAAAGACTGAGTAAAAGGGCCTGTAGATTAGCTCGGCCCAGAAGGAGCCTTGCAGTTAGCTCAGCCACCTCGGTCGAAGTGGTAATTATCTCGGCCACAGTGTTTTGGACCGAGGTGTTATGGCTTTTTGAGGTTGACCTTGCTATGGTTAGCGCGGTCAGTACTTACTGCGGTTAGCACGGTTTCAAAGGATCAAACCGAGGTACAAGCAATGAATGGAAGAACCGAACTAGTTGGAGCTCGGTCATTTCTGCTGATTTAGCATGGCAATGTTAGCTCAGTCGTTTTGTCATACTACCGAGGTAAAACCATCTCACTTGGTTTAAACAATAAGAGGGGTGTAGAAGGATAAGCATTATCTTTCAGGAGTGTAATTCCTAGGAGGACTCTACATGGAGGAATAAGAGTCCTACTAGGATTGTGCCATGTGGAACCTATAAAAGCTCACAACACCACCTATGGAGAGGTAACACAACTTTGATTCTCGACTACACAGAGCTTTTTGTCTATTTTGCTGACTTTAGGCATCGAAGAGGTATCCGGCACACACCCGCTGGCTAGCTCACGTTTGTGTTTTCAGGGAGTAAAGCGACGACGTTTGGAGGAGCGCAGACTTGATCAACAGGATTATACGAGAAGATTATTTCTTACTCGTACAACATTGATAGTCAAGTGATATAAAAATATTTTATTATATATAATTCACACATATGACACAAACTCAAATCTCAATATAATAATATATTTTTTATGCTATGTGATACTTGTCATAACATTTTATGTCTAATTTTGAACAAAAGTTAACTTTAAGAATAAATATATAAAAAAAAAATTGAAATATAAAAGACCAAAATGAGAAAAAATAAGCTTTAAAAACCAAAGTGGAAAAGTTCCAAAACATAAATGACTAAAAGTTTAATTTACCCTATATATAGGTATATATACACCACATGCAAAAGCCCAAAGTGTGTATATATATAAGCTTATCTACCTCATCCAAAGGATAAGAATTTATTAATAACATTTGTCACATACGAAAGTAGCTATATGCCATGCAATGACACTCACCACACCTGATGACACCAGTATATAAATGGACAAAAATATCCTTACGCTGTGTTTAGTTAGAGATTTAAGGAGAGATTTGGAAAGAAAAAAGAAAAAAGTGTATGAAATTATATAAAATATAAGTATTTTTATTCACATTTCACTTTTTTTTTCTTTTTTTCTTTCTAAATTTCTTCTCAAATCTTCTAACCAAACATAACATTAGAGACCATAAGGTCTCTGTCACTATTCTTGTGTCTTTTTGTCTATTTAGCCCCTATAATACGAGTCTATTCAAGTCATTTTGTATACAAATGGAGAATTCTAAGCTTGTTTGGTTGGCCGGAATTGCATTTTATATTCAGAGAAGAAAAGAGATGTAATTTTCTAGTAGATTTTGGGACAGTGAGGAGGAGATATGGTGTGACAGGCTTTCTAGGGAGAGAGAAGAGAACAGCAGGCCTAGTTGTAAGTGGGGGCAGCAAAGGACATAGTGCAATGCAAGTATGATTTTTGTGGGATGGTTATACCAATTTTGATGAATAAGGACATAGGAATAGGATAGGAGTCACTTTCTTGTGAATTCTGTTATGTTCAAATCTTTTGGGTCCCCCTCGCAGGTCCGTTTTGGCAAGTTGATAAAAAATTAGTTTTTTAATTTTTTTGAGTTACATTTATCTCGTTTGTTTTCACTTTTTAAAAAATATTTTTTAAAAAATTATACTTTCTTATTTTTCATATTTTTTTACTTTTATTAATTTTTTTTAATATTTTAAACAATTTTTTTTTTACTTTTTAGACACACCTAACATAAATATACCTAAAAAATAAAAAAAAAATTGTAAAAAAAAATCTTTTAAAAATTCACTAAATACCAAAAATCCAAAAAAAATACAAGAATTCAGTACATTTTTTGTATTTTTATGTATTTATTAATTTTTTAAAATATTTTTATTTTTAGATACATCTAAGTAAGGTGCATCCAAAAAAATAAAAAAAAATGTTTAAAATTTAAAAAATATTCACTAAAAACAAAAAAATACGAAAACCAAAAAAGTCAATTTTCAAAAAACTTAATCCAGAAAACTCAAACCAAACACACTGATTATTTCTCTATATTTTATACTAAAAAAAGTCAAAAAGTTACCAAAAAAAAAAAACAAAAAAACAAAAAAGTTAGAAAACTAATTTTTTACCACCTTTTCCAAACACCACACAATCAAATATGTGTCATGAATTTGCGCTAGACATAACTTCGGACCAGTGCTTCTTACTCACATTCATACAAAGTGCAAAGCAAGCATATGTTCAAACTTTGTATTCTGATTTTGGATCAAGTGATTTAGTGAGAAATAATAGGAACAAATTCTTATGTTTGGTTTATAAGTTAGGTAAGAAATGATGAGAAATAGTAAAAAGAAAACTCTCATATTTTATAGGTTTCTTCTCACAAAAAGGAATGAGATTTTGTAAAAACAAAATAATTGATTGTGTATTTTTAATAATGTCGAGATTGCCCATTAAAAAACAAACGAAGAAAAAAAAATCTTACTTATATCTCTACATGGAAGATCAATTCAATTCTTTTCTTTTGTCACACCACAATCCATACATAGTATAAATAAGATCAATGATTTGTTTAGTGATATTCTCTAACCAGATGTAATCTTTGAATGCAAGCCTTATGTTACTCCACCATGCAACTTCCTCTGTTCCCCTCCAACTTATGGTATTTAATGAAGGTTGATTTTCACAAACAAATAATATATATATATTAAAATCTAAGTAGAAATTATTATTTTATAGAATAACGGTGAAGATTAGATATCATTTCAATATGGACAAAAAGACTAAGTGTACATTATCTCAGAAAAATTTAGAAAACTAAAAATAAACAAAAGTAAAATTAAGATTATATATGAAAGCCAGAGTTTTGGAGTTATTGAATTCCCCACCAATTTCATAACTAAATTTATTGATTTACTAGATGAAAAATCACTATTTTGATAACAATGATCTATTGTGACTATAAGTCCTAAGACATCTTTAAATCACGAGTGTGAATCATCATCGATTGACACATAGCATCTATAATAAATCACTATTATAATAATACTTTTATTTATTTTTTATGTAGATTTGTAAACATTACTTGACAATATTAGTGTACAAATAATGGTAGTAAAAGTAACAGAGTTTAATGGTCTTTCGTCACTGGCCGCAATGCAGAGAGACCCACAGTGGTCCCCTACACCTCACCATTCACAGAGCCCCCCAACTCCCAACTCGATCTCTCCAGCTCACCGGCTCAGCCACCACTGAACGCGACCGTGCCACCCTAACTTGTGCCAGGGGGCGTTATTGATGATCTCCACCGACTTTGTGTGTTTGAATACAATGAAGAAAGACTAATCAATAACCCAATGTTTTGGCCTAATATATGAGACCTAAAACTTGAGGATTTGATCACTCTAAAGTCTCTAAGGTTTTAGATTTGACTCTTTTCGTCAGCAAAACTTTTGAGGTTACAGATAGTAAAGAATTAATCTCTTTTCAAAAAGCTTGATCCAATTGTAAGGATTTGGGGGTATTTTGGGAAGATGATTAAAAGTTACTTTTTGACTTTTTTTAATTTTTTTGTGAGAAGAGGAAGTGGGTTAAAAGCTGGGAACTGACTTTTAACCCACTCTCCAAAATAGCCCTTAGTTTGGTATGCACAAGTTAGCCAAGATATCCTGTATAAAAGTTAGCCCAAGATACCCTATATAATTTTTTATTTTTTATTTTTAAAATGAACTAATATGATACTGTTAGGGAAATTCTACAATACACCATATATATTTCAATTATGACAATTATAGTGTCTGATTATAATTTATTGTGGCATTAATTATTATCTATTGTGAATTTGTTTTTTTATTACAGCAATGCTAGATATCATGAAAAACATTTCATGAAAATAATCACGAAAGTTTTATGACCCTTGGATTATACTTAGAATAAAGCACTACACACTAATCAAGGTAATCTAAGAATCATAAATCTTTTATGATAATTTTCATAAAAAAAATTTCATGATCCCTAACTTTTCCCTTTTTATTATGACCCAAAAGAAGTTTGGTTATACCTTATTTAATGCTTTGTTATGACTCACTATATATATATATATATATATATATTTGTTATGATTAAAAAAATTAGTTATGACATTTGTGATAATCAATATCACAAATATCATAACTTACCTATGGTACACACCCTAAAAGGAGTGTGTATAGTAACATGACCCTTAATGTTAAATTAGTAAGTAAAATATTTATATATACACATAATTTAGGATAAATTACAACAACAACAAAAAATATTAAAAAAAAAAAAAAAGGTTTGACCTCAGTAACAAATCAAATTCTAATTTTTAAATTGTTTCAATTTAAATACTCAATTTTTAAAATGATATCAATTATAACCATCTGTTATTTATAAGTAACAGAACAGAACATGAGTAATTTACATAATTTAATTACTTTTTGTGGGTAATGCTGGACAACAACAGTGATTATGGGCTGAGAAAAAAAAGAAAGAGGTGGCAATGAGCTGGAAAATGGAAGGAGTAGAGAGGATAGGGAAAAGAGATGGAGGGATGGCAGTAGGATAGAAAAGAAGAGGCGTGGTGATAGATAAATTTTGAATGGAACCCTAGTACTTAGAAATTTGGGAATTTATCAATTCTGTGAAAAATTGATATTGATAAACCAAAAAGAGTCCTCTCTGAAAAAAGTTGTTCATTCATAACTAAAGAATATGGATCCACCAAAATTTGGAAATAGTCTTTTTAATTGTATAAAAATTAATCATAAAGTTAGATACAATCTTTTCATATGAGCATGAGATTTATAAAATGATGAGACCCATCACATGTTAGAGGATTGTGTCAGATATTATAATCGATTTCTGTGCTCATAGACTTTTTTTTTTCAGAACCTATGCTAAAAATAATGTACAAAAAGAATAAATTCATCTTTTTTTTAGAGCGGCTTTACACTTGTACTAAATTTTTTTTTCTTCTTCCTATTAGTTATGTGCATTGGTCATGGTGTCTCAATCCTAAGAGATATTCTGGAAATAAAATAAAATAAATAGTTCATAACCTTAGAAAATTAGTAATGGAAAGGTTGTGAGGTAGTGATGGAGTCGGTAACTCGTTGCAATTGATAGAAAACTCAATTGCAATTTTTTTTCCTTGTAAATATAAATGGTTAGGTAGCTGCCAAGAGATTTTGATAAATTTTTAGAGAGGCTAGACTTATTGTAACGATAAAGGTGGGAAATGATTATCATTGTCAAGACTAATGAAAGATAAAATGTCTGACTTTAAACCTTTAAGATTTAAATTTAAATAATTAAAAAATTGAGATTCAATTTATTATTCAGATCAAACCTTAAATTATTATTATTATTATTATTATTATTAATTTTTCTTAAAATTTATTAGTGTCATGACATTACTCTTATTGGAATAAATAGAAAAATTACATACTATGTGAATTAATTTCTGTAACAAGACTTCTTACACTGTGTTAGACCACTGTTTTATCACTGTTTTATTCATATAAACAAATGAGGCTAAAACTCTTGAGAGGTGTACATATTTCTTCACACATTCACTCTCTCCAAAATAGCCATTTGTGAAAATATAACTACTATTTTAGAGACTTTCATAGCTATGAACAAAAGCAAGTAAATTTATAGTTTGATATAAACTCTTATATTTTTTTTCTTTTTTTTTTTAATGAATGTTATGAATTTTCATATAATTCTTTTTATGTCAACAAAAATTAGAACTGGTTTGTTTAACACAAAAGCCAATTAATGTGAAGAGTACATTCCAGGTGGCCAAACTTAAAAGGTTTGGATTTATAGTACATGGATTTTTTTAAGTAATTTTTTCTAGGAAAATTTATCCATAAGTCCTAGTTTTTGAAACGTTGAACCATTTAGTCCTAAAAGTTTTCTTATGCTCCATTTAGTTCCATTTTTACATCAGCATGATGTAAATGATGTAAATGATCTGATGTTTCATTCTATAATTTCAAAATTTATTGAAATCTGATGAACATTAGATGTTTTTCATCCTATATTTTTAAACATTATTGAATTTGATGAACATTAGATGTTTGAAATCTAATGTTTGTAACATGACTCTGATGTTATTAACATTGTATCTGATTTATTAACATTGTAATGGGACCTTTCAGTCTATAAGAAAACTTTTAGGACTAAACAGTGCATAAGTTATTAATTTGGGATTTATTGGTGCATCCCCCTTTTTTCTAGAGCAATGAACCTAAAATCATGTGTTGTATTTTTGGATTTACTACATAGATTTTTTTAAGTAATTTTTTCTAGAATTTTTGGATTTAATACATAGATTTTTTTTAAGTAATTTTTTCTAGAGTCATGAACCTAAAATGATCTGTTGTATTTGAGCCCCCTATGGACAATTAAAATATCATGTGTAAAAGTCTAGGTACATACTTGGGCCATTTCTGTGTGTTCCTCATCTGTTGCCTAGCTTCCCATTTGGGAAGATGAAGTTCATGTGGCTATCAGTGCCACATGGTATGGTGGGGATATAAAAATGAAATCTTAAATACCACATTCTTATAGTAAACTACCAATAGGTTCTACTTTGAAGATTTATTACCCATTAAGTCCTATTGATAAATTTATTAAGTGATAAAGATAAATTTATCAGTCTTTTATTTTTATGAATAAATTTATAGTGATAAATTTATCAGTCTCTTTGTTTTTATGAATAAATTTATAGTGATAAATTTATTAGTCTCTTATTTTTATAGTGTTAAATTTATTAGTTAGGACCTGTAGGTAAATAAGTTTAGTTAATAGGACTGATTGGTAAGTACCCCTAATATTTATGCCAATTTTTTAAATAAAATAATGTGATAACGGCATTTTAAAAATATCATCTTGACAATTATAATTTTGTATTTATATATCACTTTTGTAAATAAATAAATTAAAAAAAAAAGCATATCAAAGAGATCCACAATTGCTTAGTTTGAAAATGATAAAATGTACATAAATAGTAATCTCATCTTATAACCAAGAAGTTATTTTTGTGTTCAAATTCAAAACGTCTAAATCACAATGAAACAATTTTGGTAGCGTTTGGTTTATATTTAGAATTATGATTTGAATGTAGAATTATATTTTGAATTTGTGAGTTTTAGAATTATAATTTGAAAAAAAAAAAAATTTGTTTGGTTATGAGTTTTGAATTAAATTTTGAATTGAGTGTTAAGTTTGTGAAAAGTTATTTGATTATGAGTCTTGAAAAGAATTTTCAAACTTAATTCAAAAACTTATAATTCATAACCAAACACACAACTCAAAACTCTATTAAAAATTCTATTCAAAGTTCATAACCAAACTCTTTTTAAAATTCAATTCAAAAAAATAAATTTTTTATTTAAAAAATTAAAAAAAATCCAAAAATATTTTTCATTTAAAATATTAAAAAAAACATATTATTATTTGTTAACAAAAATATTCAGCTAGTGCTTTAAAATTACTTTTGATTATATATTGGTTGGAATTTTTTTTAGTTGTTTTGTTTAAAAATGTTTTTTTTATTTTTTAAAAATTACTATGACAAATTAATTTTTTTTAATTATTTTTTTGTTAATTTTAAATAAATGTCCGAGTAATTTGTCATCTTGGTCTAAAAAGATATTTTCTATATTTAAAAAATATCAAAAACAAATATATATATATTCAGATAATAGGTGCCAATTGCTTAAAAACATATATATATATATATATATATAGTTCCGAACAGTTGACCGGATGTCTGGAAAGATGTCTTGGGGGGACAACCTGATAAACCCAAAAATTCAAAAATTGTCTAAGAGGATATTCGGGGCAAATGAACGGATAGACCGAAAATTCAAAAACTCTCTAATTTACCAAACATGTTTTCAAAATATACTTTGAAATTGATTTAGAATTATAAAAATTATAATCAAACAAAAAAATTGATTATTAATGTTGAATCATGGTTTGAGAATCAAACCAAACACATTATTATTCGTCGCATTGAAATCTGAAGACCAATATTTAGGGGTTGTTTGGGATAAATTAAATAAGTGCACTTTTTGACTTTTTATGAAATATGGGTTGGGTGTGGATTGGGTTTGAAATGATGTGGTAGAGAAGTGATGTGACTATAGGATAGTGACTTTTTGATTTTTTGACTTTTTTAGGTTATGCTAAACCAAACCTTATCTATACTATATATTAAGCAAAAGGGAGTTTTTAACCCCAAACCTTGTGGGAGCTCCAATCTCCAAATCTAAATTTCCTGATTTTTTGATTTAAAAAAAAAAAAAAACCTTAGCATTTATTAACTTCTCCCAATCCCCAAGTCTTACCATCATAATAACACTTTAATGCATTAAGAACAAGTAAAAAAAATTCTTTGAAATCCAATACATATGAATTCCTCGAAAAGTCCCAACACATATGATTATTATCCCTCATAATAACACTTGAATGTATTAAGAACAAGTATAAAAAAAAATTCTTGAAAAGTCCAACACATCTATACTATATATTAAGCAAAAGGGGATTTTTAACTCCAATTCTTGTGGGAGCTCCAATCTCCCAATCCAACACATATGATTATTATCAAAATATTAAACTTTAATATAATATAATAATAATAATAAAAGACATTTAATTCCTTGAAAAGTCCAACACATATGATTATTATCAAAATATTAAACTTTAATATAATATAAAAAAGGAAAAAAAAAAGACATTTAAAAAAAAAGATATTTAAAAATCGCAATTCACATATATAGATAACTAGCCTATCACCCGTGCTATACACGGGATAATTATAGATATTTATATTTGTTTTAAATTTTTTAAATATATAAATTATATTTTTTAAGATTTTTATAAAAATAATTTAACAATCTTATCGCTAACCATAGTGTATGGGAAAAGTTAAAAATAGTATTGCAGTAACTATACACGGATTATATCTATAATTATTTGTACGAGGGGATTTTAAATGCTGATCAGGGGATTTTGACCAAATCAATAAATACAGGCATGTAGAAAGACATGTGGATTGAAAAAAGTTAATAAATGCTGATAATGGGATTTTGACCAAATCAATAAATGCTGAGTTGTTTTTTTTTTTAAAAAAAAATTAGAAAATTCAAGTTGGGATATTAGAATTTCCACAGGTCTTGGGGGTTAAAAACCCCATTTTGCTTAATATATAGTATAGATTGTAAATATATTAAGGAAAATGTAGTTCTAAACCTCAAGCCTTGTGGGAGTTCCAATCTCTCAATCTTAATTTTCTAAATTTTTGATTTAAAAAAAAAAAAAAAATTCAGCATTTATTGATTTGGTCAAAATCCCCTGATCAGCATTTATTAACTTTTTCCAATCTACATGCCTGCATTTATTGATTTGGTCAAATTCCTGATTGACATTTAAAATCTCCTCATACAAATAATTATAGTATAGCCCGTGTATAGTTACTGCAGTAGCCTTTTTAATTTCTCGTGTACATTATGGTTAGTGATAAGATTGTTAAATTATTTTTATAAAAAATCTTAAAAAACATAATTATATATTAAAAAAATTAAAAAATATAAATATAATTATCCCGTGCATAGCACGGGTGATAGGCTAGTACTATATATTAAGCAAAATAGGGTTTTTAACCCCCAAGACCTGTGAGAGCTTCAATATCCCAATTTAAATTTTCTAAATTTTTTATTTTTTATTTAAAAAAAATCTCAGCATTTATTGATTTAGTCAAAATCCCCTAATCAGTATTTATTAAATTTTTCAATCCACATGTCTTTCCACATGCCTGCATTTATTGATTTAGTCAAAATCCCCTAATCAGCAGTTAAAATCCCATCATACAAATAATTATAGATACAATTCATGTATAGTTGCTGCAGTACCCTTTTCAACTTCTCCCATACACTATGGTTAGTGATAAAATTGTTAAATTATTTTTATAAAAAATCTTAAAAAACATAATTTATATTTAAAAAAAATCTAAAACAAATATAAAATATCTATAATTATCCCGTGCATAGCACGGGTGATAGGCTAGTATAATATATAATGAACTTTGAACAAAAAATGTCACAACCAATTACTTTCCTAAAATGCCCTTCCATAACTATAATTGATGGATTCAATCCCACCCTATCCATAGGCTTGCCAATTTCAAATACACTAGTGTGCACACCTTCTAGTATGCCTTCCTTTGGTTAGTGCTAAATAAGTTAGTTGAGATTAAAAAAATATAAAAGATAAAGTCGGCTAAATAAGTTAATAAAATAAAATATCATATCTAAATCATAATTATTTTATTTTTTCTCTCATAAAAATTAAAAAAGTCAACTCAAACGAAATTTTTAATCTTAAACTAAAAAAAATCTCAATTTAAAAGAGTCAACTAAAATCTTTTTATCAAACGGCAATTATATATACATATATTAGAAATAAATTTGAATATTCATTAAAAAAGTTATTGGAAAAAATGTTGTTTTGGTGACTTTAATTTAATATTAAAGTGTGGTGACTTTAATTAAATATTAAAGTGGGTCTCAACCATTTATTATCCTGTTTGGTAAAGCTGTGGAAAAGTGCTTATAGCTTATGCCTAAACAGCTTATAGCTTATAACTATGAACATAAACTGATTTCTGACTTATAAATTAAGCATCTCCTGCACCACTCAAAGAATAAGCTGATTTCTGACTTCCAAAAAGTTATAAGCTATAAGCTATAAGCTAAACCAAACACATCAAAATAGCTTAAATTAAGCTGAAAGCTGAAATAAGCAGCTTTTAAGCTGCACCAAACAGGCACATTGTGTTGGGTCCAAGTAGACCAAAAACCATTGAGAATTAAATAAGAAATTGCCTCATGATGTTAGATTCATGAATGGGATTTTAAGGGTATTTAAATCCTTTTTCTTGGCTAAATGGTGTAAATCCTTTGGGCATCCAAACTTTTCATCTTTCTGGAAAGAGGTTATGGATCCTGGTTAATAGGGTTTTTATGACCAGCCTTAAAGGCTGGAGGCTCTTCTTCTTTCCCCTATACATGTATAAATTAAGACCCTCCTGTCAAGTCTCTATATAGAAATTTTTGCTTCTATTTTACAAGTCAGTCTGCTAGAAAGTTCCTACTGTGAGAGAGTGCTGCCACTGTTTTTGTTCGCTAAGCTAGACAAAAAGTGCTTCTGCCGTAACTGGTTTTTGACCGTCGTATCCTGGGAGACAGACGCCGAAATTCCTCAAGCACTCGACCTGTAAGGCGGCGAAATCTGTTTTAAGGAAACTGCTTCCATGCAGGCTTCGGTTTGGTTTTTTTACCATTTTATTATTTTGTGTATTTCTGTTGAAATTTAGTTGTAATTATCAGCATATGTTCTTAGTATATAATTTTGATTTCTTCATAAATCTATTATTTAATTTCACAATTTAAACAACAAGCTTAAAACAGATTTTTATATATTTTCTATGAAATTGATCGAATAGATTTATATAGACAATTAGGTTAGCTTTGTTGTTACTAGGAACTATTGCGGAATTGCTCACTATTTCAATGATTGTAAATTATGCAATGTTATTCTCTAATTGCTTAGTTTAATTAGAATGCTCTATCATAATTTGCATACTTAATTGTATTAGTATGATCTTATTTTATGCATATGATTCATCATTTCCTACCATGATTGCATGAATTTTAAGGTTGTAAAAAATAATTTATGGATGTTGCAATTTTGACATGCTAATTCTATTCTAGTTTTTAATTTGTTACATGCTTATTATTTTCTAGACTAGATTACATAATTTAATGTTTTTAGAATTATTTGCATATGTTAATTGCTAAATGGTTATTGGCTTGTAACTCTTGTCTATTAATTTTAGTTTAATGTATTTGGAGTTATAGAGTTTTTATGAATTGTGTACATGATTAATTTGAATTTAATTGGGTGCATTAATCTAAATTATCTCATTGGGTGCATTAATCTGAATTATTTAATTGGGTGCATTAATTTTGAATTTAACTTATTTATTTGGAGTTATTAGTTTAAATGTTTATTATGAATTAATTTCATTCATAACTCATGAGTATTGAACTTTATTTTAAAGTTTTAATTTAATTGGCATTTTAATTCATTGGTTAATTTTATAAATAGTTGGCTAGATGATTTCAATTATTTATTATATTTACTTTTTGCTTAGATTATTTGTTTGTATTTTGTTGTGCTTTTTTTTCTGCTAACTTTCTTTACAGGAATACTTATGCGAAAGGGAATGGAAAAACAAATACAAAACTAAATGAATAGTATTTGGGATGTAAAAAAATAAATAAATAAAATTGTTTTGACTACTAACCTTTATGTTGAATAGGAATACCTAAGTGTGGAAAGGCTTTTGAACTAAATAAAATCCTTATGGATTGGCTATTTTATTTAAATGTTTGAAGCATGTTTTGCTTGAGATTTAGTTGGTTTGTTTACCAATTTGTAGTAGCAAGTTTTATTTGTTTGTTTTATTAGAAGCATTTTATATACGTGTAATTGTTATAGCAATTTTTTAAATTGCTTGTAAGTTTGGAACTTGGTTTGGTTTTCTGTGATAGAAACCAAAGTTTTTAGCTTTGGCTAAAGAGCAGTTCTTATTTGTTCAGAAATGACAACTAAGACGGATTTGGTTTCAAACCTTTGGAGTTTGAGGAAGTCTTTGGGTGTAATCATTTTATTCCCAAAGTGTTGGAAAACCATGTTTGGAGAAAGTCTTTGTTATAATTTGATTATGTCCAAAGTGTTTTGGTTTTTGAGAAAGGAAACCAAATTTTAGCATTAGCTAAAATATTTCTAATTTTATTCAGAAATAATGGGCTTAGTTCCGAGAGTACTGGTTAACTTTTATGAGTGGTGTAATTCTGGTAGCAAAAATTTTATTTGCTTGGAAATCGGTTTGTTATAACTTGGTTTATCCCCTAGAAATCTTAATTTTAAAATTGTTTCCTATGGACTAGGAGTCAACATGCTCTTGGATGTTTTGTCAAAAGGTTAACTGGGTTTTAAGTGGGACCGATGTGACCCCTCCAGTCTTCCTGGGAACATTCCTGACCATGTTCGATTCTAGGTTAAATGGTGAGACTAGTTTTGAATTAAATTTCCATCTGAGGGATTTTCTAAGGGTTAAGTTTAATTTCTGAAATCACAGAAGTGAAATTCTGTTGTGATGTTTCAGAAATGGCTTCAAAATGTGACAAACAGAAATGTTGTTCTACCTGACAACCTTAGCCTCACGAAATTCTTAAAGGAAGATCTTGAGAGATCAAGTATAATCAAAGGAAATCATAAGATTGCATTAAAATATCATTGAATTGATCAAAGGCAATTAGTACGGTATCCTTGTGTTATTTATAGCATTTATGATTGCTATGTGACTTTGCTTGAAAGCAAAGATGAGACAACCTGTTATAGTGGGTGAATATTTTTTAGATTTTTAAATTCTAAATATATTCTTAAATTGGTGGCTCCTAGTGAGTACAAGATCACTGATCACAGAGATAGAAAACTGGTGGTTCCTAGGAGATGTTAGACCACTGGCTACACGGTTATGAGATTGTGGTTCCTAGTAGTGAACAGATTACTGATCACATGTCAAGACATCATGGTTCCTAGTAGTGGAGAGACTACTGGTCATATGTCAAAACATGAAGATTCCTAGTAATGAGAGTCTATTGATCCTATGTCAGGATGGTGTAATTCCTAGTAGTAAAGTGACTACTAATCACAGGTTAAGACATTGTGATTCCTAGTAGTAGAAAGTCTACTGACCACATGCTGAGAAATTAGTGATTCCTAGTGATAAGACTACTGGCCATGTTATGAAGTTCCGAATAGTAGACTATTGAACACTGAATTTGTGTTTCCTAATAGTAAGACTATTGGCTTTAGAATGATAGGTTACACCAAATATATTTGGGTGCCTAATTCGGTTGATGACATTCTGGGAATGTATTTACTGTGATATGATTTTGAGAGTTTCATAATCATTGTGACACAAGGAATTGTTTAAAACACTATATGAATTTTTGGAAAAGGCCAAAAGGCTTTGTATAAATTCTACAAAGAAGACTTAATTATCCGACTCTAAATTGAGGAGGATAATAGAAAGAAAGGAGGGAGCACCTCCTTAGTAAAGGCCAATGTCATTGAGCATGGCAAATCTTCTGGGGTGAGGAAGAAGCCCCCCTTCCCCCCCCCCCCATGAACAAGGGCTCTATGCTGGGGCCAAGGGGTGGTGTTGCAAAGAAGCTGGCATACAAGCCGCAGGAACCTAGTTATCGGTTCTTTGGGAAGTGCTACAACTGTGGTAGCAAAGGGTTTTAGTTTTACTAGGGCTATACGCCATATCTGCTCCGAAAATGAGCTGTTTACAACTTTCGAACCGGTTACAAATGGTAAGAAGTTGTTTATGGAAAACTCTACTACCTCATTTGTTGAGGGAAAGGTGGTCTTGAAGTTAACCTCAGTAAAAGAGCTTACCTTGAACGAAGTCCTGTATGTTTCAGACTTTCGTAAGAATCTTGTCTCTAGGTCTCTTCTTAGTAAACATGTTTTTGCATGGTTTTTTAGTCTGACAAGGTCGTTCTGACAAAACACAAGTGTGAAACTTGTGTTGAAGCGAAGTAGACAAGATCCCGTATGAGTTATGGAAAGGCGTTAAGCCTTCATATAAATTCTTACAAATGTGGAGGTGTCTTGCAATTGTGGCGATTCCTACACCCTAACGAATTAGGATAGGCCCGAAATACGTGGATTGCATATTCATTGGTTATGCACATAATAGTAGTGCATATCAGTTTCTTGTACATAAGTCTGAAACTTCAGACATTCACAGGAATACCATCATCGAGTCAAGGAATGCATTTTTCCTTGCCGAACCCAAGAAGGGGTTTCGAGGTTTTGGAGCAATTTGATGAGCTTGCTAGTGATGATGATCATTTTGATGATCAAGTTGAGAATCAAGGTGATGATCAGCCTAGAAGGAGTAAGAGGGCTAGGATGTCCAAGTCTTTTGATCCAGATTTCTTGAAACACAAATCTGGATTTAAATCTTCACATGAGTCTTACAAAACATCAAAAGGAAATTTCTAACTTTACTAAGATAGCCAAAAGTCTTCGAAGGTTTTAGGCTCTTCGTCTCCAGCTATAAGTTCCTCTTTGTCACCTGGCATGATACGCCGTGAGCTTTGAATGCCCAATAAACACACACACACCCCGTCTTTTGTTCCAGTCCAATACACAATCACAAATATAACAACAAGTAGTAAAGCATGATACTCAAAATAAATAAACAAAGGGTTACAAGTTAGATGTTAGTAAACTAGAAATCCCCTAAAGAGATTTCGTCCTCCCAACCACAAGAATCGGACTCGGATTATTCGGTATGCCCCTTCTTTTACTGCTTTGTTGTAGAACTAACCTCGGATGCCTACCAACGGTTATATACCGCGTAGTGCCAACCGCAGGGCCTCAAAAGAGACGGTAATAATGGGCCTTGCCCAAATCCCTCCTTACACCAAATACCTAGTGTCCGAATACAACCGCTCCGTTCAAGGGTTTCGAAAACCACTTACGCAAGACCTTAACTTCCAAGTAGGGAACGCATCCCAACAATCCACACATCACACATTATCATCATTACTCAAGTGATCGAAAACCCAATACCATCCCAATTAAGTTTCCCGTTGAGTTAAATGTTTTAAAACAAGGTTAAACCAATCTTAACAAGATAATTATATCCGCATAAGCATGCATCATTAAGATGAAGGAGAATAAGAACATAACCACAATATGTACAACATTATGCCAAGATATGATCATACGCTAATAAACATTTTCATGAACACAAGAGCATAAAACACCTATGCATAACAAGATTTCCAGATTCGATATCACATAAGGATTAGAATAGAAGGGCTATTTTAGAATTTTTACCAGACTCGGCTTTCCTATGGTTCGTAGAGAATCTAATCTAGTTTCCAGAACATATTTCGGAAATGGGATAGCTTTTCTAGATTTTAAGTTATTTAGAAAACACTCCAGTGTTGTCCAGATTCATCGAACGTTACGAAAATTTGATTTTCTTGCAAACCGCTCACTGTTTTTCCATGAAACTAATTTTAGTTGAAAGCTAACTCCTTAAGGAAGATTTTTACATAAAATAGAGGTCCAGAATAATTTTATACATTTTGCTAGAATTTTTGAAAGTGGGCTGCAAAAATAGATTATAAGGTACAATACCCAAAACAAGAAGATTTATGAGAAAAGGGATCCATTAAGGGAAAATTTTCGTCTCTTTTATGATGAAAACATGCTAAATAACATATATCAATGACACATCTGAAAACAATATCTAGAACCCTTAAGAACATATATTTGAAAAAGGAAAATGAAAGAGAATGTTGTGTTGTGGCTTCACAGGCCATGTTATGGTATTTATTTAATCTGCCACCAATTTAAGAATATATTTGGACAAAAATTCATACAGTGTTTTAAATTAAAGTTTTAATTTAATTGGCATTTTAATTCATTGGTTAATTTTATAAATAGTTGGCTAGATGGTTTCACTTATTTATTATATTTATTTTTTGCTTAGATTATTTGTGTTGTATTTTGTTATGGTTTTTTCTGCTAACTTTCTTTATAGGAATACTTATGCGAAAAGGAATGAAAAAATAAATACAAAACCAAATGAATAGTATTTGGGATGTAAAAACAAAAATGTGTAGACTACTAACTTTTGTGTTGAATAGGAATACCTAAGCGTGGAAAGGCTTTTGGACTAAATAGAATCCTTATGGATTGGCTATTTTATTTAAATGTTTGAGGGATGTTTTGCTTGAGATTTAGTTGGTTTGTTTATCAATTTGTGGTAGCAAGTTTTATTTGTTTGTTTTGTTAGAAGCATTTTATATGCGTATAATTGTTATAGCAATTTTTTAAATTGCTTGTAAGTTTGGAGCTTAGTTTGGTTTTCTGTGATAGAAACCAAAGTTTTAGCTTTGGCTAAAGAGTCGATCTTATTTGTTCAAAAATGACAACTAAGATGGATTTGGTTTCAAAACTTTTGGAGTTTGAGGAAGTCTTTAGGTTTAATCATTTTATTCCTAAAGTGTTGGAAAACCGTGTTTGGAGAAAGTCTTTGGTTATAATCTGATTATGTCCAAAGTGTTTTGGTTTTGAGAAAGGAAACCAAATTTTAGCATTAGCTAAAATATTTTTGATTTTATTCAGAAATAATGGGCTTAGTTCCGGGAGTACCGGTTCACTTTTATGAGTGGTGTAATTCTGGTAGCAAATTTTATTTGCTTGGAAATCGGTTTGTTATAACCTGGTTTATCTCCTGGAAATCTTAATTTTAAAATTGTTTCCTATGGACTAGGAGTCAACATGCTCTTGGATGTCTTGTCAAAAGGTTAACTGGGTTTTAAGTGGGATCGATATGACCCCTCCAGTCTTCCTGGAAATATTCCTGACCATGTTCGATTCTAGGTTAAATGGTGAGACTAGTTTTGAATTAAATTTCCATCTGAGGGATTTTCTAAGGGTTAAGTTTAATTTCTGGAATCACAGAAGTGAAATTCTATTGTGATGTTTCAGAAATGGCTTCAAAATGTGACAAACAGAAATGTTGTTCCACCTGACAACATTTGCCTTACGAGATTCTTAAAGGAAGATCTTGAGAGATCAAGTATGATTAAAGGAAATCATAAGATTGCATTAACTTTGAATTTAACTTATTTATTTGGAGTTATTAGTTTAAATGTTTATTATGAATTAATTTCATTCATAACTCATAAGTATTGAATTTTATTTTAAAGTCTTGTTGTTTAAATTGTGGAATTAAATAAATAGATTTATGAAGAAATCAAAATTATATACCAAGAACATAAGCTGATAATTACAGCTAAATTTCAACAGAAATACACAAAACAATAAAATGGTAAAGAAACCAAACCGAAGCCTGCACGGAAGCAGTTTCCTTAAAACAGATTTCGCTGCCTCACTGGTCGAGTGCTTGAGGAATTCCGGTGTCTGTCTCCCAGGATACGACGGTCAAAAACCAGTTACGGCAGAAGCACTTTCTGTCTAGCTTAGCGAACAAAATAGTGGCAGCACTCTTTCACAGTAGGAACTTTCTGGCAAACTGACTTGTAAAATGAAAGCAAAAAATTCTATATTGAAACTTGACAGGAGGGTCTCAAGTTATACATGTATAGGGGAGAGAAGAAGAGCCTCCAGCCATTATGGCTGGTCATTAAAGCCCCATTAACCAGGATCCATACCCCTTTCCAGAAAGATGAAAAGTTTGGATGCCCAACAGGTTCACACCCTTTAGCCAAGAAAAAGGATTTAAATACCCTTAAAATCCTATTCATGAATCTAATATCATGAGGCAATTTCTTGGCAATTTCTTATTCAATTCTCAATGGTTTTTGGCCCACTTGGACCCAACACAATAAATGGTTGGGACCCACTTTAATATTTAATTAAAGTCACCACACTGTATGAATTTTTGGAAAAGGCCAAAAGGCTTTGTATAAATTCTATAAAGAAGACTTAATTATCCGACTCTGAATTGAGGAGGATAATAGAAAGAAATGAGGGAGTACCTCCTTAGTAAAGGCCAATGTCATTGAGTATAGCAAATCTTCTGGGGTAAGGAAGAAGCCCCCTGTGAACAAGGGCTCTATGCTGGGGCCAAGGAGTGGTGTTGCAAAGAAGCTGGGATACAAGTCGCGGGAACCTGGTTATCGGTTCTTTGAGAAGTGCTACAACTGTGGTAGCGAGGGGTTTTAGTTTTACTAAGGCTACACGCCACATCTACTCCGAGAATGAGTTGTTTACAACTTTCGAACCGGTTACAAATGGTAAGAAGTTGTTTATGGGAAACTCTACTACCTCATTTATTGAGGGAAAGATGGTCCTGAAGTTAACCTCAGGAAAAGAGCTAACCTTGAACGAAGTCCTCTATGTTTCGGACATTCGTAAGAATCTTGTCTCTAGGTCTCTTCTCAGTAAACATGTTTTCACATGGTTTTTGAGTCCGACAAGGTCGTTCTGACGAAACACAAGTGTGGAACTTGTGTTGAAGCGAAGTAGAAAAGATCCCGTATGAGTTATGGAAAGGCGTTAAGCCTTCATATAAATTCTTACGAATGTAGGGGTGTCTTGCAATTGTGACGATTCCTACACCCTAACGGGTTAGGATAGGCCCGAAATCCGTGGATTATATATTCATTGGTTATGCACATAATAGTAGTGCATATCGGTTTCTTATATATAAGTCTGAAACTTCAGACATTCACAGGAATGCCATCATAGAGTCAAGGAATGCATGTTTCTTAGAAGACATTTTTCCTTGCCGAACCCAAGAAGGGGTTCCGAGGTTTTGGAGCAATTTGATGAGCTTGCTAGTGATGATGATCATTTTGATGATCAAGTTGAGAATCAAGGTGATGATCAGCCTAGAAGGAGTAAGAGGGCGAGGATGTCCAAATCTTTTGGTCTAGACTTCTTGACTTATATGGTTAAGAATGAACCTTAAACTTTCCACGAAGCTGTGACTTCTCCTGAGAGTCCTTGATGGAAAGAAGCGATCAAAAGTAAGATTAACTCCATCTTACAGAACCACACCTGGGAGTTAGTAGATTTACCTCCAAGTTGTAAGCCTTTAGGCTGCAAATGGATTTTTAATGGAAAGATGAAGGTCAATGGGTCAATTGACAAGTATAAGGCGAGGCTCGTTATCAAAGGGTACAGGCAACGAGAAGGCCTGGGTTACTTTGATATGTACTCACCTGTAACTAGGATAACATCCATTCGCATGGTGATTGCGATAGCAGCTTTGCGCAATCTGGAGATACACCAAATGGATGTAAAGACAGCTTTCTTAAATGGGGATTTGAATGAAGAAATCTACATGGAGCAACCTGAAGAGTTTTCAGCTCCAGGGAAAAGCAAGAAAGTCTGTAAACTTGTCAAATCATTGTATGGTTTGAAGCAAGCGTCTAAACAATGGCATGAGAAGTTTGACAACGTAATGTTGTCAAGTGGGTTTAGAATCAACGAATGTGAGAAGTGTGTTTATGTCAAAGACACTGACAGAGGTTATTTCATTTTGTCTTTATGTTGATGATATAGGTAATAATGATGAAATGATTAAAACTACCAAGAAGTTGTTAAATTCTAAGTTTGACATGAAGGATATGGGCATTGCAGATGTTATTCTGGGAATTAAGATTACTAGAACATGTGGCAAGATACTTGAGAAGTTTAGTGGATCAGATACAAGTGTGTCATCGACACCTGTAGACTTAAGTCTACATTTTACCAAGAATAATAAAGAAAGTGTCTCTTAGTTAGAATATTCTCGGGTAATTGGAAATTTAATGTATCTGATGAGTTGTACTAGGCCGAATATAGCTTACTCGGTTAGCAGGTTTAGTAGATACACAAGTAATCCCGATGCTTCTCATTGGAAGGGCATTGCGGGTGTTAAGGTATTTACGCTACACTCGGGATTATGGGCTGCATTATACTCGATATCCAGCGGTGCTTGAAGGCTATAGTGACGCGAATTGGATATCAGATATAAAGGACTCAAAGTCCACTAGTGGATTTGTGTTCACTCTTGGTGTGGCAGCCGTGTCTTGGAAATCTTCCAAGCAAACGTGTATATCTAGATCAATGATGGAATCAGAGTTTATTGCTTTGGATAAAGCAACGGAAGAAGCTGAATGGCTTCGCCATTTCATTGAAGATATTCCACGTTGGTCTAAACCTGTGCTAGCTATTTGTATTCATTGTGATAGTCAATCTGCAATTGGTAGGGCACAGAGTAATATGTATAATGGAAAGTCTAGACAAATCCGTCGTAGACATAATTCCATACGACAACTACTCTCGAATGGAGTTGTCTCTATAGACTTTATAAAGTCTAAGGATAACATTGCAGATCCACTAACCAAAGGGTTAAATCGAGTGTTAGTCGAAATGTCGTCAAAAGGAATGGGGTTGAGGCCTTTGGAAGTTACCGGAATGGAAACCCAACCTAGTTGATTGGAGATCCCAAGATCTAGGTTCAATGGGACAACCTAATTGCGTGTAACGGTGGTATGTCACTGAGGAGGTTAAACCTCCAGCCATTCCTTCTATCAGTGATACCTGCAAGTGTAGAGGTTAAGCTAAGCTTTTAATGACTCTAGTGTGTTAAGCTGTTGAGCTAAGTATAGTAGGATACTCAAGTAGAGTCACCTATGTGAGTGTGAAGTGGGGCCGCTTCTAGAAGAATTGGGCAGGCCAAGATTCTTTAAAACCACTCGCTGAACCAGGCTAGTGCCCAGGGCCATACAGGGCACACCAGTGAGAACAGAATGGTGGTAGGAGTAATTCCCGTGTGAGATCTATTGCCTCAGTTTACATAAACGGCAGAACAGTTCAAGATGTCATATTCACTTATCAGCCAGTAAACTCGATAAGTTTTCACTAGGAGAGGTTCAAAGCCAAAAGCTACCTTCTCTGATGTCGGGGTTAGTTCGTTGTACTCTCTCTCCGAGTCATTATTGTTGAACGGTGTCTGTTTGTTGAGTCACTCGGTCAATTTTTATTCATGTGGGGGATTGTTGAAAAAAATGTTTTTTTGGTGACTTTAATTTAATATTAAAGTGTGGTGACTTTAATTAAATATTAAAGTGGGTCCCAACCATTTATTGTGTTGGGTCCAAGTGGGCCAAAAACCATTGAGAATTGAATAAGAAATTGCCTCATGATGTTAGATTCATGAACGGGATTTTAAGGGTATTTAAATCCTTTTTCTTGGCTAAAGGGTGTGAACCTGTTGGGCATCCAAACTTTTTATCTTTCTGGAAAGGGGGTATGGATGTTGGTTAATGGGGCTTTAATGACCAGCCATAAAGGCTGGAGGCTCTTCCTCTCTCCCCTATACATGTATAAATTGAGACCCTCCTGTCAAGTCTCAACATAGAAATTTTTGCTTCCATTTTACAAGTCAGTTTGCCAAAAAGTTCTTACTGTGAGAGAGTGCTGCTACTGTTTTTGTTCGCTAAGCTAGACAGAAAGTGCTTCTGCCGTAGCTGGTTTTTGACCGTCGTATCCTGGGAGACAGACGCCGGGATTCCTCAAGCACTCGACCCGTGAGGCGGCGAAATCTGTTTTAAGGAAACTGCTATCGTGCAGGTTTCGGTTTGCTTTCTTTACCATTTTATTGTATTGTGTATTTCTGTTGTAATTTAGTTGTAATTCTCAGTATGTGTTCTTGGTATATATATAATTTTGATTTCTTCATAAATCTATTTATTTAATTTCACAATTTGGACAACAAGCTTAAAACAAATTTCTCTTTTAATAGATTTATACAAACAGTGAGCAATGGTATTTGAATGGAAGATCTCATGGCCATGATATGATCAGTGAATATGACATCTTGAACTGCTCTGTCATTCATGTAAACTGAGACAATAGATCTTACACGGGAATTACTCTTACTACCATTCTGTTCTCGCTGGTGTGCCCTGTATGGCCTTGGGCACTAGCCTGGTTCACCGAGTGGTTTTAAAGAATCTTGGCCTGCCCAATTCTTCTAGAAGCGGCCCCACTTCACACTCACATAGGTGACTCTACTTGAGTATCTTGCTATACTCAGCTCAACATCTTAACACACTAGAGTCATTAAAAGCTTAGCTTAACCTCTACACTTGCAAGTATCACTGATAGAAGAAATGGCTGGAGGTAAACACAAATCCAGTGTTCAATAGTCTACTATTCGGAACTTCATAACATGGCCAGTAGTCTTATCACTAGGAATCACTAATTTCTCAGCATGTGGTCAGTAGACTTTCTACTACTAGGAATCACAATGTCTTAACCTGTGATCAGTAGTCACTTTACTACTAGGAATCACACCGTCCTGACATAGGATCAATAGACTCTCATTACTAAGAATCAACATGTCTTGACATATGACCAGTAGTCTCTCCACTACTAGGAACCATGATGTCTTAACATGTGATCAGTAATTTGTTCACTACAATGAACCACAATCTCATAACTGTGTAGCCAGTGGTCTAACATCTCCTAGGAACCACCAGTTTTCTATCTCTGTGATCAGTGATCTTGTACTCACTAGGAGCCACCAATTTAAGAATATATTTGGAATTTAAAAATCCAAAAAATATTCACCCACTATAACAGGTTGCCTCATCTTTGCTTTCAAGCAAAGTCACATAGCAATCATAAATGCTATAAATAATACAAGGATACCATACTAATTGCCTCTGATCAATTCAGAGATATTTTAATGCAATCTTATGATTTCCTTTAATCATACTTGATCTCTTAAGATTTTCCTTTAAGAATCTCATGAGGCAAAGGTTGTCAGGTGGAACAACATTTCTGTTTGTCACATTTTGAAGCCATTTCTAAAACATCACAACAGAATTTCACTTCTGTGATTCCAGAAATTAAACTTAACCCTTAGAAAATCCCTCAGATAGAAATTTAATTCAAAACTAGTCTCACCATTTAACCTAGAATCGAACATGGTCAGGAATGTTCCCAGGAAGACTGGAGGGGTCACATCGATCTCACTTAAAACCCAGTTAACCTTTTGACAAAACATCCAAGAGCATGTTGACTCCTAATCCATAGGAAACAATTTTAAAATTAAGATTTCTAGGGGATAAACCAGGTTATAACAAACCGATTTCCAAGCAAAAAAAATTTGCTACCAGAATTACACCACTCATAAAAGTTAACCGGTACTCTCGGAACTAAGCCCATTATTTCTGAATAAAATTAGAAATATTTTAGCTAATGCTAAAATTTGGTTTCTTTTCTCAAAAACCAAAACACTTTGGACATAATCAAATTATAACCAAAGACTTTCTCCAAACATGGTTTTCCAACACTTTGGGAATAAAATGATTACACCCAAAGACTTCCTCAAACTCCAAAGGTTTGAAACCAAATCCGTCTTAGTTGTCATTTCTGAACAAATAAGAACTACTCTTTAGCCAAAGCTAAAAACTTTGGTTTCTATCACAGAAAACCAAACCAAGTTCCAAACTTACAAGCAATTTAAAAAATTGCTATAACAATTACACGCATATAAAATACTTCTAATAAAACAAACAAATAAAACTTGCTACTACAAATTGGTAAACAAACCAACTAAATCTCAAGCAAAACATGCTTCAAACATTTAAATAAAATAGCCAATCCATAAGGATTTTATTTAGTTCAAAAGCCTTTCTACACTTAGGTATTCCTATTCAACACAAAGGTTAGTAGTCAAAACAATTTTTATTTATTTATTTTTTTTACATCCCAAATACTATTCATTTAGTTTTGTATTGTTTTTCCATTCCCTTTCGCATAAGTATTCCTGTAAAGAAAGTTACCAAAAAAAAAAACCACAACAAAATACAAACAAATAATCTAAGCAAAAAAATAAATATAATAAATAATTGAAACCATCTAACCAACTATTTTTAAAATTAACCAATGAATTAAAATGTCAATTTAATTAAAACTTTAAAATAAAGTTCAATACTCATGAGTTATGAATGAAATTAATTCATAATAAACATTTAAACTAATAACCCCAAATAAATAAGTTAAATTCAAAGTTAATACACACAATTAAATAATTCAGATTAATGCACCCAATTAGATAATTTAGATTAATGCACCCAATTAAATAATTCACATTAATGCACCCAATTAGATAATTTAGATTAATGCACCCAATTAAATTCAAATTAATCATGTACACAATTTCATAAAAACTCTATAACTCCAAATACATTAAACTAAAATTAATAGGCAAGAGTTACAAACCAATAACCATTTAGCAATTAACATATGCAAATAATTCTAAAAACATTAAATTATGTAATCTAGTCTAGCAAATAATAAGCATGTAACAAATTAAAAACTATAATAGAATTAGCATGTCAAAATTGCAACATCCATAAATTATATTTTATAATCTTAAAAATTCATGCAAATCATGGTAGGGGAATGATGAACTATCCGTATAAAATAAGATCATACTAATACAATTAAGTATGCAAATTATGATAGAGCATTCTAATTAAACTAAGCAATTAGATAATAACATTGCATAATTTACAATCATTGAAATAGTGAGCAATTCCGCAATAGTTCCTAGTAACATCATTCGGCTACATGGAATTCCGGTGTCTATTGTGTCAGATCGTGATCCATGGTTCACCTCTTGATTTTGGGGAAGCCTGTAGGAAGCTCTTGGTACGGAGCTATGTTTTAGCACCGCCTTTCACCCGCAAACAGATGGACAATCTGAATGCACCATCCAGACACTCGAAGATATGTTGAGAGCTTGCGCAATGGATTTTCAAAGAAGTTGGGAACGACACCTACCCCTAATTGACTTCGCCTATAACAATAGCTTTCAAGCTAGCATCGGTATGGTGTCCTTTGAAGCATTATATGGACGACCTTGTAGATCGCCGATTTGTTGGGCGGAAGTGGGTGATGCAAATCTGATAGGACCCGAACTTGTTCTAGAAACTACTGAGAAGGTCAAATTGATCCGACAACGGTTAAAGACTGCTCAAGACCGTCAAAAGAATTATGCAGATAGGAGAAGAAGGCCATTGATGTTTGAAGTAGGTAGCCACGTGTTCCGAAAGGTGCAACCTAGGCGTGGAGTCGTACGTTTCGAGAAAAAGGGAAAGCTGTGACTTCTCCTGAGAGTCCTTGATGGAAAGAAGCGATCAAAAGTAAGATTAATTCCATCTTACAGAACTACACCTGGGAGTTGGTAAATTTACCTCCAGGTTGTATGCCTTTAGGCTGCAAATGGATTTTTAAAAGAAAGATGAAGGTCGATGGGTCTTTTGACAAGTATAAGGCGAGACTCGTTATCAAAGGGTACAGGCAACGAGAAGGCCTGGATTACTTTGATACGTACTCACCTGTAACATGTTTGAAGTCACATGTTTCTTAGAAGACATTTTTCCTTGCCGCTTGTTGTTTAAATTGTGAAATTAAATAAATAGATTTATGAAGATTTAAATAATGAGGCAATTTCTTTAAAGGGTACAGGCAACGAGAAGGCCTGGATCACACCCTTTAGCCAATAAAAAGGATTTAAATACCCTTAAAATCCCATTCATGAATCTAACATCATGAGGCAATTTCTTAGCAATTTCTTATTCAATTCTCAATGATTTTTGACCCACTTAGATCCAACACAATAAATAGTTGAGATCCACTTTAATATTTAATTAAAGTCACCACACTTTAATATTAAATTAAAGTCATCAAAAAAATATTTTTTCCAACGATAGTTACATGGGGTTCTACCATTTCGTAATTGTTCCAATATTCCAGGCAATTTCAACTTGATTTGATTTCAACCTACATCAATTAAAAGTTGATTTCGTAATAATATAAATAACGGAAGTGCTACGTTGCTCGAGGAATACGGCTCGAATACAGGCTCGACACCAAAACGACGTCGTTTTGGTGTCGAGTCTATTTTTTTTTTTTTTTTCTTTTCTTTGTTGCAGATCGGGAAGAAGAAAACGAAGGGAGAAGAAGAAGAAGAAGAAAGGGGGGGCTCTGTAGACGGGAGGAGGAGGGGGGAGGACTGGAAGGAGGGGGCCATAAAAATCGGGGTGGGGGGGCTGCGCTGGCGAGCTGCGGCGGGGCAGACGACCGGACCAGGGCTGGCAGACGACCGACGAGCTGCTGAGGCGGCGGAGGCGACGAGCTGTCGTGCTGCGGGGCTGGGTCTCGGCGACGACGACGGCGAGGCGAGGCGCCGACGGCCGACGGCCTCCTCCCTCCCTTCTTCCTCTCCCTCCCTTCTCTTCTCTCCCTCTCGAATTTTTCGAGCCGTTTCGAGCTCGAATTTTTCGAGCTCTGAGTCATTTCCGTATAAATAATACATCTATCTATCTGTCTTCTATATTATTATAAAGCGAAGACTTGTCATTTTACATCTCATATTTTAAGGATTTTCAAAATACTCCTATAACAGGTAAGGTGAATGGAATCTGAGCTCGAGACTTTTAGTCTTAAAAAAAATAAAAATAAATCTTTGTTATTGAAGCGGGACATAACATATATTTTTTTTAAAAGCAATATTATATTTATTTAAAATCTTACTAACAATCTTACTAAAAATATACATATTCAAACATTATTAGATGTTTAAATATCATTATTTTTTTGACAATCAATTACATTTAACCTCTTATACTTTAGTAATATTTTTAGTAAAATTATTAATATATATATATATATATATAGAATTATTCTACTTTTAAATTAAAATTAAAATTTATATTTTATAAATTTGACAACAACAACCTCATCAAGTGATACACACCCACTAATATATATATATATATATATGTATAAACACTCATGTAATGCAGGACATCCCAAAGTAGGGCTCTTTTCTCTCACTCGTCCGACAGGGAAGTGATGGAGCCGGAACGTATCTGAGATTTTATTTTTTTTTTTATTTATTTTTTTTATTTTTTTTGTGGAGAACTATGATATCTTTCAATTATAAAAAGTAGATCTAGCTGGGTACATGTACTACAAAAAAATTTACCATACATAAAAGTGATTTTCATGTATGGTACATAAAAAAAAAAATATGAGTCATTAAATTTAGATAGAATAAATATTAGTTATTAGATGAATAGATAGTAAAACTAAATAGAATAGGTAGAGTGATTTTTTAAAAAATATAGTAATTTTAGTTAATTTTGAAATTAAAAAAAAAATAATACTAACTTACCATCTGCTACAAACATACTTATTATTATTTGTTATTCACTCATTTACCATTTGTAATGAATAAATTTACTATTTAAAATATTACATGCTAAGCAGGTCACCTTTATTTCTTAAAAATTGTGTTCTCTTTTACATTTTAAATTAATTTTAAATACATAAAACCAATGACATACCATATTTAACTATTTTCCCTCTATATTTTGTCTTGTTACGATTTGTAAAAATTAAAATTTGATATTTAAATATTAATTTAATAAAATTTGTTAAAATTTACTAATTTTTTTAAAATAATCGTTATTATGAAAAATTAATCCTCAATATAATATTAAAAATAAATAGAAAAGAAAAAAAGTGTAAATAAATGTTTTTAAATTGTAAGATATTTAAAATTATTTTAAGAAAAATAATTTAAAATAGTTACTTTTCTTTTTTTTCACCAACAACACCTCGAAATGGTAATTACTATTTAAGAGTTTGATATTCATATTTTTATTTATTACTTATAAATTTCATATATTTTATATAACACATGAATTTCTTGTAAGAAATCTTTTAGAAACTTTTATAAACTCATAATTTTTTAATCAATTTAAATTTCCGTAATGAAATATTTTTCTTCATAAAATTCATAAGTTTTGTTCGTAATATTTTTTAATATCTAAAATATTAACTTAGAAAGACCTATCATTTGTCAACATTTATTAATAATAATAAATGAATACATGTACATTAATTACTTTCTTTTACCTACAACACTTAAAAATATTAATTGGTGAATGTAACCCCACCGATATAATTAATTAGGAAATTATAGAAGCACTCTCAACTCATTTGCATACATAATGAACAAGATTGTGTTTTTTTCATATTTTTTCACAAAGAATAAATGAAAGAGGGTGATTCGATTTTACAAATTGAAGACAATTTTCAAGCAATAATTTATCTATGTCTCTATTTCTCTTTTATTTTAACATTATATGATATTTTTAATTTATAAATTTAAAGATTTTGTTAAAAAATCATTTGACTTAGTTTTCTTTTTTTTTTTTAAAAAGGAGAGTTTTAAAATTTTAAGTCAAGTTTAATGAGATAAAAGTATAATTTCATTGACTAGTAACTGACATCTATTGAAGTAGTGTTTTATTAATTAGTGAGTCATGTTTAATTGAGTAGTAAGTAGAATTTGATTGGATGGTAAGTGAAAACCCATTAAGTAATAACTAAAGTCTATTGGAAAATAGAAATTCATTAAATAGTTAGTAAGTGAAACCTAATTGAGTAGTATGTGAAATCTTACGCAATAATAAGTAGAAACTCATTAAATAATAAGTAGGGCTTAATAGAATAGTAAATTAAGTCTAATCAAATTATAAGAGGAATCTCATTGAGTAATAACTCAAATTTACTTATCATGAAATAGTAAATAGTAAATCAAGTCTAATGAAGTAGTAAATTAAGTTTATTTGAGTAGTAACTAAAGTTTAATAAAGTAATAAACGAAAGCTCATTGGTCATGTTTGATTCACAAGATTAATAGTGAAGTATTAATAATCCTATTAAATTAGTGTGCTATTCACTATCCAATTGGATTAATATCCATTGGATTAATAATCCCACCCCTACCCCATTACTAATAATCCTACAAATTTGTTGGATTAATTATCCATTGGATTAATAATCCTAAACTAAAATGTTAAAACAAACATAGGATAATTGGGCTCACGGATTAAGAATCTCAATCCCATACTCTAATCCACCTAATCAAATATGCCAATTGAGTAATAACAGAATTCTAATAAAATAGTAAGTAGAATGTCATTAAGTAATAAGTGAAGTATAATGAAATAGTAATTGAAAGATTATTGAATAGTAAGTAAAATTTAATTAAATAACAAGTAAAATCAAATGAAGTAATAAGCTGAAATTCATTTTAAATTTACACCATTTAATTAGTTTGTGAGTAAAATTCAAAATAAATTTTGATAATCTATCTCATGAATGGTGGTGGGTGGATATTAATATTTGTCACACAATACTTGCACTTTTTTCCTGCGGGGGATTGCACGGACTCGTACAGAACTTTCATTTTTTTGACAATTGTCACCATTAATCTCAACTATGGGCTATACCTACATGCTGCATCAACTTGAGAGGACATGCAAGTTAAAGCTTGCTTTCAACTCACACCATAATTTAGGTGTTACTATAAATATAATGATTAACAAAAGTACATAAATGTTAGGGACAATTATTTTTAAAAAAAAAATTAAAAAAAAAGTCTCAAAATTTGAGTTTGTAATAAAATAAATTATGAATTTTCATTTTTTTTCATTCTAAATTATTTATCTATTTTCGTTGAATAAAACTGATAAAAAAAAATATATATTTTAACTATTGAGCTAAAATGTAAGTAATAACATTTGCCTCTCTCTCTTTCTCTCTCTCTCTCTCAAATCCTAGTCGCTTTCTTTTTCTTTGCTCACTCTTTCTCTCTCTCTGAAATCCTAGCCGCTTTCTTTTTCTTTGCTCTTTCGGGGGAGGGGGAGGGGAGGGAAGGGGGAAGGGGGAAAGGGTGGTATGTTTATCCTTCCTCTCTATTCTGTTTCTTCTCCTGCAGTTTCTATCACCATACTAGTCACTACCACTCCTCTTGTTTTCACACTACAACATATAAGAGGTTTAGAGACCAAATGTTTTGGTCTCTAAAAGTGAAAATTTTATTACAAAATACATTTAGGGACTAATTTCTATCATCATGAGGATAGTCGCTAAAAAGTCATCTCGAAAAGTCAAAAATAAAGCTTTTAAGAACAAAATTTTAAAAATATCACTAATAAATAGACTTTTAAGAATTAAAAATTTGGTCCCAAAAGGATAATAATTCATCACTAATGTCCAATTTTTGTTACTAAAAATATAGTAATGACACTTTTCACAACAAAAATATTTAGTCACTAAAAAGTAATTTTGTCCATAAATTTTAGTCTTTAAAACCTTAATTTTTTTTAGTGTCATTATCGACTTGCCACGGACGGAACTTTCAGATCTAGACTCAAATCTGATTCATGACCAAGATTTGATGCTATTAAACGCGTTGTTATACGCTGGGCAACCGTCTCAGATTCAGAATGTTTTATTTTGTAACGTAGATGTGGAGATAAAGATACTACAGCTACCGGTTGTGATGATGAACGAATTATAAAGGTGATTGGTATTGTTTGTTTGGTGGTTCCTTTCTTTTTTTTCTTTTTTTCTTTTTTTGTTTTCTTTTTTTGCAATAATATCTCTCTATGTAGAAATTTTCTCCTCCTTGTGTGGAGGTTAATTTTTCTCCCTATGTAGAGACTCGTACCCATCCTGCATGAAGGTTCTCTATATCTTTTTTGGGATCTATTTTGTACTTTAAAGTACTTTATTGGACAATTTATTGTAGAATATGCGATATATTAAGTCTTATGTTTTTTCATTTAAAAAAACACTCAATATAGGTATATATAAAATGTCTAAAATACTATTTTTCATTGAGTTTAATGACTAAAATACTCATTTTCTCATCAATTTTACTCAACGAAAATAAACAAATAGTTTAAATCAAAAACAAATAAAAAAAATTAGGTTTTAAATTAGTAAAATTAAAAAATAAAGATATATTTTATTATAAAGGTCAAATTTTGAGTTTTTTTTTAATTTATATATATATATAATTTCTCCAAAATGTTATTAGGTGGATCCCTAAAAAGGTATATATATATATAGTATATATTTTATAATAATATTACAAAATTTTAGAACATAACCCGTATATAATATGACTTTTCTTATTACAAAAAATATAATTTTTACTAAAAGAATGTGCCCATTTTTAGAAGCCTACATTATAAAGTTGTCCATTAAAATAATATTATAATAATTATATTTAATTATTTTTTTGACGAGTCTAGTGTTCATATTTTCTAAATAAAATATAAGATTCATCCAATAATGTGGTTAATATCACATGAAATACCTAGATATGATACCCAAACATAAAAATGGCTTAATTGCAAATAGGTAGTTACATGTGCCACACCATAGTGATGGCAATAAGAGGAAAAGCCACTTGGTGATAACATCTCACAAATTATTTAGGGAAAATTATCCATCATTGGAAAGTTGGTAGAGTTATTATCCATGGAAAAGCTTATAATTTTAATAATAATATTAATAAAATTTATCATTAATTTATAATTATTTTTCAATTTTTACACTGATTTGAATTTTTTCCAATTGTACACTAGCTATGGTAGGGAACCCATATGTCATGTTCTAAATTATGGGCTGAAAGTTGGAACCCATGCTTAAGAGCCCAATGGACAGTATGTGTTTTCTATCACTTTCTTTTTTTTTTCTTTTTTTTCTTTTCTTTTTTTTTTTTCTTTGATCATTTTATATCATCGGTTTACATAGTAAGATGTCATTTGTTTGCATAATTTTTTTAATAATTATCTCTAAACAAAGAAACTAATCATCGACATAGACAATGATAAAAAAATTAGTGACATAACATTCTTAGACCGAAATTATGCATTTCAAATTCGAAACCACTCCATTCCCAAACACAAATGATCAAGAATGAATTTCTATGATTTATTGTATTACCTTAGTTAAAAAGGCTTTGTTATTTTATTAGTATTTTAATTATTGCAATTTTTATTTTGGATAACTTTTAATTAAGATTTTTTTTGAATGTTTGCCTTTTATGTAATAATTTGGAAAACTTTGATATTTATTTTCTTGTGTTTGGTATATCTTTTATTTTATTTTCTATTTGGTTATTTCATTCTCACCGGTCATCCAACATCAACACCATAAGTACAACTTAATGCATTGTTTTAGAAATGCCATGCCAACCAAATTGCAAGTCAAATTTCAAAATCATTGGTCATTGCGGCTTACAATCAATCATATGAAACGACTTACAACATAGATGGAATTTTAATAGACTCAAAACAAATGTTGCTTCTTTATAGGAATAATCATGACATAAAAGGAAAATCAAATCGTTTGCCATGCCACAAATGAAAATCAAACCATTTTTCATTTCCCCGACCGCCAATCGAACAATTTGCCATTTTCCCCAACCGCCAACCCAATTAGCTGCCAATCAAACTAGCAGTTGCCAACGCATTTGCGGGTATGGATGTGATGAGGGTGAGGGTGAGGATGAGGATGAGGATGAGGATGAGGATGAAGATGTTGTTTTATGGAGTTGGCAGATGGAACAGTCCTTCCACTTGAGCCACTTCCGGGAACAACAGTGATGTGGAGCTTTTGGCCAGCCTCGCATTGGATCCCAATAGCAGAGTAATAGTAATGGTCACCAGGCTTTGTGAAGGTCAAAGTAAGAGGCCCAGTGCCGTGTGTGCTTATGACTGAATTTTGTGTGCATTTATCAAAATCATCTTTGCTGACCTCTTGCACAGTGTGCAAATCACTTCTGAAGGGGAAAACTGCAAAAATTGGCTCGTCAGGAAAACAAATCCAAGCATAATAAGTTGTTAGCATGCACATGCATTGAAATTCGACACACAAGACATTAAAATGAAATGTAATGCTTGATGTAAACAACCTTGGAATTCACATTAATAAATACACGTGAGACACTTATCTGGAGGACGCAGAAAAGGTATGCAAGTACTTACATAGTCTGTCGTTGACGCCAAACACCCTTGATTTAGCCCAGTCTTGGAAATATGTTGCATTTGGGGGGATACTCCATCCAAGACTTCCTCCAACAATGTGGATAAGAGCGCTTGCCGGAGAGGCCATTTGGCAGCAAAGGGCTGCCAAAAGAAACAAAGAAAGCTGTACCTTTGTCATTTTTGGGGCTCTTTGTTTTTTTACCTCTCTGGATGGGTTTGGTTGGGGTTGGTTTGTTTTGAAGGAGGAATGGGGACTCCATTAGCATTTTATAGGACACAATACCAAAAATGGTGGATCAATATCATAGGTTGAGTTTTTGTGGATGAGGTGGAAAATGGCTACTTTTTTTTGCACTACAAAGGGTTTGAAGAAGTCAAATACAACTAGTGAATGGAATGATTTTGTGTTAATTTTAGAGCATGAACAGCTTGATCTCCGCATTTAGGGGAATTAAAAGTCTCAACTTTTTGTTGTTGTTGTAAGCTATCAAAAATAGATAGCCTTAATCTGAGGATAAATGCATGGAACATTTGTGCATATGATCAGGGGAACATGGTCAGACTAAGATTTTGAAAAATTATAACCTTTCAAAATATAAGAACAATAACATAATGTGATAAATTCTAACTTACAAAAAGATCATATTTAAGAAAAGCATCACTTTAAAATGGTGGATGTCCAATAGCTTGTCCAAGACAGCCCATAATTTATAAGGTTTGGGATATGACTTAGGCCCACAAAACTAGGTTGGCAATTCTTTTAGATCCAATTATATTATGGGCCGGGCTTGGAAAAACTGCTTCAAGTCCAACCCTACCCATCCTGCCCACAAACTATATATAATATCTTTTTCTTATTATAAATATTCATATTTATGTTGTTTAAGTTTTTTTATTAACAAAAATTATATATTACTAGTTATGTAAAGAATTAGTTATAAAATTTTAACTATTAGCCTTGAATAGGTTAAAGAGACACCCAAATGATTAAATTAATTACAATTTTTATTTTAAAATATAAAAAAAATAAAAATAATAATAGATTTTTATTTTTATTTTTAGACGGGCTTAGTAATACAGTATGAGCCCATACCTAGATACACTACTAAAAAAAGGGCATATTGCAACGTTTGTTTTGTGGCGTTTATGGAAACGCCATTATAGATTCATTAAACACAGTGTTTTAAAAACGTTGTCTTTGATCTCCGTTAAACGATGTCGTGTTGGGTCAATTTATTAACACCATCCTGGACTCCGTCTCTCACTTTCTCTGCCTCTTCCACAACCCCGATTTGAAGCTCAAACACTCTCTCTATCTTCCAAAACCCTCGATTTGAAGCTCAAACACACAGACTCTCTCTGTTGCTCGCTCGATCGATTGCAGATTTTGCATTGTATGTTCTTTATCAATGTTGATCGAAGCTCAACAACTCTCGATTTGAAGCTCAAACACACAGAACTCAACCGCAGCAGTTTGCTCTAGCTGTTCTTCATCAATCGCAACGATCTCTGTTCTTCATCGATCTCGAGACTAATCGAGTGAGGATGGGCACCAGATGGTCCGGACTCCGATCTCTTTGTCTATTACTGCAAGCACTACAGATCTCATGTCCTCATCACTGGTTCGCTTCTCTCTCTCTCTTCGTTTAATTCATCTAAATTCACCTTCACCTACTTCTCTATTTGAATCTATCTATGCTATCTACTTACCTATATATACACACATTTATATGCACTAACTTCATTTCCACACACACACAAAAACTAAACAATATTGGATTATCATCTTTGATTTTGTTATTTAGAGTGTTTGTGTTTGTGGTTTTTTTTTTAAAAAAAATTATTTTGGTTTTTAACTTGTTGAGACTGCTAGTGTCTGTGTTTCTGTTCTTCATCAAAATCGATTTGTTCTTCATCAAATCGCAGATCCAAAATCCAAAATCCAAAATTGATCTGTTCTAGCTGATCTCTCTTGCTCTTATCTCAGGTACATTTTTCATTCTCTACTTTCTCATTGTCAAATCTGCTGATTAATTCTGTAATTTTTTCATTCTTTAGTTTAAAAAAAAGAAAAAACAAGTTTATATAATTTGTGATGATCATGCTATTCTATAATGTGATACCAATGGTGAGACAATGGTCCATTGGTAGGGCCCATATGGATGTTTTCATTTGGATGATCTTGTTGGGTTTGTGTCTTATATTTCTCTGGGATTCATATAGTTATGGGTGTTTTACATGCATTTTAATTAGGTTGTCACTACAGGAAAAAGGGCGTACCATAATAATGAAGAATACTTTGTACTAGTATAAAGGAATGTGGTGGTTGGGCCTGTTATTGTGGTTTTATTCGACCCCCGTTGCATTGCTAGCTTTTGGAATCATTTACAACTTCATCTGCAACAGCGTTGGATGTGCTTTGACTTCCCTTGAACAAGTTCGTCATGACCTGTGTGATTATGTTTATTTGCATTTTTTAGGTTAAAGGAACTGACCTCTAGAACAAACTTATAAATTTGTATTAGTTTTTCGTGTTAGTTTATCTGAAAAATGGTAGTTCATGGTTGGTGATGTCTGTAGGCTCTCCTGTTCCCCTGTATTAGTTTACCTTTTTTTTTTGCAAGAGTTTTTATACCATTGCTATGCTCTTTCTCCCAGTTGTCTGTTTATTTTCCCAGTGTATCTGTGAACTGACATACTTTCTGGTTTGAGTTTAAATCCAGTTCAAAAACTTTGCTTCTTGAATGACTGACTAGTCATTGGAAATGAGTTAATTAATCGTCAGTAGAGTTATATATGTGATCTGAAAGAACATAGCATGTTTAGCCATACACATTTTCAGTTTTCTGTCATATATTCTTTTTGTATATATATATTTTTTTATATCCAGTATTTGTATGTTCAGGTGAAAAGCTTGAACCATTGAGTTGGGATTTGAGGATTCAAATAGCTATAGATGTAGCAAGGGCATTGGAATACCTTCATGATGGGGTAAGCCATAATCTTTGACACAGATTCATTCCTTTTTTCCTGGCCTTTTAAGAGTATATGAATGTTATTAAAAAAAAAATGGAAAAAGAAAAGAAGATGAAGCTATAGTTAGTTGTTATGTATAATTGCTTGGGCTCTTATACAATTGGGTGCATATTATACTTGGTTAAAGCAGGTAGCTGATTTTGGGCTTTGATAAAGGCCATTGAAGCAGTTCCAGATTTGAAGACCTATTTGGCTACAAGGTTTTCGCTCAAGGGAGGCATGAATTAAGAATATTTCACTATCAGATTCTTATATTTCACTCTTTCTTGACCATCTTCTAACCACAAAGAAAGACCATGGCAAGACACATCATAAAGAAGAAAGAACCATTCATCTAAACCAAACATAAATACTACGTATCCAGAAAAAATAACTAATATAAATTTGATTTGCATGTTTCAAATTCTGAGTATTTTTTATTGATGCGTAGCATTTTTGAAAACAAAAAGAGATGCAACTTCCGAAAGCAAAAAAACTGAACTTGTTTCAAGTTGAGAACTATGGAGACCTTGGAATCCTTTGAACCAAGAAAACATTACCATTGTTAAACTGCAAAATGTTTCCGGCCAAGCAAATCATCATATCAACATAAGAATCTCGAAGCCTTCTCACTAGGTTACCATCCGGTTTCGGTGCTGTAATCACATTTGATCGCATTTTTGAGGCTGATCTTATGATCTTTGAATACTTGTTGTGAGTCTCCGATATTGCATTTGATGAGCTTTTACAAACCACACCTAGTCTTTGGTATTGCCTTCTCACACTGTGCCTCTTCAATGTTCTTCCACACAACAGAGTAGTGTGTGAATCCATATTCTTTGAATGTGTGTGTGTGTGAGGAAGATGAAGGAGGTAAAGTAAGTTGTCTTTAAAACTAAATTCAGTTGGGCATGTTTTTGCTGCAATGTAAATTATCTTTATTTGTGTCACCCATCACCAACTAACAAAACGGTTCCTTCAATTGGAGTAATATATTCTTAGTCCAAGTCATATCTCCATTTGAGATGTTATCTAATATTACAGGTTACTTAAGAGGTTGGATTTTCCAGAAATGAAATTTAGCTTGTATTTTATGGGCTATGAGGTAAAGTGTTCTGCATTACTTTTGCAATATTTTTTTTTTCTTTCTATTTCTATCTTCTAAAACCATGAGATTCTAATTTTTTTTTTCTGTTTCTGCCATACGTTCATTGATGTTGTTTTTAAACCTTGTTGCAAGGAGGAGACAGTTGATTGGTGCTCTACCCTCTACAAAGAGGGATGAACACTTGGATGGAGTGGAAGACAACTGTGTAATTGATCCACAGCATTAGGGATATTGTTGATAACTTGGGATATTAGCTCTTTCTAGGATGGTACACCTTTTGTCTTTTTAACTATTACACGTACATGGGCTCCTCCTTTTGGTGATTTGTAGTGAATTCACTTAAAAACAATTAACTTAACATCACTCACTCTCTCTCTCTCTCTCTCTCTCTCAGGACCTAACATCAGCTCCCAGCAATGCAGTTGATCGTACTGTTTGGACATTCAGTCAGAAGGCTAAAATTGAGCTCACACAATATATTTTATTTTGATATCACATTTTTTTTTTTTTTTGTTGAGAACGTGGGTTCTGAGAGTTTTGGGACCCACTTTGTTTGGTAATCTTGATCCTATATCTTCAAGCTTTGTATTGTAAGCTTCACTTGCTTGTTGCATCTGTTAACAAGTGTCTGATTTTTTAAAACTTTCATGAAACAATGCTAATATGAAATTGCTGAATAATCAGTTTAGGCAGTTGCTGGCTTGCATAGAAATGGAGATTGGTCTATTCATTAGGAGAACATTGATGGTGGTGTTATTTTGTCTGTGGGTGCCCATGAAAGTCATGGCTAGGACTGGAAATGCTAGTGTTTCTTCCTGAAAGCCGAATGTAGTAAATATTGGAGCTCTGTACACCTTCAATTCTGTTATTGGACGATCAGCAAAGCCAGCAATTGAAGCTGCGGTTGATGATGTCAATTCCAATTCAACTGTTCTTGTTGGGATGAACACACACAAAGAGAAGCTCATTCATATATTTAGTTTTGGTATCTTTGTTCTTTCTTGTCTTTTTCTTCCAGTTCATTGTTTCTCTCTGATTTCATTAGCCCTAACAGTGATTTTTTGGATATATTCGATGTCTAATTTAGTCAATGATGGTTGATTGTTTCAGGCATCTGAGCTCTACGAAAAGTTTGACGTCAACAAACACGTTGATTGAAGAGTATATTTTGTGTGGATTGAAGAGTACATATATTTTGTGTAGTAAAAATCTCATGAAATGTGCTATTAATTTGGTTCATAGATGAGTTGAATACTTTTATGTACTTTTCCCTAACTTTGTATAATGTTTTATGATGGGTTGATTACAATATATTGGATGTATAAAAATTCATCCAAATTTCTAATTAGCTTGATGCATGGTGATATGTGAATTTGAGCCATTTGTGTTCGTAGTTCAATTTTCAAGCCACCTTTTTTAGTTAAATTCTTTGGCTTATGCTATATTTCAGAACAGGGGAAAAAAAAAAAAAAAAAAAAAGAAAAAGAAAAAAGGTGGCGTTTTTTCAAAAACGCCACTAAATGACGTCATCATGACGTCACACGTTAATTTGTGACGGAAATGGAAACGGATGTCAAAGATTTAGCGGCGTTTTAAAAAACGCCGTCTTATATTTTTAGCGACGTTTTTCAAATGTCGTAAAGCTATTGCGGCGGCCGTATTAGCGGCGAAAATTTTAAACGTCGCTTTAACTTTTTATGGCGTTTTTCAAGCTTTTAGCGACGTTTTTAAAACGCTGCTAAAACTCAAATTTCCTGTAGTGATAGAGCCAGACTTAGAAAATGATTTCAAATATTATTATGTAATATTGATCCGACTCCAATTTGCCCAAGCATGGCCCATATCCAACCCTAATATGTATACATAGTTTGTCTAACGAGTGTATTTGAAAGATAGAATGTTGTTAATTTTTTTTAGATATATGGGATAGAATATTGTTAATTTATTCTATAGTTATAATCAAAATTATAAAACTACATTTGGTCTTCTTATGGATGTATGGAATGAAAAAGAAAGAACTTGCATAGGAAGTTATCTTTTTTTCTTATCAAGGGAGAAGTTCTAGTTTTGAATTTTCTTCTTCTTTTATTTTTAAAATTTCTTCTTAACGAATCCGTTATTTCAGGTAGGCAACTCAAGAAGGGGGTGAATTGGGTTATTTAAAAAAAAAATTACAATATTAAAATTTATAAACACAATATTCAGAATTTTAACAAATAAAAAACAAAATAATAATTATCAAAATCAAAATAAGAGAGATAGAGAAAGAAAATCAAATATTGAGATTTATAGTAGTTCGACACACCAGACCTACGTCCACTCCCCAAGGAACCTTCTTGAGAATTTCTTTACTATCAAAATGAATTAATACACCACCAAGTCTTCACCAAGGTTGTAGATTTTGCACAAGACTTATTCTTATCTATTGAGCCTCACTCAACATCACTCTTACAAAAATCTCTCACAAAAATAATGAATAAAAATAAGTGGTACTTAAACCCTCTTTTATTATAATTCTCTCACAAATAGTAGATATGAAAGTGTAAGAACAAATGATACACTTAGATCTGAAAGTGAAAGAGCAGAATATAATATACTCAAAATTTTAGAGCACACAGAAATTTTTTTTCTTCAAGTTCTTGATTTTTTTTCCACACACAACACTTTTATTTATACCAAAAAATATATCCGTTGGAAGAGACAAACGCTCCTTGAGACGTCAGCTGAATTCAAAGAAAATATGTAATCTTGAAACAATTGAGCACCTTTAAGCTTTTAGTCAAATTTGTATTAAAAAGCAAAAAGAAAAGCTAATTGAAATTATGTCATGTATGACTTTCCACATGCTAATATATATGATACAATCAATATTGTGTAAAAAAAATCTAACTGCTCCCGTGATATATGCTATTTGTATTATATGCATTATATATATACTGTTCTAATCAAATATTTGCATACACAGAAAAATTTCTTTAAATAATATTTATGATAGCTCTAAAAACATATGCCTTCTTTAAATTATTGTATATGTTGTAGAGATTTTAAACTAAATTTATCCTACCACTCCATATCAATTTTGTCAAAAGAAGATAACCCATCAATATCAAATTTGTCAAAATAATACAACCAATCAATTTGTCAAAAGATGAATAGTGATTAGCCTAATCTTTCAAAAGTGAATAGTAAAGTTTTCAAAATATTTCCATTTAAATAATATTTATAACAAATATATCATACAACTTATATTTAAAACAAATAATATTTTGTGTCAAATAATATAGAGTATGTATATTAAAAAATCTAATTTTTTTTAAATAATATTTTAGACATCATCAAAATTAAATAATATGATTAACAGATCATATATGATATTAACAAATACACAAGAGTAATACTTGTTGGGATATATCTCCTTATTGGAGTATGGGACCCAATTGGTTTAGTGAAAGAGTTTAATTTGGTTTGGTATTAGTTATAATATATTTTATATATTATATCTAATTTTGTGGAAACCCAATTCAGTTTGGAAACAACTAAGGTTTTGATAAAAAAAACCCTAGATTCACAATATATTATTGGTATTGTTTTTCCTAAGGAAAAAAAGGAGGTGCGGAACGGCTGCCTTATTGTTTTTGGTTTTTCAAAGGTGAGCAACCATTGGGTGATCATTAATTGTTGGTGAGATAGTGCTTGGGACATAATCAAATTTGGTGGGTTTTGTTCTTGCTGTGTGAGTGCCGTTTGGATCAAAATAATTCGGTGAAGTTATTTTTATTTGGTTTGTTGCTGCTTTGGAGCATAGTTTGGTTCGTTATTTTCGGTCTTCTATAATTCTGTTTTGAAGATGTTTGTTTATCTATTTGGTGAGATCTTTCTTCTTTTTTATTTGTAATTATTTGGAATTCACCTAAGGGTGGTTTTGTGAGACCATTCGTGTCTCGTTTGTAACCGTTTGGAAACTTTTTGATTGATAGTGGAATCGGATTTCGATCCTGTGGACGTACCTCACATTGAGGGAGCCACGTAAAAATTCTTGTGTTGCTTTTGATTTAATTTTTCCGCATTAGTTTTTATTCCCATTGATTGATTTACTTGTGGGGAATCATATATTTTCCCTAACAACTGGTATCAGAACTTACGGTTTATTTAGGTCTATTTATTTGTGTAAATCAATGGAGGGGAATGTGGGTCGTATGTCAAGCTTCAATGGAAGCAATTTGGTAACTTGGAAAACTAAAATAGAGGACCTATTATTTTGTAAAGATTTGTATGGACCCATTGAGGGTGATAGTGGCAAACCCGAGAGTATGAAAGATGATGAATGGAACAGGCTTAATCGAAAAGCCGTTGGTGTTATCCGTCAATAGATTGATGACAGTGTGTTTCATCATGCTGCTACTGAAACTTCAGCACATGATTTATGGGGAAAAATTAGAGGGCCTTTATGATAGGAAATCAGCCACAAATAAAGTTTTTATGTTTTGTAAATTGGTTAATTTAAAATATAAAGAGGATAGCCCTATTCCAGAACATCTGAATGAAATAAAGAGTATTGTTAACCAACTTGCTTCTATGAAAATTGTTTTTGATGATGAGTTACAGGCTTTGATGCTACTTAGTTCTTTGCCCGAAAGTTGGGAGACTTTGGTTGTGACAGTTAGTAATTCGGCACCCGATGGAGTTGTCACAATAGGCCAAGTCACTAGTAGCTTGTTGAATGAAGAAACTAGAAGAAAATCAGCGGGTTCCTCTCATTCGGAAGTATTTGTTGTGAGAGTCCGAAGTAAAACAAAGAGGAGGAGTAAGACTCCTCATGGTCGTGATCAAAGCCGTGACAAATCAAAAGATGGTTCTTTTTCAAAGAAAGACATTGAGTGCTATTATTGCCATGAGAAAGGGCACATGAAGCGGGAATGCCGAAAGCTCAAGAATAAGGAGAAAAGGCGTGACAAAAGTGTGGATAAGAAGCAAGAAGACACTACAGCAGTTACTACCAATGATCTCATGGTCGTTTATGAAGATGATTGTATCAATTTTGTAGGCAAAGAGAGCAATTGGGTAATTGATTTCGGTGCTTCTTTTCATGTGACTTCTCGAGTTGATTTCTTCACTACCTACACCAAAGGAGATTATGGTTCTATTCGAATGGGTAATGAAGGTATGTCCAAGATTATTGGCATGGGTGATGTTTGCTTGGAAACAAATTTGGGTTGCAAGTTATTGCTTAAAGATGTGAGGCATGTTTCGACATTCGCCTCAATTTGATCTCTACTAGGAAGCTAGATGATGAAGGCTTCAACAACAAATTTGGTAATGGAATATGGAAGCTCACAAAGGGTTCTTTGGTGGTGGCTAAGTGCAAGAAGACTCATACACTTTATTCAATGCAAGGAAAAATTTGTAAAGGTGTTGTCAATGCACTTCAAGATGATACTTCTACCGAATTGTGGCACAAGCAGCTTGGCTATATGAGTGAAAAGGGGCTACAAGTTTTATTCAAAAAAGAGCTTCTACCTAGTTTGAAAGGTACACATCTTAAAACTTGTGTTCATTGTTTGGCAGGTAAACAACATAGAGTTTCTTTTAAGAAAAATGTTGCTTCTAGAAAAGAAAATATTTTGGAGTTGATTCATTCGGATGTTTGTGGTCCTTTGAAAGTTAGAACACATAGTGGTGCACTTTATTTTGTTACTTTCATTGATAATTATTCAAGGAAAGTTTGGGCTTTTTTACTAAAAACTAAAGATCAAGTTCTAGAAGTATTTAAGCATTTTCAGGCCATGGTTGAAAGAGAAACAGGGCAGAAATTGAAGTGCATCCGATCAGACAATGGTGGTGAATACATTGGGCCATTTGATGAGTATTGTCGCAGCCAAGGTATTCAGCACCAAAAGACAGTTAAGAAGACTCCTCAACAAAATGGCGTTGCCGAGAGGATGAACCGCACCATTGTGGAAAGAACAAGGTGTTTGCTTTCACAAGCTAAATTGCCAAGATCTTTTTGGGGTGAGGCAATGAAGACAGCGGTTGATATGATCAATTTGTCTCCTTCCTATCCTTTGAATGGTGATGTTCCAGAAAGAGTTTGGACCGGCAAAGATGTGTTTTATGAGCACTTGAGAGTGTTTGGTTGCCGAGCTTTTGTTCACATTCCAAAGGATGAGAGGTCCAAGCTTGATAGTAAGTCAAGACAATGCATTTTTCTTGGCTATGGATGTGATGAATTCGGGTATAGATTGTGGGATCTGGTCGACAAGAAAGTCATTCGAAGCCGTGATGTTGTATTTCTTGAAGACCAAACAATTAAAGACTTTGGCAAAGATGATCAACCGGAGCCAAAAACTAGTGATCTCATTGACATGGATCCAGCTCCTTCATCTTCAGTTGATGATGAAAATAGGGGAGATGTGCAACCACCTATTGAGGATGTGGAGGATGATGCTAATCCTAATGAAGTTAAGCCAGAAATTAAGGAAGAGCATCCAACTCAAGAACCGCCACCACAACTTGAGTTGAGGAAATCTACAAGGGACCGACAACCTTCAAGAAAGTATCCTCCCAATGAATTTGTGTTGATTTCCGATCAAGGGGAGCCCGAGAGCTACCAAGAAACAATTGAGCATGCAAAGAAAGGTGATTGGAAAAAGGCCATGGACGAGGAAATGAATTCCTTGCTTGAAAACCAGACTTATGATTTAGTGAAGTTGCCTAAAGGGAGGAAAATTCTGAAAAATAAGTGGGTCTTCAAATTGAAGAATGATGGCAAGAATCTGAGGTATAAGGCACGTCTTGTTGTGAAAGGCTTTGGGCAAAAGAAAGGCATTGACTTTGATGAGATTTTCTCGCCGGTTGTGAAGATGTCTTCTATTCGGGTTGTACTTGGCATGGCTGCAAGTATGAACCTTGAAGTTGAGCAACTTGATGTGAAGACCGCATTTCTTCATGGTGATCTTAAAGAAGAAATTTACATGGAGCAACCGGAGGGTTTTGTAGAGAAAGTGAAAAAGAAATTTGTTTGCAAATTGAAGAAAAATTTGTATGGCCTCAAGCAAGCCCCACAACAATATACAAAAAATTTGACTCTTTCATGATGAATAATAGTTTTTCTAAAACCACTTCGGATCATTGTGTGTTTGTGAAAAATTTTCCTGGTGGCAAATTTATTATTCTTTTGCTTTATGTTGATGACATGTTAATTGTGGGTCAAGATTCTACCATGATTAACATGTTGAAATTGGAGTTGAGCAAGTCTTTTGCTATCAAAGATTTGGGGCCAGCAAAGCAAATACTTGGTATGAAAATTGTTCGTGATCGTAAAAAGGGGCTGATTTGGTTGTCTCAAGAAAGCTACAATGAGAAAGTTCTTGAGAGGTTCAACATGAATAAAGCAAAGCCGGTTGGTTGTCCACTTGCGGGTCACTTCAAACTTAGTTCGAATCAATGTCCTACAAGTGAGAAAGCCAAGGAAAAGATGCTGAAAATTCCTTATGCTTCAGTAGTTTGTTCTTTGATGTACGCCATGGTTTGTACAAGGCCGGATATTGCTTACGCCGTTGGTGTGGTGAGTCGGTTTCTCTCTAATCCGGGTAAAGAACATTGGGCAGCGGTAAAATGGATTCTAAGGTATCTTCGAGGGACTTCGAAGGTGTGTTTGTGTTTTTGGGATGATAAGCCGATGCTTGATGGGTTCACAGATTCTGATATGGCCGGTGATGTTGATTCTAGAAAATCTACTTCGAGGTATTTAATGACATTTGCAGGGGGAGCTGTGGCATGACAATCTAAATTACAAAAATGTGTTGCTCTCTCAACTACCGAAGCTGAATTTATTGCCATTACGGAAGCTTGCAAAGAAGAGTTATGGTTGAAGAAATTTTTGCAAGAGTTGGCTTTGAAGCAAGAAAAATATGTGCTTTATTGTGATAGTCAAAGTGCTATTCACTTGAGCAAAAATTCTACTTTTCATTCGAGATCGAAACACATTGATGTGAGATACCATTGGATTCGTGATGTGTTAGATTCGAAATTGTTACAACTCGAAAAGGTTCACACAAATGATAATATTTCGGATATGTTGACAAAGACTTTGTCGAGAGACAAACATTTAAAGTGTCGAACTTTGGCGGGTATGGTTGATGTCTCCACCTAAGTCGATAGGGGGAGAATTCACATGTAGGTAATGAGAATTGAACAACTGACCTTCTAATAAAATACAGGGATTAAAAACGAGCTAATCTCATTGGTTCCAACTATTTCCTAATTATTATGATTTTTGTTGAACAGGTAGAAAATATGTAAAAAATAAAAATAAAAAATCACTTTTCTATTTTTTTTTTTTTTTTAGAACCAAAGGAGCTAAATTAAATAACAAAAGATAAAGGGAATAGGGGTGAAAGTTTCGATTTGTTTGTTTTAACCATGTTTAACCAATTTGAATAATTTTACTTGAACTTTTCGAAATTTCTTTGTTATTTCTAAGAGTTTCTCCACTTGTTGTGTCAATTTTTACATGGCATACCTGTGAGAACCATAATTATTTTTGCAAGATAACCTTAATACATATTGTAATAATATCTATTACTAGTGGAATTTGCCAAGAAGTATAAGAATGTGAGTAAATACACTCTACCTAATTGTCCATGACCAAAATTAAAGTGGACCTATTCTTCAATGATTAAAAAGAACAAGGGTTAAGCAACTTAACTTAAAATTGAGGAAGGCTTGCTTGGCTACATGTTGAGACAAGTGGACCAATCAAGAAAGATACATTTATATAATAATAATAATAATAATAATAATAATAATATAATAATAATAATAATATAATAATAAATAAATTGAACCAAAGGAGCTAACCTCATATTTTTTGTATAGAGCAAGAAGAGAGAAGGAAAGGAAGGAAGGAAGGAAGGAAGATGAGTTCGATACTTAGAGATCATCTTCAACAACAACTAAGGTAGGAAGACTAGAAACCCTCCTTCTACTTGGCAATGAAATATATGTGGTATATTATTATGTTTTACATGAGAAGTTTATGAAAAAATTAATTGATAGTCGTTAGAAGAAGAATGTGAAACATGCATGCCTATATGCTTATGATCTTCTTTACAAATATTTATTTCCATCTATTTTCCCTTCTCACTGATGAAAGTAATCTGAAATATTTGTGTTTTGTATGAGAGTAATAGTAAGAAATGATTTTTGTAACCTTGCATGTGAATAATAGTGAATACAAAATTTATTTTTCATACGACAATGAACTTCTAGCAAAAGCAAAATTCTTTGCAGGTTGGAAACACTCAAATAAATTCATAGAAACACTTTCATGAAATCTAAAGCTACTGGAGTTAAATTACATGTTGTGTAAATTTTGGAAAATTATTTGACAATGTTTTGTAGCCAAAACACATTTTTAACTTCGTTGCTTTTTGGAGGTAGCAACTAGGCTGACTTTACAAGGCTATTATTCCATAGATTGAGTTTTTAAGTGATTCAAATTGAAAATTTTAGATTTATGTGTTATCTTTCAAACACCACTAGTTTCATCAATTTTTATTAAGTATTGAAAGAGAAACACCAATTTTTTCAAAATGTGACGAATCTAGATGAGTTGTTGTTATTGAATTATTTCACCCCCTTTACAGTGATCAAATGACTTTGAGCCCTCATAGAAAATTTTCCTAACTTATTTATCTATAACATATCCTAATTTTAGAATTTTCTGACATAGTTTGCTATATATTTTATGTGTTTATCTGTGTCAGCAGATTGCTAAAAATTCTAGAATATGCTGTTATGTGTTAAAAAGCTCATTTTTCTCATATTTTCACTTAATGTATATGTTGTAAAAACATGCAAGAGAGATGGATAGTTGTTAAACAACATGCATTATTTATTGTTAAGTTGTACCATGGTATGTAGTCAGGTGGTTTGGGTTAGCAATCATGAAATGACAAAGTTATAAAATGGTGAAGAATATGGAAATGGATGTTGATTCGGGGCATGACCCTAATTTAGAAAATCTTGTATAAAAGTGTCGCGAAACCTTTAGATGCTATGAGTTGTATTCTAGCTTCTATACGAATTTGGTGGTGGTATAAGGGTAGCAGTAAGTGTAACAACCCCCGTACCGTTTACTGATTAATGACTGATTGATTACTGTTAACTGAGACTGACTGACTAAAATTGAAACTGAATTGATTGAGTTTATTTATTGTATTGCATATTCTATCTGTTGATTGATTATATATATCTGTTCGTGTTTTATGTTTAAACTGCTAATTGAAGGCCTTATCGGCGGCCGAACTGTAAACTGATTAATGTTTTAGGATCACCATAATTTATGTAATATTATGGTATATTTATCTAAAAAGTGATTAGGTATGATTAAACTAGATAAAATATTGATAAAATGTAAAGTTGACTTAATTACCTTATTGCCACTCTTAGTGGGCCACTTAGAATAATGTATTAGGCCTTATTACATGTTGACCAAAGCTTCCTCAGCTATTTCCTGTCTAAACCGAAATTAGAGAGAGAGAGAGGGAGAGGTTTGAGTGTTCTTGAGAGTTTAGCTTAGACAACTTGAAGAATTGAAGTGTAGTTTGCACATTGAGCCTCCTTCTCTTCAATTCAAGACTTGAGGTAGGCCATTGAACCTCTCATTGTTGTATTTAACATTGTTCTTGCATGATTCATGCCAAATTTGAGAGTTGAACCATGAATTAGTTCTAGAATGTTGATGTGGAGCTCATTCCATGCATGCATGTTTGTATTGGTGCATTTTGAGTTGATTTCATGGCAAAAGGTTGCATGCATGTTCATATTTGTGTTTAAGCCCATGTTTTCATCTTGTTTTGAAAGGTTTGAGCTCATTTGAGCAAGCTTTGAAACTTTAAATTGGTTTGAATTCTTGCATGTCATGTTTGAAGATTGTTCATGGAAAATGGGTTTGAAATTGGGTTTGTTTGAAACACCCTGGGGCTTTGATTTTACAAATTGAGTTTCAAAATCATGTGATTCTATGTGTTTAAAAGAGTTTTTCCAGGAAATGGGCCCAAGAGGATCGAATTGGGAGCATCAAAACTTGGTTTTTAGCTTGAATGTACAATCTGCATTTTCCAGATTTCTGTCTCCCGCTCGAGCGGGGAAAGTAGCGCTCGAGCGAGGAAAACAAGCTCCCAGCACTTTTAACCTGTTTTACAGTCCGCTTGAGCGGAGTGATGCGCGCTCGAGCGGAGAAATCGCACATCCAGTACTTCACACTGTTCATCAGATCGCTCGAGCGGGGAAATGTGCGCTCGAGCGGAGTGTTGGGTGACACGCTCGAGCGGGGATATTGCCGCTCGAGCGGGTACCTTTGTTTGCTTGTCCGCTCGAGCGGGGAAACCTGCGCTCGAGCGGGACTCTGTTTTCTGAAAATTTCTGAAACTGTTTTCTGTACACATCTTTGCATCCTCATCCCATCCTAGGCATTCTTAGGCCTAGTTTAAGACATCTTAATGAGAATATAGATGTAGAACACACCGAGGCAAATTAGGGATTAAATTATGCTAGTTCCCAACTGTGTAGCGTAGTGTGTGTGTTCAAACTGTGAACTGTGTAGGTTGGCGACTGGGGGAAACGCTCTAGCTACTGATAACCCAGAACTCTGTGAGTAACAATTGTGTAAAGATATGTCCAAAATGATTATCTTTTGAATACTGAACTGAACTGTTTATTGTACTAGTATTATTTACTGAATGAATGTATGTCCTTTATTTCTGAACTGTACTGTGGCATCCTTAGCACCTACTGGTTACTATTACTGTTACAGAGATCTCTGTCGGTTCCCTCGTGGAACCACTACTGTTTACTGATCGATGGCCATCATTATTGTTCGGTCTTTAAGACCTACTGTTTACTGCTATGCTAAGGGATGTACCACATATGACTGAATAATTGTTCTGACCGAAAGACTGAAATACTGTTTAATGAACTGTTTTCATTACTGTAAGGACATTTCATTCTTAACCTCTTTACGCATTATGTTATTCACTGGGCTTTAGCTCACTGCTCATATATATATGTAGGTGTTCAGGCACCGGACCAAAGCTAGAGGCGTCAGGGTCACTCCAGTTTTGTCAAGCCAACCTATGTGCCTCACCGCGAGGTTCCGAGCCTGCTATGCTAAGGCTTAGGGGTGTTTTAGCATTCCCCCTTCTGTACTGCCTCACTGTTTTGTATAAACTGTTATCTGCCTTACTGTACCGTTATCAAGGGATTAGGTCCCTGTACTATGTGACTGTAAATTTTTGTATAGACTGTACTGTTCTGAATGTGTGAATGCATGAAAAATCTTTTTGGCATACAGGCTATCACAGCTCAATGGACATTATTTAATTACTGTATTAGCTTCCGCCAGGCCCTGAACTCTGTTTTACTGTACTACTGTTAAGCAGGCCTTCGGTAATCTCGGATTACTGGCCGGTTACGGTGCTAAACCATAGGGCCGGGTTTGGGTCGTATCAGAGTGGTATCAGAGCGATACTTAACCACGAGTTATACCCCACACACGTGTCCAAATGAGCTATAGAGTGTCCTAGAAAAGTGATTACGGCATTTCATGAACTTGAAAAGTGTGTGGCTATGTTATGACTGAATACATGTTAATGTGATAACTGTCTAAATATACAACTGTTTATGTTATAATTGCTGCAACTGTTATAACTGCTTATAGTGAAATGGACAATGCAAATGAACCTGAATCCTCCTCCACTGAGGCTAGAATGGCCAGAATGGAAAGAATGATGGAACTGATAACTGCCAGACTTGACCAACAACAGAACCAACAGCCCCCACCTCCTCCTCCGGTACAGCCGGACCAAAATGTGAATGTGCAAAATGTGAATGCAAATGAGGGGGATATTATTGCTCTTACCCAGAAGTTCAGCAAGTTGAAACCGCCATCCTTTCAGGGAGGCCTTGAACCATTGAAGGCTGAAGCATGGGTTCTAGAGACTGAGACACTATTTGAAGTGTTTCCGTGTTCGGAGGCACATAAGGTACTGTTGGCCACCTTCACTTTGCAAGAAGAGGCGAGAAGGTGGTGGATGCTTACTCGTGATGATAATACTGTTATGACTTGGGCTCAGTTTAAAGTAGCCTTCTTTGAAAAATATTTCCCCCAATGTATCAGGGATAGGAAAGTGACGGAGTTTGAACAACTGAGGCAGGGCACCATGTCCGTTGTCGAATATGAGAAAAAGTTCACCGGGCTTGCCAAATATGCACCAAATATGGTGGACACCGAATACAAGAAGGCCAGGAGGTTTGAAGGCGGCCTGAATGTTGCGATACTGGATCGAATAAGTGTACTGAAATTACCGACTTATGTAGGTGTTCTTGACCGAGTTTTGATGGCCGAAACAAACATTGCAGTAGTGAAACAATCTGAAACACCAACAACTGAATGGCATGGTAAAAGGCAGAATTCCAAATTTAAGAAAGGCAAGCATAATCAACTGAACAAGAAGCAAAATACAGGGTCAACGACTACTTTTAGTCAAGGAAACCGTTCCTTTCCGCCCTGCTCTGAATGCGGTAACCACCATAAGGGGGTTTGTTATAAACTTTCTGGCGCTTGTTGCAGGTGTGGCAAAGTGGGCCACATGGTGAAAGATTGCCCTTCCACTGTTCCGGGCAATAGTAAAGCTACTGGCAGCGCCGCAACACCAACTGTAGCACCAACTGTAGCACCAAAGCCTAACCCCAAAGCTACCGGGAAATAGCCTATGAGGCAGGGCCGAGTGTTTGCCCTAGTACCGGGAGACGTGCAAAATACTGAGGCCATTGTGTCAGGTATTCTCTCTATTTGTACTCAGAATGCATATGTATTGATTGATTCGGGGTCTACACATTCTTATGTGTCGCATGCTTTTTCACGGAAATTGAATAGACCCTTAGAACCTATGAACTATCTGCTAGCTGTATCATCACCCGTAGGAGGATCCATGACATGTGCTTATATGTATCCTGCTTGTGAAATTATCGTTGGGGATATGCATCTGTTTATTGACTTACTGCCATTGAACATTGATCACTTTGATGTAATATTGCGGATGGACTGGTTACAAAAATATCATGCCACTATTGATTGTGTGACCAAGCAAGTTGTTTTCCGTCCACCTGGCTTACCTGAATTTGTGTTTAATGGGGTTGCAGTAGTACCTCCTCCGTACTTGATTTCTTTAGTAAAAGCTGTTAAATTAATTAGAAAGGGATGTAAAGGATATCTGTGTTCTGTGCTGACTGTGTCTACTGATGATAGTGTTAAAACTGATGTGAATTGTGTTCCTATAGTCAGAGAATTCCCAGATGTATTTCCAGATGATCTGCCAGGGGATTTGGTTGACAGGGAGATTGAATTCACCGTTGATGTGATTCCGGGGACACAGCCGATATCTAAAGCTCCTTACCGAATGGCCCCAACCGAGCTGAAGGAACTGAAAGTGCAACTGCAAGAACTGTTAGATAAAAAGTTTATCAGGCCCAGTACTTCACCGTGGGGTGCACCTGTTTTGTTTGTAAAGAAGAAAGATGGCTCACTGAGACTATGCATTGATTACCGCGAACTGAACAAGGTAACTGTAAAGAATAAATATCCTTTACCACGTATTGATGACCTGTTTGACCAGTTACAGGGTGCTCAAGTGTTTTCCAAGATTGATCTCAGATCGGGGTATCATCAACTGAAAGTTAAACCAGAGGACATCGATAAAACTGCTTTTAGAACGAGGTATGGCCATTATGAATTTTTAGTTATGCCATTCGGAGTCACGAATGCCCCTGCTGCTTTTATGGACCTTATGAACAGAATTTTTAAACCATACCTTGATGATTTCATTGTGGTATTTATTGATGACATACTGATTTATTCAAAAAGTAGAGAAGAACATGAACACCATCTGAGACTTGCCCTGCAGACCTTAAGAGAACAGAAATTGTATGCTAAACTGTCTAAATGTGAATTCTGGCTTGATCATGTTATGTTTTTGGGGCATGTTGTTAGCAAAGATGGAATTTCTGTTGATCCACAGAAAATTGAAGCCGTAGTGAACTGGCCTAGACCAACAAATGTGACCGAAGTCCGAAGCTTTTTGGGATTGGCTGGATATTACAGAAGATTTGTTAAAGACTTCTCCAAAATTGCCTTACCATTGACTCAGTTGACTCAGAAAGGGACATCATTTGACTGGACTGACCAAAGGGAATCGGCATTTCAAGAATTGAAAACCCGACTTGTGACTGCACCGGTTCTGACTTTACCTTCAGGTACGGATGGTTATACTGTATTTAGTGATGCTTCTCATAAGGGTTTGGGGTGTGTTTTAATGCAGAATGGAAGAGTTATTGCTTATGCTTCCCGACAGTTGAGACCACACGAAAAGAACTACCCAACCCATGATCTGGAACTGGCTGCAGTAGTGTTTGCACTGAAAATTTGGCGTCACTATCTGTATGGGGCAACTTGTGAAGTTTATACTGACCACAAGAGTTTGAAATATTTCTTCACACAGAAAGAATTGAACATGAGACAACGGAGATGGCTAGAACTGATCAAAGACTATGACCTACAGATTCTGTACCATTCAGGAAAAGCCAACACTGTTGCCAACGCATTGAGCCGAAAGTCAATTGCCAACTCGGCTTGTTTGCTCACCGGACAGAAAGAGCTACTTTGTGACCTCGAAAGATCTGAAATTGAAATTGTTTTGAAGGAGCAAGGTGGAACAATAGCTGCCATTACTGCTCAACCAGCCTTCATTGAAGAAGTTAAAGAGAAACAGCAACTGGATGACTTCTTGAAAAAGATCATCGAAGAAAGAGAGTCTAAGCCGAGACCGAGTTTCAAATTTGAGAACAATGTACTGAAATTTCAAGAAAGACTGTGTGTGCCGAATGACACTGAATTGAAAAGAAGAGTTCTGCAAGAGGGCCACAATTCAAAGTTGTCTATTCACCCGGGGAATACGAAAATGTACCAAGATCTGAAACAGAATTTCTGGTGGCCGAGAATGAAGAAAGAAATTGCCGACTTTGTGTCCAAATGTCTTCATTGCCAACAAGTCAAAGCTGAACATCAACGACCTGCCGGATTATTGCAACCCTTACCCATACCAGAGTGGAAATGGGAGCATATCACGATGGATTTTATCGTTGGGTTACCTCGCTCCAGAAAAGGTATGGACTCTATTTGGGTTATTGTTGATAGACTGACCAAATCTGCTCACTTCTTACCTGTCAAGACAATTTATAATGCCGACAAGTTGGCTGTAATTTATATTGATGAAATTGTTAGACTGCATGGAGTGCCTGTATCCATTGTTTCTGACAGGGATTCGAAGTTTACATCGAGGTTTTGGCAGAGCCTACAGACTGCATTGGGAACTGAATTGAGGCTGAGTAGTGCCTATCATCCTCAGACAGATGGACAGTCAGAAAGGACCATTCAGACGTTAGAGGATCTATTGAGAATGTGTGTCCTTGATTTTCAGGGAAACTGGGACAGTCATTTGCCATTGGCTGAATTCGCCTACAACAACAGTTACCATTCAAGTATTGGTATGGCGCCTTTCGAGGCATTGTATGGCAGAAAATGTAGATCTCCAATTTGCTGGGCAGAAGTTGGAGATGGGCCTTTGCTTGGGCCCGAGATTGTTTATGAAACGACTGAGAAAGTGAAACTAATACAGCAGAGACTGAAAACTGCACAGAGCAGATAGAAGAGTTATGCAGATGTCAGAAGACGGGACAGAGAATATGAAGTGGGTGATCACGTGTTTGTGAAAGTGACACCGATGAAAGGCCAGACTCGTTTTGGAGTCAAAGGCAAGTTAGCGCCGAGATATGTCGGACCGTATCAGATTATTGAGAAAATTAATCCGGTGGCGTATCAAGTTACGCTCCCTCCTGAAATGGAGCATATGCATAACGTCTTCCACATTTCGATGCTGAGAGACTATCTTCGAGATCCGTTCCATGTAATTGAGCCTACCCGGATAGTGTTGAGTGATGATTACACTTACGAGAAACGGCCTATACAGATTGTAAACCGACGGATCAAGAAACTGAGGAACAAGGAGATCCCACTAGTGAAAGTGGACTGGCAAAACCATGGTGGCGTGTACGCCACTTGGGAAAGGGAAGATGACATGGCTAAGAGATATCCTGATTTATTTCCACTGAACCCTGTTTTCTTCCAGAATGAAGGTAACTCGAGTTTAGAGGACTAAACTCTTTGTAAGGAGGAGAGACTGTAACAACCCCCGTACCGTTTACTGATTAATGACTGATTGATTACTGTTAACTGAGACTGACTGACTAAAATTGAAACTGAATTGATTGAGTTTATTTATTGTATTGCATATTCTATCTGTTGATTGATTATATATATCTGTTCGTGTTTTATGTTTAAACTGCTAATTGAAGGCCTTATCGGCGGCCGAACTGTAAACTGATTAATGTTTTAGGATCACCATAATTTATGTAATATTATGGTATATTTATCTAAAAAGTGATTAGGTATGATTAAACTAGATAAAATATTGATAAAATGTAAAGTTGACTTAATTACCTTATTGCCACTCTTAGTGGGCCACTTAGAATAATGTATTAGGCCTTATTACATGTTGACCAAAGCTTCCTCAGCCATTTCCTGTCTAAACCGAAATTAGAGAGAGAGAGAGTGAGAGGTTTGAGTGTTCTTGAGAGTTTAGCTTAGACAACTTGAAGAATTGAAGTGTAGTTTGCACATTGAGCCTTCTTCTCTTCAATTCAAGACTTGAGGTAGGCCATTGAACCTCTCATTGTTGTATTTAACATTGTTCTTGCATGATTCATGCCAAATTTGAGAGTTGAACCATGAATTAGTTCTAGAATGTTGATGTGGAGCTCATTCCATGCATGCATGTTTGTATTGGTGCATTTTGAGTTGATTTCATGGCAAAAGGTTGCATGCATGTTCATATTTGTGTTTAAGCCCATGTTTTCATCTTGTTTTGAAAGGTTTGAGCTCATTTGAGCAAGCTTTGAAACTTTAAATTGGTTTGAATTCTTGCATGTCATGTTTGAAGATTGTTCATGGAAAATGGGTTTGAAATTGGGTTTGTTTGAAACACCCTGGGGCTTTGATTTTACAAATTGAGTTTCAAAATCATGTGATTCTATGTGTTTAAAAGAGTTTTTCCAGGAAATGGGCCCAAGAGGATCGAATTGGGAGCATCAAAACTTGGTTTTTAGCTTGAATGTACAATCTGCATTTTCCAGATTTCTGTCTCCCGCTCGAGCGGGGAAAGTAGCGCTCGAGCGAGGAAAACAAGCTCCCAGCACTTTTAACCTGTTTTACAGTCCGCTCGAGCGGAGTGATGCGCGCTCGAGCGGAGAAATCGCACATCCAGTACTTCGCACTGTTCATCAGACCGCTCGAGCGGGGAAATGTGCGCTCGAGCGGAGTGTTGGGTGACACGCTCGAGCGGGGATATTGCCGCTCGAGCGGGTACCTTTGTTTGCTTGTCCGCTCGAGCGGGGAAACCTGCGCTCGAGCGGGACTCTGTTTTCTGAAAATTTCTGAAACTGTTTTCTGTACACATCTTTGCATCCTCATCCCATCCTAGGCATTCTTAGGCCTAGTTTAAGACATCTTAATGAGAATATAGATGTAGAACACACCGAGGCAAATTAGGGATTAAATTATGCTAGTTCCCAACTGTGTAGCTTAGTGTGTGTGTTCAAACTGTGAACTGTGTAGGTTGGCGACTGGGGGAAACGCTCTAGCTACTGATAACCCAGAACTCTGTGAGTAACAATTGTGTAAAGATATGTCCAAAATGATTATCTTTTGAATACTGAACTGAACTGTTTATTGTACTAGTATTATTTACTGAATGAATGTATGTCCTTTATTTCTGAACTGTACTGTGGCATCCTTAGCACCTACTGGTTACTATTACTGTTACAGAGATCTATGTCGGTTCCCTCGTGGAACCACTACTGTTTACTGATCGATGGCCATCATTACTGTTCGGTCTTTAAGACCTACTGTTTACTGCTATGCTAAGGGATGTACCACATATGACTGAATAATTGTTCTGACCGAAAGACTGAAATACTGTTTAATGAACTGTTTTCATTACTGTAAGGACATTTCATTCTTAACCTCTTTACGCATTATGTTATTCACTGGGCTTTAGCTCACTGCTCATATATATATGTAGGTGTTCAGGCACCGGACCAAAGCTAGAGGCGTCAGGGTCACTCCAGTTTTGTCAAGCCAGCCTATGTGCCTCACCGCGAGGTTCCGAGCCTGCTATGCTAAGGCTTAGGGGTGTTTTAGCATTCCCCCTTCTGTACTGCCTCACTGTTTTGTATAAACTGTTATCTGCCTTACTGTACCGTTATCAAGGGATTAGGTCCCTGTACTATGTGACTGTAAATTTTTGTATAGACTGTACTGTTCTGAATGTGTGAATGCATGAAAAATCTTTTTGGCATACAGGCTATCACAGCTCAATGGACATTATTTAATTACTGTATTGGCTTCCGCCAGGCCCTGAACTCTGTTTTACTGTACTACTGTTAAGCAGGCCTTCGGTAATCTCGGATTACTGGCCGGTTACGGTACTAAACCCATAGGGCCGGGTTTGGGTCGTATCAGTAAGAGTCTCACACTGGAAAAGTATCTCTGAAAGGCCGTTCACTTGGGGTAGACCAATGATGTTATGACTTGAATACGTAATTCAGTGCATAGGCATCCTTGGTATTTACTAGTATGTTCTAATATACCAAAGGAGTTTGAATAACCTGTATGACCATTGCTTAGAGGTTGGGTAAGGACGACGTTCCATGGGGAATTGTCTAGATAAACTTAGAAAGTAAACCTTAGGGATGATTGAAACTTGTGATGATAGTACTTTGTTTTAAGTTTTTAATGTATCATTTTGACTATAGTGATAGTATGTTTCATTTCAAAGCTATAACGTTGATTTCTTGTTTTCTCTATTGAGCGTCATCGCTCATGACTTTCTCTGTAATGCCCATAGTTCTAAATCGCGGTATCGGGTAACGTAACGGTATCGATCGCGGAGTATTGGTATCGGGAGTATCGATCGGTACGTATCGTGTATCGGGCGTCACGGCTGTGAAATTTTAAAAATCATTAGCAATCCCTTTAAAACTCAATTTTATGCATTTTTTTGACTCTTTTAGCCTTAATTTATCACATTTTAATCAAAATTTTGATATGTAGAGGCACTTTTGACTCATTTTCAACTAAATGATATGTATTTATTTTAGTCTCAAGCTTTTATTTGGCATATATGTTAAACTTTAATATAAAATTGATGTGGAAATTAATATAAACTTTTAATATAGATTTGACAGATTCAAAAATTTGACATATTCAAACAAACACACTATAAGGAAATAATTATCCTAATCAACTCATTGTCATGGCTTCTAAGTTTTTCATGGATCACTAATTCTTTATGACTCAAATGAAGCATGAGAGCCTGAAATGATATCAAATTGGGCTTGGGATCTTCTATATTAATTAATTTTTTTATTTATTTTATTTATCTATTTTAATGCACTTTCAATCAATAATCAGGGTGACTCTAGTCTCATCCCCCATCAAGCAAACAAAAGCTTTTAAATTTTTTTTATTTGTATTATTAATATTTTATTATATATAGTTTGGTTATTTAAAAAAATCAAGGATCTCATCAAATAAAAAAAAATATTCAACACAATAATAATACTATCTAGATACACTTAAAAAGTAAAATATTTGTGAATATTTTTTTATAAAAAAATTACTAATTTTTCACAAATATTTTATTTTTTAGGTACTAATACAATACTACTAATACAATACAATACTAAGGTACTAATACAATACTTACATATACAATACTAAGGTATATAAATGCTCCTAATATATATATATATATATATATATATAAATATTTGAAGAATTATAAATATATATTAAAATATATCTCATTCCCATCGCATACCATAATATAAATTAAAAAATAACCACAGAAAAAAGAAAAAAAAAAACAAATTTTAAACAAACCAAACACAACTTACCAAGCAAAACCATCCCATACCATAATATAAATAAAAAAATAACCACAGAAAAAAGAAAAAAGAAGAAAGAAGAAAAAAAAAAAAGAGCATATTATAAACAAACCGAACACCAAGCAAAACCAAAAACAGAGCATGAAACAAATATATGTGAGTATATGAAATAGAGCATGAAACCAAAACCAAAAACAGACTTACTTCTTCAGCCAAAACAAAAAACAAAGCATGAAACAAACACAAACAGAGCATGAGAGAAAAACCTTCAACGAAGAAGCTTGAAATCGGTGAGGGGTTTGCTCATTATTTTTTGCTTTTCCAGGTGATTTTGCTTTGCTCAATTATTTTTGCAGATGCTTTGCTCGTTTTCAGCCGAATCGGACAGTATCGGAACTATATCGCTCACGTATCGGATTCAAGCCGATACGTGTCGGGAATCGGTCACTACGGACGCGAAATTCATTCTCACCGGTATACCGGTGAGTATCCAACTCGGCACTCCCATTTTCCGTTACGAACCGGCCGGTACGGAACGTACCGGCCGATATTTAGAACCTTGGTAATACCCTAAAATTTTATGCCAAGTGACAAGGTTAATGAGGAGTATAAGATGAATGTATAACCATGATTCACTTATGAACTAAAATTAGTGAACTCTTAAATTATCTGTTATTTATCCTTATGTAACATTTATAACTTTTAAATTTGAAATATTAAGATAGACAAATATAATATTATTTAGGTATTAAGCGATATAAATAGAATTAAATAATAATTTTTTAGAACCTTTTATTACTAAGTACCTAAATTATAATTAAAAAGTAATTAATTGAGACCAAAAGTTCGGACGTCACAACACCAGCAGTAACAATTGGCTCCAAGCTTCTGCTCCACACTATGCTTCAAATGATGACATGATTGTGGAAGATGAACCCGATAAAAGCTTTCAATTAATTATAATGCAAAAAGAGATGAAGGCTGTTTGTTGGAATAAGGATCTCTTCCTTAATTTCTTATTTGTTGGGTTATTGGATTCATTTTTAGATCTAATTTTGATAATTCGAACCGTTCATATTTTAAGATTTGTTGAGTACATCATACATGTAAAAAATCAAGTTGATCGGATATCAGAAAGTATGTGTTTGAAAAACTATTTATTAAATTTTTTTAAAAAATGATTTGTAGTTTGATGAGCCGAACACGTAATTTCTAATATCCAATCAACTTTATTTTTTATAGGTATAATATACTCAACAAATCTTAAAATATGAACGGTTCGAATTATTAAAATTAGATCCAAAAGTAGGCCCAACAAGCGAGCGAGTTAAAAGTTAGGGAGATAAATTAAGAAAGGGATGCTTATGCGGTTTGTAGTGTCACGCGACCATATGATAGAATTAAGAGATTTCATTCAAAATTAATTACGCAATCCTGACAGAGAATCACATTCATAATTTCAAAAAAACTGAGTTGAGCGTTGAGCATATGTGGCATTTTCAGGGACAATCGTAATATTAAATATTTATGTATTGTCATATTTTGTAAAATGTTGTGCTCTAATTTTATTTTTTCACCAAATAAAATTAAGTGTTTAAGTAGCAAATGAATAAAATTTTGAATTTTGTTTAAAAACATATTTTATAATTATAATATTTTTTTAGAAATAAAACACTATTTAAATGGGATTAAACATCTTTCAAGAAGAAATTCATTAATTAGTAAAATAAAAAAGTGTAGAAATTATTAGTATACAAAATAATAGAATAATAAATTTGGCATACCAAGTGGAGAGTTGTCACCCAAGCCTTCAAAAAAAATTTAGCATATCAAAATTTTTAAAAAACAAAAAAAAAAAAATTTGAGTGGAGATGCTCCAAATTTCTTATCTTATTTCAATAAATAATAAATCAAATGAAATTTGTTATTTTTCATGATTCTTGTTTGAGTATTGAAGTAAAGATCTTGCAAACAAACAAAGTGTCCTAATAACCAACCCCCCCCCCCCCCCCCCCCCCCCCCCCCCTTAAAAAAATAAATAAATAAATAAATCTAAAAATAATGTACATCAGAAAATGCATATTACTAATTTCAAAATACTTTTCATAAAATTTAACATAGCTTTTTAATTGTTGGAAAATTATAAAAATCTGAGAGTTTGAATCTTACAATAAAAAATAAATTATGACATTTTAAAATTCCAATCTTTTAATTTATTTTCAATCTAATTTATATGTCTATTTTTGTTAAATAAAATTGATGAACAAAATAATATTTTAGTCATTAAACTCAATAGAAAATGATATTTTAAACATTTTATGTATACTTACATTAAATTTAATGATTAAAATATTTTTTTCCTGTATTTTTCATTTCATTGTGTTTGGTTCAAAAATTTGGAGAAGGATTTAAAAAGAGAAATTGAAAAGGTCTTATATATACGTACATTAAAATTAATAACTAAAATATTTTTTCTTGTATTTTCAATTACATTGTGTTTGGTTCAAAAATTTACAGAGGGATTCAGAAAGGAAAATTAAAAGGCCTGCGAAAATATGTGAAATATAAGTATATTTTATTCACATTTTACCATTCTTTTCTCTTTTTCTTTCCAATTTCCTTTCCCTTTCCAAATTCCTCCCCAAATCCTTTATCCAAGCACAGCCTTAGGGAAATTCTAATATAAACACCCTTGAAAGGGATGTACCATATACACTCCTACTTATGTCATTTTTTTCTTTATATATAATCAATTTTCTTTTTTAATTATGACATTATTTTAATTATGACTTATGATATTTTTAATTATATCTTATATTATATTTAATTATGATATTTTTTATTTTAGTTATGACTCAAAAAATATAAAATTATGTAATTTTCTTTTTTAATTATAAGATACATATAATATACAACTATTGAGAGTGGATGTACTATAATATTTTTCTTTTCATTATAACCCAAAAAAAAGAAAAAAGAATTACATTTCTTTTTCCTTTCCCATTTCTCCCATAATTACATTTCTTTTTCCTTTCCCATCCCCCCCAAATATACCAACCAAACCATACGGTCTAAAAGAAAATGGTGTCCCTGTTGCAATTGTTTGGGGGAAACCAATGGGCTAGTTAGGAAAACTTCGAGACAAACTTTTAGAAAATGGTGTCCAAACGTTATTTGGGTTAGGGGCGATTTCCCCCAAATATACCGACCAAACCAAAGTCCGGTTTGTTTTCAGAGATAAAATGAAAAGGATTGATAGTAAAGAGATTATTAGTGAAGAAATTAAATTAAAATTGTGTTTATTTTAATGATAATTGTTAGTGTAAAGATTGTTAAATTATTTTTATATAAAATAATAAAAAAATACAAAAACATTAAACATTAATGTTTTTAAAAAAATGTCCAACATGTAAAAAAAATTAAAAATAAATAAATAAATTTCAGAAAAAAATAAAACAAATAAAATAATAATTTTTACTTAACAAAAAATACAAAAAATTAAACATTAATGTCCAAAAAAAATGCCCGACATGTAAAAAATAAAATAAAATAAAATAAATTTCTAGTCTACCGGATTATTTTTCTAATACCAAGTCCTTGAGGCCCATCCGAATCTCTTTTGGGGAGGCTCATCCTAATTAGAAGTTTACTATCAATCTCCTCCCCATCTCTCAAAATAAATACAATATTAATAGGTCTCACCTCCTTACTAATCTCAATTCTCCCTCTAACTCTCCAAACAAGCAGGGTAAACAGTCTAAAAGAAAATGGTGTCCCTGTTGCAATTGTTTGGGGGAAACCAATGGGCTAGTTAGGAAAACTTTTAGACAAACTTTTAGAAAATGGTGTCCAAACGTTATTTGAGTTAGGGACGGTTTATCTTTTTAATATTTAGAAATGACTACAATCCACCGTCATTTATGGATTGAAATGTAGCATTAAATTCATTAATAATTTAATAAAAAAATTAAAATATTTTTATGTTTTCTTGATTTGTTTAGAAAGCAAAATATATTTTAATATCTTATGTTTTCTTTCATATGTAATTTACTTTCTTAAATTTTAAAAATAAATATATATAATCTTTTTATATTTATCACGTGTTTCACACAAAATGTTTGACAACACATTTCAATTTACAAAAAAAAAAATTATATGATCATTTTCAAATATCAAAAATAAACTACACATGACCTAGACGTTTGAAAGTTCAAAGGGCCATTTCGGGGAGTGAAAAAAAAAAAAAAACAATTTATTGATTTATTGTCTTACTCATATTAGCACAAGCTAAAGAAAAATTTCTCGATTACCAAACAATAACACTATGTTTGGATTGAGTGATTTAGAGTGAAAAAAAAAGAAATGGAGACATATGTATTTCTCTTACTTGTTTGGATAACTTAAGTAGAGAGTAGGGGTGGGCGCGGATCGGTTGCGGCCACGAAACCTCCAATCCACCATCCGTCCGCCAAATTGGCGGATTAGAAAAAATCAATCCGCATCTGTCCGCCAATCCGGCGGATGCGGATTGGCGGATGGATGCGAATTGGTTTGGCGGTTTGAAATTTTACAAATTTTCAACATATAAAAAAAAAAAAAAAAAAAAAAAAAATTGTGCATAATTCAACATCTATTTATTCATTATGATGGGCAATGCAACCTGGACATAATTCAAAATCATTTATTCATGGAAAACATTCACATTATTTGTTTAAAATCATTTATTCATTCACATCTACGAAACATGAAAAACATTGTGCATAATTCAACATCTATTTATTCATTACAATGGGCAATGCAACCTGGGCATAATTCAAAATTCAATATTGGTTCCAAGGCCATAATTCAATATCGCCCAAAACATTGTGCATCCAATATGCATAAATCATCTTACACATAAAATATAAGGAAAACATTGTGCATCCATCCAAGTAACAATCATCCAAGAGTTTCAAAAATAAAAAAGTTACAGTCATCCAACAAACATTGTGCATCCAAAAAAAAAAGTTACAATCATCCAACAAATACTATATTTTCAATACTATATTACACTCATTGTTGCATTGTGGCTTTTGTTCATTGACATTCAATTTCTTATGTTGTCTAATTTTATGTGTTTATCATGCTTCATCTTCCAGTGCAGATTATAGACGGAATTTTATAATGTTATGTGTTTATCCTTCTTCTTATTCTCTAATTTTATAATGCTTCTAATACAACATTCTCTCTTGATAATCACTTCATTCATACTACCCCTTTGAGAAGTTTATCATGTGTTAACTCTCTGAAGACTAAGTGCTAAGAAATATTGATGAAAGATGGTAGTATGGTTACTTTGGCATCTCTCACTTCTAAATTCCAAATTGTTGATGCTTTGTCAGTAAATATATTGTTAGTATTTGTGGATCCCCAGTCAAAGTTTAGTGAAACATAAAAAGGTAACACAAAAATATTAGATTTACATAGTTCAATCTAAAACTAAGAGAACGTGCACTCAGTATTAGGGTGCACTAAAACCCCTTACAACCATATTAGTCAAATAAAAACATACATTTTAAGCATACATATCACTGTATGAAGTGCCTTCAGCCCAAATTTGACTACCTTTTTATCAAATTTTGGTTGAACTGTACAGAAACCAGAATCATGGAGGCTGGCTTGCCAAACAATGGTTGGAAATAAAGAAAATTCCGGCAAGGTATGTTATTATGAAGTCTCTTATTTAGTTAAATTCTTCCATTTCTCTCATTAAGCACATTGAATTGTTTTGGGATGCTTATTATTTCTTTCAAATCAAGTTCTCAGAAGAAGAAAAAAATAAGTTCTGTATCTGATTATTGCAAATTCAGCATTTGTTTCTGTCATAATGGATCTCTATTGTTGTATATATTTCAGGTTATCATTTTCCAAAAACTTTAGCCTATAAATGTTGTCGAAAAACAAATTTCACAAACATCAACAACAATCAATCCTAGTATAGGTTGATTAACAGAAACTTTGTTATATTTATGTTAGTATTTTAAGAGATAATAAAAGTAAGAATAAAATAAAAGGCTGATTAACAAAACAGATTTTTCAAAAAAAAAAAAAACCAAACCTCTCTGTGGTTCTCTCTGTATTCCTTTCTCTGTGTGTAGAACCCTTTAACAGTTAACACTGCAACAATCAATCTAACCACGTCTCTAGTTTCAGAACTAGAACAAAACAAAATAATAATAATAGATTAGAATCTAAAAGATTAGAAGTTTAGAACTAGAAAAAAAAAAAAAAAACCAGTTAAGATTCAGAAGAAAAGAAGAAGAAGGAGAGAGAGAGAGAGAGAGAGATACCTTAGTTACAGTCAGTGTAGTAGACTGTAGATTGATCAATCTATCTAACCATCTATTTCGTTTTAGAACTGGAAAAAAAAAAAAACAAAACAAAACAAAAAACAGATCAGAAGAAGAGAAGAAGAGGAAAGCAGAGAGAGAGAGAGAGAGAGAGATACCTCTCAGTCAGTACAGTAGTGTATCGATCGCCGACGACGTGTAGATCGGTCGCCAACGCCGTGTAGATGATCGCCGACGCCGTGTGGTGTAGATCGTCCGACGATGGGTGGGGTAAAGAGAGAGAGAGAGAGAATGAGAATGTCTCGAAAATTAGGGCTAAATGAGAAGAGGCGGATGCACAGAAAGGAAAATGGGGGAAAACGCATATATCAGCCAAAAAAAAAAAAAAAAAATAAGCAACGGTGGTCGGGTCGGGTGTGTTGATTAAAATGGCGGATGACCCGCCACCCGACCCGAACCCGAAAAAAGACAAAAACCAGGCCCGCATCCGCCCGCCACGTGTCACGCATCCATCCGTTGGGCGTCGGGTCGGTCGGGCGTGGCGGGTCGGCAAAACTGCTGCACAGCCCTAGTAGAGAGAAATGGAGAGAAACTCATTTCTCTTATAAGTCTCATTTTCAATTTTCCCAAAAGTAGAGAGATTGGGAGAGAAAAGAAACCACTATTTTCATAATACCAATTTTGTCCCTATAAAAATAAAAGAAATAAAATGATTAAAAATATAAAAAGGTTATTTTGGTAATATAATATAAAATAATTTCTTTTCTTTTTTCTTAATGAAATCTAACCAAACAAGAATGAGAGAAATCACAATCATTTCTTTTCTTTTATTTCTTCCTTATCCAAACAAAATAAAGAAAAATCACAATCATTTCTTTTCCCTTATAACTTAAATAATCATTTCTTCTTTTTTGTTTCACGAGTCCTGTTATGGTGTGCAATCCCTTAAGGTTGCACACCATATGCAACCAACACAAAAAGTGTAAGTGGAAGGTATAAACATAAAACAGGACAGCAAACAGAAAGACGTAAATATAAGGTGTAAGTTGCACACTTAAGAAAAGTCATTTTTTTTCACCTAAGTTCCCAAACATAGTGTAACACTGCCCCCCCAATCAGAGAGTTGGTAAATTCCGTCAAAATCCTAAAACCCTAAACCCCCCAAGACATGGACGATGACGCTCGAAGAACTCCTCCGCCCATATGCGCTCAGGAGGCACTAGATCTACTCAACTGCGCCACTGAATCCCCCTTCGATCAAGACAAATGTCTTCGTCTCTTGCAGTCCTTGCGTCTCTGCGTCCAAACCAAGGTATATATATATACATTTTTGTATGGATATGTATTGGTAATCTGATTAAGGTTATTCATGTTCGAATCAAAGAATTTTTATGATATCTTTGGATGTATATTCTTGCTAGATGATTGTTGTTTTTTTTCAGTCTCTGGGGTCTTAGACATAACATTGATTGAAATATTTTAATTTTTCTCAGATGTGCACTTGAAGCTTCAATTCTTTGTATTTCTAGTTAATGTTAGAAACTGCCCATTTATATGCTTCAATTCAATGTTCCAAATAACAGATGATAAATTTCTCCAAATGCAACTGATTTAGTTCCATTTCGTTCTCGCCTTTTGAAATGTATAGTATCCCATTTCAGCATTGACCAAGCCAGAAATTTTGTTTAGAGGGGGCCAGAGTAAATTCATCTATAAAATAAATAAATAAATAAATAAAAAGAAGTTAGCTTTTGGGCATGAGTAATTTCTTAATATTTATTTCAATTATTTTATATATTTTGTGTGCTATATTATTAGGATCTTGTGTATAATTGATTAAGCCGTCATTTTAAGGCCTTTTATTGACTGAAATAATTTATATAAATTAAAATTATACCTTTATGATTTTTATACTTGAAAAAAAAAAAAAAAAAAAGAAATGTCGTTTACGTATTGTATTTTTTTTTGCCAAAGTACAGATTGATGCTATTACATAATATTTGAATAATTGACAGTCATCCCATATGCATTGTAGGAGTAATCATGAAATATATGACAAATATTACAATTTTGGGAAAATTTAGAATATATAGCTAAGAAGTATGGACACAAACACAGGATACATCTATTTTGAAAAAATTAGGATTCGGGCACAGCAAGAATATGGGAAAAATATTTTTTTTAATATATTTTAGGACAAATTACAAAAAAAATCTCAGGGTTTCGCGTGTTTTTCAATTTAAACTCTAGAGTTTCAATTTTGACAAATTAAACCTTGGAGTTTCTTCCGTGTTTCAATGTGAACTCTCTGTCCATATCCGTTTGATTTAACTAATAGAATCTGGGCAAAATTCTCAAATTCAAATACACATGTTCAAACACTTGTATCTCCCTTGTCGTAACTCTGTTTCACCTCATTTTTGCATCGTTGGATTCATTGCTTAGTTTTCATTCCATCCCTCATACGCCTTGTTCCACCTCTTTTTGTGTGCTGTTGGAACTCCGAAAGTTAGTCAAAAATAAGATTTTTCTTTCTTTGGGCAAAATTTTCAGATTTAAACACGCATATTCAAGCACTTATATCTCCTTCGTCATAACTCCGTTTTGCCTCATTTTTGCATAGTTAGATTCACCTCATGGCCTAGTTTTCATTTCACCTCTCATGCGCCTTATTCCACCTCTTTTTGCATGCCGTCAAAGCTCCAAAAGTAGGCCAATTCCCCCCCCCTCTATTTTCTATTTCCATGCTTCTTCCTTTCTACTTTCTTTCCACAATTATTCTCTTTTTTCCTTTTCCTTCATAGCCCTTTCACCGAGCTTGTGGTGACCATCGAACCTCCAACGATGGCGGTATTGTCGAGTATGAATGTATATGACTTACAAGAACAGAAAGAAATATAAGAGTGGGGGAAGGGCCATGAAGGAAGAGGAAAAGAAAGAATAATTGTGAAAAGGAAGGAGGAATGAAGAAGTATAGAGATATAAGATAGACGAAGAAAGAAAGGAAATTTTTATTTTTCGCCAACTTTCAGAGCTCCGACAACACCAAAAAGAGGTGGAACAGGGCGTATAAGGAGTGGAAAGAAAACTAGGCCATGAGGTCAATCCAATGACGCAAAAATGAGGCAAAATTGAGTTACGACAAAAGAGATACAAGTGCTAGAATATGTGTTTTTGAATATAAAAATTTTACCCAAAGAGAGAAAAATCTTATTTTTGGCTAACTTTTGAAGTTCCAACGGCACACAAAAAGAGGTGGAACAAGGCGTATGATGGATGGAATGAAAACTAGGCAATGAGATGAATCTAACGACGCAAAAATGAGGCGAAACGGAGTTACGAAGAGGGAGATACAAGTGTTTGAACATGTGTATTTGAATCTGAGAATTTTTTCCAGATTCCGTTAATTCAATCAAACGGATATGGACAGAGGGTTCACATTGAAACACGGAAGAAACTCCAAGGTTTAATTTGTCAAAATTGAAACTCTGAGGTTTAAATTGAAAAATACGCGAAACCCTGGGATTTTTTTTTGTAATTTGCCCTATATTTTATTTTCTATATATAGCGATATAAATTTAGGGCACAAAGATATGAAAGAGATCAATTTATATGTGAGTGTATTTTATTTATTTATTTTCACTTTTCCCCCTCTTTGATTCATATAATTAACTTTAACCCTAAATCAACAGTCTAAAATTATTATAAAAAAAACTTACAAAGTTGTCATGAAGCATGTCCAAATGCATGACACGTTGGCGTGTTCAACATGTGAACACGTGTTTCTATGTGTTAAACACAGACACGGTACCCATTTTGGAGTGTTTGTTCTTTCCAGCTCTATAGAAATACTCATAAAATAGAGGGTTATTAGAAGAATTTTGAAATACTTAAGAGGGCCATGGCCTCTCTGTCCCCCAGGGCTCCCCACCTAGATTCATCCCTGCATTTCAGGTATTCTGCTGCTCAGCTTTGAGTCATACACACACATAGTACTTTTTCTTGATCTTGAGGGCTGTAAGTTGTAAGTTCAACCTTGTTTTATTTTTGGTAACAGCAGTTTAACTCGATTGTCTACCTCCATTAATCCCTTTTGTACTTTCCCAATTCGAATTAATAACCACAGACACTTGTGCTACGTTTGGATCATAGATTTATGGTGGGGGGGGGGGGGGGGGAATCAACTTCTACTTCATACACTTTTCCCCACAAATTCAAGATTCAAACGCAGCCTTATGCAAATATTCTGAACTTTCTTTTGCTTTTTATTTTTAATTGAAATCTAATTATTTGTGATTCATGTTTCTTTGCCATTATGTGTTAATTTTTGGGACATGGATAACTGTGGTACATGCACTTTGGAAATGGTATAAAGGGGATAAGTTCACTTGATTTTGTTTCCTTTTATCTTCTACAGAAAGTGAAGAAATTCACTTTGGCAGAACAGAGCATAGAGCAAGCAGATTCTAAGAGCAAGAAGGATGGTTAGGTTTTGAATGGGTTGGATATTTGGAGATAAGATGAAAATCTTGGTTCTTTCATTTTTCTTCTAATTTAGATAGCAACAATGACTCAGATTATACTTCTCAAATTGTTTGTTCTGTAACTCAATCTGAATATCCATGGATAAATCAGAGTTGACAGTTAATATCTGACACGATTTTCATTCTCTTCAAGCAAATGAGAAATGAGAAATGAGATATGTGGGAGTGAAAACAATTATGATTAATGCTTGATTGTCTTAGTACAATTTTGAATGGTAAACCAAAAAGCAATTTTGGCATTCATGGTTGTTTTGGATTGGTAACATTTATAGCATTGGTGTATAGTCTCACTTGCTTGGTATATGTTGGAATGAACTATTGAGACTAGACTCTGAACTTTGTGGCCTGGGAGGTTTCAATTGTTTGTATATTGTTTTTCATTTTTGTTTAAACCTTTCAATTCTTCTGTTGCGTACTTTGTGGATGCATTCAATATACAATCACATACTTTTGTTTTTGATTTTTTTTTTTTTCTTCAATTTCTTTACACTCTGATTCTCAGAGATCAAATATCCCAAGGTGTGAATGAGGTATGCACATCCCATTTGCCAGATTCCTTGGTCAAAGATTAAAAGTAAAAGTGACTTGAAACGACGTTCTTAGTAGAATGATGAGCAACTTGGAAACAGAATAGAAATCAAATGTCATATAGTTCATTTTGACTGTCAAAAATTTTCATTTTTTAGAACATTGGTTGTCTGGTTCGGCAGACATTCCACATAAAACAGATGCTGGTCAGTTCAAAATATAACAATCCCGCTAGGTAGCTCGAAAAACTATGGCTCGAGGTGCCAAAACACGTCGTTTTGGTTTTTTTTTTTTTTTTCTTCTTTTCTTTTTCCTTGCCCCCCTCTTCTTCCTCTTCTTCCTTTCCCCTCTCTTTTTCCTTCCTCTTCTTCCTCTTCTGTTCTTTCTGAATCCAAACTCAAATCAAAATCAATTTTTTTTCCTTCCGGCCGGCCAATAGTCTAGAAAGAAGAAGAAGAAAGAAGAGAAGAGAAGAGGAGAGGAAAGGAAAGGAAAGAGATAGAGTAGAGAGGAGAGAAAAGCTAACAAATCAAACCCAAAAATTTGGGAAAGGAAAGCTACGGATGAGGAAAGATGGGTTGATTGATTGAATCTCTCTGGGCATTGCTCCGTAACATACACACTATCAAATCAAACCCAAATCAGTCAGATCCAAAAATTAAAAATCAAAACCAATCAGACAAATCAAATCCAAAAATCAAAACTAAAAATCAAATCCACAGTCACAAATCAAATCAGACAAAATCAATCAAACTCAAATTAGTCAATTTCTCTCATATTCCCCAATCATGTCCCCAGCTTCGCGGACTGATTTTTGCTTTGACCGGTTCTATCGGTAATTGGAAATGGAATGAAGAAAATGAACTCGTTTGGTGGCCGCTAAAACCGATGATGGAGCTTGCCTTGCCTCATCGTGGACTCTGACGGTGATCTGGATTGTGGGTGTCAGAGAAGGAGGTTTTTGGAGTGAAGAAGAGAGAGAAAGAGAGAGAGAGAGAGAGACCAAGAGTGTTTAGTCCCGCTAGGTAGCTCGAAAGTGTCATGGCTCGAGTGGCTTGAGGTATCAAAACGTCGTCGTTTTGGTACCTCTTTTTTTTCTTTCTTTTTTTTTTTTTTCCCTTTCTTTTACTCTCTTTCTCTGTGTTGTTTGTTGTTCCGTCTTTAGAAAGAAGAAGAAACAGAGCTTCACTCTCCCTCATTCTTCGTTTTGAATCTTTATGACCAAAATCAACACACAGCTTCATCTTCCTCACGATTACCATCACCATCACAGACAAACAACAAAAAACATCACAGATCCAAGATCACCATCACCTCAAGATCCAAAATCAATTCCTCAAGATCACCATCACAGATCCAAAATCCATCACAGATCCAAAATCACCATCTCTCTCTCTCTCTTCTCTCTCTCTCTCTCTCTCTCTCTTTCTGGGTCTTCATTACAGAGAAATGGTTTTTTTTTTTAGTTCATAGAGTTCTGCAAATGATTTTTTTTTTTTTTTGGAATAGACAAAGTGGGTTTGATTCATGAAGTTGAAGAAGAAGAAGAAGAAGAAGAAGAGATTCATCAAACCCAACAAGAAGAAAAAAAAAAAAAAAAACAGTTTCAAAGAAGAAAAAAAAATCAAAAAATCAAACTCAAATCAGAGAGAGAGATGAGAGGTGAGAGTACAGAGAGTGTTTGAATAGACAGAGAGGAGAGGAAAGGAAGAGAGGAGAGAAAAAATGTTCGGCCACTCGAGCCAAAAAAATCTTGAGCTACGAAGCTTTTTCCGGGAACTTAGGTGCTCACCACTTATTATTATGGGCCATTTGGGAGTATACCAAAAAAAATAAAAAAAAAATCAACTTTTAACCTTCTTTTCAAAATACCACATGTGTACAAAGTTAATATAAATCTCGAAAATCAAAATAGATGTAAAAAATTTCTCAATAAATAAATAAAAATGGTTAAATATTCAATTATTAGAATATCGCTGTCTTATTAGATACAAAAAGGGTCTGATTATTACATTTACATTACACCTCTTTTATTGTCTCAAAAAAAAAAAAAAAAAATTCTGCATCTTTATCAGAATTATTTTGATTGTGAAGGTTAGAGATATTGTTATGAAATTTAAATGAAAATTATAGTATCAAAAAATTAAAATTACAGAGTTTATTACAAAGAGCCCAATTAGATTTTTTGCCTTGCACTTCAAATAGGCCTATACCAGCGAGTTGAAAAGTTCTCAATCTAAAAGTGGATTAGTTAATGATTTTCTCTTAAAACCAATCTGAACCAACCCACACACCCTTAGGTGCATATGGTATATAAATCACAAAATGACATAATTGTTCTCACCACAAAAAAAGAATAACTTTTTGCACATAACAAACAAGATTAACAAAAATTACAACGTTCATAATATAACCATCAAGAGTCGTAATTAAAAGTATTCTTTGGATGCGCCATTTCATAATTACACTAGTATTACAAAAAATCAAAATTTTCTTATGATACGAGAGTGTGAAAAGTAGCATTTCCGTAAAATAAAAGAATAAAATGGCAAAAAAATATTTTCCGTAGGTTAATGTAATTTCAAAAATTATCAGGGAGGTATTTTAATTATGAAGAAATTAGTAAAAATTAGTGTAATTCACCCAAAAATAAATAAATAAATAAGACGAGAACAAAACTCGCGGGAACATGTTTAACGGCCAAAGCCCTTGAAGACGGAAGTTTTCAACGGCCGAAGCCTTTCTCATAAAAAAAAACGGTTCTTCTTCTTTCAATTTCCGATTCCTTTCTCATCAATTTCGACTGTTTCGAGATTGATCTTCAGATTGATGACATATATACATCTTTCTCTGTATCTATCTCTCTCTTCTTTTTCTTTTTGTTCTTTTTTTTGGCCAAACCTCCAAGAATTTTCTTAGCAGGTATGGTTATGCTCATCTCCCCACTCTGCCCTTCTTTAAATTATTTTTTTCTCTGTTTCATCGTTTTTGTTATAATTTTTGTTTTATGAACATTTTGATATTACAATGATTTTTTTTTTTTTTTTGTGTGTGGGTAAATTAGCATTTCATTACAAAAAAGAAATGATATATACAAAAGCTTTCAATTCAAACCCTTTGGACAAAATGCTTAAAATCAAAGGTATTTAGCTCCATGAGGCACTAAATAAAGAAACCAATAAAATAAAATAAAATAAAATCCAAGGCCCTAATATTACAATGAATCTGTTTATTCATTCGTAGTACGTGCGTACCATGTTTTTTTTTTTTTTTTTTTTTGGGTGATCCATTGCATCTTTATATCATTTACAAAACTAAAATCTGGTTAGTATACTTCGGTGGATACATTTTATGCACAATTGAATCTTTTCATTCATAAAAATATGCCTTGTTGCTTTTGATTTTGATTTTTCTTTCTTTTTTGTTTAATTGTGTAGTTAAACATATTTGAATTTGTTAACTCATCTACTTATTGTCTTTATTTTCTTTGTAATCTGACTGCATAGTTATTCAATTTTGTTGCCAAAACTTGCATTTTTTTTTCTTTTCCCTTTTCACTTTTGTTCTTGTTGATTGTTCTGTGATAACTAATTTTGGGTTATCTATAAATTGCTAGGGCATTGCTTGTTCTAGTTCTGCTGAATTCAAGGCAGTGCTATAAGGGTTCGACAAGGTTGATTTTTCCATAACTCAAAATGGATCAATTTGGTCAGATTGGAGAGGTTTTGGGAAGTATTAAGACTCTTGTGGCATTGTATGATAATGATATTTCAATCAATCAAAGACAGCTCTATTTGTTGCTCCACATCTTCACTTTGGCCTATGAAACTATTTTAGACGAGATCAAACAAAAGCTGAGACTAGAAGAGAAGAACACAAAGTGGGGAGCTCTTGAAAACCCACTAAGAGAGCTTCACAAGATCTTCAAAGAAGGTGAACTCTACGTCAGAAATTGCTTGGATATCAAAGATTGGTGGGGCAAAGCATTGAGTCTCCATCAGAACAATGACTGTGTCGAGTTTCATATTCACAACTTGCTCTGGTGCTTCACAATTGTAATTGAGGCCATTGAAACAGCTGGAGAGATCTCGGGAATGGACCAGGACGATATGCAAAAGAGGAGACTCGTGCTCATGAAAAAATATGACTTGGAGTGGAATGACCCGAAGATTTTCCAGTGGAAATATGGGAAACAATACTTGGTTCCTCGAGAAATTTGTAGTCAATTGGGGAGCGTTTGGAGAGAAGATAAATGGCTTCTTCTTGAAACTGTAAGGAAGAAGAGAAATTCGGCATCTACCACACTCACAAAGCATGAGGAGAGCCTTTCAGACCTACTTGTCAAGAAACTGAATGAATTGGAGCAACCAATGGGAAACCTTTTACCGGCTTGGATCTTGTTAGGTGCTAACGATTTTGATGTGAAGCGACATTTAGGATCGGTGGGAAGTCGTTGCAAGGAGATTCATTGGTTAGGGGAAAGTTTTGCTATGAGAAATTTCTTTGGGGTGGTTAATGAACAACAACTAGAAAGTGAGATTTCTTTGGTCCTATCATTTTCCCACCCAAACATAATGCAATACCTTTGTGGGTTTTATGATGAGGAAAGGAAAGAGGGTTTTCTTGTTATGGAGTTGTTGAACAAGTCTCTTGGCAGTTATATTAAAGAGAATTGTGGAGAGAGAAAGAATATTCCATTCTCTCTTCCGGTTGCAGTTGATGTCATGCTACAGATTGCAAGAGGTATGGAATATCTACACTCGAAAAAGATTTATCATGGAGACTTGAATCCATCTAATGTCCTCCTTAAAGCGAGAAACACAAACTCCTCCCAAGAAGATTACTTCTATGCAAAAATCACCGGTATTGGCTTAACCTCCATTAAGTGTAACAACACTTCTCGAACTTATACAGACCAAAATGGATTCAGCCCGGTAATATGGTATGCCCCGGAAGTTTTGGAAGAGCAAGAACAAAATGGTGGTGGTAAATGTGGTTCAAAACACACAGAGAAAGCCGATGTGTATAGCTTTGGGATGCTTTGTTTTGAGATTTTGACCGGGAAAGTTCCATTTGAAGAAGGCCATCTTCAAGAAGACAAGATGGGGCGAAACATAAGAGCTGGTGAGAGGCCTCTCTTCCCATTCACTTCACCAAAGTACTTAGTGAACTTGACAAGAAAATGCTGGCAAGCCAAACCAATTCACCGCCCAAGTTTCTCTGCAATTTGTAGGATTTTACGATACATCAAGAAGTGCCTTGTCATAAACCCTGATCACGGTCAGCCAGAATCGCCACCCCCACTTGTGGATTACTGTGAAATAGAAGCCGGGTATTCGAAGATTTTTCCTAGAGAGGCGAGTCTTGATTTGGCACGAGCCTCACAAATTCCTTTTCAAATGTTTGCTTACAGAGTTGTGGGGAGAGGGAGAACTTCTGGCAGCTCTAAAGATAGGATTTGGGATTTGGGTATTGAAGGTGGTTCGGTTTTCGGGGATGATCAAAGTTCAGTTTGTTCTGAGGATCAAGAAAGGAAGAATTTGTCGAGAACAGGAGGCGATCAAAGGTCGATTTGTTCTGAGACTCCCTTGAGGAGAGTTTTATCATCGACAGCAATTGGTCAGATGTCATTTCGTCCTGAGTTTCTGAGGAAGGTTGGTTCTGAGACCCCTGAGAGGAAATTTCTCCCAGCAGCAACAGCTGATCAAAGGTCGGTTGGTTCTCAGACTCCAGAGAGGAAAACTTTGTTGAACCCAGACAATCAAAAAGAGAGGAAAACTTTCAATGATGATCAAGGATCGGACGAATCTGAGACTCCAGAGACGAAGCTATTGTCTTCAACGGGAGTTGATCAGGTCTTTGATTGTCATTTGGAGACTGCAGAGAACAAAATTTCATCAACAATAGCAGTGAATCAAAATTATGAGATTCCAAGGAAAATAACTTTGTCAAGAACAGAGAGTGTAAGGGAATCAGTTGGTTCGAAGATTCCAGAAAAGATAACTTCGTCAAGAACAGTGACTGTAAGGGAATCAGTTGGTTCTGAGATTCCAAAGAGGACGAATTTGTCAAGAACAAGAAGCCTACGCGAATCAGTTTATTCCAAGATTCTAGAGAAGATGACTTTGTCAAGAATATCAAGCGTACGTGAATCAGCTTGTCCCACGATTCCAGAGAGGAAAGTTTTGCGGCCAATATCATCCAGATGGGACATATCATCCATTTTTTCTAAGCATCCAAAAAAGAAAATGTCATCGAAAACAGAAAGTGGTCAAAGCTCAGTTCGATCTAAGCAAGCACTAATTGCAAAGACATGCAAGGGTCTAGGTTAGTCTCATCTCCTGCAACTTTTTTTTCTTCTTTTTTTTTTTTTTTTTTCATGTGATTTTTGTTTTCTGTTTCTATGATAAAATTAGTGTTTTAAGAATGTGAATTTGATTAAACAGGGACACAGAGAGCAGAATCACCAGGATCCTCACCACTACGGACGTTCAAACTGGAGTCACCGGGATCATCACCACTACGGACGTTCAAAGCGTCACCGGGATCGTCACCACTACGGACGTTCAAAGCGGAGTCCCCTGTAAGGACACCAAAAGGGCATTCGACTAATTCTTCAAAAAAACTATCAGCGCTGAATCCATTTGTTCGCCGTTCAAGGATGAAATGAGTCCCAGATTAGATTAGTTTATCTCAGACATAACTTGTATTCATGATGTTCATTCAAAAATGAATGAAATTTTTTGTTTTCTTTTGCCCTCCATCAAGAGTCAATGTAATTTACATTAGGGGTATTTGAAATTGCATGTATGTCTGAATCTCTGTTGAAGAACCTCATAATAAACCTTTGTGGAAGTTATTAATCAATGTATAATTATGACTGTATAAGAGGGTTCAAGAACGTCGTTGGAAAATTCAAAGATCTTCGAAGATCTTTGAAGAAAAATTCGAATTCTCTAGAAAATGATGAGAGACTTAGATTCTTCAATAGTCACAATTAAGAACACAAAAGCAAAGAAATGATGGAGATAAGAGATTGGGTGAAGAAGAAGGCAAAGTAGTTAGAAAGAATAATGGCAAGGCTCTCCCATAGATCTCCCACTTTCACTCTTAAGGTTGATAATGGAGAAGGGAAATTAATTCTTTCCCAAGAGTTATCTCTCCAAAATCCATCCCTTGTAAAGCTATGGGTAGGTGATATTTATAGGCACCTCATGATGTAGGGTGAAGCTCATGTGCAAGGCACATGGGGAATATTCTCTCTAACCACCTTATCCGAGAAGGTGACCTCTCCGAGGACGAGGAAAACCCTCGAAGAGGAGATCAACCTCTCGGTGAACCCTTCTTCTTAGCCACACCTAACCAATGATCCCCAATCATCCCAAAGGGCTGAAGTAGTCCTAGAGGACCCCCACGCTGCTAAATATTGCCGAGTCTCATGGACCTCTCGGGGTCGTGCCACCTCGACCCGGGTATAGGCTAGTTTAACTGAGTGAATTTATCTCCACTCACTGTCCTCGGGATCGGGTCCTTTGTTCGAACTCCATTACACCCATGGTTCTGGTGCGTAAATCGCGGAAAGCTCCGAGCTCGCAAGTGTTCTGGAACTCATTAACAGAGCAACTTCTAGATTACGTTTAAATCTGTTCAAAGCCCGAGTGCCTCCGATCTCTAGGCTTGCTCAATACCCTTTCGAATCCAGGCCCGAGTAAGTCTCTAAGTTCGTGAATCTAAACCCTTTCAAGGCTTGGAACCATTCGGCCCGTTAGATAGCGATTAATCCGAGCGCACCAATCTTTTAAGCCCCGTTTGGCAAGTGACTTTTTTAGCCAAAAAGTCAAAAAGTCACTAAAAAAACCAAAAAACCAACTCCTTATACCAAAAAGTCAAAGATTCTCTTTTCTCTCTACTTTTTGCACATCTTTTCGTAAAAAGCCAAACAGTCATCACAAATATACTAATTTTTTTAGTTCATATTTTAGCCAAATAGCCAAAAAATTACTAAATTAGCCTGCTCCCAAACGAGGCCTTAGACTTGCGATAAATTCGGGCCCACCAACCTTGGGCTATTGGGCCTAATTAATTTAGTGGGCTTAAATTAGCTCCTCTAACATTTGCCCCTTGCGTGTACGAGAAATTTTAAATTTCTCGAACATGCATATTGTCACTTCTTCAGTCCTGCTTCGCATCACATCCCCAGAAATATGTTGTCTTGACAGAGCCTATGGATAAAGTTGATGACTCACTGTAATTTACAGATAAAATTGACAAGTAATAAATTATTATCAATTAATTTTAATTTCAATCAACAATGAGTGGATTGGTTTAGGATGTGTTTAAGCTTCCATTCCTTCCAAAGTAAAACCATCATCAAGTATCTTAAAAGAGCAAAAAATAACAATGTATGCTCAGACTTTACAGTGAACTAACTACACAAGCTACCCTTTTATACTTCATTATGTGTTTACATACAACTAGAATTTAAGGCTATGTAGGAATTTGCAGTGGCATCAGTCATCTCGTCACTTTTGACAAGCCGCTACCAAACTGTCAATGCCACAATCTTGAGTTTTAGCGAGCTAATTGATCTGCAGTTTGTGCCTCTGCAAATTCAATTCCTATAAGAAATCCAAATGTTTGGATATTAATACTGAACTTGATGCATCAACATCTCCATGAGGGGGTTAGTTTAGTACCTGAGATCATTTACATTTTTAGAGCATCTTCTTCGTGCAGACTTTGCGGCGTCTGTAAAAAAAAGCCATCAGATGAACCTTTTTGGGTTCTCAAAGCTGCGAAGAAGCCATCAAGGAGGACTGCATTTCTTCAGTCGGATGAGAATTTTTATTTATATTTTTTAGTTCACACCATCTGCAGCACTTTTATACATCCACTGGAATTGGCAGCAACAAGCATGTCTGAGTTCTGCTTCCAGCACACACTCGAAACAAACTGTCCGTTGTCATCATCAGTTTCTTTGCCAGAAATAGGATCAATGGAGCCAAACTTGTGAGAAGTGATTGGCATATCCAGAGATTTATAATAAGCATACACCTGCAGTCAAACAAGACCAGCACAAGAAGATAAGGGATTGGTATTGTTTCCGCAACGATGTACTAAATGAATTGTGACTCCTGAAATATAACTCCTAGAAACCGATTGGGGCTAGCTCAGTTGGCTAGAAATTCAGACTTTAATGTAATAAGAAGCACAAGAATATCAAATAATATGAAATCAAACTCCTTTTCTTCTTTTTCTTCTTTGCTGGGGCGTGAGGGTGGGTAATTATATTCTGGGAAGTCTTATATTCATTGAGTTCTCCTAACAAATAAAGCCTCAAAACCACAACAATTATCTCTCTTATATCAAATTACCTCACCCTATCGAAGGATAGTGAAAGTGTCAAATTATTTTAGCACTTCGCATAGAATTTTATTCTTCTCATCTAAGAAAAGAAGGGATACCAGTGCCATTGGTATTTCAGTAAATTAGGTCCTGCATCCATCAAAAGAAACTTGATGCAACATAAAAAATGAATGCCTACCTCATTTGTCTCTGAACCACACGCTATGTATCCATCAGCAACAGATAAACCCACAAAGTTCTGAGGAAGAAAATTAACAAAGCACGAAGTTATAATCACCACCACCTTCTCATTAGTATAAAAATTTCCCAGACCAAACCGGTCCAGTAGAATAGACTATTTGAGATTCCAGAATAGGGAAGGAAATATTATCAAATTGAAGCACAGAAACCAACCTTCTCGTTAGTGTGCCCTTTAAGGGTTAAGATGCAAGCGTTCGTTGATAAACCCGTGGAATTGGTTTTATTGAGATCCCAAAGCTTTAGCGTGTTGTCAGTGGATGCAGAAACAAGAGTTTCAGAGTCCAAGAATTTCACATTGCTAACAGCTTTTTCATGGCTAGCCAATATACACCAGGGGCTTGAAACATTCCGAAGATCATAGCAGTAGGTTTTGTAATCAGCAGAGCCAAAGGCTAGTAAATGAGTGGAATGAGCAGAGAACTGAACACAGCAAACATTTGCGATGTTCCTGATTGTGCATAAACTGTTCCTCTGCACCAACAGGAAAAAATATAAATACATATAGCGAGAGCAAGAATGAAGAGCACCAACACGAGGGAAAGGATGGGAGAATACATTCTTTTGATTTCACACAATGCATAACTAAGTGGTCTATAATAACCGTGATTAATCCATACCCCCATCCCCTTGCCCCCTTAGTCTTCATGCACCATGGTTATCTTTTTGATCAGCAACAAACAAAAAATTTATTAAGGCACAAGGCCAAGAAAAAAGAAGATAAGGCATCCTCTACAAGGAAGACAGAAAACAAAAACCAAAAGTTAACAAAAGAAAATACAAAAAGATGAAACAAACTAAAACTACACAGTACAAACTGACACCCAGTCTGCCGCAATCAAAAAAAGCGGAATTCCTCGGAATATCGAGCTCGTTGAGGCCCAAAAAAAAGCCAAATATCTCACCCTATCCCATAAATAGTCTATATCCCGGACAATTCCTTCAAAAACACGCGCATTTCTTTCCAACCAAACGACCCAAAAGATTGCAAAGATGACTCCACTCCAAAGCACCTTAGCCCTCTTCGACCTTCCAAAAGTTTGAAAATCAAATAATAGCATTTGAGCACATCCTTTTGGGGCCACCCACACCACATAACCAAACACCATATGCCACAACTGCCTAGCCACCGAGCAGCATGCACCATGGTTATCAAAATCTTGATTCAGATCATAGGGTCTTATGATTCTTCGACCCTAGTTGGATTAAACAATCCGGATCACACTAGCATCTTAAATTTTGTAGGATCTTAGAGTGACTACGATCCTAATCATAAAATCATGTAGAATAATACAATGATCCCGATCCTACCAAATTTTATCTTATTATCTATTTCTTATATATTTATGCATATCTGTATATCTATATAACAAATTTGACTATAAACTTCCTCTTCAAGTGTCTCATCTAATTTATGTATAGAAGATGCATTATATTAAATTTAATATTTTTCTTTAATGATTTTAAAATTATTTAACATACATTATCGAAAAAATTTCATTTTATTTTGCATCTAAAGCAGCATCTTAGGATTCTTGATCCAATTCTACAATCCGATCTATGTGTCCCTCCCAACAATCGTACATAGGATCCTAATTTTAACAACCTTGTCATGCACATTATGCAAAGGACCCAGCCAAGTGCATCCTTGCTATCCAACTTGAGTATTTCATCAAGAAAAGAAAATGTTACTGCTGAGTTAATTTTTAATTATTTTTTTAAATAGAGTTATGTTTAACTAGGCAAATTAGCCTTTTCTTTTACTAAAACAAAACAAAACAAAAAAAAAACTCTCAAAACAATCATGAAGTTGATATTTGTAATAAAAAGAAATCTTAAGTTTTCACCTACTTCAGAAAATATTGAATATCATTTCAGAACACAAATACAGACTCCGGATTTTGGGGTGGGTGGGGAGAGGGATTTCTCATTCATAACTCTGGTTTCAAAGAGTATCAACTTTCTTGAGCCTCCAAAATTAAAAGACAGAGAAGACAGAGCATGCCTCATTAATGTTCCAGAGCTTCACGGAACAATCATCACTTCCACTGGCTAATTTGGTGGGATCCACTTGAGAGAAGTCCACAGACCAAGCTCTTTTATTGTGCTCAGCATATTGGGAAAATGCTTGACCAGTTCCCACATCCCATAGCTGGAACCCTCCAAGAAAATTGAGTCATGATCAATGGAGGGAAAAAATTATTAGATACTAATAGCATTACTTATACTTGCAATCTTTCAGAATATGAGTTTTGTATGTATGCAGTTATGTTATGTCTATCAGTGTACGTGCTTACATATGAGTATGGATGAACATAAATATGAGTACGGATGAACATAAAAAGTATTTGCCCAAAATTTCAATATCATGGACCAAGATCCTTAAAAGTTTCTATGGACAGAGAGAGAGAGACGGACAGACAGACAGACAGAGAAAGAGCAAACAACTAAACAGATTTTGGGAAGATGATAATTCCCAAAAAAATTATTTTCGTTGTAGTGAGCTAAATGAGTATACTTTGGAAAAGTTAAAAAATAAATAAATAACAACTCATGCAGTTGCATTGCATATAACCCATATATGATATATTTTAAAAAAGCTAAACCTCAAGTTGCATTTAGCAAAGGCAGGTTCAAATATGAGAGAAGTCATTTTGTGCAAGTGCTGGAAATAACAAAGAAAGACTTGCAAGCTAGTGTGATTTAACTGAAATTTTGGTCCCTTATAGAGCAAAATGGCAAAACAAAATTCATGTAGCCAACCCTATGTAGTTGGGAGAAAGCTTCGTTCAGTTAAATTATACATGTGTAAACTGCAATTTGGCCCTAAAAAAAAGTAGAACGGTAAAAAAGATTCATGTATCCTGGACAGTTGAGGCAAGAATATGTGAAGTAGAGTTGAGATGTACTGACAATTTAATCTGTCCTTGCGACCCATCATATTTACTGAATGATCACAAAGGCTCTTTCAATGAATTTAAAATCTATGAAAATTCTACTTTTTTAGTAAATCATTTAATTTTTTCCAGTCAACCAACAGTTTCTTTTTTTGGCAAGTGAGTCCAACAGTTCAATTGCCTACAAACATGCATTTTCGCCATTTTGCACTTTCAACAGTCTCTTTTTCTACCAAATCATGGGTTTCCACATCTTTCCTTCATACTTTTTAACCAGTACCCTTTTATAGCCATATTTATCTCTAAGCATCAACTTCATCCATATAATTCCTAAGTTAATTCAGGCAACTTACGAACTTCTATGGTAATAGATATTCAATCATCAGTATGTTTCACCATATACCCTTTTCATTTACACTAAATAAAAGCATGAAACTGAAAGATACCTGCATGATCAAAACTGTTAGGACACAACGCTGCTCCCTATGATTGCTCTAGAAAGAAGCCTACAGGCGCAATTGTGAAGCCCTTCCTAACACCTATTGGTTTTATGATAGATGATGGAACTTGGTCTGACAAATGGTATCGGAGCCGGGTTCAAGTTGCAGAAGCTGTCATTGTGAGGGAAGGATTGTTAGAACACAATGTCGCTCCCTACAACAGCTCTAAAAATAGCTCTACGGGCAAGTTGTCGAATGCCGTAAAAGACAACAGTGAAGCCCTTACTAACACCAATTCGTTTTAGGAGAGATGGAAGAACTTGGTCCGACAAAAACTATCATTCCTGCAATCATCGAACTGCTATGTTATTGATTGGTATTTAGATCCTCTTCCAAATAAGTTTCTCTTGCAATCAAACCATTTCATAAAGATTTTAAAAGTAAAATCCAATCTAAAGTAAAAATATAATCCGTTTGGTCTACGTGACATCATGGATTCTTCTAAATTTGTGATGTACCTAGGTCAAACACTTGACACTTGGATTAGAGTATGGGGTATGTGCCCAACAAGTCTAGATGGACATGCATCCTACAAATATGTTAGGAGATTTTACAATGAAACTATGCATAAGACGCTCATTCTATGCATAAAAAGCTCTTGTTAGTTTGTAAATACCATTTTTCCAAAATAAATGAAAGAAGTATTTAAAAAAATATAACATTTAGTCATGTCATGGTGTCCTTGGGCATCAAAATTAGATGAATCTGACATTTTGACACATACCTGCACCCATCTGCATTACCCAAAGCCCATGTAACATAGCTTTTGGTTAGTTACAGCCAGGTGTGAGCAAAAAGCATAATATGATGAGCATATGAAGTCATACCAAAACTAATTAGCATACAAGGTAAAACAAGGAGGTTTCTAGTCACAATGTTGCACTTGGTAAATAAAGAAAGAATTTGTCAGATTCTTGCTTGTATTGATCATATGTTAAGGAAAATATCTTTTAATCTACTAGACCCATTGATTTAACTAGGATATGGCCCCAAGATAGAGCTGAATGGTGAGGGAAAAAACAACAATGGATGCACTCAACTCTGAGGATATGGCATTGCTTGGTGCTGTGGTAACAGCTCAGGTTGCCAACATATATTCAAGTCTGAGAGCAGCCACTTAGTGCCTATAATGCCAAAGGTTAGGTCCCCTTGAATATTGAGGACTAACATTGGGGAAAGGCCTTGATTTGAGAAAATGATAATGCAGTCAGGCTGTTTTTCTATATTAGAATACATATTTCATAACCTCTGAAGCTTGACATCAGATTAATCCTTGCAGGATAATAATTTGAATCTTATTTTAGAGACCTTTTTAAGACATGCGAGTGACTAATTTCAGAAGCAAGCGTAAAGATAACATGAATGTTAATTTAGACAAGATGCAGCAACTCTTTTATTTCAATTGACCGTAACATAAAGGCATATCGCAAGAAGAGCCATGGATATGCATGACTAATTAAGTTAAAACTATTCAAGACACAAGATTCAATTGTGAAATGCTCAATCCCATTACAACAATCCTATGTGATTTAGAACCCAAGGCAGATATGTCTTATCCATTGATTTGACAAAGAATATTCCCCCCAAGTGAAACATCAGATAACTGATCAGAAAATTTCATATCTACACACACAAACGATAAACTGCACAACCTGGGGTTGGTCTGCTGATGATTCTGACAAAATCCGATTAGTTTAACAAATATTCTGTAATGCCCAAAGTAGACATACCTTAACTATGCCATCATAATCAGTTGAAGCCAAATAGTTCTTGATATAGCTATTCCAGCAAATGCAGCTGAGCTTTGATTTGTTCAACATCTCAATTACTGGATAATGGATATCAACAGCTTCATTAAAGAGTTCCTGAAACTCATATATCTTTATTTTCTTCGATACTCCAGCAGCAGCAAAATACTCCTGATCTCGATCAAAACTCAAAGAGCAGATTACATTTGCAGAATTATGAAAATCTCCGTTCCTTAATATCCCACGCACTTCAAACTTACTATATCGAGCATACTTGCACAAACCACTAAAGAAGGCCCCTATACGATCGATGGGTTTGTTTTTCTCCTTGTCCTTCTGTGCCTGACACCCGTTATCTCTTTCTTTCAGTAATTCCATATTTTCCCGTGTGACTGCATCATTGTCAGAAAGCTGAATGTTGGATCTCATGGAGAAGTAAGCACTTTCCAGCTGATCGATATTCTTCATCAAGCTCAATTCATTATTAATTCCAGGGGTCAGATTAGAATGCACCTCAAAAATTGAATCTTTGCTGTAAAGAAATTTGCTTCCCCTTGAATGAAGGGCTGCCTCAGATAAACAAGGAAGAAATGACGATTTTTTGGTCTGCCGTCTTTCTATCTCTTCAATATCTGATTCAAGGCACTTGATTTCTTCTACTAGCTTCAAGGTATCCGTCTGCTTTTGCTCTTTCAGAGTGGAAAGGAAATGTAATAATAGTTCTGATTCAGCATCATCTTGGTTTATAGATGATGACAAATCATCTCCAAATGATTCTTGAATTCCACTTACAAATTCAGACTGCAGGACTTCCCTGTTATAGACCATTGATTATAAACCCAGGATATTGCATTACAGTATCATTTGATTTCAGTGTTTATATGAAAGAGACTAATGTTAAATGCTTTTTCATTTTTATTTTTTCCTAGGTGACTAATGTTAAATTTGAATTGAATTAAAAATAGCAGGATATCCATTCATACTTAATGCCATGGCAACGTTTGACTATCTAGAAATCTTGAGAGATGGGCACATGAGGCGCACTCAGCAATATATATGGACTAGGGAAATCAACAGGGTTAGTTTGAGTTGTTTTTTCAAAGTGGAAAACATTTTTATTTGTAGCAGTGATGAATGCATTCTATTTTCAAGGCAATGATCAACATCAAAGATAAAAAATTCCATCTATCAAGGATCACAAACTACTTACCAATCTAATAACCCCCTCACTCATTACTTATTACAGAGAAAAAAAGACAGATTCACACATTCCTACTCCAGAAGTTGAGAACACCATACTCCACACCTCGAACACAACATACCGACTCTATACCCTAAGGAAAACTGGAATGTGATAATGAAGAATGTAGCTCTACACCCTATGAAAGTAATGCAAGCACGTCATCATCCAAATTTATAAAACATGGGTGGACTCTAGGCCTAGAGGGAGGGTTGATGATATGGAAGTAGGAACACCACAAACCTAAATTTTGACTTGACTAATGTTCCAAAAATGTTGTGCACGCTTACTTATGAGCAACAACTGAGCAATGTAAAAGGCTATGATTTACACTTTCCCCCCATACCTCACACATACAACATTAGTCGAACAAGAATATGCCCCTCCCCACACTCAAGTGACAAATTTTGGCCTTGCAGTGGAAAGAAATGGACAAACTTACAAATAAAATGAAAAGACCAAAATTATTGTCGCAAAATTAAAAGTAGGGTTGATTACACTTTTAACCCCTTTAGTTTAACTCAAAGTTTCACTTTGGTCACTATTGTTTCAACTGAACAGTTTGGTTCCTACACTTTAAATCTAGCTTCAATTTGGTCTTTCTGGTCAAGTTAGAGGTTAAAATTAACGATTTTGGGACACTTGTCAGTCTCCTAAGGTTTACGCGAAATCGAGATCCCCTTATATGGTTCAGAGTGGATTTAGTTGAAGGATTCAGAATGGCTATTCAATGTTCCAAAAAAAAAAACCCTTAAGACTCCATAATTATCAGGGAAGAGTCCTGCATGCCTTTCGAGAGAATGTAGGTTCACCTAAGCTATCAAGCACCCTTTCAAAAAAATAGAAGCCTTTTCGACAGCCTCTATGTAGGAGAAACAGTAATATCCACACAGAATAAATAGAAAGTCAGATGGGATTAACATTCTAGAGATAGCTTTCCAAAAAGAGATTAAAATCAACAACTTATCTTATAGGTGGAGCAGATTACTAGTCTAAAGACAGTATTACCTTGCTGTTGGCCGTAATGAAGGTTCAGGATGAAGAAGCCAAAGACAGAATCCAGCTTCCTTGGAATTCTGTGACAGAAAGTTCGAAGGAAGAATCCTATGACGCAGATCTGACATGGCAGCAACACGTGCCCTTTCAGAGTCAAAAGAGCCAAGCAACTGTAAGAACCAAACCTATTAGTCCAAATAATGAGATGTTGTATACTCAATCCCTTCAAAGGAACTAGAAATTGGGGGACAAGCACAATTAATGATTATTACAAATAGAACAAAGCTAATTTTCTCAGTGAACATAAATATTTCTTCATCTTTTTTCTTCTTTTAGCAAGTAAATTGTATAACGAGTACCCCACATAAAAGTGGCACTCCCCTTATGGACAATACATTATAGGAAAGGAAACCTCCATCTACAAGGATAAATGAAATTATGAATCACCCAAAAACTCTACATAAAATTGAAAAAAAATGGAAATTCCTCATAAAGCAAAAAAATGAAGAGCTCAAAATACTCCTTTCAGATTAAATTGGAATACATTCCTCTTCAAAGTTATTTTTTATTTTACCTATAAATACACCACATCAAGCACAACAGTGCTACTATCCAAGCTTTAGTCGCACTCTTCTAGAGCAACCCTTCCTAACAAGATAATAGCTCCCTCACTGAAAATGGTATTTCACCTAGTGGACACTAAACAAAGAAAAAATAAAGGGTCCACAGTTCTCCAGCATACTTACGAAGGAGTTCTTACACAAGTGAAATCACTCCATCATGACCTTCCCTCTCTTCCTTGGGTTTTGGTCCTTATGGATAGTAAGAAACTAAAAATGGCATCCCAAACAGCAGTCCAGGCCCCAAAAAAAGAAAGAAGTTTCAAACGAAACTTTGAACACCAAAGATCTCCACAAGAGAACCAAAAAAAACCCACTGTGCATACCCTTATACCAAGATTTTACCAAAACCATTATTGTTGAGCTTTAACTTAATTACATCCTTGGTCCTACCCTAAATGTTTTTGAAATAGAATGCCTCCAAAAACTCCTCCACAGGCTCCCACCTCCCAATCCATCAAATCCCCCTGAACTATGAAATCCTAACAACCCCAACCTCCAGGAAATGATCAATCTTTGTGAAAAATACCTTATTCACTGTGATTTAGAGTAGAAGGGGAAACAGAAAACTAGAGACCTCCACAAAGAAAACTTGTAACAATAAAGGAAACTTGGTACACGGAAAACCTCCATGAAGAAAACAAATTAAACCCCGCCCCGTGTTGCATACCCTTGTACCAAGACTTTACTAAAAACCATCTTATTGAACTTTCATCTAATCACATCCTCAGTCCTACTCTAAATGTTTGTGCTATAGAATGCCCTCAAAAACTCCTCCATAGGCTCCCACCTCCCAATCCCTCCAGAACTGGGAACTCTGCACAACCCCAGCTTCCAGGCAATGAACAAATTTCTTGAAAAACACCTTATTCACAGCGACATTGACAAGCTTAAGAAAAGCCAAATTACTGATTAGTAATTTGGTGACAACACCATGCATCATCCCAAAACCAAAAGCTCTACCACTCCCAACAAGAAAGCTAACATTCTCTAAAAAGTCCCCCCAACCTTTCATAGTACTTTCCAAAGGCCAATGCCATGAGTATCTCAACCATCCTCAAAACCCAACCACCCCACGCTGAGTTGTACTTTCCTGCCACCATTCTCTTTCAAAATATATTAACTTGTGAAATCCAAGTTTTAGTTATATAATAATTAAAATAATAAGAAATTAGTTATGGGTGATTTTGTAATTTTTGTAACTTAGATGGGTGACATTTTAATTTTCGAGAATTAGGTTACTAAGTCAATTTGTGCCTTTTATATCTTGCGGCAGTGAGAGTGCGTTGGAAAGAGGAAAAAAAAAAAAGGTTTCATACTATTTCATTATCACGATTTCGCAGAGGATTCAAGTGGGAAGCTACAGTAGGAATTGAGGGCGCAAAACATTGAAGATATCTTGATATACCCATTGATTGAGGTAAGACTTTTTTGCACCATTGTTTATTATTTTTATATGGAGCAATAGACAGTCCAAACATTATAGGAAAGAAAATCTGTGTGGATGCCCACCTAAGTTTTGAGATATTGGATGTATGATGCAACATGTAATAGTGTAACTGTGTGGGTCGTTGAAAACAGTGCAATAGTAGTTTGTGTAGGTGTAGTTTGACAGTGGAATGTTGTATAATGGGTAAGGTAGTGTTTGGTATTAAGTTGGGTTGAAGTGTTTGGTATTCCTTGGATTTTTAAGCAATTAATAAAACTAAGACGGTGGGTTCTTGTGCGTGTATGCAAGAGGTGATAATATTAATTGATTTGAAGTTATATTTATTAGGTTTGTGTGATTGAAGTGGTGGAGCTTGTTATTTGGAGTTAGCTTTGGAATATTATTTTAGTTGTTGAGGTGAGTAACCCTTGATTTCCTATCAAATCGCTTAAAATTATAAATATTTATTTATACCCTCATTATTCTCTTAAAAAGTAAAATATGAGTCGAGTATAAAATATCATCAAATATCATTCTGAAAATTATTTCAATACATTACGAAACTATTCTGAAAGTTTGTACCAAATATTTATTCTGAAAATATCGAACACTTTATTTAAAAGAAGTTTATTACTCTAGTCTAACTATAATTTGGACCCTAGCCAATGGGGATTATTTATTGGCACAAAAACTAGTTTCTTTTGGGGCTTTACCACCGACTTATGTGTGGTTCTAGGCCTTGTCACGGGCTAAGTGACCATAGTCACCGAGACTTGAGTTTTGTAAATCAAATCATTAAACCATCTGAATATCGAACCATCGATTTGAATAACGAAATTACTTTGAATTATCTTATTGTCTTCTCAGTTAAAATGTATTGCTACACTGTTTATTTTCAGCTATGAAACCATCTTACAAAATAATTGTTCATTTATTGAATTGTAGCAAAAATACATTTATTGGTCATCGACTATTTTCTGTGTATACTTGATTCAGCTAGCATTGATAATTGGTTATTTACTAGGCTGCCTAGCTTACCCTTCTTTTATTTTTTTCAGATTCTGAGTAGAGCTACGTGGGGTTTTACTTGTGGAAGTGCCGAGAGTAGGAATGTAATTTTAAATTACTTTGGATTACTATTTTGTTAGTAGATTGTATTAGTGGACTTGGTGGACAATTTCATATGATAAAGATCGTTTATTATTTATAGATTTTGGCATTATGATAATTAAAGATTTATTTTGAGTATTTTATTTTGGTGGTTTATTTGATTGGACTCTTGTCCTTGCATGCTCAGTTAGATAGGTGTGTGGCGTTGTCACGGGATTTGGGGTGTGCGTGACATAACTTTGGTCATAGACCTTCACAACCATTTCTTGTTCTAGCAGCGTGCCCCAAGTGCTTGAATAGCCAAAAATAAAAATAAAAAATAAATCTAGAACAAACAGAAATAAAACTTCTCTAGCCTCTCCAACATAAATGCTTGAATAGCAAACACAGATATGATATAGGTCAGAAGATAAGCCGAATTCCATTTCATTATTGTAAACCTTCCTCCTTCCAATATATACTTTTTCTTCCAGCCAGAATGCCTTCTCCCCAATCTCTTAATGACAAAACCTTAAATTGCCTTAGTTTTAAAACACAGGCCCAAAAGGAGGCCTATGTACAATGGAGGCAGGGATCCCACAATTCCCATCTTGAACCCAAACCATTCATGCCTCTAACATCACCCAACCAGATTGACCTAAGTTGATTCTAAGGCTTGAGATCATTTCAAAAAATTAAAGAATGCACCTATGTTCATCAAATATCCTCCTTTACCCCACATAGAATAAGGATGTCATGCCCAAATAACAATTGAGACACTTTTATTGCCTCACCCCTGTGGTCCCCTCCAATTAAGCCCATTAAGCAACCATCATGAGCTACAAGTCTCAACAAATGGCTCAAAGACTCCATCACTACACTGGAACTAAGAGGAAACATGCAGTCCCCTTGTCTAGGACCCCTCAAACAGTGAAAGAACCAGAACCCTTAGGCATTCATCAAAATAGAGCAAATTTGAGACACAAAATTGAACCCATTCCGGTCATCTGGTTCCAAATCTCCTCTCTCTATTGATAAATCCAAAGTCTCCAATTCACATGGGCGTAGGCCTTCTCAAGATCCAATTTGCACACAAATCCTTTTTTTCAGTAAACCAAACCAAACTAAGCATTGTGTTCAAATCAAGGTATAAAAGCAGGCCAAACAAAAACCTCTACATCAACCAACATATGTGAAGAAGGAAACAAAAAATGTCCACCTTAGACTCTAAACTAAAGAAAAAGGAAATCATCACTGTTAGGTTTTATTCTTGGCAATCCCGTTTGACAAGGATTTCTATAAGAAGTTGGTTTTCTTCCAAAACTAGGATTACTTTGGATTTCTATAAGGAATTGGTTTTCTTCCAAAGTTAGGATTACTTTGGTTTTCTATAAATAGTTGGTTTTCTCCCAAAACTAAATGAATTCCTCCAGATTTTCTTTTTGGATATTAAGGTTTATATCTGAGGATATTTTGTTAGTTTTCTTTGATGTTTTATTGAGTATTCAACTCATGATTTAAAAAGAATACATCAAAGGTTTTGTTTGTTCTACACAAAAGAGAGAGTTGTTCTTTGGTGGATTCTGAAGAATTCGAGCCTGAAGCTTTGGTGGATTCTGGAGTGGCTCATCGTAAAGACAATTCCGAGGTGAAGACAGGATTGGAAGAGACACACAGGGGTTGGTTCAATTCGGGTGTGGATTCACTAGGTAATTGAGAGTATACCTGTGTAATTTCTTTATATCTTCTTAGTGGATTGTTTTGTGGCTGTTGCCCGTGGTTTTTTTATCACAATTGGAGGTGTCCAATTGTGGTTTTTCTACGTAAAATTATTGTGTCGATTTGTCTTGATTGTTTGATTGGGATCGTTATATACTGCTTAAAATTGATACATAATCACAAATCAACATCTAGGGGATTTCTAGATTTTTCAATTGGTATCAGAGCGGGTCGTTCTAATTTTTTTTAAAAAAATTTCTTTTAGAACGAGATCTTATTTGATTTGTGATAATGGATTCAATTCGTGAGAATGAAGAGCTTGAGAACGCTCATGAAAAGTTGTATAAGGAGTCTCTTAAGTTATTCAAATTAAATGACAAACTCACAACGAAACTCAAAGCATGTGAAAGTGAGAATGTCAAACTAAAGGAAGAGATTTCTGAGGCTAGGATTGATGCCATCAAGATAGCTAATGATTGACAAGCTCTTTGTGCAAAACTCTTGACTTGTGAGACAGAGAGGAATGAGCTACAACAAATTTATGCAACATATGAAGAAAAGATTGAATCTCTTGAGATGTCTCAAGTTGCTTTAGAAGAACTAATGATCAAGAAAAAGGAAGAACTCAAGTGTGCTATAGCAACCATTGGTCTTTGGAACAGAGAATCAAAGACTTTGGACAATATCATTGGGTCTCAACAAATTTGTTCTGACAATAGTGGCATTGGCTTTGGTGATAACAAAGAGCAAAAACAGAGTGCATCTACATCTCATGATACAAGAACTCAAGGAAAGGGAGAACAAAAAATCAACATAAGGATAGATTTCTCAAACTTCCTAGAGTTGGTAAGGTAAAAGAAAAGAAGGTACACCCTGTTTTTATTTGTCATCACTGCGGTATGCATGGTCATATTCGCCCTTATTGTTATAAGTTGCATGGGAGAATGTATTTGCCTAGACTCAAAAATAGGATGTTGAAAACCAAGTCGAGACGGGTTCCCATTGAAAGCAAAGGGAACCACAAGTCAAGACATCACCCAAAAACCGCAATTCTCACAACTTTGTTCATACTAAAGCGATTTGGGTAAGAAAACTTGACTTGTGTTAATTTGTTTAGTCGTTTTAGTTTTTGGGTTTCTGTTTTTTTTTTTTTTTTTGTCTTTTAGTGTGTGCAAGTTCGTTTTAATGTCTTGCTTTGTTTAGAAAAAAAAAAAAAAATCCCAAAAAGATTTTTCTTAGTATGGTTTTGCAAGCTTGAAATTTTTTAGATGTCCTTGGTGCATATTGGAATTGATAAGAATATCCATTACATGTTAATATTTGTGTGCTTTCTGTGGTCATTACTCATTTTGGAGTGTGTGTTTTTTGATTAGTATGTCTCATTCTGTACACACTCTTGGATTAGCAAATATCGGAGTCTTCCGCCTTAGTGATCATTTTTTTTCTATGGACTTCTAGCATTGTATCTTTTGCTTTTCTAGAGGAATTGACCTATACTAGCATATCATGGGTGATGTTGAGTCTCTTAACCACCTTTCATCTCTTTGCATCTCCATGGCTTTCCCCTCCATTCTTTGTAGACCAGGCATGAGGAAAAGGCTACCTCAGAGTCACCAACCAGGCCATCCTTATTATATCCATGCTTCTCTGGTTCGGTTTCCATACTCTTGAGCGTGTCAGCCGCCAATGAGTATGCAAAAGAAAGAAAAAAAAATGTGCAAAAGAAAGAAAAGAAAAAAAAAATATGCAAAAGAAAAAAAAGAAAAGAAAAAGATGTGAAAAAAAAGAAAAAAATAAGGGATTCATTGATTGAGGGGGAGCCTCCGCCTTTACTCATCAAATACCCCTTGATTCCTAGTGGTTTGACTTTCCTTAGTTGTGCTTAGATTCTCTTGTCGGAGGTCCAACTTTCATATCACTATTAGGATTTGAATCTAGTGTTTGTCGAACTCCAAGAGTCACACACACACGTTTCTCATGGGATCTATGCTTTTCACATAATGCATCACTTTCTTTTATGAGGAATTTTCTAAAGGCTGTACACATTGTGTTTTCAAGTAATTGTGCTTCTTGGATAATCTTGTGTGTTTTAAGGTACAAATCTGAAATTTCTTGCTTGCTCCACCATATTATTTTTGTCGTTTTTTTTCTTGTTCATTGTTTTTAGTGAGGGGGAGTTTGGTTTATCATTGTAAGAGTTTGTTAGCATGAACACTTTGTTTTGTTTGGTACGGGAGATTAGCATTCGTTGGTTTGCATGTTGCTTTGCATTGGCTTCTTTAGTTGATTGAGCTTCCTTTGTCAATTCGTGACAAAAAGGTGTTGTTCATGTTTTCATGCTACATGTTCTTAATATCTCCAAGTCGCATCTATTCATGTTTTTCATCTCATGCTTCAAGATAATCTTGTCATGTTTATTGCTTTTTCATATACTCTTGTGGCACTAATAGTTGTTTTGGAGATTGTGGCACTAATAGCTGTTTTGCAGATCATGATCTTGAGATAGAAGTTAGCTTTTGTTGGCTGTTATGGGTTGGGGTGATTAGGATTTTATTTGTTAGGTGTGTTTTGTCACGGCATTGCCAAAGGGGGAGATTGTTAGGTTTTGTTCTTGGCAATCCCGTTTGACAAGGATTTCTATAAGAAGTTGGTTTTCTTCCAAAACTAGGATTACTTTGGATTTCTATAAGGAATTGGTTTTCTTCCAAAATTAGGATTACTTTGGTTTTCTATAAATAGTTGGTTTTCTCCCAAAACTAAATGAATTCCTCCATATCTTCTTTTTGGTTCTTAAGGTTTATATCTGGGGATATTTTGTTAGTTTTCTTTGATGTTTTATTGAGTATTTAACTCATGGTTTAAAGAGAGTACATCAAAGATTTTGTTTGTTATATACAAGAGAGAGAGAGAGAGTTGTTCTTCGGTGGATTCTGAAGAATTCGAGCCTGAAGCTTCGGTGTATTCTAGAGTGGCTCATCATAAAGACAATTCCGAGGTGAAGATGGGGTTGGAAGAGGCACATAGAGGTTGGTTCAATTAGGCGTGGATTCGCTAGGTAATTGAGAGTATACCTGTGTAATTCCTTTAAATCTTCTTAGTGGATTGTTTTGTGGCTGTTGCCCGTGGTTTTTTAATCACAGCTGAAGGTGTCCAATTGTGATTTTTTCACGTAACATCGTTGTGTCGATTTGTCTTTGATTGTTTGATTGGGATTGTTATATTCTGCTTAAAATTGGTACATAATCACAAATCAACATCTAGGGTTTCTAGATTTTTCAATCACCTAACCCCTCCTATGCCTGCCTCCCTTCCTCCCTCCACTCCAACCCCTTCACCTTTTCTATCATAATTGATAGTGCAATCCAAATTCTTTAACGCCCTATCACTCCTAGCTCTTGAGCAGCCATTCCTCCTAGCCAAGGTTTCAAAAACTGGATGCAGTCGCCGTAATGGTTGCGGTGGCACAGTTGCAGTGGCGTGGTTGCAATTGCGATTGCGGTTGCAAGGTGTAAAGGCTGTAGCGTAACGGTTGTAGTAATTGAAACTGTGAATTTTTTTATTTTTCACACAATTTGAAAAAAACTTAACTGATACGCATATTTTTTTTTTTTTCAGAATCACATTTATTGGTGTTTAAAATAAATTTTGATCAATTTTTGTTAGTTTTTAAATATAATACAATATATTTCATATTTTTAAATCACTATAAAAGGAGCATTTTACATTTTATTTTAATAGTTGATCACTTTATATGTCATAAATCCATATTGTACCTCTTATTTTTATTTATTTTTTCAAGAATAATTGATTTTAAATGTCTACAAAATTATTTTTAACCAATACTTGAACTAACTAAAAAAAAGTTATTTACAATTATTAAATGAAATGATTATAAAAATAAAAATTGAGACAAACAAAAATTATTTTTGAGAAATATCAACGGTGTGTAACGGGCCGTTACGGTGCCGCTACAGCTATTACATAATATCGAAACGGCCGTTACACGTGTGAATTTCCATCACACCGCAAAAGCGGGTGTAACGGGTAGTGCCTACCACCGTAGCCGTTACATAACACCGCTTTTTGAAACCTTGCTCCTAGCAGAATTTTCATCCATCCTTGGCCTCTTATGTCAACTACTATCAATTTCATAGCATGCTTCTCAAAGCCTTTGCATGAAATCTCGATAAGTTTTATAAGGCCTTCAAAACCTCTTCCTTACCCATTTTGACAGCCCCGTCACATCTGCCAATCACGAGACAATTGGCTGGCTTTCTTGCATATTGTCCATCCATTGGATTGCTACCTTCTTGGCCCTAACTTCTTTTGTAATTGTAGCCCTATTACTTCCATCCTCATCCCTAACCAAAACTTCGCACCCATTTTTAGTCAACCCACTACCCTCCTTAATCTATTGCATGGACCACTCCTTCCTATCCTCCAGATATCTTGCAAGCCCCAATTGGTTCCTACCCTACGAGTGACCATTGCCAAAATGGGTGATATTGCCCAAAAGCCCTAGAAAAAAAAGTAGAAGTAAAAACATAGAAAATGAAGAAAGGATAAATGTATGAGTAAGAGATAGCTATGAGAATAACCCACACACCCCTATAACCCACCTTCTGGCAATATTGTGCTCCCTTTTAATTGAAGCAATATTTTACTTGATAATCCCTACAAACTGTAGGAAATTAATGTATTGATATTATTGATTGATATCAATATACATTTTTGTGTGTATTGTATTTTTACAATGGAGAGAATGATCTCTCTTTTATAGGGAGAATGAGTTACAAATGGAGGAATTAAATTAACCTAAAATGGAGCACTAAACAACTTAATGGAGCATTAGGGTAAATGGAGCACTTGCTTCTTGTGGAGCACTAATGGAGTGGAGTAGGTAGGTGGTAGTAGGTGGTAGTGGTAGGTGGAGTAAGTTATAGGTTTTTACATTCAACAGCCCCTCAAACTCAAGGGGGTTAGGAACTAACCAACTTGAGTTTGGAGAGAGTAACAAAACAGGAAAAAATAAACTGACAAATAAAAGAGGATAGGAGACACTGTAGGGTCGTGTCAGACCGTTGTAGAAGACAGTTTATGGGGTCATGTCGGACCGTTGTAGAAGATAGTTTATGGGGTCATATCGGACCGATGTAGAAAACAGTTTATGGGGTCATGTCGGACCGTTGTAGAAAACAGTTTACGGGGTCATGTCGGACCGTTGTAGAAAACAGTTTACTGGGTCATGTCGGACCGTTGTAGAAAACAGTTTATGGGGTCATGTCGGACCGTTGTAGAAAACAGTTTACGGGGTCATGTCGGACCGTTGTAGAAAACAGTTTACTAGGTCATGTCGGACCGTTGTAGAAAACAGTTTACTGGGTCATGTCGGACCGTTGTAGAAGACACTATATGGCTGTGTCGAACCGTTGTAGCTGAGAACCGAAATCAATGTCGGAACAGTTTACCGAGTCTTGTCGGACCCACATAGGAGCTAACCGGAATCAATGTCGGGACAGTTTACAGAGTCTTGTCGGACCCATATAAAAGCTAACCGGAATCAAAGTCGGGACAGTTTACAGAGTCTTGTCGGACCCATATAGGAGCTAACCGGAATCAATGTCGGGACAGTTTACAGAGTCTTGTCGGACCCATATAAGAGCTAACCGGAATCAAAGTCGGGACAATTTACCAAGTCTTGTCGGACCCTTAAAAAGGCGTGCCAAATCTTATCAAAAAGCGTGCCATCAAAAGGTGTGCCCGACAGCCATCAAAAGTCGAGCCATCAAAAGGCGCGCCATCAAAAGGCGTGCCATCAAAAGGTGTGCCCGACAGCCATCAAAAGTCGAGCCATCAAAAGGCGCGCCGCTTTGTCGTCTTGCGCTGAGAGGCGCGTGAGGCGCGTGTCTGCCTTGCCTATTTAAACAAAGGCGAGGCTGAGGCAAAAACACCTGCGGAAAAAACTCCGAAAAACTCTTCATTTTTCTGAGAGTTGTATCGCTGAAACACTCTGTTGTTTTCTGAGAGTTGTATCGCTGAAACACTGTTGTTTTCTGAGAGTTGTATCGCTGAAACACTCTGTTGCCCTGAAAATGGCTTCTTCTTCCCGTTCCGCTACCCAGAACATAGCCTCTCTTTCCGGGGTCTTACTCTCTTTCCCGACCTCAATGAGTGCACAAGAGAGATAACCGGGGCAGTTGCCCTGGAACCGCAACCAAGTGCCCTTGGACCAAGCCCCCCTGGTTTTGCACCGCTGAACTATCCGATGGTGGCAGTGGAGCAGATAATGGCTGCTCAATCTGATTTGAGGCCAATTATTATACATTGAGGTCTTGTGTTGAGACAATGACGGCGGTTAACAACCTGTCGCACCGGCTTCAGAGTAGAACAACTGAGGTGCAGCAGGTAAAAGCCCAACTGGCTCTGCTCCAGCGCATGTATACGGATGCCCGAGCAGAGATATGTGGGCTGAAGGCTGAAAATAAGGAACTGAAGCGGAAGGCCACCGTGATGCTCAGATTTGGAGGGCCGCCATATGTGACGGTTGAGGAGCAACGGGAAGTGAACGTGCTCGGCGGCGTGGGAAACACGGAGGCAGTGCGGCAAGGGACGCCCAAGACAAAGGCAAGAGGAAGAGAACAGCTGAAGAGGCGAAGAAGTGAGGCCGTTGTTGTTTGTGGTGGTTTTGGGTTGTGGTTGTTTTGTTGTTGTTGTTGTTGTTTTTTTTTTTTTTTGTTGTAAAATGGTGATCGGGTTTGAACCCTGTTATGAATAAAATGAGTGTTTGTTTGGTTTTGTTAAACCTGCAAATAATTATTAAGGCTGTAGATTCCCTTTTCTCTGCCAATACCACTCATCTTATAGCCACTCATTATCATGCAATTTTAACAGTAACTGGCTTTCCCCGACCCATAGAAAACCCTCTAGTCCCATCTGGCATGCGAGGCCCAGGAGGCTGTTGCTTGGCTATGCTGCTTGTTTGCTCTGTATTGACAGAATTATTACTGGAGGGAGGAGTTCCGACATGACTTCCACGGTTATTGTGATGGTGGTATTGAGCTCGTCCACGTCCATCTGATCAAAGTCTTTAATTTGAGAGAAAATGATTTCTGCAACACCAAACATGATCATATAGGGAGTGCTTGATATTTTTGCAAGGATTTTTCCCTCCACTTGCATGGAAACAGTTAGACCTTTTGATTGCCATCATGCTTATGGAAGATGCAATAGTGTACCCAATGGCCACCCCAAAAAGGTTCAGGTACTGAATCAGCCCACATATCATGAACTTCACACCACCAAGATTGGAGCTAACAGCGTCCATGTAAGTATAGTTTCGCTTGCCGGTGTTAGGGTCGTCAGAGCGGTAACATGCAGCGAGGAGAGTAGAAGTGTAGTAAGTGACAAAGGAGAACAAGAACATCACAGTTGGACCAGCAATCAACCCAGCTGAGCAGTGGCCCAAGCCAAGGACAACACTCCTGACCCAATCACTGCTGTTATTATGTCCTTTACTTACTCTTCAATCGGTCTCGCCCTCGGAATTTCCAAAGTTGCAGAAACTGGGAAATTCAAGGGAAGTCTCACCGGGATAAGCATTGGCACGGTGACTGAGACTCAGAAAATATGGAGGAGCTTCCAAGCACTAGGAGACATAGCTTTTGCCTATTCTTACTCTATCATCCTTATTGAAATTCAGGACACAGTGAGGTCTCCACCATCAGAATCAAAAACAATGAAAAAGGCCTCTCTGATAAGGTTTTCAGTGACAACCATTTTCTACATGCTCTGTGGTTGCTTGGCTAGTATTCTGCTGAACTCAGCGAAGCTTGTGGTTAGTGAAGATGGGAAGAAAGTCAGGCGCCTCCATCCCTTGACTGAGTCAGAAATGGAAGAATTGCAATCACGCATAGTTGTTGCTGAAAATTTACCAGAGGACCATTGCCACCAGACCCTCATGAAGATTTTCTCTGCGGTGGGAAGTGTGAAAACAATTCGTAACTGTCAGCCTCAGACATCCAATGGTGGAGCATCTTCAGCAAATAGATCAATAAAAGCGGACAGCATGCTTTTCAGTAATAAGCTGCATGCGTTTGTGGAATATGAATCTCTTGAACTGGCTGAGAAAGCGGTTGCAGAGCTGAATGATGAGGCGAACTGGAGGAGTGGTCTGAGAGTCCGTTTGCTTCTTAGACGCACAGCAAAATCTGCTCAAGCACGAGGGAAGAGAGGTGATGCTCACTTCGAGGAAGATGACACATCTACTTCAGATCAGCCACAACCAAATAGGTTGACTAAACAAAATGATTAGAGCCACAAAGAAAAAGTTAGAAGATGTAGCGGAGTGAAGGTATGGGTATACAACTCCAGCGGGCAACGAAGGCAAAGTTGCCGGCCGGCTGCCCGCCGGTGAGAAGGAAATACAGGCCTAAATCTTATAGCTCTGATACCATGTAGGAAATTAATGTATTGATATTATTGATTGATATCAATATACATTTTTGTGTGTATTGTATTTTTACAATGGAGAGAATGATCTCTCTTTTATAGGGAGAATGAGTTACAAATGGAGGAATTAAATTAACCTAAAATGGAGCACTAAACAACTTAATGGAGCATTAGGGTAAATGGAGCACTTGCTTCTTGTGGAGCACTAATGGAGTGGAGTAGGTAGGTGGTAGTAGGTGGTAGTGGTAGGTGGAGTAAGTTATAGGTTTTTACATTCAACACAAACCAAACAAACAATTGGCCCTAGATTAACCAACCCTTAATCCTAAAAGCATCAAGTTGCCCTCTAAGAATAAAGTTTATCCAAAAAGAAATGCTGGAGCAAAATTTCAGAGCAAACCTAAAGTAAATGGACATTACTTGAAATACATAACCCAACATCACTGGTTTCTCACAACCAAGCAGCAATGGCAATGCCATCCCCAAAAGAACTTTATAGAAGGATTGACCAAATAACAATAACTCCACCCTTCAAGGAAGGGTGATATTGTTCAAGTTCAACCTTAGTGACATTCAAAGCTTATTTAATGAAACAAAAGAAAATGAATAAATATATGGAATTTGGATCAAGAAATTGATATAAAGAACTCTAAATATTTCTAAACCACAATGCTTTGGAAAAGTAGTTGAAGTGTATTCATATTTCTATTTTTGATACCTCAATTGTCTTCAGCAGAAAAATAAATAAATAAATAGCACAAGACCATAATGAAATTTTCACTAACAAAGAAAATCATGAAACAGCATGAACTACTTGTACCTCAAAGAGAAAAACACCCAGAACATAGATATTTGATGAAAATGTGCAACCCCTCCCACTAAGCTCCTCAGGACTAGCATACCACTTCTCTTCCAATGGATCACTTTCATGAGTAGACAGCATTTGGTATGTGTTAGACACACGAGGGCTGCTGGAGTTGCTCGCACTCTTGTATTCTCGTTTCAGGTTATGCTTGTTGTTCAATTCATTCCATGAATCCTGTGGCCCAGCAAGATTAACGTCAGTATCCTTGGCAGTTGAAGTTTTAAACCACGACCTTGATGGAAACTGAGGCCACTGTCTGATAAAGTTCAGGTTCTCCTGAATCCCCCCAAAATTTTGTTTCTTGAGCAGTTGACTAACAGCACGATGAATGGCAAGTTCCAATGGCCTTTTTTCATTTCGATAATTTTCTGAGAGAGGATTCTCCTTGACTGTAAGAGTCTCTGCAATTTCTTGCTGGACAGATGATCCAGTGTATATAATCTGATCTGATGGCAACAATTTGAAGCATGATGGCCGTAAGTCTTGCAAGGCAACTCCTTGGGAGTGAGAGAAATCCACAAGATTTATAATCTGCCTAAATATATACAAGCTCTTAACTTTATTTTCCTTACAGTGCCCAGCTTTTAGCCATTCTCTCAAACTGACTCCATCATGGAAAGCATTGGGACAAAGACCCAGCCCATGCCCGACAATACCATGAGAAGGAGGCACAACAGTTTTAATACACGAATTCAATGGTGGATCAAAAGCTACCACATCCGTACCGGCAACCTTTGAATTAGTTTGGCCTTGGTCCCCAAGCTCTGCACCAATTACTTCACGAGTTGGACCTTCACATATAACCCCCTTACCTTTCAGTGTATTCTTCACAAAATACTCAGAAAACCCAGACTTAGAAAGAATTTTTGTCCTGATACCTCCAAGAGGTGTTGACATATTGCTTGCGACAGCTTTGTTTTCATTATTCAATAGATGTTCCGTGTGATCGTTGTGATGGTCATTGGGCTGTCTTTGACCCAAGAATTCTGGAAAAACTGTGTATCCAACATTCTCCCAAGCATTCGACTTTGCCTGACCATAGTCCTTGTAAAGAGCATCTTCCCGTGAGCTACTACTTCCTTGTCCACCTGCTATCTGATACAAACGTTGCCACTGGTTCTGCTGCCTAGTCTGCACTCTATCCCTATCATTGGAGGTACCCACTATAGCTATGTTTTCATTGTTATAATTTCTCAGTGTTAACTCTTCAACTATGACCCCAGCATCATCTATACAGTGAGGACTAGCACATGGATGTTGTGACACCCCACCTCCATCTGGGTTCTTAACCTCTAAAATAGTTGCAAATGCAAGGGACGAATCCCTATGATATTGACCCTCGCTTTGTATAATCATTTCATGTGATTCCAGTGTATTATACTCACCATCTTTGCCTTGAAGGTATGTGCCATCAACTGCAGCCACTTCATCGTCCACTTCTTCACTCATACTGTCTGAGCAAAACTTCGTTCAGTCACATGCTGAATTACACTGCAAAAGAAATTTGCTAGCTAAAAACCTCGAGAACAAGAATAATCAATATGGGTTATGAATTTTTTTTAGAAATCATATAATTCATGATGATAAGGCATGCCAAATTGTATAATTCAAAGGGCAGAAAGTACTGTAGAGTTTCAAGAAAGGAACAACTGTTCCAACAATACAAACAGGCAATTCCCGTGTGTCTGCGAATAAGGAAATTTAAAATTTAAAAGCTCACTGTTGAATTACCCATTAAAATTTAAAAATAAAAAACCAAAAAAAGAGAGAGAAAAAGAAAAGTAGAAAAAAAAACAAGGGAAAGAACCTTTCCCACTAAACATCTCAAACAGAAAAAAAAAAAAACAAACAAAAAAAACTCACCTCAACCTTGCCAAAACAGTTGCAGCACTCTCAGTTCAGTAAAGCTTTCAATTTTCTCAACAACCAAACAAGAAGTTCTCAAATTCCATTCTTTTCCGAACATTTTCTCTGCAACCAAACGAAGCATCATAACAGTTCGGCACAAAGCAATCCAGGTTGAACTCAAAACCCACCAAAAACAAAAACAAAAACAAAAAAAATGCTTTAATAATTGAATTGAATCATTCATCGTACCTGATTTTGGGTCGCTAGGCGCATAAATCGAGTACGAGGGTACGTATTGATTACAGGAAACCTAAAATGGAGGGACAATGCAATGAAACATGTAAAAAATAAATAATAATAAAAAAAACCCTAGATTTCATTCCTCTCTTAAACCATGCATGTATATGAGAGATATGTGGAGTTTACCTTAAAATTTACTAAAATGGCTGACAAAAAATATGTGTTCTTTCGCTTCCAGCTTCAAATAAAAAACTAAACTAATAAAACACTTTGATTTGGTTTCATAGACAGACAGAGATGCAAAGTGAGATTGATAATATATTAGTATCAATTATTACTTGAAAATGAATGGGTTGCTGAGCATGACTTTTGAACTTGGAGATGTGGAGAAAGGCCTACCAGTAAATTTTCGAGAGATCATTTTGAAGTTGGAGACCCACAAAAAAAAAAAAGTTCGCACACTACACTGCACTTTTTGTCAAGGAAAAATTACCACTCATTTACATTTTTTTCGAAGTAAATAGTTAACTCTTTTAAAATAGGTTAAATTATATTGATATTTTTGAGATTTGATCTAATTATAGGAAAATTTACTCATAAATTTTAATTTTTGAAAAGTTGAATCATTTACTCTTAAAAATTTTCTTATGCTCATTTAGTCTCATTTATACATCATCATGATGTTCATAATGTAAATGAATATGATGTTTCATTCTATAATTTCAAAATTTATTGAAATCTGATGAACATTAGATGTGTGAAATCTAATGTTTGAAACATTCATCCTATAATTTCAAACATTATTGAAATCTGATGAATATTAGATGTTTGAAATCTAATGTTCGAAACATTAATCTGATGTTTGAAACATTGTAATAGGACCTTTCAGTCTATAAAAAACTTTTAGGACTAAACAGTGTATAAGTTATTAATTTGGGATTTATTGGTACATCCCCCTAATTATATCTTACTTTTTAACATTTTAAAAATTATATTCCCATTTTATAGTTAATAGTCACATTTAACAAATCCTCACGTATATAAAAGGTAACAACTTCTAATTGAAAAACAAATTAAATTACATTGAAAAATAAAATAAAGTAAAGTAAAGTAAAGGGGAAAAAAAAAACATAAGAAGTAAAACAAAACAAGAAAAGAGAGAGAATATATGAGTTCAATATCTTTATTCTATCTAAATAATTACAATGACAGGGATTAATGTAATTTTCCAAACGTCAGAGGTGATATGTATTAAACTCAAATCTCAAGAGGTACAAGTGTAATTTACCCTTTAAAATATTATTTTATTATAATTTATTTTTTTAGGATTCTCTTAAAAATTTATAAAAAAATGTAAAGTATGTAATATATTTATTGAATTTTTAAGGTAATAATATCAATTGTTTTATAATACTTTTATTTGGTGATTTTATTTGCACTTTGTCTTCTTTATCTTAGTGGCAAAGTGCAAATGGAATCAACAGATAATAGTATAAATGTGTCATGTACTTTAGACATTATTTGATTTTTTGTAAATTCCTAACAGAATCCTAACAAAAAGGGTTAATTGTAATAAGATAATATTTTGAGGGCTTAACTGTTGAGTTTTGAAATTCAATGAGGCAAAATGCAAAGAGTATTGTTATTAGCACTCCATTTATTATTTTGGACTCTCCCAATTTAAATTTTTTTTTTATTATAATAATAAGCTTAAATGAAATTACTAAAGATAAAATCAATTATTTTGAGACACCATATCCACAATGAAGCCCACGTATCCACTAAATCATAAGTTAGAGCTTATAAGAACATCCACCTCCATTACTACTCATACACTTCAAAACCCTAAAAACCTACTTATTATCAAAACCTTGAGAACCCTCCGATGGCGATATTTTGATGACAACGGTGGCAACCATTCGATTATATATACTTCTCTGGTAATGGCGATGAGTGAAAGTTCTTCCAACAACCACAATTCTATACGACGAACAGAGTATAACAATGTAAGCTCAAAGGATGTTCATAACTTGGATGGTGTTCGCAACTCAAAGGAGGTTGGCCTTGTAATGGTAAATTTCTTCAAAAATACAGGGGAAAAAATTATGAAAATGGTTCAATTTTTTTTTTTTTGATACTAAACTCCCGAACATATGATAAAAAAAATGACAACACATAGCCGAATTAAAGGTATTAGTTCAGGAACGGGTAACCGAATATTATTCATATGTTCGAACCTGTTTTACCTATCACATGATAGCGAGTCAATTAGAGGTAGTAAAGTTGGCTCAAAATTCATAATAGATTATAATAGTGAATTTGTGACTCACTCTGCTATGAGAAGCTCCTCTTCTACCGTGAGAGAAATTGAGTGATCGATAAGGGCTTTGGGAGATTAATGTCTTAACTTTTAGGGAGATGAATGATTTTTAGGGGTATGGGGGTGTGCATTTTAGTGCGTGTGAAATTTTGAGAAGGATAATTTTGATATTATTTGGAGAGATGAAAGAAATTTTAATGCTGTGTTTGGTTGGGGGATTTGAGGAGGGATTTAGAATGGGAAATGGAAAAGGTAGGTGAAATGTGAATAAAACATACCTATATTTCAGCTAGTTTCACATACCTTTTCCCTTTCCTTTTCCAAATTCCTCTCCAAATTCCCCAACCAAACATAGCGTAAGGGTTTCAAAACTTATAAATGGGGGTTCAAAGTCATAAGTGAACTACGATAGCATCACTCAATGTAAATGGGTCATAATTTAATAAGGTTTACTGTAATTTATCCTTTTTTAATTATAATTTTATCCCTTCATTAAATTCTTTTCTTTTCTTTTCTTTTCTTTTTTTTTTTGGATTTGATCTTAAATTGCAATTATTTTAGTACACTTCTACACACCACCCATATCCCTTGCCACCGCTACCAACGACCACCCGTTGTCACCCCCTTCACTACAAGATTGGGGTTAGGGAGGAAGTTGATAGTGACTACGAGTTGTTAGCCGACAATGGTGTTGGAATAGAAAATTATTTAAACTTCAATTAATTGTTATCGATAGCCAAATTACTTGTTTGATTGCATGTTTAATTAATTTTTCATCGGTTATTTAAACAATACAACTTTTTTTTTTGTAATAAAAGTATTAAAATTTTAATATTTTCTTATTAATCAGAACTAATGATAATTAATTATGCATTAATATTCATAAAGTCACATAGTTAGGCAAAATAGTTTTGAAGATTTGAATGTGAAGTGAAAATGTTATAAAACAGAACTCCGCATATCCCTTTTATTTTTGGGAGGGGGTGGTCAATCAATGAGAAATTAGTCACAAATATAAGCAACATTGCATTAAAATAGATAAATGAAGTTTGATGGACACCAAACTTAACAACTACCACTAATCAAAACTAAAGAAAAAATAAGCAACTGGTGTGAAATATTTGGATAACCATGAAAAGAGATGTAATTGGAATTTTAATGAGTTTTGGGCCAAAGTGTAAATAGAAAAAAGTTTTACCATCTGGGCAGTGTCATATACCATGTGGTAAATCACATAGTGTGGTGAATAGTAGTGAATAGTGATGGTTTTATCACCTATAAATAGGTGAGTTTGCATGGTAATGAAGATATAGAAAGAAAAAAAAATTCTTTATTTCCTCTTCCATTGTGGCTCTTTTTTATTTATTTTTTCTTTAGTTTTATAACATGTTATTGTTGGAAATGGTTATAAAATTCTGGGTAAAACCAGAATTTTTTCCTAAGTTTGGTCTATTTTTTAGGTGGGCCCCGTGCGTCGATTTTCGCGAGTCAAAGTGGTAACGCGTTCTATGCCGCATTGTGATTCACGTGGTATATTTGGTTGCTCAAAACCATTACTGAGTGAATAGGAAATTGAAGCCAAAGTATGCTACATGGAAATGGAGTTTTGGTGGAAAATCCTTAAAGGTTTGAATAAGGCTTGTCCTACATTGATTTGGTGGGAAGTTTTGAATGGGTTTATAAGGCATGAGATTGGAACTTGTGGTGTGCCCCAAGGGGTACCCAAGTGTTTTAGAGAGGGAGGTTATGGGCAAAATAGGCTAGACCCATTGGACCCAAAAATCACCACACACGCGCGCGCGCGCCGCCGACGCCGCCGTCCGTCCGGTCGGGCGGGCTGGGCTGGGCCTGGACTTGGGCGCGGGTGCGTGGTGTAAGGTTGGGTTGGGCTTGTCCGGCCCAATACCTATCTTTTTGGGTCAAAAACATTTGAATTTAATTTTATTTTTTGGTAAAATAAAATCCAGAATTCAAATTAATTCCGGAAATAAATTGGTCCGGTTTTACTGTACACCTAAACAGGGCCCTTCCCGTTTTTATCTGTTTGAATTGTGAACCCAACAGATTCAAATTTGTTTAAATTCAAAACTAAACAGGTTTCATACCTGTTCAAATAGGTTTGCACCTGTTTAATTCAAAACTTGCAGCCACCAATCCATTTATAAATAGAACAGCCCTTATTTGATGTTTTACATTCAGAAAATTCGTACTTCACCTCTGCAAATTTATTCTTCATTTTGCTGCATTTAATTTTTGTGAGAAAGAGTATAAACACTTAGTGTATTCGTTAGGCAAACAATTTGTAGTGCTGCTATTGTTTGTAGTTGATCATTTCATCCTGAGAGATAGACGTCCACATTCTGAAAGCACCATGGAGAGGACGAATCTGTCTTAAGGACACAGTGTCAAACACTGGACTTGATCAGATATTTATTAGAAGAAATTAATCAAGTAAGTTGTTTAATTTATTATTCTGTTTTATTTGTTTATTAAATCAGATTTTAATTTTGTTTTTGTAACAAAATAAAATCTGTTTTTATTTATTTATTTATTTATTTCTAGTTTGATTTTTGTAATCAAACAAATTCTCTCATTTCCTTTATTTCTTTATATTCTTGTTGTTGTTTAGTACACAACAGAATTTAAACTATTTAAATACAGTAAAGATTGTCCAACAGTTATCAACACGAGATTCTAGCGAACTGAGAAGACAAAGCTACTAGGTGGTTGTAGTAAGTATAAATAAATTCTAAAGTTGATTTTATATTTTCTTAATATATTTACGTGATACTAAATATATTATTTTTGTTAAATTTAGTAATCATGTCAAATCTTTCAAAATTAGAATTTTCTTCTCTTGACATTTCTAGAAAAAATTATTTATCTTGAATTCTTGATATTAAGATCCATCTTGAGACAATGAATCTTGGAGATACCATAAAACATAAAAAAGAAGCATCCCTACAGGATCGCGCAAAGGCAATAATATTCATTCGTCATCATCTCTAAAAAGAATAAAAAAATGAATACCTCACAGTAAAAGATCCACTAATTCTGTGGAATAATTCGAAGGAGAGACACGAGCACTAGAAGACCGTAAGAGCCCGTTATAATTGGTTGCACCTGAGATTGCAAGATTATAAATCAGTTAGTAAATACAATTATGCTTTATTTAAAATAATCTATAAATTAAAATTATGTGAAAAAAAAATTATTGAAGAAGATATGCTTGAAAAAACAATCTCTACATTTCACGTTGATAATGTGCTCTTGCAGCAGCAATATAGAGAGCGTCGTTTTTTAAAGTACTATAAATTGATTTCATGCTTTCTTGTGGCTGAACAAATTAATCAATTATTATTGAAACATTATCTATCCCATCCAACCGGTTCTGCTGCATTCTCTGAAGTGAATGAGGTTGCATTTCATGGTCGTGGACGAGGGAGAGGTCATGGTTTTGGACGTGGCTGAGGTAGAAATAATTACCGAATTTGTGGGGGATGTGTTCAGAAAAATAACATGACATTCTACCAAAATTGGAATAATTCTGGAACATCACAAAAAAGAGAAAAAGGTTTGCAAAATAAACCTTCCAAGAATCATGAAAATGCTTGTTACAAATGTGGCATGACAGGGCATTGGTCGCGTACCTGTTGTAATGCCCCAAAAAAAAAAAAAAATGGGTAGGGTATATCTATTTATACAACAAACCCACCTAATAGACAGACACGTATACATATAGCTAACTATTTCATACATCCATTTCCATTTAATCCCAAATGCCAAATACATACTGTTCACATCTCAATGCCCCAGTTTCAATCCCAAGCATGTATTTTACAACAAGTATGAAATGGAAGCCAAACAGATAATAAGTGCCCTACAAGCTTACAAATTTATCCAAGAACATTCTTGATTACACAAAATGGAGTTTCAACTCAACGCAAATACAGCCTTGGGCTTAAATTCAATAAATAACCATAAAACAAAAATGAAGCCTCAACTCCAAGTCCTCCCAAGTCAGTGCCTTGGCAGAGACATAGCATCTGTACCTGAAATGATTTCTTTTATAGGGTGAGCCACTGCCCAGTAGAGATATACTACACAACATATGGACCATAACAAGACTAAAGAGGAGTATGCTCATGCTATTGTCACGACCCAAACTCACCCCTATGGGTTTAGCATCGTAACCGGCCAGTAATCCGAGATTACCGAAGGCCTACTTAACAGTGGAAAAGTAAAACAGAGTATAGGGGCATGGAGGAAGCCAATACAGTAATAAAACAATGTCCAATGAGCTGTGACAGTCTGTATGCAAAAAGACTTTTCATATATTTGTACAGGGCAGTGACAAAACAATATGTACATTATATACAACCATTCAGAGCAAGGACTAAAACCCTATTAACACAGTACGGTACAGTCTATACGGTATTACAAAACAGTACAGAGACAGACAGGGAAATAAAAACACCCCTAAGCCATAGCTTGGCAGGCTCGGAACCTCGCAGTGAGGCACAGTAGTTGGCTTGACAAAACTGGAGTTAACCCTGACGCTTTTAACTTTGATCCGGTGCCTGTACACCTACATATATATATGAGCAGTGAGCTAAAGCCCAGTGAATAACATAATGCGTAAAGATGTTTAGAATGAATGTCCTTACAGTCATGAAAACAGTTCATTTCAATCAGTATATCAGTTGTTCAGTACAGTAAACAGTCATATGTGGTATATCCATTAGCATAACAGTAACAGTAACAGTAGGTCTTAAAAGACCGAACAGTAAATGATGGCCATCAATCAGTAAACAGTAGTGGTTCCAACGAGGGAACCGACAGAGATCTCTGTAACAGTAACAGTCAGTAACAGTAGTTGCTAAGGATGCCACAATACAGTTTAGAATATAGGACATACATTCATTCAGTTAACAGTAACAATTCAGAAACAGTATAGTTCAATTGTTCAGAAGATAATCATTTTTGAACATATCTTTACACAGTTGTTACTCACAGAGTTCTGGGCTACAGTAGGCTAGAGCGTCTCCTCGAAATGCCAACCCTAAACAGTACAGAATGAACACACATTAAGCTACACAGTTGGGAAGGATAATAATAATTTAATCCCTAATTGCCTCGGTGTGTTCTACATCTATATCCTCATTAAGATGTCTTAAACTAGGCCTAAGAATGCCTAGGATGGGATGAGGATGCAAAGATGTATTCAGAAAATATTTTCAGAATTTTCAGAAAAACAGAGTCCCGCTCGAGCGGACATGCAATAAAGGTCCCCGCTCGAGCGTAAACTTTACCGCTCGAGCGGACCAAAAGTACTGGATAGGTGAAATTCACGCTCGATGCCCGCTCGAGCGTGTCACTCAGTCCTCCGCTCGAGCGTTCAATCCTCCGCTCGAGCGGACTGATGCACAGTGCAAGATGCTGGGAGCTCGATTTTCCCGCTCGAGCGGCATTTCCCCCGCTCGAGCGGACGACCGAAATCTGGAAATTCCAGACTTGAGTCCCAAGCTCAAAATCAAGTTTAAATGCTAAAATTTCGATCCTCTTGGGCTAATTTTCTGGGAAACATAAGTAAACTCATAGAACAACATGTTACAAAGGTCAATTTGAGAAATCAAGGCCCAAGGGTGTTTCAATTAAACTCATTTTCAAACCCATTTCTTATGATCATGCATGAACATGCTACAAAGTGACATGCATGAGATTAAATCAAATCAAAGCTTCACATGCTAGCTCAAATGAGCTCATTCCTTTCAAAACAAGATGGAATCATGGACTACTCTCAAAATATGGACATGCATGTAATGAAATCATGAACTATGACCTCAAAACTTAACAATTCAAACATGCATGCATGAATTAAGCTATAATTCCACACTATTGAACCAAATCATGCCTTAGATCACTAAAGACCCATGATTCATGCAAGAATAAATTCAAATGCACAATAAGGAAGGTTAATGATCTACCTTAGGTCTCCAATGTAAGATACACAAGCTCAAAATGTGATCTATACTTCAATTCCTTCAAGTTCTCTAGCAATACACAAAATGAGGCCAAAATCTCTCTTATTCTCTCTCTCTCTATATGGTCGGTTGAGGCAACAAAGTGGCTGAGCAAAATGTTTTGTTGAAATGCATAAAGAGCTCAAAGTGTTTAGATAGTGGCCACTAAGTGGCATTTTGGCAATTAAGTCCAACTAATGCAATTGATCAATATTTAATCTAATTTAATCATACAAAATCACTTTTTCAATAAATATACCATAAAATCACGTAAAATCTAAGGATCATGAAACACTAAACGATTTCCGGTTCAGCCGCCGATAAGGCCTTCAATTAGCAGTTCAATCATAAAGACATAAACAGATAATGAAACGAGCAACAGATAGACATGCAATTCAAATAGATACACTCAATCAATCAGTTTCAGATTTCAGTCAATCAGTTCAGTATTTCAATTACTTCAATTATCAGTCACAATCAGTCTCAGTTTAGCCATAATCGGTAATTAATCGGTAATCAGTGTGAGGGTCATTACAGCTATGCTCATGATAAAACAATTTATCTCTCTTTTTATAAAGCATGCAATGCTGAGATGCAACAACAGATATAAAACCATTTCCATTTTGAACCATATTTGTTACATGAATACAGACTCTGTGAATCTCTAGGTGAGTGTCTGCAAGTAGGCCCTAATGCACAACCACTATGATTTTTACCAGTAAACTGGAAGGCTCGACACCTAACCACGCAGTTCTACACCTCCTACCTAGATTCACCAAGTATTCATCTTTTTGAAAACAGATACATTTCCAAACATTTCTCAAAAATAGATACATTTCCAATGAAATGAATGTAATGCAATGTCCAATGCAACAAATGAAGAATGTGGTTCAATTTACCTAAGTCTCATGCATTTCTACAACAATCATGGCTATCCTCTACCGATGGCCCAAAACAGATATTTCTAAACAGATATTTAAACAATTAAATTCCAAAAATTTCGATAAATACAATCTATTCCACATCTCATCGAATATGAACAACTACACTAGTTTTCATATCACAATCACGTCTGGTAACCTCTCAAGGTCCATTTCTAACCGTGACGGTTTTATTCCAACAGATACATTAAGCAAAATAATACCGTTAATGCCCAAGAAAACATCATTTTCTTTCCAAACTCATTCTCCAAGCATTATGCAACTATGACATCCTATTTTGACCAAAAGCCCCGAAAGTTAAACATAATTCATTTATTTTCTTTAAAAATGCTTTTTGGTCGCAAACCGGTAAAAATTTCAAAACCGATCGAGTCGGAGTCTGTTTTTGTTCAACTTTAAAAGATAGCTCTTTCATAACCTTACAAACATATTCCAAGTTTACACTTTCGCAATTTGGGCATCAACTCTTTATTTTTCTCAAAATTTCTCTTTTGAGCAAATAAATCACAAATTTTCCAAAACTTCTAATTAAATTATATACAACTCTAAGCTCCATATAATCAAGTAGAAGTGCATAAAAAAGTGTAAGAAAAATCCCTACCTCAAGCCAAGAAGCTTTCAAATTTTTTGGCAACATAAATTAAATCTATTCGAAGCCAAACAATGTCTTTTTCGTCCTCTACGTTTTGATCCAAAGCACTTGGAGTCAAAAATGACTTACACTAGATCAAACCCATGAAAAACAACTTGGAACCCCTTTTTTCTTTCCTCTCGGCAAGAACTCCCAAAAGTATGAAGAAAAAAATCTATTAGGTTACTATCTATAGATATTTTCTTTTTTGTTGTTTTGTTTTTAACTAAACAAATATCTAACCATATATATATATATACCTACCTATATATATATATCAATTAAAAATACATTTCAACATCTTTAATGACAAAAGTAAATATAATATTTTCTCACCACAAAATATATTTTATTTAATGGTACACACCATAAAATCCACAACTCTTTTATGGTAATCAAATAATAATAATAAAACCACAACAATATTACATGGTTACTAACGAATCACGATTCAATTAATTGGGTCCAAAATGAATAGAGTTTAATAGTTTAAAATAAATCCCCAACTAAGATTAAAGCATAAATTCAATTTGATTTAACTCGTTACAACCTTTCCCCCTTAAGGAATTCTGTCCCTGAAATTTAAACTAGATAACCTCGCTGAATCAAAATCAATTACAACCGTAGAAATGCAATCATGACATGATAACACAACCTCCCAATTAAACATAAGAAATTCACCCTATTCCATAACATATACAATGTACATCCTAATATCAAAATAATATTTCTATTACAACTCTCAAACATCGATAAAAAGGTCCGAATACTTCTCACGGATTTCAGCCTCACGTTCCAAGTCCCTTCCTCAACTCCGTGGTGTCTCCATAACACTTTCACCAAGGGAATTGTCTTGCCATGCAAGACCTGATCCCAAGTGTCTAAGATCCTCACTGGTCTCTCCTCATAAGAGACATCATCGTCTACCTCTAACTCAATCCAATCCAACACGTGTGATGGATCGGGCTCGTATTTTTGAAGCATAGAAATATGAAAAACATCGTGAACTCCAGATAGTAGTGGTAGCAAAGCTAACTGATATGCCACTTCCCCAATACGCTCCAAAATCTCAAAAGGCCCAATAAAGCCCAAAGACAACTTCCCCCTCTTCCCAAACCTCATCAAACCCCGCTTAGGTAAGATCTTAAGAAATATATGATCCCCAACCTCAAAAGATAACCACCTCCTCCTACGGTCAGCGTAGCTCTTCTGACGACTCTGAGCTGTAACCAACCTTTTACGGATAAGAGCAATCTTCTTCGTCGTTTTCTGAACCAACTCTGGGCCTATCATAGGTGCATCACCCACCTCGGCCCAACACACTGGGGATCTACACAGTCGGCCATACAAGGCCTCAAATGGTGCCATGCCAATACTCGACTAGAAACTGTTGTTGTAGGCAAACTCCACTAAAGGCAAGTGTTTCTCCCAAGACCCCTTGAAATCAAAAACACAACCCCGAAGCATATCTTCCAGGATCTAAATAGTATGCTCTGACTGTCCGTTAGTCTGGGGATGATAGGCGGTGCTAAAAGTCAACTTAGTGCCCAAGGCACTCTATAGGCTCTACTACAACCGAGCCGTAAAATGTGTATCTCTATCCGAGACAATAGTCACTGGAACCCCATAAAGTCGGACTATATCTCGAATATAAAGGTCGGCAAGATGATCTACGGAGTCACTTATGCGCATAGGTATAAAATGCGCTGACTTAGTCAACCGATCCACAATCACCCAAATGGCATCACTACCCCACTGCGTCCTCGGAAGACCCACAACGAAGTTCATAGTGACATGCTCCCACTTCTACTCGGTTATAGGCAAGGGTTGTAACAAACCCGTTGGGCTCTAGTGCTCGGCCTTCACTTGCTGACAAGTAAGGCATCTCGACACAAACAATGCTACGTCCCTGTTCATCCCCTTCCACCAAAACTGGCGGCTAAGATCATGGTATATCTTCGTACCTCCCGGATGCACAGCAAGGCATGAGTGATGAAACACACGGAGTACCTCCCCCCGGCAAGACTCTGGCACAAAAAGTCAGTCAACATATCTAATACTCGAATCAAAATGCATATTCAGACCCCTCTCCACCTTATCACTAGCAATCTTTTCCTAGATGGTCTCAACCTCCGGATCACCCCTTTGTGCCTCAATAACTCGGCTCACTTGTGTAGGCTGTGCAACTACAATAAACATGGTAGCCAACTAGCAGACTCGCCAAGATGCAAGTCAAACTCGCTGATAGCACCCAACATCTCCCATTCCGGGATGACAATACAAGCTGCAATGCCAGAGAATTTCTGACTCAAAGCATCGACGACAACATTGGCCTTCCCGAGATGATAATGTAACTCGAAGTCATAGTCCTCTATGAACTCCATCCATCTCCTCTGTCTCAGATTCAAATCCTTCTAAGAAAACAAGTATTTCAGACTCTTATGATCCTAGAACACCTCGAATCTCTCGCCATATAAATAATGCCTCTAGATCTTCAGGCAAAGATCACTACTGCTAACTCTAGATGAGTAGGGTAGTTCCTCTCGTGAATTTTTAATTGCCGTGAACCATAAGCAACTACCTTCCCTTCCTGTATCAAGACACAGCCTAAACCTTCCCGAGATGCGTCATAATATACAGCATAACCCAAACCCCTCTCTGGGATAATCAAAACTAGAGTAGTAGTGAGTCTAATTTTCAACTCCTGAAATGACTTCTCACAAGTCTCACTCCATACAAATTTGATTCCCTTCCTCGTCAGTCTGGTCAATGGAGCGACCTGACTAGAAAAGTCTTTCACAAAAACGGCGATAATATTCAACCAACCCCAAGAAACTCCGGATCTCAAAGGCGTTCTTGGGATGCCCCCAATCTTGCACTGCCTCTATCTTGGAGAAATCCACAGTCACCCTTTCCTCAGATACCACATGGCCTAAGAACTTTACCTCTTTCAACCAAAACTCACACTTCCCGAACTTAGCATATAATTAATGGACTCTAAACAACTTCAACATAACAAGCAAGTGTTCTTCGTGCTCCTCCTCAGAGGGTGAATAAATCAGAATGTGTCAACAAAGACAACCACAAAACGATCAAGACACTCACGAAAAACCCGATTCATCAGGTCCATAAACAAGGCCGGTGCATTAGTCAACCTAAAAGGCATGACTAGGAACTCATAGTGGCTATACCGTGTACGGAATGCCGTCTTCGGGATGTCCTCCTCCCTCACCCTCAACTGGTGATAACCCGATCTCAAGTCTATCTTTGAAAAGTAAGAAGACCCCTTCAACTGATCAAACAAATCGTCTATACGAGGCAATGGGTACTTGTTCTTAACAGTCACCCGATTCAGTTTCCGGTAATCAATACAAAGCCGTAAGTACCATCATTCTTTTTGGCAAAAAGGTCCGGTGCTTCCTAAGGCGAAGTACTAGGGCGGATAAAACCCTTGTCTAGCAATTCCTTGAGCTGAATCTTCAACTCACTCAACTCAGCAGGTGCAAACCTATACGGAGCCATGGAAATCGGTGCCATGCCCGGCACTAGGTCAATAGAGAACTCAATCTCTCGGTGAGGTGGTAAACCAGAAAGATCCTCAGAAAGACATCTGGGTACTCACAGACTACCCTCGGCAGTTCAACCCGAACTATATCACTCTCTATCCCTAAGAATGCAGCAAGAAAGAGGCTAAGCTCGTCCTGACTATGTGGGTCACAAACCAGCAACAAAACTCTATCAACCCGATCCCCAAGAAATAAAAGCAGTCACCGCTCAAGGTACACACAGTAACCCTCTGATGGTAACAGTCTATAATAGCCCGATACGTAGACAACCAATCCATACCAGTATAACATCAAAACTCAACATATCAAGCAAAGCAAAAGAAAATGGAAGTCGACGACCAGCAACCTCTATATCACAACCCCAACATCCTTGTTCTAACACAATCTCACCCAACCGGTGACTCTACGCAAAGTGGCAATGTTAACCGAGCCAACTCTAACCCCAATGCTGATGCAAATGCAGATGAGATAAAGGAATGTGATGCACCCGTGTCAATCAATACATTGGCAATAGAATTATATAACAAGAAGATACCTCTCACAATCGAAGGTGCCGGCACTAACTCTGGCGTGGTAACAGCATACACACGCCCAGTAGGTCTCTAATCCACCTGCTCCCCTCTCGGAGCATAAGCCGAATTACAGATTGAGCCGAAAAAGCTCCCGGAGTGGCCCTCAAGGCCTGTGCCGACTGTGCTGGCTGGTGACTCTAAGTCTGCCTCGATCCAGATGCACTAGGTGTGCCACCCAACTATGGACAATACCTCTTCATGTGTCCTGCCTGTCTACACTGAAAGCAAGTCAAAGACTGCCCCCTCCTTTGACTCTAGCTCGGTAGGCGGATTGAAGACGGAGCAGACCGCTGTCCTCCTTCCTTCTGTGAGCAAGAAAAGGACTTGTGACCCAACTGGCCACACTTGAAACAAGAAAATCCTCCTTGGCCACCTCTCCTTGCCCCTGAACTCGGCACTAGAAAAGTGGACCTAAATTGTGCCCCCATGAGACTACTGTGGTGTAAAACCCCTCTACCTCTTGCTATCTCGGGCCTCACTCTGCATCTCCTGGACTCTCTGCCTAAAACCCCTCATCTCCCTCTCTCCAACTCCTAATCGGGTTTCCATATGTGCCGCTGCCTCAACGAGACGGCTGTAATCCCTCGTCATAGACCCGCCCACACAGTAGGCAAGCTTATCTCTCAGTCGAGTCTCAAACTCGATACAATGGCGCTCCTCTGTCGCCATAAGCTCAGGAGCAAATCTGGACAAACTAGCAAAAGTGGCTTCGAACTCCGCTACCGGTGTACCAAGTTGTTGTTTGAGGTTCTTGAACTGTTTCCTCAACCTCTCTCTGATAGTAGCAGACAGATACTTCTCCTGAAAGGCGTTGACAAAGGCCTCCCAGGTCACCTAATACGTCATCGCGTGTATTTCCACCACTGACCCGCTAATCCCTTCAGCTGAAAGGATGCCAAGGTCACTCTCAGAGCGTCGTCCTCAATGTCTAGCATCTCGAATGTCTTTACCATCTGCTCTAGCCACTTATCAGTCTTCAGTGGCTCCTTATGATCTCTCACAAAAATATCCGGATTGGTCCGGAAGAACTCCCTTTTTAGCAGGAGTGGTCTTGTCTCTGCAACTGGGGTAGTTGGGGCTTGTGCTAGGTTCTCAGCCCTCAGTATGTTCAATGCCCTTGCTATCTCTCGTGCCAAAAACCCATGGCATGTTGCCCAGCTGGTTCAGCCACATTTGCCTGCCATGTCCCCTTCTTCTGCGCCGGAATCTCATCCGGTATTGGCATCTCGTGCCTCCTGGGCCTATCATGCCTACCACAGCCCCTTCCGCGTCTTGACATCCTTAGCACAATCACAATTGTGTCATAGCTAACTCACTCGCGCCCTAGGGCAATGGACAACAGTTAATTCATTCCACATAAGCACATAGTTACATAAGCACATACATATTTTCTTTCTAGATAATGATTGTCCCATGACGTTGCTAGAGTTCCAATAGAAATAGCAGTGATCAAGTGCTCTTCCGACTAGACTTCCAGGAACTCACAGACCTAATCAACATCTCAGAAATCAAACCCCATACCCATATAATCACATAAGCATATTATCACATAGCACCTCATCATACAAATAACTCTATCAAGCGAGATAAACCCACTGTGGTACTAACCACTCCCCATGTACCCAAAGTATTCGAACCGGTACGCTCTGATACCAAATTATAACGTCCTGAAAAAAAAATTGGGCAGGGTATATCTATTTATACAATAAATCGACCTAATAGACAAACACATATATATAGCTAACTATTCCATACATCCATTTCCATTTAATCCCAAATGCCAAATATACGTTGTTCACATCTCAATGCCCCAATTTCAATCCCAAGCATGTATTTTACAACAAGTATGAAATGGAAGCCAAACAGATAATAAGTGTCCTACAGGTTTACAAATTTATCCAAAAACATTCTTGGTTACACAAAATGGAGTTTCAACTCAACGCAAATACAGCCTTGGGCTTAAATTCAATAAATAACCATAAAACAAAAATGAAGCCTCAACTCCGAGTCCTCCCAAGTCAGTGCCTTGGCAGAGACATAGCATCTGTACCTGAAATGGTTTCCTTTATAGGGTGAGCCACTGCCCAGTAGAGATATACTACACAACATATGGACCATAACAAGACTAAAGAGGAGTATGCTCATGCCATGCTCATGATAAAACAGTTTATCTCTCTTTTTATAAAGCATGCAATGCTGAGATGCAACAACAGATATAAAAGCATTTCCATTTTGAACCATATATGTTACATGAATACAGACTCTGTGAATCTCTAGGTGAATGTCAACAAGTAGGCCCTAATGCATTACCACTGTAATTTTTACCAGTAAACTGGAAGGCTCGACACCTAACCACGCAGTTCTACACCTCCTACCCAGATTCACCAAGTATTCATCTTTTTGCAAATAGATACATTTCCAAACATTACTCAAAAATAGATACATTTCCAATGAAATGAATGTAATGCGATGTCCAATGCAACAAATGAAGAATGTGGTTCAATTTACCTAAGTCTCATGCATTTCTACAACAATCATAGCTATCCTCTACCGATGGCCCAAAACAGATATTTCTAAATAGATATTTAAACAATTAAATTCCAAAAATTTCGATAAATACAATCTATTCCAAATCTCATCGAATATGAACAACTACATTAGTTTTCATATCACAATCACGTCCGGTAACCTCTTAAGGTCCATTTCTAACCGTGATGGTTTTATTCCAAAGCACTTGGAGTCAAAAATGACTTACACTAGATCAAACCCATGAAAAACCAACTTGGAACTGTAACAACCCTCACCACTGCTTACCGATTTATTTCTGATTACTGTTAAACTAAGACTGATTATGATTGGTAATTGAACTGATTGAAATACTGAACTGACTGACTGAAATCTAAAACTGATTGATTGACCGTATCTGTTTAAATTTATTTTCTATCTGTTGATTGTTAATTGATCTGTTCATGTCATTGTGTCTAAACTGCTAATTGAAGGCCTTATCGGCGGCCGAATCTGAAATCGATTGATGCTCTGTGTTAATTAGATTTATGTGATTTTATGGTGTAATTATCTGAAAAGTGATTTGGTATGATTAAATTAGACTTAATATTGATGTATTGCACCACTTGGTTTAATTATAACCTTGCCATCCTAGTGGTCCACTATCTAAAACAAGTTGAAGCCTTACTATACATTGAAACAAACTTTTGCTCAGCCATTTTGTTGTCTTAGCCAAACTATAGAGAGAGAGAGAGAGAGAGGAGAGAGAGAGAGAGAGTTAAGAGAAAGTTTGATACAATTTGGCTTAGAGAACTTGAAGATTTGAAGTGTAGATTGCTTAATCAAGTTTCCTTGCCTATAATTCAAGACTTAAGGTTGGAGACTCACCTTCTTAATTGTGTATTTGAGTTGATTTTAATGTTTCATGAGCCTCTAGTGATCTAAGTCAAGATTTAGTCTAATAATGTTGAATTGAAGCTCATTCCATGCATGCATGTTTGTATTGTTGAGTTTAAGTTGTTTCATGGCAAAATGTTACATGCATGCTCATATTTATGTTTAAGACCATGATTTCATCTTTTTGAAAAGAATTGGCTCATTAGAGCATGTTTTGAAGCTTGTAAGTTGTTTAAAGTTCATGCATGTTGCATGTTCATCTTGTTCATGAAAATTAGTTTGAATTGGATTTAATTGAACTACCCTTGGGCTTTGATTTCCTAAATTGATCTTTGAAACATGTAATATTATGAGTTTTGAAGTGTTTTCCAGAAAATTAGCCCAAGAGGATCAAAATTTATGCATTAAAACTTGGTTTTGAGCTTGAGGTTCAAATCTGGAATTTCCAGATTTTGGACCCACGCTCGAGCGAGGAAGTCCACCCTCGAGCGTACACTCTGTGATCATGCCTTCCGCTCGAGCGAGTAAAGTGACGCTCGAGCGTGAAATGCGTGCATCCAGTACTTTGCATGAGCTTACAGTTCGCTCGAGCGAGAGAATTCACGCTCGAGCGAGGACTTGTGTCTCACGCTCGAGCGAGGGTCGAGCGCCCGTCGAGCGTGAATTTTGAGCATCCAGTATTTTCACTGTAGCTTGCAGTCGCTCGAGCGACAGAAGTCACGCTCGAGTGGAGCTCTTTGTCTGCATGTCCACTCGGGCGTAGAAAGCCACGCTCGAGCGAGACCCCTTTTTGAAAATTTTGTAAAAATGCTTTAAAGTGTATCTTTGTATCCTCATTCCATCCTAGGCATTCTTAGGCTAGTTTTAAGGCATCTTAATGAGGATATAGATGTAGAAACACACCGAGACAATTAAGGATTAAGTTATTGTTTCCCAACTGTATAACTTAGTGTGTGTTCATCCTGTAAACTGTGTAGGGTTGGCATTTGGGGACGCGCTCTAGCCTAATTGTAGCCCAGAACTTTGTGAGTACAATTGTGTAAAGATATGTTCAACTGAGAATGTTTTCTGACTGTTTAACTGAACTGCTTTCTGAATCGATACTGTTAACTGATGAATGTAATGTATGTCCTATATTCTGAATGTTTGTGGCATCCTTAGCAACTACTGTTTACTGCTACTGTTATAGAGATCTCTGTCGGTTCCCTTGTTGGAACCACTACTGTTTACTGATTGATGGCCATCATTGACTGTTCGGTCTTTCAAGATCTACTGTACTGTTCGGTCTTTTTAGATCTACTGTTTACTGTACTGCTATGCTAATGGATGTACCACATATGACTGTTTACTGCACTGAACAACTGATATACTGATTGAAATGACTGTTTTCAAATACTGAAGGACATTCATTCTAAACCTCTTTACGCATTATGTTATTCACTGGGTTTTAGCTCACTGTTCATATTATATATATATATATGTAGGTGTACAGGTACCAGACCGTGGCTAGAAGCGTCGGGGTAACTCCAGTTTTGTCAAGCCAACCACTGTGCCTCACTGTGAGGTTCCGAGCCTGTCAAGCTATGGCTTAGGGGTGTTTTTAGTTCCCCTGTCTGTTTCTGTATCTGTTTTGTATAACTGTATAGACTGATAGCACTGACTGTACTGTTTAATAGGAATTTAGTCCTTGTCCTGACTAATTGTGAATGTTATGCATACTGTTCTGTACCGAGTATATATGTGTATGAAAAGTCTTTTTGCATACAGACTGTCACAGCTCATTGGACATTGTTTATTTACTGTTTTGGCTTCCGCAATGCCCCTGTACTCTGTTTTACTGTATTATTGTTAAGCAGGCCTTCGGTAATCTCGGATTACTGGCCGGTTACGGTGCTAAACCCATAGGGGCAGGTTTAGGTCGTGACAGAGTGGTATCAGAGCGATACTTACCACGAGTTATACCGCACACACGTGTCCAAATGAGCCATAGGGTGTCCTAGAAAAGCAATTAGGGCATCGCATGAGCATGAAAAGTGTGTGTGGACATGATATGACTATATGTGTTAAAATGTTTAAATGCTTAAAGTATGCAACTTCCTATGTTTATTGTTATTATGTTGCATATAGTGAAATGGATAATGCAAACACTGCTACTGAACCTGAATCATCTGAGGCCAGAATGGCCAGACTGGAAAGAACTGTTGAACTACTGACTGAGGCCTTAAGGCAACAACAGAACCAACAGCCCCCACCTCCTCTTCTGGTACAGCCGGAACAGAATGTTAATGATGGGGACATAATTGCACTGACACATAAGTTCAGCAAGATGAAACCGTCATCCTTTCAGGGAGGCCTGGAACTGTTAAAAGCTGAAACATGGGTTCTTGAGACAGAAAAATTGTTTGAGGTTTTTCCGTGCTCTGAAGCACATAAAGTACTGTTAACTACCTTCACCTTACAAGAAGAAGCTAGAAGGTGGTGGATGCTAATCCGTGATGACAACACTGTAATGACTTGGGCTCAATTCAAATGAGCCTTCTTTGAAAAGTACTTCCCTCAGTGTGTCAGGGACAGAAAGGTGACTGAATTTGAGCAACTGAAACAAGGCACTATGTCGGTGGCAGAATATAAGGCAAAATTTACTGAACTTGCTAGATATGCACCACATATGGTGGACACTGACTACAAGAAGGCCAGAAAGTTTGAAGGCGGCCTTAATGTCGCAATCCTCGACAGAATTAATGTCTTGAAACTACCGAACTATGTAAATGTTCTCGACCGAGCCTTGATGGCTGAATCGAACATCGAGGCACTGAAACAGACTGAAACACCAGTGTCAGAATGGCGTGGTAAAAGGCAGGGTTTTAAGTTCAAGAAAGGCAAAAACAACCCGTTGAACAAGAAGCAAAATACAGGGTCAACGACTACTTCTAGTCAAGGGAACCGCTCCATACCGCCCTGTTCCGAATGTGGTAAGAACCATAAAGGAGTTTGTTATAAAATCTTTGGTGCTTGTTACAAGTGTGGCAAGGTGGGCCACATGGTCAAAGATTGCCCTTCCACTGCTCAGGGCAATAGTAAAGTTGCAGGCAGCACCGCAGCATCAACTGTTACACCAAAACCGAACCCCAAGGCTACTGAGAAAGAGCCTATGAGGCAGGGCCGAGTGTTCGCCCTAGTACCGGGAGATGTACAAAATACTGAGACCATTGTGTCAGGTATCCTCTCTATTTGTACTCAAAATGCATATGTACTGATTGATTCGGGATCTACACATTCATATGTATCGCATGCTTTTTCGCGAAAATTGAATAGACCCTTAGAACCCATGAATTATCTGTTAGCTGTATCATCACTCGTTGGGGGATCCATGACTTGTGCATATATGTACCTTGCTTGTGAAATTATTGTTGGAGATGCACATCTGTATATTGATTTACTGCCTCTGAATATAGATCATTTTGATGTAATATTGGGGATGGATTGGTTACAAAAATATCATGCTACCATAGACTGTGTAACAAAACAAGTAGTTTTCCGTCCACCTGGTCTGCCTGAATTTGTGTTTAATGGAAGTGAAGTGGTACCTCCCCTGTATTTGATTTCATCTGTGAAAGCTGTTAAATTGATTAGAAATGGGTGTAAGGGGTATTTCTGTTCTGTATTGACTGTACCTACTGATGTTAAAACTGATGTGAGCTGTATTCCCATAGTCAGAGAATTCCCAGATGTTTTTCCAGATGATCTGCCAGGGGATTTGATTGACAGGGAGATTGAATTTACTGTGGATGTGATTCTGGATACACAGCCAATATCTAAAGCTCCTTACAGAATGGCTCCAACTGAACTAAAGAATTGAAAGTGCAACTGCAAGAACTGTTAGGCAAAAAGTTCATCAGGCCCAGTACTTCACCGTGGGGCGCACCCGTCTTGTTTGTGAAAAAGAAGGACGGCTCACTGAGACTATGTATTGACTACCGTGAACTGAACAAGGTAACTGTGAAAAATAAATATCCATTACCGCGTATTGATGACCTATTTGATCAGTTACAGGGTGCTCAAGTTTTCTCTAAGATCGATCTCAGATTCGGATACCACCAGTTGAAAGTTAAACCAGAGGACATTGACAAAACTGCTTTTCGAACGAGGTATGGATATTATGAATTTTTAGTTATGCCTTTCGGAGTTACCAATGCACCTGCTGCATTTATGGACCTCATGAACAGAATTTTTAAACCATTCCTCGATGATTTTATTGTTGTATTCATAGATGACATTCTGATTTATTCCAAGAGTAGAGAAGAACATGAACATCATCTGAGACTTGCCCTACAGACCCTAAGAGAACAGAAACTTTATGCTAAACTGTCTAAATGTGAATTTTGGCTTGATCATGTTATGTTTTTGGGACATGTTATTAGCAAGGATGGAATTTCAGTTGATCCACAGAAGGTTGAAGCAGTAGTAAACTGGCCTAGACCAACAAATGTAACAGAAGTCCGAAGCTTTTTGGGATTAGCCGGGTACTACAAAAGATTTGTCAAAGATTTCTCCAAAATTGCCTTACCGTTGACTCAATTAACTCAGAAGGGGATATCATTTGACTGGACTGACCAAAGAGAATCAGCTTTCCATGAGTTGAAAACTCAACTAGTGACTGCACCCGTTCTTACCCTACCTTCAGGTACGGATGGTTTTACCATTTTTAGTGATGCTTCTCATAAGGGTTTGGGGTGTGTTTTAATGCAGAATGAGAGAGTTATTGCCATGCTTCCCGACAACTGAGACCGCATAAAAAGAACTACCCGACCCATGACTTGGAACTCGCTGCAGTGGTATTTGCCTTAAAAACCTGGCGTCACTATCTTTATGGGGCGACATGTGAAGTATATACCGACCACAAGAGCCTAAAATATTTCTTCACACAGAAAGAACTGAACATGAGACAGCGGAGATGGCTAGAATTGATTAAAGACTATGACCTACAGATTTTGTACCATCCGGGAAAAGCCAACACCGTTGCCGATGCACTGAGCCGGAAATCGATTGGCAATTTAGCCTGTTTACTCACTGGACAGAAAGAGTTGCTTTGTGACCTTGAAAAATCTGAAATTGAAATTGTTTTGCGAGAACCAGGTGGAACAATAGCTGCTATTTCTGCTCAACCAGCACTGATTGAAGAAATTAAAGAGAAACAGCAACAGGATGACTTCTTGAAGAAGATCATCGATGAACGAGAATCTAAACCGAGACCGGGGTTCAAATTTGAAAATAATGTACTGAGGTTTCAGAAAAGACTGTGTGTACCGAATGATTCTGAACTGAAAGGAAGAGTTCTGCAAGAAGGCCACAGTTCAAAATTTTCTATCCATCCAGGGAATACGAAAATGTTCCAAGACTTGAAACTAAATTTCTGGTGGTCGGGAATGAAGAAGGAAATTGCTGATTTTGTGTCGAAATGTCTTCATTGCCAACAAGTTAAAGCCGAACATCAACGACCCGCAGACTTATTGCAACCTTACCCATACCGGAGTGGAAATGGGAACATATCACCATGGATTTTATTGTGGGATTGCCTCACTCCAGTAAAGGTATGGACTCAATTTGGGTTATTGTTGATAGACTGACTAAATCTGCTCACTTCTTACCTGTCAAAACAATTTATAATGCGGACAAATTGGCTGTGATTTATATTGATGAGATTGTTAGATTGCATGGAGTGCCTGCGTCCATTGTTTCTGACAGAGATTCGAAGTTTACATCGAGATTCTGGCAAAGCTTACAGACTGCATTGGGTACTGAACTGAGACTGAGTAGTGCCTATCATCCTCAGACAGATGGCCAGTCAGAAAGGACCATCCAGACTCTGGAGGATTTACTGAGAATGCGCGTCCTTGATTTTCAGGGAAACTGGGAAATCCATTTGCCTTTAGCTGAATTCGCCTATAACAACAGTTATCATTTAAGTATTGGTATGGCGCCTTTCGAAGCATTGTATGGCAGAAAATGTAGATCTTCGATTTGCTGGGCAGAAGTTGGAGATGGGCCTTTGCTTGGGCCCGAGATTGTATATGAAACGACTGAGAAGGTAAAACTGATACAACAGAGACTGAAAACCGCATAGAGTAGACAGAAAAGCTATGCGGATGTCAGAAGACGAGACAGAGAGTACGAAGTGGGTGATCACGTTTTTGTGAAAGTGACACCGATGAAAGGCCAGACTCGTTTTGGAGTCAAAGGCAAGCTAGCACCGAGATATGTCGGACCGTATGAGATTATTGAGAAAATCAATCCGGTGGCGTATCAAGTTGCGCTTCCTCCTGAAATGGAGCATATGCATAATGTGTTCCATATTCTATGTTGAGGGACTACCTCCGGGATCCTTTCCATGTGATTGAGCCGACCCGTGTAGTGCTAAGTGATGACTACACTTATGAAAACGGCCTATACAAATTGTGAACAGACGGATCAAGAAGTTGAGAAATAAAGAGATCCCGTTAGTGAAAGTTGATTGGCAAAACCATGGTGGCGTGTATGCCACTTGGGAAAGGGAAGATGACATGGCTAAGAGATATCCTGAACTGTTCCCTCTGAACCCTATTTTCTTCCAGAATGAAGGTAACTCGAGTTTAGAGGACTAAACTCTTTTTAAGGAGGGGAGACTGTAACAACCCTCACCACTGCTTACCGATTTATTTCTGATTACTGTTAAACTAAGACTGATTATGATTGGTAATTGAACTGATTGAAATACTGAACTGACTGACTGAAATCTGAAACTGATTGATTGACCATATCTGTTTAAATGCATTTTCTATCTGTTGATTGTTAATTGATCTGTTCATGTCATTGTGTCTAAACTGCTAATTGAAGGCCTTATCGGCGGCCGAATCTGAAATCGATTGATGTTCTGTGTTAATTAGATTTTATGTGATTTTATGGTGTAATTATCTGAAAAGTGATTTGGTATGATTAAATTAGACTTAATATTGATGTATTGCACCACTTGGTTTAATTACAACCTTGCCATCCTAGTGGTCCACTATCTAAAACAAGTTGAAGCCTTATTATACATTGAAACAAACTTTTGCTCAGCCATTTTGTTGTCTTAGCCGAACTATAGAGAGAGAGAGAGAGAGAGAGAGAGAGAGAGAGAGAGAGAGAGAGAGAGAGTTAAGAGAAAGTTTGATACAATTTGGCTTAGAGAACTTGAAGATTTGAAGTGTAGATTGCTTAATCAAGCTTCTTTGCCTATAATTCAAGACTTAAGGTTGGAGACTCACCTTCTTAATTGTGTATTTGAGTTGATTTTACATGTTTCATGAGCCTCTAGTGATCTAAGTCAAGATTTAGTCTAATAATGTTGAATTGAAGCTTATTCCATGCATGCATGTTTGTATTGTTGAGTTTAAGTTGTTTTCATGGCAAAATGTTACATGCATGCTCATATTTATGTTTAAGACCATGATTTCATCTTGTTTTGAAAAAAATTGGCTCATTAGAGCATGTTTTGAAGCTTGTAAGTTGTTTAAAGTTCATACATGTTGCATGTTCATTTTGTTCATGAAAATTGGTTTGAATTGGATTTAATTGAACTACCCTTGGGCTTTGATTTCCTAAATTGATCTTTGAAATATGTAATATTATGAGTTTTGAAGTGTTTTCCAGAAAATTCGCCCAAGAGGATCGAAATTTATGCATTAAAACTTGGTTTTGAGCTTGAGGTTCAAATATGGAATTTCCAGATTTTGGACCCACGCTCGAGCGAGGAAGTCCACGCTCGAGCGTACACTCTGTGATCATGCCTTCCGCTCGAGCGTGAAATGCGTGCATCCAGTACTTTGCATGAGCTTACAGTCCGCTCGAGCGAGAGAATTCACGCTCGAGCGAGGACTTGTGTCTCACGCTCGAGCGAGGGTCAAGCGCCCGTCGAGCGTGAATTTTGAGCATCCAGTATTTTCATTGTAGCTTGCAGTCCGCTCGAGCGACGGAAGTCACGCTCGAGCGGAGCTCCTTTGTCTGCATGTCCACTTGGGTGTAGAAAGCCACGCTCGAGCAAGACCCCTATTTTCTGAAAATTTTGTAAAATGCTTTAAAGTGCATCTTTGCATCTTCATTCCATCCTAGGCATTCTTAGGCCTAGTTTAAGGCATCTTAATGAGGATATAGATGTAGAACACACCGAGGCAATTAGGGATTAAGTTATTGTTTCCCAACTGTATAACTTAGTGTGCGTTCATCCTGTAAACTGTGTAGGGTTGGCATCTGGGGACGCGCTCTAGCCTAATTGTAGCCCAGAACTCTGTGAGTAACAATTGTGTAAAGATGTGTTCAACTGAGAATGTTTTCTGACTGTTTAACTGAACTGCTTTCTGAATCGATACTGTTAACTGAATGAATGTATGTCCTATATTCTGAACTGTATTGTGGCATCCTTAGCAACTACTGTTTACTGCTACTGTTATAGAGATCTCTGTCGGTTCCCTTGTTGGAACCACTACTGTTTACTGATTGATGGCCATCATTGACTGTTCGGTCTTTCAAGACCTACTGTACTGTTCGGTCTTTTTAGACCTACTGTTTACTGTACTACTATGCTAATGGATGTACCACATATGACTGTTTACTGCACTGAACAACTGATATACTGATTGAAATGACTGTTTTCAAATATTGAAGGACATTCATTCTAAACCTCTTTACGCATTATGTTATTCACTGGGCTTTAGCTCACTGCTCATATATATATGTAGGTGTACAGGCACCAGACCGTGGCTAGAAGCGTCGGGGTAACTCCAGTTTTGTCAAGCCAACCACTGTGCCTCACTGTGAGTTCCGAGCCTGTCAAGCTATGGCTTAGGGGTGTTTTTAGTTCCCTTGTCTGTCTCTGTATCTGTTTTGTATAACTGTATAGACTGATAGCACTGAACTGTACTGTTTAATAGGGATTTAGTCCCTGTCCTGACTGATTGTGAATGTTGTGCATACTGTTCTGTACCGAGTATATATGTGTATGAAAAGTCTTTTTGCATACAGACTGTCACAGCTCATTGGACATTATTTATTTATTGTTTTGGCTTCCGCCATGCCCCTGTACTCTGTTTTACTGTATTACTGTTAAGCAGGCTTTCGGTAATCTCGGATTACTGGCCGATTACGGTGCTAAACCCATAGGGGCGGGTTTGGGTCGTGACAGGAACCCCTTTTTTTCTTTCCTCTCGGCAAGAACTCCCACAAGTATGAAGAAATTTTTTTTATTAGGTTACTATTTATAAATATTTTCTTTGTTGTTGTTTTGTTTTTAACTAAACAAATATCTAACCATATATATATATATATATATATCAATTAAAAATACATTTCAACATCTTTAATGACAAAAGTAAATATAATATTTTCTCACCACAAAATATATTTCGTTTAATGGTACACACAATAAATATCTACAACTTTTTTATGGTAATCAAATAATAATAATAAAACCACAACAATATTACATGGTTACTAACGGGTCACGATTAAATTAATTGGGTCCAAAATGAATGGAGTTTAATAGTTTAAAATAAATTCCCAATTGAGATTAAAGTATAAATTTAATTTGATTCAACTCGTTACACCTGTCGTACGCCTAAACATTTAGTGGACCTTTATCAAGTCTCGATAAAAGAAAAAGGAAAAGGAATTGAGATGAATTTCATAGATCATTATGAACCCATTGATATTAATCATCTTGATGTTTCCAATTTCTTTGAATATTCTGAAGGAAAAATTGATCATTTAATTGGTGATGAAAATGTTCACACTGATTAACTTAATTTTCTAGATATCATATTTTTGGGTTATGCTTTGTATTGTCCTGTTTTACGATTTTAAATTTTGTATTTTCTTTTTTGGAGTGTTCATTTTCTTGTTTTAGTTAGGCCTTCAGAGTTTGTATTTTTGGGTTTAACAGTTTATATTTTTCCTGTTTCGAGAATAATGAATTTCAACTTTTTTTTTTTTTTTTTTATAGGCATGGCATTCATTGATGCATTGACTAACTTCAAAATGATTGGTAATGATATTTGCCTAGTGGACAGTGCAACCACACACACAATCTTACGTAATGCAAAATATTTTATACAATTAGTCATGGGAAAAGCTAATGTCAATACAATTTCAGGTTCTGCAAACCTAATTAAGGGCTCTGAAAAAGCCAATATTATGTTGCTAAATGGAACAAAAATTTGTATTGATAAAGCTTTGTTTTCTACCAGATCCAGAAGAAATCTGTTAGGTTTCAAAGATCTACGTCGTAATGGTTATCATATTGAAACTATAAATAAAGGTCAGGATGAGTATTTATTGATCACTTCAACTAACTCTAGCCAGAAGCTAGTATTAGAAATAGAAAAACTTCCTGCATTTTCATTTAGATTATATTATACGACAATAAAAATGATTGAGTCACATATTATCATGCACCAGAAGTGTTCTGACCCAAAAACGTTTATGCTATGGCATAATTGACTCGAGCATCTGGAATCTATAATGATAGGTCAAATAATTAAAAATCCACATGGACACCCATTAAAGAACCCGAAGATTTTTTTACCAAGTGATTATCCATGTTCTTCCTATTCACAAGGGAAATAAATTATCAAACTATCATTCACAAAAGTAATTGTTGAATCTCCATTCTTTTTGCAAAGAATTCAAGGGGATATATGTGGACCCATACATCCTTCTTATGGACCATTTCGTTATTTTATGGTTTTAATAAATGCATCAACCAGATGGTCACATGTTTATTTACTTTCTACACGTAATATTGCATTTTCCAGACTCATTGCTCAAATAATTAGATTGTGAGTACATTTTCCAGACCACCCTATCAAGACAATTTGTCTTGATAATGCCAGTGAATTTACATCCCGAGCATTTGATAATTATTGCATGTCCATTGGCATTGATATTGAACATCCTGTTGCATACACTCATACCCAAAATGGTTTAGCTGAATCTTTCATTAAAAGACTTTAGTTGATTGTTCGGCTTTTGCTTATGAAAAGCAAATTACCTGTTTCAACATGGGGTCATGCTATATTGCATGTAGCATCTTTGATTCGTGTCAGACCATCTACATATCATGAGTACTCGCTATTACAACTTGTATTTGGTCAACCACCAAATGTTAGTCACCTTAGAGTATTTAGTTGCGCGTTTTATGTTCCTATTACACCTCCACAGTGCACCAAGATAGGTCCACAATGTAGGCTTGGAATTTATATTGGTTTTGATTCTCCATCAATTATTAAATATCTAGAATCTTTGATCGGTGATGTGTTTAAGGCATGATTTGAGGATTATCATTTTGATGAAACAATTTTCCCATCATTAAGGGGAGACAAGTCGCAGCCTGAAACTCGATAGGAAATCACTTGGAATACTTCGACGTTATCTTATCTTGATCCTCGTACTAATCAATATGAACTAGAAGTTCAAAGGATCATTCATTTGCAAAGTATTGCAAATCAGTTACTGGATGCATTCACTGATGCAAAAAAAAAAACAAAATCTTAAATACCAATAGCTAATACCCCAACAAGAATTGATGTTCCTGTCGGACAATTAGCGGATATAATAGCAAATGAGTCTAAGGCACGCCAGAAGCGTGGGAGACCTATCGGTGCAAAATATAAAATTCCTCGAAAGAGGAAAGGTCAAGAACAAATAGTTCATACTCTAGAAGAAACCATAAATGGATCTCCTAGAGAGATCATACCCATAAATGAAAGCACCCTTGAAGAGGCTAGAACCACAAAACATACTATAGTAAGTTTATCCAAATCTCCTACTTATGAACCGCCAAAAGAAGGACCTCCAGAAGAGAAATCTCCTAAAGAGTTATTCCTTGAAGTGGAAAAGGTACTTGAAAATAATGAGATCTCAATACATTATATGAGTACAGGAGAAGTTTGGGATAGAAATCAAATTATTATCGACTATATATTTTTGTTTAAAGTTGCACTTGACATTACCAAAAGTAATATTGAAAACATTATCAGAAGTGATGATAACAATGAACCACAAACAATCGAGGAATGTCGACAGAGAAATGATTGGCCAATATGGAAAGAAGCAATACAAGCAAAGTTAAACTTGCTTACAAAACATAAAGTATTTGGACCTGTAGTCCAAACCCCTAAAGGGATACAACTTGTGGGATATAAATGGGTGTTTGTTCAAAAACACAATAAGTAAAATAAAATTGTAAGATATAAAGCACGACTTGTTGCATAAGGTTTCTCACAGAGATCTGGTATTGATTATGATGAAATATATTCACTTGTAATGGATGCAATTACATTCAGATTTTTGATTAGCATGGTAATCATAGAAAATTTAGATATGTATCTAATGGATGTAGTTATAACATATTTATATGGATCACTAGATAGTGATATATATATATATATATATATGAAACTCCCTGAAGGATTTAAAATACCAGAAACATCTAATTTAAAACCCAAAAGTGTTTATTTAATCAAACTACAAAGATCTCTATATGGGTTGAAACAATCCGGACACATATGGTATAATCGGCTCAGTGTATATCTGTTGAAAGAAGGATATGTAAATGATCCAATTTGTCTATGCATTTTTATTAAGAAATCATAATCCATATTTGCAATTGTTGCAGTATATGTTGATGATTTGAATCTTATAAGAACTCTAGAAGAGCTTACAAAAACTGCAAAATATTTAAAGAATGAATTTGAAATGAAAGATCATAGCAAAAGAAAATTTTGTCTCGGTCTACAGATCGAAAATTTGCCAAATGGGATTCTTATACATCAATCAACATATACAGAAAAAGAGTTGAAGAACTTTTTTATGGATAAAGCTCATTCTTTAAGTACTCCTATGGCTGTTAGATCTCTTGATGTGAAAAATGATCTTTTTTGACATCGAGAAGATAATGAAGAACTCATTGGTCCTGAAATACCATATCTTAGTATAATTGGTGCTCTCATGTATCTTGCAAATTGTATTAGGCCTGATATTGCATCCGCTGTCAATTTATTAGCAAGATATAGTTCCGCACCACCTAAAGGCATTAGAATAGAGTAAAGCAAATATTACGTTATCTTCGTGGAACAACTGATATGAGTTTCTTTTATTCAAATAAATCCAAGCCGCAGTTAATTGGATATGCAGATGCTGAATATCTTTCAGATCAACATAAAGCCAAATCACAAACAAGATATGTTTTTACCTATGGGCATACTGCTATATCTTGGCGATTAGTAAAACAAATATTGACTGCTACTTCTTCAAATCACTCAGAGATACTTGCAATTCATGAAACAAGTCGAGAATGTATTTGGCTTAGATCCATGATATCCATTATATTCAAGAAAGATGTGGATTGTCTTCAACAAAAGATAGTTCAACCATATTATATGAAGATAATGCTGCGTATATCACACAGATCAAAGGAGGCTATATCAAAGATGATAGGACTAAACACATTTCACCAAAATTCTTTTACACACATGAGTTCTAAAAGAATGGTGATATTAATGTTCAATAGATACGCTCAAGTGATAATTTGGCATATCTATTTATTAAAGCATTATTGACTGTAACATTCAAGAAGTTGGTGCATAGTATTAGAATGCGTCGACATAAAGAACTATTATGTAGCATTGAGGGGGAGTGATCAATTTTAGTAGATTTGTAGATTGTAATCTTTTTCTTTTGTCCAAAGTTTTTTCCCATTAGGTTTTTCTTAGCAAAGTTTTAATGAGGCAATCTAAACATATCACATATAAGAATATTGTATTCTTTTTCCTTTACTAAAGGTTTTTTCCCACTGGATTTTCCTTGGTAAGGCTTTAACAAAACATATTCTCAGTATATGGTTATCCTAAGGAGAGTGTTGTGAAATATTTCCATAACCATCAAAAGAGACATAATTAGAATTCTAATAAGTTTTGGGCCAAAGTGTAAATAGGAAAAAGCTTTACCATGTGAGTGGTGTGGCATACCACGTGGTAAATCACATGGTGTGGTGAATAGTAGTGAATAGTGAGGGTTTTATTACTTATAAATAGGTGAGTTTGTATGGTAATAAAGATATAGAAAAAAAAAAAACTCTTTATTTCATCTTCCATTGTGACTCTTTCTTCTTTATTTTCTTTAGTTTTATAATAACAACTATATAAGCTCCATATTTGAGGAGAAGTAAACACCATAAAGACTGTCAAACTATTTTTTTCATAGAAGTTGAACTTACAACTTCACGTTACAAAGCAATAGTACACAACCACGAAGTTAAGTTGATACAAAAATTAAATCATTTCTTTTCTATCTTATCACATGGGAATCTTTTCTCTTTTGTGGCATGCAATGCTCTTACACGATTCTAATTTTATAGAACTAATCACTAAAGAGGTAATGTTTTGTATTAATTATTGTGCTAAATATAATTATGTATACATATTATTATTATATAAAAGATGAACTATTTGGATGATTCAGATCATGTTAATGAATTAGGACTCTTGATTGAATCTTGTATAAACCAAAGTCTTGCAAGACTTCTTAATTAGTATTTTTCCATCATCTTTTGTATATCACAACCCAAGCATTCCCCAAACCTCCCTTTGCTGTGGTTTCTCATTCTTCTTCCGTATTTGATGTTTATTTGGAATTTTCCTTATAAATCCTAGGCATTATTTGAGTTTTTTTAATAAGTATTAGTGAGTTGATTTAAATATTTTGTGAGACAGTAAGAGATTTTTTTTGAGTGTGTTTGGAGGCCTTGTTGAAATTTGGTAGTTGCTTGGAACTCTCCTCTTACTTGTTTATCTACTTCAAGGCTTAAAAAGCTTATTTGGTGGGAATTTCTCTATTTTCTTTATACAAGCATCCCATGGCTTCTTCTTCTTCTTCTTTTTTTTTTTTTTTTCTCCTCCCCATTATCTCATGTTGCATTTGATACATACATTATTGTGAGATTATAAAATCCATTCACATAGATTGTTGTAAAAATTTAACAAAGAGGTGAACTTTTGTTTCAAAATTGTACAAAATAAAATATGACCGATGCTGTCTAATCAGTGATTTTCAGTTGAGAACACATGATGAGGTTAGAAGTGTTTCTCTAAAACAGAATGAAAAATCTAGAAATCTCCTAGATATTGATTTGTAATTATGTATCAATTTTAACGAGTAAATAGCAATTCCAATCAAACAATCAAAGACAAATCAACACAACAATTTAACGTGAAAAAACCACAATTGGAGCACCTCCAATTGTGATAAAAAATCACGGGCAAAAGTTACAAAACAATCCACTAAGAAGACATAAAGAAATTACATAGGTGTACTCTCAATTACCTAGCAAATCCACGCACGAATCGAACCGACCCCTATATGCCTCTTCCAGCCCCGTCTTTACCTTGGAATTGTCTTGCCTAACATTGAATCCACAATGCCGATGTTGAATCACGACGATGAGCCACTCCAGAATCCACCAAAGCTTTAGGCCTGAATACCCTAGAATCCACTAAATAAGAACACTCTCTTTTGTATAGAATAAACAAACAATCTTTTGATGTATACTTCGTAAACCATGAGTTGAATACTCAATCAAAAATCAAAGAAAACTAGCAAAATAGCCCCAGAAGAAAATGCTAGTACCCTCAAAGAAGATTTAGAAGCCGTATCCTAAAATCTGACTAAAACACATATTTATAGAAAACTGAATCGCGATCTCTGCTCGAGCGCAAGAATGGCCGCTCAAGCGGACTGAAGCTCGAGTGCAAAAACACAACTTCCAGTACTTTTGCAGACAATTCAAACTTCTAGAATCAAAGATTCTCCGCTCGAGCGCACATAGTCAGTGAAGTGGCACTAATGAAAGAATTAACTTCTGAAACATTTCTACAAGGCACAATTTCAGTTGGATTCGCATATAAAAATCATAGCCTCACTGAAGTAAAAGATCGAATACAATTACAACTGAAAGGAGTTTTGTCAAACGGGATTGTCAAGAATTAAAACCTAACACAGAAAATAAAAAATAGTTTATTTTGGGTGCTCTTTGCAGATTGAAACATACCTCTTTCAAGTGATAATAGTCTTCTTTTTATAGAGGTAGCGCTCCTTGCCCTAATTATTTGTTTGATGAGTCTTTTAATTGGATTAGGCCGTTCTTAGATCTTGTTTGAGTTGAATCCAAGTGTATACTTTTGATTTCACAATTATTATTTTGTATTTTTCTTACCCACTATCTTATTTGCTAATATTTTATAGTGGTTTTAATATCATGAAATGGTAGCAATGGTAATTCAAACAACATCAATTTTATTATATAAAAAAGAGAGTACAAAGTTTAGCATGAGAAAATAAACAAAGATCTTGTTTGGAAAGTCAGCTATTTTAGTTTTTGGCTATTTTAAGATATTAAAATTTTTGTATTTGGGAAGAAGGTTAAATTTTTTTGTAATTGGATATGATATTTGTAAAAGAAAAAATGAAATAATTATGGATTTGATGTGACATTTTATCTTATTAGCTATTTTAGTCTATTTTGCTTTTTTGTAAATTTTAACCAAAAACCCACTTGCCAAACAAGGCCTAAGTCTCAAGAGATTAGCTAATAGAAATAGATCGTGGAAACAATAAGATAGGAAAGTGTTTGGGTGTGTAAGATCCATATCATATGCACTTGTGTAAATTTTCACAAATATATACAAGTTATCTTACAAAATCACTTAAGTTCTCATAAATATACATAAGTTGTGACCTACTTATATTTGTAAAAATTACGCGATTTTGTAAGATAACTTGCGTATATTTATGAGAATTTACACAAATACATATGATATGCATTTACACACTTAAAAATTGCCCAATAATAAAGACTAAAAAGCTAGAAAAAAAGCTTGTGTAATTGTCAGAAAAGATAACTGGAGCCCAAAAGAATATGTATTAGATTTATAACTTTCAAAGACACATTTTATATTGAAAATGTCGATTTTAGTCTTGAAATCCTAAAAAGTGTGCTTGTGATTATATTTGATGAGTTGTGATATGCATTTTGTCACGTTGAAACTTACTTTGTTTAAAATAAAATAAAAATAATAAAGTGTCAATGAAATACAGGAAATGTATAAGAAAATACATGTTATAATTACTTTGAAAAACGAATTAGAATCAATTTACTTATTTGTACAATATTTTAAAACTCAGTGATTATACTTTGACATTTAAATTTTCAATGAATTTACCAAAAAAATTAAATTAAATTAAAATGTTTAAAAAAACATTTACGTAAATTCAAATTGGGTAATTATACCGACCTCTCTTGAAATATAGTTTGTCTCACAATTTTAGCATAATTATACAAAACTTGGTTTTAGTGAAACTAAAACCTAAAAGAATCAAAATTAATGCAGATGATGTGAAGACATAAGGTAAAATATATATTTTAATATAAAGAAGATTATTTTTAAAAGGTTTATTGGTGATAAGTCATTTCTACAGGAGGATATGGCATTAAATCAAATAATTTATCTTTTATGTAGATAATAATATGATTAATGAAATTGTTTAGCGAAAAAGACAAATTATTATTTTGTTTTCATTTTTACCACACTATCACTAGATCACAGCTAAACCACCATTGACATTGGAAAGTCATTGGCGGCTATGGTGATAGTGGTGATGATATAGATAGATAGATAGATTAGGTAAACATATAAGTGACACGTGAATAAATAAGGGAATGACATGTGCACATATAGATAAACTTTGGAGAGATAGTTGTGGATAAATAGGTAGGGATAATATGGTCTTTCAAACTATATTATCATTTTGGCCTCAAAAGAATAGAATTTGCCATTGTTGCCCAAAAAAATTTAAAATTAGACTTATGGCTTGGGTTTTTTTTTTTTTTTTCGTATAACTAATAAAAATATGATAAAAATGGGTAAAGTATTTTACAAATTAAAATTATAAGAGAGCGTAGATAACCAAAGGGTATGATTGAGAGTTACAAGTAGATCCAAATGTTCCACACGCACATCCATGAGACGTTTAGTTATATATATGCATGTGCGCGCACACTTACACGCGTACATCCCCTGAATCGCATTGAGTACGAGTCATCTAATCTAACCAATACAAAAATTCTCTCTCTCTCTCTCTCTGCTTCTTTGTGTGTTTCTCTCTGAATTGGTTTCATCAGATGAGCCACAAATTTGGAGCTTTACTTACAGATTTCAATTTACAGGTAATTTAGATTCCATCACTTTTGGCATTGTTCGCACAATCATCTCTGTTTGTTTGGGGAGAAAAACAGAGGAATGAAAAGTAAAATACATTTGGAATCTTATATATGGTTATTTTCACGTTGAATTTGTTTCTTGGAATATATAAAGAAGAAAGGCAAACCGTTAAATTCTTGAGATTTCTTGTTTCCTTGGTTCACAATGAATGAAAATGAGAAAATTTTAAGATGTAAACCTCCTGTTTTCTTAGGAACCAAACAGAGCAGTAAATTCTGGTTTTGTTTGATTTCTTGAATGAATGATGCGATAATTTTTATTAATTTATTTATTTTTGTATTACAGCGTTTCTAATGGTTTAGATCATGTTCTATTTAGCTTCCTTCAATGTTTGATTCATTTTCTGGTTCTGGTACTGATGAGAAAATTGTAAGATGATTTAATGATCCTGAATTTTCAAATAAGTGATTTGTTTGATTTATTTTAGGCTAATGTCCATTTCTTTAGATGTCCATATAGTATATACACACAAATTATATACATATTTTTGGTGAAACAGTATTTCTGTATTCTAATTGTAATCTCGCCTTTTCTGTTATTTTCGAATGAGCTCTTTTTGCCATTTCAACCGCTTAGGTGTCAGATGTCAAGCATAATTCTTGAATTACAATAATGTTTTCATTCGATTTTTGTTGCGCTTCAGATAGTGACAGCATTGTCTTGATATCCCTGCTTTTCGAGCACAGTTTTCTAGAGAGCCAGCCTAAAGATGCTGAGGAGTCGCTGGGGGGAGTCAATAAAGTCCTTGGGGAGTAGTCATATTGATCCTGAGAAAGATGAACAACTGAAGATGACTAAAATAGGTATATTGAGCCGTCCAAATTTAATTTAGATTGACAAATTTAAACCCTGTCTCTGATCATATTTGAAATTATATAGCCACCCAAGCCCGACCCCTACTAATCCCCAAATGTGTTACAGCTGGGTTTCTGTTGAATCCCCAAATGTACATTTTTCTGTCTTTTAAAGGCGTTGATCAGTGGCTTGAGCTCTTCAAGCTCTCTTTCTTCGATATTTGAGAATTCAAGCTCTCCTTACTACATCTTGATTCGTAGACTGTGTTTGGATCATGAATTTGAGTAGTGATTTGGTAGGAAGAGAGAAAAGGTAGGTGAAATGTAACACTATTTTATTTATATTTCACCCACCTTTTCCCTTTTTCTTTTCAAATCTCTATCCAAATTCATGATCCAAACACAGCGTTAAGCTATTATCTTTCCTCCACAAATGTTTGGCTTCCCCTGTACTAAATTCAGAAGTTTACTTCTTATTGCAGAAATAGAAAATAAAGTAGCAAAGATTATGAAGCTTATAAAGAAGAAGAACCAAGCCAAGAGAGATGGGAACTTGGCAACAGACTTGGAACTTAATGAACTTATCGATGATTTTCACAAACAGTACCAATCACTCTATGAACTTTATAGTAATCTCAGAGAAGAGGTAAGAGAAAAAGTTCATGGCAAAGAAAACAAGGAGGGCTCTTCTTCTACCTCCAGCTCTGACACGGAATCATATCATTCTGTTGATGAAGCAAGTGCTAGAATCAGTCCGAGGAATAAATTTAACTCTATAATCGAAGAAAAGGAAGCTTTACATACGGGATACATGGCATCTCCAAGCAATGCAAAAGAATCCGAGAAAACGATTACGGAGTTAATGACTGAAGGAGAGGAAACGGAGATCACGAAACAGAAACTCATGAAAGAATGTGGCCAATTAAAGGAGAAATTGGTTGAAAGAGAGAAGGAATTGTTTTCCCTCTCTAGAGCAGCACATCAGGTTAATGAGAGTAAAGTACCGACTCAGATAAAGGAATTAGAACGCGAAGTTTCTAGCTTGAAACTTGAGAACAAAAACTTGTGCACCCGAAAGAGAGAACTTGAAGAGAAAGTCAAAGGTCGAGCCAAGGGAGCTAAACAACTAGGAGAGGAAAATTCAGGACTGCGATCCCGTATTTTAGAACTTGAAATGACATCCAAAGAGAAAGAACATACACTTTCTGCTCTTCGAAGGAAACTTGAGGAAAATGAGAGTAACTCGATGTCTAAGATTGAGAATTTGATGGCACGCACCAACAATTTGCAATTGGAAGTGGACACTTTGCGAACTCAAAAAGGCGAATTGGAAGAACAAGTGTTGTTCAAGAGCAATGAAGCATCGGTTGAAGTCAATGGTGTAATGGATCAGATTAATGTTTTACAACAGGAGCTGCATTCCCTAACCAGCCAGAAAAGTGAATCAGAATCGTCTGTAGAGAAAGTAACTCAAGAAATATCACATTTCCTCATTGAGATAGAAAATTTGAAAAAGAAGTTAGAAAGCAAGACAATGGATTTACAGAGAATGCTAGAAGAGAAAGTGGGTTTAGAGAGACAAGTGAAGGACCTGGAGCTAGAAGCGGGTTCTCTACGCAGCAAGAAAAGTGAGTTGGAAGAACAGATGAGAAGTAAAAATTATGAGGCTGATCAGTTGAGAGAAGAAAAAGAAGGGTTACATGTTAGAATCTATCAGTTGGAGAAATCATTAAAGGAGAGGATTGATGAGCTCTCTGCTCTCCAAATGAAGTTTGAGAATTTTGGGAATGATTCATCTTCTCAGATTAAGGCCTTAGTAGCAGAGTTGGAATCATTACGGGGTGAGAAAACCCAACTGGAGTTGAAGATTGAAAGAGAGAAACAAGGCTTAATGGAGAGATTGACTTGGATGGAGAAACAGAACATTGAATTGACAAGCAAGACCGCGGAACATCAAACAACTATGAAAGGCCAAGAAGCTATTATCAACAAGATGAATGATGAGCACAAACAAGTTAGAGATCGATATCTTGAGTCCATGCTGAACCTGCAAATTGCAGAGAGAAAGATTGAAGAGACTGCAGAAGAATTTCGCAAGAAATTTGAAGATAGTCTCCGTATCTTGAGCAGGAGGATCCGTGTTGCAGAACAGTTACATGTGGAGAACAAAGATGTGTACAGAAAGACGAAAGAGACATACGAGAAACAACAAACGGACCTCAAAGAAAGGGTTGCAACTTCTGCAATCGCGGTCAAGAAAATGAAGGAAATTTCGCTGACGGCAAATGATATCTTGACTGGTTTAGATGTGGTGGCACTGAAATTCGAGGAGTGTAGTGGGAACTTCTTGAATCGAATTTCCAAGACTTCTTGTGAAGTCTTGTTTGCGAAGGATTGGGTGAGAAGGAAAAACAACGCGATAAAGCACGTTCAGGAAGACGTGGATTGTCTGCTTTCACAGCTGGATACGAAGGAAGCAGAGATATTGGGACTGAGAGAGAAGGTTTGGAAGTTGGATAATACAGTGAGAGAATTGAAGAAGATGGTGAAAGAGAAAGAGGAAGGAATGTTGGGTATGAAGGAGGAGAAGAGAGAGGCTATAAGACAGTTATGTGTGTGGATTGATTATCATCGGAGTCGAAGTGATTATCTCAAGAAAATTCTCTCTGATATGATTGCTGTTAGAAGCCAGAGGACACCATAGAACATTTTCTTGATTGTTTTCCATTCAATTTTTGGTAACTTTTTCTTAATGAATCATTAACAGTTTTGTTCATTCTTTCAACTAGACAGTTGGTGCCTACTGAATAACTACTATGTGGGGTATCTGTCAAACATCATAGTCTGTGAATCATGTGAAAGTTAGTTGCAACCTACGCTTTCCTAATTCACTTGTTCAGATTGTATAGGAAATTACGAGGCTGTTTTTTGAAGCTTAAATGAGTTGATTATAGCTTATTTTAATTTAAGAGTTTGTGTCAAGTTGTTTGATGCAACTTCTACTTATAACTTACTAAGCAGAAATAACTTGAATAAGCTGATTATTTATAAGTTGAGAGGGGTATTTTTGGCTATGCATTCTGATTATCAACTTTTAGTTTGACAATAAGCAGCAACCATCTTTTGATTTGCAACCACAAGTAGGAATGTATTGCTCTTGTCATGGGTAGACAATTTATAAATAGGAATAACTCCGCTCCAGTCCACTGTTTGAACCGGAGGGTCCAGTTTGGCTCATTACGGGTTCATTTTGAGTTCATTTCATTGATCCAAGCTGTTAAGGTTTTAGTGCATTTGAGTAGATATACAAAAAAAAAAAAAAAATATGGTTGATCATATATATCGGTAATCACATGTTTAGATCACATTTGTCCTTTTAAAAATAGACGGTAAATATAATTTAAAAATAAGCCCTCTATTTTTTTAATACATGTATGATGTAATCCAAACATGTGATTATTGATATCTGGCCAATTTCAAATGCATTAAACATTGAACGGTTCAAATTAAAAAATAAACCCCCTAATGAGCGAAACTGGACCCATATATATCACATAAAATAATCTTGACCATACATATCACATGGTGGGATCTATCATAAAAATACAGTTTCATTCAAATTGCGCTCCTAATGTTTTATGTGACAGAAGGTTTACATCAACACAAATTGATAGTTCAAGGTGCCAAAATATAGCATTTTTTATTAGTTGGAGTAAAGTGTAACTTGCACTAAAGGAAACTACTGTTTTGTTTAGTGTCTGGAGTTAAAGTCTCAAATTGCAGAAATTATATAGTAGGTCAAGAAGACCACGAGTTCATATGCCAGACCAATGAAATGTTATAGTTTGTGCACCAGCTCCTTGTTATTAGGGCCATGTATTTGTTTAGCTCCTTACCATTGGTTGGCACACAGCCAACGTGGAATTCCTAGAAGATAGGATAATTACTCCTCAAATTGGATTGAATCCATCATCTCATTTCTTCTCTCTGTGTGAGTGTTTGTTATGTTGAGTAAGAGGGGAGTTACAAGGTTTTCAAAAGCTTTTCAAATGTATTTGATTCCACAATTCAAAAGAAATAGACAATAACTGAAAACAATGTTGACAAAGCATAAGGAAGAACAAATCAAAACCGCAAAGGAATATATGCACCAAATTACTGATTTCTATTAAATAACCAGTCATACAAATAATTCTCTCTATGTAATAACCAGTTACAGAAATAACACTGAAAGCTAATAGAGAGCATCTAGTGCATCCTTCTATAGATGCATATGAATGAAAAAGCTAAAATCAAGGGGAGATTGGTAAAATATGTGGAGGACAGTATCAACATGGGCTATAAATTGGTTTCTAAATTTCCTCACAATCTGAAAAAATAAAAAAATACAAATAGTTCCCTTAATTTACCTTCTCCATTCCTTTTTTCTTGCAAAATTTTGTACAGAAGTTCAACAATACCTGAACTTTCATGTGGGGTCAGTCTGATATCTTCATCTCAACTCCAAGAACGTCCTTTACTGCCTCATATGTCACAAATGCAATTGCTATGGAGGGGACCACCTATAGGGTGACAATTGCAATAAAATGTTAATCAAATAGTTTCCATCATAAATGAAAGGACAAACTACCAGAGATAGAACTGAAGAATGCAATTGTCCTTTGATCAAACTAAAACAGTGGGGGAATGTATTAAAAGATGATCATTGTAATATGTAGTACAAACCTTCACTGAATTGGGGACCAAACCCTTGTACAAAGCTCGAAAACCCTCATGCCGTACCGTTTTTCTGAATGCATCGACCATACCAGAATACTCAAGTGGGGCCTTGCTCTTCCCGTCACCAGTGACAAGTGAAGCAGCATCTTTCCAGCCCACCATCTGCATCCTTCGACGTATAACATCAAGAGGATAAGCAACTGTCTGGCCAACAGTTCCAGCAGCAGCCCCACATGCAAGCTTTGTTGTAACACTCAACTCGGAGTCTTCAACTAGTCCAAATGGCCTAGTTTTGATCAACCAGTCTTTTAAAGATTCATATACAGAAAAGTTCAGACCCACATACGGTATCTACAAACATCACATTATATATTTTAGGCTTCCCGATATAGATATGAGAAAACGATTCATCATAATTATGAAACAAACAGGAAAAGAAAATAGCTTTGATCAATACTTGGGCAAAACAGATTCTGAATCTTTATCTTTAAAGAATAATTAGAGTGCAAGCCTATTATGTAACGCTCTGTCTTCAGCATATAACACTTATCAGCACAAAGCTGGTGAAGAATGATAATGGAAAAATCTTTTGACTACAGGAAGACATAAAGAAAATTTTCATAAGGATTCTAATAAAAGAGTGATATCATTACCATTTTCATGTGTAAAAGAATTCAACAGGTCCAGATGAACCATAAAATAACAACATTTAAATTGTGCAAGTCACATCAAGCATTACTTACCCCCCCCAAAAAAAGTCACATCAAGCATGTACTTACAGTATAACCAGACCTTAAGAAAAGAAAGAACTATTCTCATTCTTTTAAAGCATCCATGATATTTAATCAGTCAATTCCATCTTTCGAATCACATTTTGAAGGGTTAAAAAAAAAGAAAAAAAAACACAATGCTGCCTATCTGAGATTTAATTTGTCATATCAATAGATCAAAAGTGTACACCAGTACCAAATGGTTCCAAATTTAACCCATCCTAAAAAAAAAATTCATTCCCAAACCAGAAGTCTACATATATCAGCTTGTAGACTTCAACACAAACAAGCAATCAATAGACTAATACAGGGTTACTTACAACTTCTATTACTGAAGGAAGCCATCCTTTGTATAAAGCACGAGGGCCTTCTTCACGGAAAACTGTTGAAAGAGCGTGAAAGATTCCTCTATATTGGCGAGGAGACGCCTCAGTCTACAAACATCAAGCACAGGATAAAAAGTGAGACCATCAATTCCTAATTCAGGACAGCCTGCACTCTGTATGGGGAGGACCAGGACAAAACTACATAAATTTGACATACAGAAGGAATCACCAAAATATACCTGGACAGTAAGCCGCCCTCGTACCAAGTCCATTGGGTAAGTCGCTGACATGGCAATGATTCCAGCACATGCTCCGGCTCCAAGGCGTAAAAGAGGAGTGAGTTCAGCATCTTCTGCAAGAGATGACAATGGAAAAATAAGAACCCCCATCAATATGGCTACATCGCTTAAATTCAAACCCAAAATTTAACAACAGAAGAAATTTAGTGACTAAAATAGAATTTTATATGTGGTTTTCTTTAAAAAATTTTATTATTTTTTGACTGTAAAAGTTTTATGTGTTGCTGTGCTCTGCACTTGATCATTCATTTTTATCTACTAAATTACAAATTACAATCAATACATCACACTGGAAAGAAAAATAGTCTATATCCCGCAGAGATTGATATCACATTCCATTTTGTATGGCACTTGAAACAAGCATATCTTGTTTTAGCACAGCAATAACATTTACTCTTCATAACAATTTTCAAATTTAAAAGTTAGAGAGCCAACATCGTATGAAGAAGGAATCAACCCAATGTGTTTAACATAGCATTTAAAACAAGTACATTTTTGGTATCATTTAATAGGACCTATTCATTTTCCTCAACAAGCATTTATGCTGCATTTGAATTTGTGGATTTGGGCACTAATGATTCAAGGAGAATAGTTCAGATTCAAATATGATAGTTCAGATATTCATTCAAGATTGAATTTGAGACCTTTACCTTGATGGTTTTAAATGGCCATGTAAAAGTAGTTATTAAAATCCTTCACATGAAGAATTATAGTTAAAATAATTTTCTTCTTACTCTACCTTCCCTTTAGTTTCTCAATCTATCTATAACAACCAACTCTCCTATATTTTTATAAAGTTGAACCACCAATCCCTTTTGATCCATCTATCCAAACGCAACCTCAGTTTTAAACTTTTCAAATTAAGTTCTTCAATCTCTTTACAACCATTTTGGTAAGAGTTCCATTTATCATAATTGCTCCAGTCCAGAAACTGGATTTTAACATTCAAGTGCTTAGGGAAACAAATGAACTGCATGAATTATTAGAGAATCTACTATAGCGATAAATGCCCTTTTTGGGCAAAGCGTTAATTCTATTTTCATATAGAATGCTACTCCAAACTGTAGAAATATATTCAGACATATATCAAAACTTAATTTCCAATAATAAGATTCCGGACTGTTTAGAAAACATGGCCCCTACACACGCATGAAAGAACAAGAAGGCAACAGAAATTTGTCTTAAGAGTTCAGACTTTAATACAATTTTTAAACTGGATTATCATCTAACCACCAGTTACTCCAACATACAACATATGCACTTGTGAGTATATTACCACTGTAGACACCACAATCCATTACATTTTCTACTTTGACAAGAATTCGACCAATGAACTAGTGGATCCATACCCAATATGTGTGTAAGAATGAGGAAACATATCAAAAGGATCATAGCCTCATCAAAGGTCAAAAAAGAACTTGATGTAGCACCAAAAGAACAGAAGAGAAAGAAACTGGGGAATCAAATCCCAAATTAATATCTCAATATTCAAAATCATATCCTAGTCTAATAAAATCAATTACATAAGGCCTATTTATATATATGCATAAGAACTATCTAATTAGGAAACCAAAAAGGAATAGAAAACTAACTACAGACAAAAATAAAATCCTATTGAAACCATAACTCATAATTATACTAAAATTCATATATTCTTCAATTTAATGCTACCAATGCCTTTTCAATCCCCATCAGTAATAGAACAACATGAAAAAAAGAAAATAGTAGAGAGTCATACCCTTTCCAGTTTGATGCCGATAAAGCCCCAAAATTCCCCTGTTTGATGTCAAACAGTGAGCAAAAGGAAGAAAATACTATGATAATCAAATGCAAATATCAAAAGGTATGCAATGCTTCAAAAGATATGTAATGTTTTTGACTGAACGGTCAAAGGTGAATAGATGTTTGGAAAAAAGAAAGAGCCCTTATTCAATCAACCTAACCAATCATTTGATAACTAGTGTCATTCTTTGAAAAATGCAACATTGAGAAAGTTGACATAAGGAGAAGTTCTCAACAAAGCAAATCTACAGAATAGGATATCATCATACCAAAGTTTGTAACTAGGTCTCCAATCTAAAGAGTGTTCCTCCCCTATGCATTGTTTCCCTTTCATAGAATTGTGATGATGGTAGATGTGTGCATGAGCATGCATTTGATTCTAGGATTTTTTTATACCCAAATAAGAAATAAAAAAAGGAAAGAAAAAGCATTTGATGTGCGAGTAACTTCTATTTAAGTAAATAGCAGTTAAAAGCATTGACAAAATTTATCAAAAATAAAAAGTGTTGGCAAGGCAATTTCCTGCAGGCAGCATGCATTTTTTGTTACATTTATTAAATCTTTGTTTAGGTGGCAAAATTTTCTAGCAAAGTAATATCTGTCATTGCTATTTTAACTACGTATTCTCACTCTGTGTACTCTTTCTCTTTCATAAAATGATCACAACATTAGGCCCAATGCGTTGGCATGCAAATTTATGAAGAGATTTATTTATCAACCAAAAAAAAAAAAAAAAGGAAATAAATAAATAAATAAAAACGAAAGAAAGAAAGAAAAGCAATTGACACATGAGCAGCCTCTATTTACAATTAATAGATATTAATATAAATTTTGACAAACTTCCACAGGCAGTCACATGTACGTTTTTGTTACATTGTTTAATTTAAGTTAGCTGGTTGAATTTCTAGCAAGAAAATATCATTCCCAATTGTTGTAACTTATTTCCCATGTAGACTGTTCTTCTCTGAGATCCCTAAGTGTTTCTTAAGCCTGCAATAGTTTCTTTAAAAAATTTCTCTACATTTCCAAACCTTCAGCATAGTTCCTGATTATTATTTCTTTTTTTTGGTGCCACTGTCAACATTGACAATAAAGCATAATGTGCAAGCCATCACGTTCTAAATAATACCAGCAACAGAAATAAACAAAACATTAAAAGTAGAAGAAAAGGTAGGACTGTAGCATACTTAGATGCTTCCTCATAGCTAAAGAACTTGACTGCTGAATTTGGGACAATGCGAGCACAATTCGTGCCATTGCCTTTAAATAATCCTCGGAGACCCTCAGTTCTCCAAATATATTTCAAGCTCTGAACTGTTCCACTGTATTTTATACTATGGGGATTTTGAACCTGCATTTTTCAAGACCAGATAAACGCATAATGTTTTTTCCATGCAGAGTACAAAAATAACATAAGACAATGACAAACAACAGAGATTAAACTATCTATCCTAGAATATTTCTGCAAATAGAATGCTCAGCATGGAATTTCTTCCTTTAACATGCCGAAAAACTGATGATAGGTAATGTCTTAAGGATGTGATGGAACAATAATAATCACTATGAATTTGCTTCATTTGTCATTGGTTCAATGATAAATCCTCAAGAAGGCATCAGACATTAAGAGATAAAATTGATTTTTGATATTCTTATAGCTGAATCTCATGGAACTAAACTCTCAAACTTAGACCTTGGGTTTTTGATTTACACGTCATAGAACTTTTTGTGTTAGACAAAATAATCTTCGATAATGCAAGTTTTACAGAGACATGTAAAGAATAAAATAAAATGCATTTTGATTCCATATTGCTATCAGTGTGACAACAGTCAAAGTTAATATAAATGCATGGTCATCCGTATAGGCAATTTTCAGACCATAAGTGTTTTGTTTAATTTTTAATTTGATTCATTAAACCCAGAATTTCATCATAATGAAGTACTTCAAATTTAATCATTTTTTTTTTTTTTTTGTTTTTGTTTTTGCAGTTGAAGTGACATACTGCTCACAAAACAACATAAGGAAGTTAGGAAGAATTAGGATTCCTTAATGTTGCTTCTAGTCCAAAAGCTATAGGAGAGGAAAGGAAAGGAAGAAATAAGATATAAGTGGCTATTGCAAGTGTTATGACCCAAAACCCGCCCCTAAAAGTTAGGAACAACATATTACCGAACGGCCTCGAGCCCAACATATTACAGCAAGATTGCAAATTTTCATTTCCTTCCCTACAAGTTTTGGTGACTATAAGCAACATTAACGTTGAGGAAAATTGAAACACAATATTGAAGAACCTAGCTCTACACCCTACCTACTAAAGGAGAGAGACAATAAAAAAAAAAACACATGCATTACAGACAACTCATGCATGCTCTTTGATACCACCACTGGAAAAGCATGTGCATTGACAAACTTACTCAGGTAGGAACCATTACAAAAACATTTTATAAAACAAAGCAATTCAACAAGGGGAACAATGCATATGCATCATGCCGCAAATGCAAAGGTCATACAAAAATTCTAAACATGCTAAAAGAAATCAGCTTGATATAAAAGTTCTACTCTACCTGTAGCAAAATCTTTAACCGTTCTAATGGAGCAACAGCAGTACGTGACCTGAAAAATGAAGTACATAGGGATACATTCAGTGTAAAGAAAATACTAGGAGAAAGTTTTCCCCTTTATGCAATTTTTATCAACAAAATTACTCTGTAGGCAGTACAATAATCACTAGAGCTTGACAATGATATAGAGACAGTTCTGTGTGATAATTCTGACATCAAGTTCAAGTATGTGAAGCAAAGATAACATTACCATAGACAACAGGCTATGCTTTTTGGCATTGGCAGACACAAGGGGGGCTGGTGGTGGCCAGGACCCCCAAACTTTACAAAATTATAATTAGATCTCTACTATTTTAAGTAATTTCAATAAAAAGTAGCATTTTGACTGCTTCAAAATTTATATGGTTTTACTTTGGCCCCTTCAATATGAATGTAATTTTAGCTTGGCCTCTCCAAAATCTATATAATTTTACCTTGGCCTTCCAAACTTCAAAAGAACCCCATTTGGCCCATGTTATTTTTAGTATTTATAATAAAAATCAGCATTTTCACCGTTGAAAATCTATATAATTTTATTTTGGCCCCAAAAACTGAAATAATTTTACCTTAAGGCCCCCCGTTTGGACAATTTCTAGGTCTACCATTGCTTTTCGCAAGGCTATAAATGATTGCTTATGCCAGAGAATGTAAGATTAATTTGTTGATCTATAGTAGTGTCTATAAACAATGTTTTCCCCCTTCCTTGGAGAGAAGAAAAATAAAAGGTTTCTGGCTCCAAAAAAAAAAAAAAAAAAAAAAAAAAAAAAAAAAAAAAAAAACTTCTCAGTTTAAGTTAACCACATCAATGCCAAAGGTTGCTCAGTTCTTCCTTACATTTGAACTAATTTTTTCCCTATTATACCCAAAAGAAATGCACAGGTTTTGAGTGTGCTTAAACATAAATTCTAGACAATGTAACAATGTTCTCAGTCCTTGAACCTAGTAGATTGCAGTCAACTGCAAGAGCTAGCAAAGAGCTAAGGGAAAAAGAAAAGTTAAGTTCCTAGAAGAATTGACCAATATAGAATCTGGTAACATTCATACATTCCCCAGTTTTTAGGCACACCAATTCATGAAGGGGCAACTGACTTGAAGGTATCACTGAAACTTAGACAAGTGGTCAAAGTTTGGACATTCCACCCTTATAAACAAATAAAATGTTTCCAGCATGACCTAAAACTATGTCAACTCTCTTAAGTTGTGCTTCCAGTATTTGATGAAAAGTGAAAACACAAAGCCGAAAAGGTGTATATTATAACAATCATATATAGCTCCTATTCTAAATTCCCAAACCAAATCTTCATTTTTATTAAAATTCTAAAAACCAACAATAAAGTTTGTCTCAGTTATACTTTTAATACATAAAAATGCAACAAATAAATTAATCCATAATAGCGCAAATATAGTGGAAAATAAGACATGTGGATATGAAAGTGGTGTTTCACAAAGGCTTAACGCTGCTTATTGACCGTAGACAAAGTTAAGGCGAAGCAACTTGCGTCTTCAAGATGTTTGATATAATGCTTGCAATAGAGCCAAGACAATGAGGATAGAAACAAATGAAAACATTGGTATGTTTAAACAAAACACAATCACAGTTCAAATATCACATTTTGACAACACCTAATTATCAATATAACGCATGTGTACCATGTACTGCAAAATTTTATTCCTATTCTATACATTGCATAGATCAACAATAACAATCGAAATGAAATCAAAATCGGAAAAAAAAAAAAAAAGGAAAGGAGAGTATGAATGAATGAACACTTACACTCCTCCGGCAACTCCGCCGGCGAAGAGAGACTTGCAGACGCTGAATAAAGTGTGAGTGGGAGCCTTGACGATCGTCGACACAGCCGTCTCGCTCCTCTCCCCTACTACAACATCCTCCGACGCCATTCAAACCTTAAGTCGCCGGAACCCTAGCACAGACTCGCCGTCGACGCGTTCTCCGGCGATCTCCACCGAAGGATGTAAACGTTGTGTGACTGTATTTGTGTATGTATAGTGTGAAGATGTGTGTGCGTGTGTTGGTAGTTTGGTTCCTTTTCACGATGATGGTTAATTTGGTTGGCAATGAAAAGAATTAACGGATAAATTACAAACACGTCCTTGAATTTACTTAAATTACAAATTATTCGTAATTCTAGAAATTATATTATACACTTCAAGATTTCTAATTTCATAAAAATAAGTCATTTTATTAATAAATTATCAAGTTAATTAATAGTTTTTAATAATGTTAAAATTTTATTTCAATTAATAATTTAGATAATTTTATTATTGTATAGGTGAATAGTTAGAAATTTCACTTTTTTAATTAATTCTGTTAAATAAAAAATTCTGACAGGGAGATATTTGTAATTTTTCAAACCACAAGAAGCAATTCGTATTTTAAGCAAACCTCAAGGAGTGTATTTGCAATTTACCCAAAGATTAACGCTTCGTTTGGGATGTGGGTTAATTTTTTAATTTTTTAGTTTTTTTTTATTATTTTAGTTTGTGATTAAAAAGTTTTGTTTGGAATGTATTTTTTTTTTATTTATAAATTTTATTGACTTTTGTAAAGAAAAAAATACTCCAATAATTATAGTTTGAATTGATATTTTAACTTATTTTATCTTTTTAAATTGTTTGGGATGATCTAAATAAGTGCACTTTTTGACTTTTTATGAAATATGAGTTGGATTTAGGTTGGGTTTGAAGCAATGTGTTAGAGAGGTGATGTGACTTAAATAAGATGATGTGACTTAAAATAGTGACTTTTTGACTTTTTTGAAACTTGCCAAAACAGCCCTAAAATAACTAAAAAAAAAAAAAAAACTCACAAACCCACCTGTCAAACAAAGGCTAAGTACGGTAATATCTCTATGGAATGGAAAGATTGTAATGACTATTTTATAGGAATGTAAATTAATGCTTTCTTTGCCTTAAAAGATTTTTGGGCAAATTACACTAACAGTTCCTATAGTTTGGGACTTATGTCACTTTAGTCCCTGACTTTTCAATTGTGACACATTTGATCCTGAATTTTGAATCTTGTTCCAAATAAGGACAATTGAACATACCATTGCTTAATTTCAAGGGCAAAATTGTCAACTTGATAAAATATAAACTAATTTGTCAAAAATAAATGTTAAAACAATATTTTAAATTTTTTAAAAATTATTTCTACCCACCAAAAATAAAATTATGTAAAATTAATAAAAATTACATGATTAATTTTTAAAAATTAGTTTTACATGATCATCATCCAAATACATAATAAAAATTAATTTGGTAAGAAAAAAATAAATGTCTAAAATATTTATCAATTTTATATAATCTTATCTTTAGTAGGTAGAAATAATTTTTAAAAATTCAAAAATAATTTTTGACATTTTTTTTGTCAAATTAATTTATATTTTATCAAATTGACGATTTTGTCCTTGAAAAATCTAATAGTATCTTCAATTGTCCTTATTTGGAACAAGATACAAAATTTAGGGTCAAATGTGTCACAATTGAAAAGTCAGGGACCAAAATGACACAAGTTCCAAACAATAGGGACCGTTAGTGTAATTCACCCAAGATTTTTTTGGAAAATTTAATTTTTTTAGTAGTATAATTATTATACTTTAGAAATATTAATTTCTCAAAATTATCATTTGATTTAAAATAAAAATACTACAATTTTTTTTTGAAAAAATATTAATTGTCATGATTATATATATTTTTTTGTGTATATTAATATTAATGAATTTAAAGAAGGTTAAAATTGAAAATTGATGTTACTTTGGTCTTAATTTTTGAAAAGAAACTAATATTTTGAGACAATGAAGAATAGAATAAGGGCTTAATATTTTAGAATGAATGGAATAAAAATTTAAATTTAAGAAAATTTATTACACTCATTATTGAATGATTTAATAGAATTTCTCCGTTACAAATATGTAATGAAAATGATTACAATTCCATATATATGTGCTTGTTAAACTCCATTATTATTATGAACAAATACATTTTTAATACGTCATTCATCCCAAAGTATTAGTCTCTTATTTTATTTTTCATTATCCCAAAATATTAGTCTGCTTTAAAAAATCAAGTACTAAAATAACATATGAATTTTCTATTTGGTCATTCTTTTAAATTTATTAATATTAATATTTTTGAAATGTAATAATTGTACTACCAAATGGTAGTTTTGAAAAGTTAATATTTTTTAAGTGTAATAATTTTACTACCAAAAAAATTAGATTTCCCAAAAGAAACTAATATTTTGAGACGTATGGAGTAGTTATTTTCTAAACTTAATAATATGTAAATTAGATATTAGTTGATAATTAGAGAATATCTATGAGAAAATTGTATTAGATTTTCTAATAGATTGTCACAATAGGGTTTGAAAAGTTGGTATAATTTTTTGGCTTAAGTAATATCACCCTTATTATGAGTTAATTACTCACATGTCTTATTGTAAAGACTTGTGCACCATTATGTCCTACAAGTGTTTGTATAGATAAAAAAAGTCTCACAAGCGTTATTGATTTTTTTTGTGAAAATTTTATAAAATTGTCGCTAAAAGTTGACAATTTGTAATGTTTTTCTATGATAATTTTGAAAATTTGTCACTAAACAATGAGAATTAGTGACATTTTTTTGTGACAAATTTTTCAAATGTCGCTAAAAATGAACAATGAGTTTTTTTTGTGACGTATTTTTTAACAGTTGCTAAAACTAATAATTAGTGACACATTTTTATAAAAAAATGCCGCTAAAAAAGAACGGCTTTGTAATAATAATTAAAAGTAAACCTGACTTTTTAATACAAAATGTCGAAAGAATTTATTAGTACACCCATCCTGACTTTTTAAGACTTTTTACTCAGTTCTGCCCTTATCATGAAGACTTAAAAATGTTGAAACTAAAAAATTAGGCTGCAACTTTTGGCCCGTTGGGTCAAGTTTAAAGGCCCATCTCATGAGCCCATAGTCAACCTTGGTTTAGGGCTCAATTTTTATTTATTTATTTTTTTAATAAAAATAAGAAAAAGAAAATTGAGAAGATTTGAATTTAGTTATCATACCCAATAAGAAAGCATTTCCAATAAACTAATTAGGCCTAATCTAGTTGGCCACTGTACGGACACAAAAAATACCGTATTTGATAATGAAGAAATCTAATGAAAAAGATGACTTGAACTACCAAGCAATCGCCATCTACAAGACAAAACATCCTAAGCCATAGCCGGGGGTCCTACGACGCCTAAGTCAGTCCTCCAATATTATTAAAATATTTAATAAACAAATTTATATAGAGAAATTGTGTACCTCAACTCATGAGGGTGTCGCCCATTTATAATATCAAGTGATTTGGCTAGCAAGTAGTTAATATTTCAAAACTTCTATCCCAAACAATCTCCAATTATTTATGACTCCTATATTGAAAAGATTTCATCTCCTGATGAGTTTTTCATAACACAAAACACTAATACAGTGTTTGATGAGGATTTGACAACTGCCATACATGTGATAATCCATAATTACACCACGTGGCAGTATCGGGACCCACATAATTACAACGATTATTTTTATTTTCTCTCAATTGCCCTTAAGCTTTCATTCTCTTTGAACCCAATGAAAGAGTGGAAACTTTTTGTTATTATTTTAATAAAAATAATTGTGTAATATTGCCTAACTAAAACAATATACGGGCACTAGGATTTATTCCAATAATGCCTAATCTTGATAGGACTTATTTCGAAAATGCCTACCTCTACTAAAAAGAATGCCTAACCTTGTTAAGAACTATTAAAACACCAACTTACTTCTTGGCTAACAAAAATCGCTCGCCAAAGAATCTCAAAGTTGAACAAACCACCAACTTGCGTCTCAGTGAACTAAATATGCTTGGCAAGGAATCCCAAAATTAGATAAGCCACCAACTTGTTTCTTGCTGAGCTAAATTCGCTTGGCAATTAATTTCAAAGTTGAACAAATCACCAACTTACATTTTACCGAGCAAAATCTGTTCGACAAGGAAAGTTGGACAAACAACCAGTTTACATCTTGCCGAGCAAAATCCGCTCGGTAAGGAAAGTTGGACAAACCATCAACTTGCTTCTTGTCGAACAAAATCCGCTTGGCTAGGAATTTCAGAGTTGGACAAACCACCAACTCGCTTCCTAGAGAGCTAAATATGCTTGGCAAGGAATCTCAAAATTGGACAAACCACCAACTTGCTTCTTACCGAGCTAAATTTGCTCGACAATTAACTCCAAAGTTGGACAAACCACCAATTTTAGATCTTGCCAAACAAAATCCGCTAGGCAAGGAAAGTTGGACAAACCACCAACTTACATCTTGCTGAGCAAAATCCACTAGGCAATGAAAGTTGGACAAACCATCAACTTGCTTCTTGCCGAGCAAAATCTGCTCGGTAAGGAATCCTAGAGTTGGACAAACCACCAACTTGCTTCTTAGCGAGCTAAATCCGCTCGGCAAGGAAGTTGGACAAACCACCAACTTGCTTCTTGGTGAGCTAAATCTGCTTAGCAAGGAATCCCACAGTTGGAGAAATCACCAATTTGCTTCTTGTGAAACCCCATATTTTTGAGGTATTAATATTTTAGTGAGAGATATTAGTGGTAGTTTGGTGGTAAGATTTTTATATGAGAACCTAACTTTTTTTCTCTATTTGTTTTATCTCTTTTTACCTCCATTTCATTATTATCATTATTCATCTCTTTTATTTATTTATTTTTTTAGTTTGCTTGGGCTCTAAGTAAAGGTTATTTTCTTTCCCTCTAAGCAAAGGTTTTTTTTTATTTTTTCTTTCCCTCCAAGTAATCTTTCTTTGCCTACAAGTCAATTATCTTTCTTTCTCTCCAAGTTTACTTGGAGGTTGCTCTTTGTTTTACCTATAAATTGGAACTCATCCTCTCAACTTCTTTCCATTCTTCTTCTTGGTCCATCCATATCTCTCTCTCATATTGTTCTCTCTTAAATTATAGAAATTTAGAGTTTAGATTAAAAGTATTTAGAGTGAGAGTTAGTATTTTATTCAAGACGAGAATTGTAGATTTTGTTAAACTTTACATACCTTTTAGATCTACAACCTTTGGAGATTTATGGTGATACAACAGATGATTAAAGCATTGGTGTTGGAGGGATTTTGCATCAAGTGGTCATGGAATTGTTTTGAGGTAATTCTTGCGGTATATAATATGCTTCCTCTAAATCTCTTTGCAAAGAGTGTTTATTTTAATTACTTCTCATTTGTACTTCTCTTGATTATCTTGGTCATATGCTAATTTCTGTGAAATAATTCTCGTTGATACATTTGATTATTCTAGTCATTTGATAAATTCTGCGAAGTTGTTCTGTGTAGTTAGTGTTGATTTGTTTGGCTAAATGACGTGGAAATGCGCCATATATGGATCGAGTGGACCTTACCAATAGCTTGGACCAATAGCCCAGATAAGCGGTTGTACTTGGGTGAGGTGGGTAAGACTGGTCACTGGTCATGTACTGAGTAGGACCGGGTATTTGGTCCTGGATAAATTATCATATGTCGAGTTGACTTGTCTGTGCAATTTGGTAAATTGTTTGGTATCTCAAATCGAATCGTTTGTGTCATGTCGTAAATTGTTGGATCCTTATTGATTTATTCTCTATTTGAGCATTATTATTCCTGTCGTATTGTATACTTTCCGAATTAATTTAATTTTCAGGTGGAACAAATCTAGTGGCGATTGGAGTTGAAGCATTTAATGAATTATTGAGTTGGAGATTTTTGGGCCCATTACTATATATTGTTTTTGGAGATTTGTATAAATTATAAATCATAGACATTTGTGTAATTATTTTGGAGCCAATTTGTATTTTTGAGTTTATTATTTACTTAGAATTTTAAATTTGAGGTTGATTTGATTTATTAACGGTCTAGAAGTTGGGGCGTTACACTTTTTGTCGAGCAAAATTCGCTCGGCAAAGAATCCATAGTTGGACCAACCACCAACTTGCCTTTTCTGCTCGGTAAGGAATCCCTGAGTTAGACAAGCCACCAACTTGTTTCTTGTCAAGCAAAATCTGCTCAGCAAGGAATCTCAAAGGTAGACAAGCCACTGACTTTCTTCTTGTGCTCAACAATGAATCCTAAAGTTGGACAAGCCACCAAATTGCTTCTTGCAGAGCAAAATTCACTCGGCAAGGAATCTCAAAATTGGGAAAACCACCAACTTGCTTATTGGCGAGCAAAATCCACTTGGTAAAGAGATAATTTTTTTTACCAAGGGGTAGTGTAATTCATTTTGCCCTCGTGATCCATAAAGCACAGACTCCATCTCAGTCCAATAGCATGCTTGATTAAAATAATTGTCTCCATCCTAGTTCGGTGGCATATCTGACCAAAATAATAGTCTCCATCCACGTTCGGTAAAAAAAATATGCTCCTTAGATAATAAAAATCCAATATAATTGATATTCCATATCTTCATTGTCGGGATAATAGTGTATAAAATTTGTGCTTCGCAGATATAAAATCCAACATAATAACTGCTAATAATATCTTCATGGTCGATATAATAATATATAAAATTCATACTTCGCAAATAATAAAAATCAGACATAATAATTGTGATAATATCTACATGGTCAGAATAATAATTCATAAAATCAATGTTCCACAGCTAATGAAAATTTGACATAATAACTGATAATATATAAAATCTCCATGATCGGAATAATAATTCAAAAAATTCATACCCCGTAGATAATAAAAATCCAACATAATAACTGATAATAATATCTCTATGATCAAAATAATAGGGCATAAAATCTATAATTAATAATAATATCTTTATGCTCAGAATAATAAAAAAATTCATGCTCAATCATAACGAATTTTGATGAAAATGTAACGGAACAAGATAATGAAAGAACTCAAGTTCATGATGTGGGACCAAGCCAATATGGCGAATTTCATGGCCGAGTTCTTAGCTTTGTAGTTTATCTTTAAGTAATTTCCAAGATAAAGTAACATTCTAATCATATTCATGGTGTCTTCCGAACAGTAGTTTTCATAACAAATATCTAAAATTAATACTAAGCTTAGATATGACATAAGCATGACCTAGCCATTATTGCACAAAAAGCTATGTTCTGGTAACTTTCAGAGAGTAATCATGGACAAATTAATGGCTTACAAGGAATTTGAGAATTGAAACTTATCCTCTAGGTGTAATGAGCCGTGTGATTTTCTAGTTGTTGGATTTAGTCATTTTTCGCAGACAGCGTCAATTGTATGAATATAAAAAAAATATATATATATTTGATGATGAAAATATTCAATGAAAAAGATGACTTGAATTACCATGCAATTACCATCTACAACAAAAAATGCCTCCAGCCATAGTCGGAGATTCTCTGACACCCAAGTTAGTCCTCTAATATTATCAAAATATTTAATAGACAAATTCATAGAGAGAAATTGCGTACCTCAATCCATGGGGGTGTCGCATATTTATAATATCCAATGACTTACTTTGCAAATAGTTTAAATGTTTTAGAAGTCTTATCCCAAACAATTTCTAATTGTGTAGGACTCTTATATCGATAAGATTTCATTTTCTGATAAATTTTTTATAACACAAAACACTAATACAGTGTTTGATGAGGATTTGACAACTGCTATACACGTAATAATCCATAATTACACCACGTGACAATATCGGGACCCACATAATTCCAATTATTATTTTTATTCTCCCTTAACTACTATGACTCTAATAAGGGCTTAGTTCCAAGAGAGATGTTATAGGTTCAACTCTCCTTAAGGAGGAGTTGAATTAGGAGGCAAGCACTTTATGTTTGCAAAAGTAAAAATGTGTTAATTTAACAATTGACTTACATCGATTTAAAAAAAAAAAAAAAAACTATTTCCAACCACTTAACTAGCATTTAACCTTTCCTACAATATAATAATAATCAATGTGAATTGTATTATAATCAACAAACAAACAAATACAATCAAGTTAAAGAAAATGTCAGAACACCTTTATATGGCTACAAACAATAATTTTTTTATTTTTTATTTTCAAAATTTTTAAATTTTGCTGAAGTGGTGAGTGCCATACAAGCATTGGTCTCCTTGCTCAAAGTCAAAATTCAAGTCACTACGCTCACACATAAACTTTGGATCAGATCTCAATGGGCTTGTCCTATTGGGGTAGTATATGTATTTGGAATTTATACATAGTACAGTAAGGGTTTTATTAACAAAAAAAAGCACTCATTTAGCATGCAAATGTAAAATTAATCATACACATATATAAGTATAATCTAATATAATCATATGTGTATAGATATACAGCAGAATAATTGTTACGACCCAAACCCGCTCTTAAAAGTTTGGCATTGTAATCAGCCAGTAATTCTTGGATTACCAAAGGTCTTCTTGTACAAATAAAAATAATTGGGGCTTGCAGAAGCAATATACAAAAACACCAATAGTCCAATGAGCTGTGCATCTATATGAACAAATATTTACATGCAAAAGTTAATTTACCACTTGCAATACATAACATATAATATAATCTCGTATACAAAACATACACATGTGTCGAAAGTATAGAACATGATCAAAAGTTTAACAACGGCCTTCCAGGCCTAGCCTCAACTCGAAGGCACCCAAAACACTTGGTAGGCTTTAAAATGGTTGCTCGGCTAAAGACCCCTCTTAGGCTTGCTCTCCAGAATGCTCACCTATACATATACATAAAAATAGTGAGTTAAAACCTAGTGAATAACATTAACGTAAAGAGATTAGTGAACGAATTCCAAATCATATTGGTAAAACAAATCATACCACAATCAATCATATCAGTCTCATATTAGAACATAATACACTGGTACTTCCCACAGAACATAACACATATCATCTTCCGACTAGAGTAATCGGTTCCGGATACCGATTAAACACATATCACCCCAATGAAGTGGCTAACGAGATCTCGTATCACATATATGTCATGGACCCGCATTTGCATGCCGTCTCCCATGACATGGGACTATTTGTGGATGCCATAATAGATTCGCAAAATACGACATTCGTTCACATAATCAAGATAGCATTTCAAGAAACCATAGCTTATCAATAACAGTTAAAACATAATTTATATCAACATGTCTTTACAGGAATGTTACTCACAATGGGCTTCCAAAACTGGTTGTACAGTCCTGAGTCTTGACTTACAAACACGAACATTTACAGCACAATTTCTCAATGCATAGTCAAATCATTCAGTTGATTCTTAACCTTATTCGGTTATCCAATACTTGTTCATCCAATTATTTCCATGCTTATGAGATGCATATGGATGTATATGACATGTGAAAACCATATAAATGAAGGGCAGGAAGTCAGAAAACGAAAAGGAAACAAAATTGGAAAATCTGCCCTGTTTGGCTGCACGTACGGTGGCCTGGCCTGTGACGCCCCAAAATTTGAGGACATCATAATAAGGTTTAAAACTAAAATCAATTTTCTTAATTAAGAATCCTCATCAATGTTGCCACCAAATTTACCATCATCCATTAATTTACAACACAGAAATTAAAAGTTCTTAAATTATAACTCCAATCAAACTTAAACTTTGTCTTAGTACACAAATATAAAAAGAACCAGAGAAAAACTAGAAAACTAAAAAAAAATGGTTCATGGGGTTTTGGCACGCTTCAAGCTAACCAGGGTTGAATGTTGCCTTCCAACACCTCGGTGTTTCCTTCGGTTTCTTCGGTACCTGGCATGAAACGCCAGGGCAATGGGAATGCTAATGAGTGACGAGCTCAATAAGATACTACAACCCGAAAATACCCACCCCGATAATAATACTCACAAGTAATAAATATTGTGTAATAACAGAATAATAAGCAACATTTAATAAGCATAACAGAAATGCCAACAATTAAAATAATAACAATAGATAAATAAATAAATAAATAAAAAATGGCAAATGGAAATAGTGATTCATCATAAGGAAAATGCACACTTTTCTTTTTAAAGTCACATAGATTTAGTTCATCAGATAAGTTTAAGTAACTCCCTGCGGAGCACTATTTCTACTCAACCGCTAAACAATGGCCACGGGCAATTCTGACTCCCCCTTGGTCAAATATTCAAATGTTACTTATTGTAACTACTAATGATGCCCACGCACCACGGTTACATACCTGAGTCGTGACATCACGGTCTGCCCCAAGGGAACGGTCTATGTTGTGACACCCGCACCACCAACCTTATATCGCCTACACCGATAAGAGCTGAAATACCTTCCCGTGCCATGTTAGGGTTCGCAACTCACTTGCACAAGATTCTAAACCGGACTCAGCCCATCACTTGTTGTAACGCCCTCAAAATAATACATATAAACCCACATTCTTGACATGCATAGAGATAAGAGAATAAAGCATATTTCCATTCATTAGAGTATTTAGTACAAAAGTATTACATGTTGACAACAAAAGTAAATGCCCTACGGGCTTACAACTTTCCAAGTCAACACTTGGGTTCAACAAAAGAAGAGTTCTAACTCTTTATACAACTAAGCCCTTGGCTTGAATCTACATGTAATACACAAAAATATAACAACAAAAGTTCTTCCGCTCTAAGCCTCCCAAGCTACGTCCTTGGAGGTGGCATATCACCTGTACCTGAAAATGATGTCCTACATAGGGTGAGCCAATGCCCAGTAAAGATATACCAAACCAATTATGAGAAATGACTAAAATATTAGCATTCGATAAATGATCAACACTTTGGAACCAACTTACAACCCAATACAGTTCCATGACAATTATGTATATGTTTCAGTCCACTATTATTTACTTAACCAATTCAATTCATAAACATGGCTCAGAACCTGGCCAAATAATTAGATGAGATAACAACTCATATAACAACACTTCCAATAACCACAATTCAATGAGACTACGGCTTATATAAAAACACTTCAATACTGCAATTAATACACATATTTGCTGTATTAATGGAATCCATCCCCTATCTCCTCCCACATAGGTTTGAGAGTCCATCCCCTATCTCCTCTCAAACCATGGAGTACATCCCCTATCTCCTCTCAAATAATATACATATACAATGTATTTAAACACTTATCATACACAATGATCAATCAATACATATATTCGATGTATTATTCCAACCGTCATATTCAATGACATATTCCAGATGATTAGTTTCAGTTTTCCCTAATCAACATACAGTGTCTACAACAATCAAGACTATCCTCCACCGATAGCCCAAAGCAGTTATTTCTAACAGATAATAAATGCATCAAACAGATATAATATCAACATTCTCATAGGTGAGTGACTAATTAATCCAACTACACCATTCAATCTCATAATTCTCAAATTTCATGAATTTCAACTCAGTTTCATATTTCCACAAATTAATTATTCAAATTAATTATTCAACACAATTAGGGCGTTTTTCCCATTTTCTCAAATATTGATCCTAAAACCAAATTCCACCAATTTGACTCACAAACTCAATTCTCAAAGTCTTATATGCACATGGAGCTTCAAAACACAAAACCCATCTTTATATAATTACAAATCAAACCCTAACTTTTCCCAAAATTACCTAACAACACCATTTAATCAAAATGACTAAAATTTATGACAAAACTCATAAGATGGAGTAGGCTATCCCTACCTCGGAATGAAGAGCCCAAATGGAGAAGATGATGAAAACCCGAAGTGCTCCAAATCCACAAATTTTCAGATTAAAGTGAAGCCCACGCCACCCTCTATCTTTCTTACAAAGGGATTAGGGTAGAAACACTCTAGAAATAGATGAAACCCTAGAGAGAAGGTATATAGAGAGAGAAAGAGCAGCTAGCCTAGGGTTTGAATGAAAGAAGATGATGAAAAAGTGAAGTGTAACCTGTAGCTGCCAACTGATATATTCGAGGCTCGCTCGAGCGACCAGACACAAAGAAACCTCGCTCGAGCGTAGAAAGCCTCGCTCGAGCCAACAATTCGAAGCTTCAGGTCTGCAACCTAGAAGCACGCTCGAGCGAAGAAAAGCTCGCTCGAGCAAAGAAACTCAAAACATAGCTCTCGCTCGCTCGAGCCAAGAATTACAACCATCAGGTCCAGAACCAGACGCCGACGCAAGCTCTAGCGCAAGACTTCTCGCTCGAGCCACCAGACACAACACTCAACTCTCGCTCGAGTGAAGGAACCCTGGCTCGAGTGAAGGAACTAAAACAAAGAGCTCGCTCGAGCGACAAAAGCCTCGTTAGAGCGAAGACACCAAAATATGGGCAGCAACCATTTGTTCCCAAACATAACCAACCTGTTACAAACCTGTCCAACACATCCTAAAACTCAAATACAAGGAATTAAAGGACAGAAAAGAAGCATATACAACAACAGACATCCACGGAACCTAGTCCGGAATACAACAACCAAAAGAGAGAAAACCGGGATCGCTATAACCTCCCCCCCTTAAAGAATTTCGTCCCCGAAATTAGATACAAGTTTCAAAAACATGATTTTTCAATTCCCAACAATATTACAATTCAATAACCAACATCTTGACCCATTACTGGTCATCCCATCTCTATTCAAGAGGCAATTCACAATATAATTCAATATGCATTAACAACATGCCTTTCTTGGAAATTCAAAAATTTCCAATGTCATATTCCACCATTTCATAACATATTCAATGTTAAAGATATATTTGCATTGCCATAGTACATTCAACATATACAATGTTACATTAATTTTTATTTTCAAGGCATTTACCATAATACTCCCATAAACCGAAACATATACAATGTTTTACAACTTAAGACATATTCAATGCTCTTAAAGTTTACCAATACAACAAAATATTCAACATACGATTATACATCCACAAATAGATCCGGATACTTCTCTCGGACCTCCAACTCGCGTTCCCAAGTGGCTTCCTCAACCTCGTGATGTTTCCACAAAACTTTCACCAAGGGTATCGTCTTGCCTCGCAAGACTTGATCTCGTCTATCCAATACCCTCACTGGTCTCTCCTCATACGAGGCATCCTCATCAACCTCTAAGTCGGTCCAATCCAATACATGCGATGGATTCGGCTCGTACTTCCGCAGCATACTAACATGAAACACGTCATGCACTCCGGACAACTGCTGCGGCAAAGCTAAACGGTAGGCAACCTCGCCAATCCTCTCAAGGATCTCAAAAGGGCCAATAAACCGAGGGGACAACTTCCCACTCTTACCAAACCTCATCAATCCCCGCCTAGGTGATATTTTCAAGAAAACATGATCACCCACCCCAAATACCAAAGGCCTTCTCCTACGGTCGGCATAACACTTTTGACGACTCTGGGCTATAACAAGTCTCTTATGGATAAGCTCAACTTTCTCCGTCGTCTCCCAAACCAACTCCGGCCCAACAAAGTGCATCACCCACCTCGGCCTAACAAACTAGAGACCTACACAGTCGGCCATACAATGCCTCAAACGGTGCCATACCAATACTCGATTGGAAACTGTTGTTGTAGGCAAACTCCACCAAGGGTAAGTGCCTCTCCCACGACCCACTAAAGTCAAAGACACAACCTCAAAGCATATCCTCAAGGATCTGAATAGTACGCTCGGATTGCCCGTCAGTCTGAGGATGATAAGCCATGCTGAAGGTCAATTTAGTGCCCAAGGCACTCTGCAAACTTTGCCACAACCTAGCAGTAAAACGTGGATCTCTATCTGAGACGATCGACACTGGGACCCTGTGCAACCTCACTATGTCCCAAACATACAAGTCGGCAAGATGATCTACCGAATCTCTCACGCGCATAGGGATAAAGTGCACCGACTTAGTCAACCGGTCTACAACCACCCAAATAGCATCACTACCCCGCTGAGTCCTCGGAAGACCTACAATGAAGTCCATCGTGACATGCTCCCACTTCCACTCGGCAATAGGCAAGGGTTACAACAAACTCACTGGCCTCTGATGCTCGGCCTTTATTTGCTGACAAGTAAAGCACTTAGACACAAAAATTGCCACATCCTTCTTCATACCCCACCACCAAAACTGGCGACCCAAATCACGATACATCTTAGTGCCTTCCGGATGCACCGCAAGGCATGAATGGTGAAACTCTCGGAGTACCTCCTCTCGGCAAGACTCTGGCACAAACAGACGGTCACGGTATCTCACACTCAGGTCAGGATACACAGTCAAACCCTTCCCAACCTTCCCACTGGAGATATTCTCCCGGAGGGTTTTTACCTCAAGATCACCTCTCTGTGCCTTTAACACTCGATTCACAAGTGTAGGCTGCGCAACTACTGAAAACAAAGCCGCAGACTCAACAGATTCGCCCAGAAGCAAATCAAACTCGCCAAGTGCACCCAACATCTCCCACTCCCAGATGGCTATACAAGCTACATCACTAATGGATTTCCTGCTAAGGGCATCGACCACAACATTGGCCTTCCCCGGATGATAATGCAACTCGAAGTCATAATCCTCGATAAACTCCATCCACCTCCTCTGCCTCAAATTCAAGTCTTTCTGTGTAAACAGATATTTCAGAATCTTTTGATCCGAGAATACCTTGAATCTCTCACCATAAAGGTAGTGCCTCCAAATCTTCAAGGCAAAAATCACAGCTGCTAACTCTAGGTCATGTGTAGGGTAATTCCTCTCATGTATTTCAACTGCCACGAGCCATAGGCTACCACTTGCCCCTCTTGCATCAACACACAACCCAGACCCTCTCGTGAGGCATCACAATAAACCGCATAGCCCAAACCTCTCTCCGAATAATTAAAACCGGAGCGGTGGTAAGTCTAACTTTCAGCTCCTGGAACGACTTTTCACAAGTCTCACTCCATACAAATTTGACCCCTTTCCGCGTCAATCTAGTCAATGACGAAGCTAGCTTGGAGAAATCCTTCACAAATCGGCGGTAGTACCCGGCTAATCCTAGAAAACTGTGGATCTCAAAAACACTCTTAGGCTGTGCCCAATCTTGCACTGCCTCAATCTTGGATGTATCAACAGACACCCCTTCCCCGGAGACCACATGGCCTAAGAATTTTACCTCTCTTAGCCAGAACTCACACTTCTCAAACTTGGCATACAGCCTATGGGCTCTAAGCAACTCAAGCACCACTCTCAAGTGTTCCTCGTGCTCCTCCTCAGAAGGTGAATAAATCAGGATGTCGTCCATGAAAACGACTACAAAACGATCTAAGAATTCCCGGAATATCCAGTTCATCAAATCCATAAACACTGCCGGTGCATTGGTGAGCCCAAAAGGCATCACCAGAAACTTATAGTGGCCATACCGCGTACGGAATGCCGTCTTTGGGATATCTTCCTCCCTGACCCTCAACTGATGGTAACCCGATCTCAAGTCTATCTTAGAGAAACAACGGGACCCTTTCAACTGGTCAAACAAATCATCTATACGGGGCATAGGGTACTTGTTCTTAACCGTAGCCTGATTCAATTTCCGGTAATCAATGCAAAGTCTCAAAGCCCCATCTTTCTTTTTAGCAAAGAGGGCCGGTGCTCCCCACGGCGAAGTACTAGGGCGAATAAAGCCCTTATCTAGCAATTCCTAGAGTTGAATCTTCAACTCACTCAACTCGGCTGGGGCAAAACGGTAAGGTGCCATGGAAATCGGTGCTGTGCCGGGCACTAAATCAATAGAAAACTCCACCTCTCGATGGGGTGGCAAACTAACAAGATCCTTGGGAAAGAAGTCCGAGTAATCACAAACCACTCTCGGCAATACAGTCTGGGTCTCATTACACTCACTACTCATACAGCTAGCGAGAAGACAACTAAGCTCACTCCGCCCTCGCGGATCATACACTGGTGGAAAAACACTATCAACCTAATCCCTCAAGAAGTGAAAACAATCCCCGCTCAAGGTACATACAGTGACCCTCTGGCGGTAGCAATCAATAACAGATAGCCAATCCATACCCAAAATCACATCAAAACCCGATATAGCCATAACTACAAAAGAAAATGGAAGCCGGCAGTCGGCGACCTCAATATCAACCTCTACACCCCTGCTTCAAAATCAACTCACCCCCAACAGGTGATACAACACAAATAGGAGATGCTAACTGCGCCAACTCCAACCCCAAAACAGATGCAAATGCAGCAGATATAAAGGAATGGGATGCACCCGTATCAATCAACACATTGGCAACCGAGTTGCAAAACAAGAAGGTACCTCTCACAACAGATGGAGCCGGTACAAGATCCTGCGCGGTAACAACATACACGCGCCCTGAAGGTCTCTGATCTACCTGCTCATCTCTCGGAGCATAAGTCTGCTGTACAGACTGAGACAATGAGGCTCCCTGATTAGCCCTCGAGGCCTGAACTGACTGAGCTGGCTGATGGCTCTGAGTCTGCCTCGAACCAGATGCACCAGATGTGCCACTCAACTGCGGGCAAAACCTCTTCAGGTGCCCCGTCTGACCACACTGGTAACAAGAGAGCGGCTGGCCTCTGCCCTGACTCTGGCTCTGAGGTCGAGCCGAAAATGAAGCTGCTCTCTGCCCTCTTCCCCTCTGCGGGCAAGCTGGAGACTTGTGGCCCAGTTGACCACATTTGTAACAAGTGAAGTCTCCCTGACTACCTCTTCCAGAGCCTGAACTCGGCACTGGAAAGGTAGATCTCGCAAATGCACCCTGGGACTGCTGAGGGTTAGAACCCCTCTGCCTCCTGCCATCCTCCTGGCCATCCTGACTCCTCTTGGAGCCCCTCAACCTCTCCTCCTCCTCGTGCATAATAATCTCCATATGGGCCGCAACATCCACAAGGCGTCCATACTCCCGAGTCATGGACCCAGCAACTCTAACCTTGAGTCCGTGCCTCAACTTCCTTTCGAACTCCAGACAACGGCGTTCCTGAGACGCCATTAGCTCAGGTGCAAACCTTGACAAATTGGTAAATGCGGCCTCAAACTCGTCCACTGATGAACTCAGCTGCTTGAGTTGACAGAACTGATCTCTCAACTTCTCTCTGACAGCGGGAGATAAAAACTTCTCCTGGAAGGCGTCAACGAAAGCCTTCAAAGTCCCGCTAATACGACCCTGCACAAACTTCCACCACTGACCCGCGTCTCCCTTCAGCTGGAAAGACGCCAAAGTCACCTTCAAAGCCCCGTCTTCAATGCCAAGCATCTCAAACGTCTTCGTCATCTACTCAAGCCACTCATTAGCCTTAAGTGGCTCTTTCGGATCCCTCAGAAACTCATTCGGATTAGACCGGAAAAACTCCCTCTTCAGAAAAGAAGGCCCTGCCTCAGTAACATGGGCCTGGACTTGATTCTCAGCTCTGAGAATGTCCATGGATTCCCTCAATGCTCCTGCCATCTCGCGGGCTAAGGTGCCCATGGCCTGCTGACCTATTGGCTCGGCCACATTGGCCTGGCCAACACCCTCCTGTTGTGCCGGAATCTCATTCGAAATAGGCATCTCCTGCCTCCTAGGCCTACCTCGCCTACCACCACGTCCTCGTCCTAACATCCTAATAAAGGTAACGAAGATCATTAGCACATTCATAAATGTGCCGAAGCTACAACACTCGCGTCCTAATGCATTGGACAACAGTAATTCATTCCACGTAAGCACATAATCACATAAGAACTTACGAATTTCATTTCCGGATAGTAACAGTCCCGAGGTGTTGCTAGAGTTCCAGTTAGAAACATCATTGATCAGGTGCTTTTCCAACAGGACTCCCAGAAACCCAAGGATCCAATCAACATCCTAGAAACTAAATCTCATACCCATATAGTCACATAAACATGTTATCAAATAAACATATAACATCATGCATAAGTCTCTAACAAGCGAGACAAACCCATTGTGATACTAACCACTTCCCGCGTACCCAAAGTATTCGAACCCGGTATGCTCTGATACCAAGTTGTAACGCCCTCAAAATAATACATATAAACCCACATTCTTGACATGCATAGACATAAGAGAATAAAGCATATTTCCATTCATCAGAGTATTTAGTACAAAAGTATTACATGTTGACAACAAAAGTAAATGCCCTACGGGCTTACAACTTTCCAAGTCAACACTTGGGTTCAACAAAAGAAGAGTTCTAACTCTTTATACAACTAAGCCCTTGGCTTGAATCTACATGTAATACACAAAAATATAACAACAAAAGTTCTTCGCCTCTAAGCCTCCAAGCTACGTCCTTGGAGGTGGCATATCACCTGTACCTTGAAAATGATGTCCTACATAGGGTGAGCCAATGCCCAGTAAAGATATACCAAACCAATTATGAGAAATGACTAAAATATTAGCATTCGATAAATGATCAACACTTTGGATCCAACTTACAACCCAATACAGTTCCATGACAATTATGTATATGTTTCAGTCCACTATCATTTACTTAACCAATTCAATTCATAAACATGGCTCAGAACCTGGCCAAACAATTAGATGAGATAACAACTCATATAACAATACTTCCAATAACCACAATTCAATGAGACTATGGCTTATATAAAAACACTTCAATACTGCAATTAATACACATATTTGCTGTATTAATGGAATCCATCCCCTATCTCCTCCCAAACAGGTTTGAGAGTCCATCCCCTATCTCCTCTCAAACCATGGAGTACATCCCCTATCTCCTCCCAAACAATATACATATACAATGTATTTAAACACTTATCATACACAATGATCAATCAATACACATATTCGATGTATTATTCCAACCGTCATATTCAATGACATATTCTAGATGATTAGTTTCAGTTTTCCCTAATCAACATACAGTGTCTACAACAATCAAGACTATCCTCCACCGATAGCCCAAAGCAGTTATTTCTAACAGATAATAAATGCATCAAACAGATATAATATCAACATTCTCATAGGTAAGTGACTAATTAATCCAACTACACCATTCAATCTCATAATTCCCCAATTTCATGAATTTCAACTCAATTTCATGTTTCCACAAATTAATTATTCAAATTAATTATTCAACACAATTAGGGCATTTTCCCCCTTTTCTTAAATATTGATCCTAAGACCAAATTCCACCAATTTGACTCACAAACTCAAATTCCCAAAGTCTTATATGCACATGGAGCTTCAAAACACAAAACCCCTCTTTATATAATTACAAATCAAACCCTAACTTTTCCCAAAATTACCCAACAACACCATTTAATCAAAATGACTAAAATTTATGACAAAACTCATAAGATGGAGTAGGCTATCCCTACCTCGGAATGAAGAGCCCAAATGGAGAAAATGATGAAAACCCGAAGTGCTCCAAATCCACAAATTTTCAGATTAAAGTGAAGCCCACGCCACCTTCTATCTTTCTTACAAAGGGATTAGGGTAGAAACACTTTAGAAATAGATGAAACCCTAGAGAGAAGGTATATATAGAGAGAAAGAGCAGCTGGCCTAGGGTTTGAATGAAAGAAGATGATGAAAAAGTGAAGTGTAACCCGTAGCTGCCAATTGATATATTCGAGGCTCGCTCGAGCGAAGGAGTGGTCGCTTGAGTGACCAGACACAAAGAAACCTCGCTCGAGCGTAGAAAGCCTCGCTTGAGCCAACAATTCGAAGCTTCAGGTCTGCAACCTAGAAGCACGCTCGAGCAAAGAAACTCAAAACATAGCCCTCGCTCGCTCGAGCGAAGGAAAACTCACTCAAGCCAAGAATTGCAACCATCAGGTCCAGAACCAGACGCAGACGCAAGCTCGAGCGCAAGACTTCTCGCTCGAGCCACCAGACACAGCACTCAACTCTCGCTCGAGCGAAGGAACCCTGGCTCAAGCGAAGTAACTAAAACAAAGAGCTCGCTCGAGCGACAAAAGCCTCGCTCGAGCGAAGACACCAAAATCTGGGCAGCAACCATTTGTTCCCAAACACAACCAACCTGTTACAAACCTGCCCAACACATCCTAAAACTCAAATACAAGGAATTAAAGGACGGAAAAGAAGCATATACAACAACAGACATCCACGGAACCTAGTTCGGAATACAACAACCAAAGGAGAGAAAACCGGGATTGCTATACTTGTAAACTTTAATGCATCTATTCAATTTCGTGTTTCTTTACTTCGTCGAATTCACATTTTTTTTATGCATATGCGAGTTTTAGTTTGAGAATCACAGTGATATAATGTTTATATAGCACAGCACAATCATATATGGAAACCAAAATAAATGTGATAGAGTGTCTTAGGAATCATCACAAGATTTCTTAAGAATTCACACACTTCTTCTTTCAGCACTATATGGTCAAACAAAAAAATATGAAATCCATACCAAACGATGTTCAACCATTATAATATTTTAACTGGTGCTAGTTCATCGAGTTAGGAAAATATTTTGAGAAGAATACCAGGGCTAAAAACAATTTTAAAATGGAGAAATAATTTTTTGGAAGAAAACTGGTTTTCTAGGTCAGTGAGTTACATTACCCTCCAGCACAGGTGTTCTGTGTTCGAAAAATAAAAAGGGACCTCAAACGGTGTCGAAAAGGGGCATGGTCAGAATGGTTTGCTAAATTTTTGAGTTTAGAACATATTTCCAGAAGGGTGTGAAGGCTGAAAACCAGTCGAACATGGTCAAATAATTTTTATAAGAAAACTGGACAGATTCTGTCACATTTTGGAAAAATTGATGTTTCTCTCTCGATACTTAATAAAAATTTTTGAAACCAGCGGTGTTTGAAAGGTAACTTAAAAATATAAATTTTCCAATTTGAATCACTTGAAAATTCATTCTGTAGAATAAACGGTGGCCTGGTAAAGTCAGCATTGCTGCTGCCTCCAAACAGCAATGAAGTAAAAATATTCAGGCCATGAAAATGTCAGCACAGGTGTTCTGTGTTCGAAAAATAAAAAGGGGCCTCAAACGGTGTCGAAAAGAGACATGGTCAGAACGGTTTGTTAGATACTTGAGTTTAGAACATATTTCCAGAAGGATTCGAAGACTGAAAATCAACCGAAGATGGTCAAATAATTTTTCTAAGAAAACTGGACAGATTCTGTCGCATTTTAGTAAAACTACAATTTCTCCTTTTAGACTTATCCATTTTTTTTGAAATTGGTGGAAAATGAACGATAACTCTTATATCTAACTATTCCAAGTGGTTGTGCAGAAAAATACCATTCGTAGAGAAAATGGGACCTGTTTGAAGCCACTGCTTCTGCTGTGTTGTAGGTGACGCTTAGGGAAAATATTTATTTCGGTAAGAAAATGGTGTCCAATGATTTTATAAAAATTTTACACAGTGTATAACACCTATATCTACTTCCAGTATACACAGATTTTAAACATCAATTATTTTCAATTTATTAGAGCCCTCTTTTTATCTGATAAAGTCTGAAACAGTGAAGAAGAATCTAAGTTTCAGATAAAAGGAAGCCATTCTCATCTTATTTTACTCTCTTGCAAGATTATTTCAACAATGGAGAATATTGAACACATAAAACAGTAGCTAAGCCATATATCTATATTTGCAAGAAGGAATATGAAATTATAACATAATGGAACCCTCACCCTATCAAAATTTCAAACATGTATGGTACTATTTTGCTATATATGACTTAACCATGCTTAGTCTTGCATATATAATTTATATAAATTCAGTTAGAAGCATCTAAGGGAGGATAGAGGTGATGTATTCTTACATCAAGAGCTTTTGCAACCACTTCTCAAACTAAGTTGAAATTGGTATTCACCAAGTACCCTCTCTCTCTTTTTTTTTTTTTTTTTCCTTTCTTTCTCTTCTCTTTTCTACTCTCTTTTTCTCCTATTTTTCCTCTCCACTCTTTCTTTTCTCTCACAGCCGTGTGTGTGTATATGGCTGATGGTGAGGTCCCTTATGTAGGGAATATGGGAGCAACCTTTTTGTTTTATTTTATTATTTCCTTTCTTTAGCAAAAAAAAAATTCTATTGGCTTGGAATTCCATCCTATGCCATGCTTGTTTTCTTAGGGATGCAAGGTGCGAACTTGGGAAACAAGCATGCCTTGCATGCGTTAGAGCTGCAGAGGAAAAGAAATGGCAGTCAGCCACTTTTCTTGCAATTTGATCTTTTTTTTTTTTTTTTAATTGAATTGAAATGAATTGAAATTGATGCTAATATAATATTAGTATATATATATAACTTCTTTATTTATTTATTTATTATTATTATTATTAATTTTTATTTATTTTTTTATTTTTTTAACTGGATGGTTTTTTCCTACTAAACTCTAACTAGCTTATTTACTATTAATTTGATCCATTTAGTTTTCACAACTGTATTTTGATACAGAAATTTAATCACAACAAGATAAATAATTTTATTTAAAGGAATTTTATATTAGTATTAATCATGATACTATTAACATAATAATTTAATAATTTTTTTTGATAAATAATAATTTAATAATTTAATAGTCACTATTAATTGACTTAATATTATAATATTATTATATGTAACTAAAAGACTTGAGATTGAACCAAGTAATATCCATGGGTTAATTTTCTTGTCCACAAATTATTAATGCAAAACTTTATACAGAACGATTATACAGAATAATATATATTAAGAATTAGATTTGTGTAGTCATAAAAGTGACGATGACAACGACAACAATAATAATAATACTATGAAAATAAAAATTGCACTAATTAAATAATTAAAAGTTAATTATAGAATTTCGTTACAAAATGTTGTTATGGAATTGGATTATAGATGTTGATTACAAAATTTAAGTAGCTAAATATAATTACGAAAATAATTTAATATGCAAAAATACGAGTTCTCACATGGCCGCTCATGCGGTGGCCTTGGCCGCACAAGCGGTGGAACTTCAGAATCAAAATTTGGCCAAATCAAAGTTGGCCGCTCGAGCGGTCTGGGTACATTTTCAGTTTGAAAATTTGCTTTGAAAGGGAACTCCTTGTTTTGCAAAATCAATTTCAAATTCATACATTTCAAGGCCCAAAACACTTGAAAACAACTTGAATTTCCATTTCTAGCTTCAAATAAGAATCATAACTTCAAAACAAAATCCAAATGTCCATGTAAAAGCTCACAAACTTGAAGTAAGTTGGTAAAAAGTATAAACAAGCATATAAGAGTTCCATTTCTCAAATCTATGAAGTTTCCTCCCCAAATATGACAATCATGCAAGAAAAACATGATTTATAAACATGAATTTCATAACATTATGCCATGCATGTCATACATATGAACCATTTTTCTCACTTCTTGCCATGTATGCTCATACATGATTTCTAGGTTAAAATACAATACAACACTCTCAATTAGACATGATTTCCTCTTAATTCAACTTAACTACCATGAGATCATGAGTGTATCAACCTTCTTTCAAGACATTTGAGGAAGATTCTTACCTTAGAGGGTTGGTTTATGGAGAACTTGCTTATCTTCCTCATCTTTTCTTCTTCTTTTCTTTGAACTCTCTCTTCCTTTCTTTAGAAGGATCTCTCTCTCTCTCTCTCTCTCTCAGATATTTGATCTCAAATGAAATGATGAGCTCTATATGTATAACATGCCATATAAATCTTTCTAAGCCAACCAAATATAACTTAACAAATCAGACGAAATCAATTTTTAATCTAACTTTCCAAATGGCTCTAAAAATTTCCTTTAGCATATCCATGCACTCAATTTCAGTTTCTGAACCCATTATGGTCGTCATTTCAGTTCCAAAGTCGTAGCCCCAACAGATATTTTTCCCAATTCAGACAGATATTTCCAAATTAAATCATATTCCCACATAATTCAAGCAAGATAATTGTGATATGCATTTTGGGGTAGTTACAATAATATTATACTAATCTCCTCCAATTATTGTTGATCAAGTTGTGTGATACACCTTTTGAATCCCTCAATATTATATTACTCACTCACACTTTAGGAATAAGTGTCTTCTAACTTATGTAGAACTTGAGTGCCTCGTTGATGGAAAAACACAGGCCTATTTATAGCTGTTAGGTTAGGGACCTTTATCAAATAGATACCTTATCTAATAAACCTTATTAATTTCCTTCCATCAAGAAACTTAGTAGAAATTGATAGGCCTTAACCAAACCACTATTAGAGTTTTTAGTATTTTAGGTAACCTTAATAATTATCACCTATAACTTTAAATAATTAATAAAGTAAAGACAAATACTTCACGCCCTACTTTTTATTACTCGGAATCCATTATCAAATTCATTAAATTAATCAATTTCAGAGATAACATGCGGAACATCCTTACCTCACGAGGAGAAATAAAATCAAATTCTCTCATCCGAATATAAAATGAAATGCAACAAGAGTATATCTAAATAAATTGCCCGAAGGCTTACATCTTAAAAAGTAGGAAGAGAGTTTAACGCTTTTACATCAATGGCATTCTGCCCACAAATAAAAGGCCGCGTGGCCAACAGGTAAAGAAGATCCATGACCTTGTGACACTTCTCGATTTTTACCTGAAAAAGGATTAGCAACGTGGGATGAACATAAAGTCCAGTAGGAATCTCAACATGATCCCAAACAATAACAACTTACAGATAGCTATGATCATGAATGCTTAGTCTCATACTATATAAATAATGTGACAGTTTATACACAAATATACATATATAAGGTCTTTCTCAAACTCATTCCTTTCATTCAATAATGTAAACAATTCACCTTTCTTTCCTCTGGTTACCCTTTTTTCGAAATTCAGATGACATTAACACTTTTATGAAAAACAATTTCACTAAGCCCATTACATTTTCTCTTACTCTCTTGACTCATCCCTGATTTACCTTTTTAAAATGTGTTCACAAGCATTCAATGCCTTTCATATTTTTCACAATCTTTACACACTACTTATGTCAATTTCCAACATATTCATGACTATACAAGTATGCCTTTGGTCAAAAGGAAAACAACAAACAATCAATAACTATCTGCTTCAACAATTTAGGCAACAAGGCCTTCCAGAACAATAACCATCATAACCCATGATATACCCAAGTACACTGAGACAATAATGATAAACAAGTTTTGCTCTATCTGCCTTAAGCACGGTAAGCCAAGGATACACCTTTCCATAATGAAATGCCAATTTACCAGACACGGGTTGGAAGGTAATAGTACCTCTGCCAATTCTCCGAGCGCTAGCTCGAAAGTAATGGTACCTCTCATTTTCAATGCAGCCAATTCTCCAAGTGCTAGCTGGAAGGAAATGGTACCTCCCATTCTTAGCGCAGTACACGTTACCAGCCATCATAACATGATAAAGTACAACCAACAAGTGTAATGCATACACATAGACCATTCAATACAACAATGTCATCCTCCATCGATGACCAAGGACAAAACCTCTAAATGTATGTATTCAACTCACACATTAATAATAATCTAACACTCATAAGACTCTAGATCCAATTACAACAATAGTAAAAATAAAATATTTGTGATCCAATCTCAAGTCTATCTCTGAAATTCACATATTGTTGTCATCTCATTCTTCTATTTCAAAATCAAATATCTTATTTTCCAAGTTAACATTCTTCACCCTTTGTCCCAATCCATTCTTTTCATTTCACGAAATTAAATTAAAACCATGGATATCAAGTCATCACTCATTCGATTTCAACTCAACAAGAGTATAACCCCAAAATGTTAATCTCATGATTAACCCCCTTTTTACAATTTACAATTTACCAAATAGTTATTCTCAACTATGAACCGCCCAACACAAGATAAATGCTGAAATCCATGAGACCCGATTAATCTCCAATTAATCAACAATTCATTATTTAAATCCTTTAATGCATAACATGATTATTTCACAATTCTTACTCTTTTACTCATTAGGCACTATTATTAAAATTAGGGCTTTACCTCTTTCTAAGCATGAACATATTAAACCACTCCCCAAATTAACCCAACAACAATCAATTTCCCATAACACAACCTTGAACATCAAATCTTAGATCCCCTTCTATGATGTTCAAAAAATCCACAACAAACATGGTTTTCATGCAATAAAAACTTACCACATGTCTATCTATAGACGAGGTATTGAAAAAGATCAAAGAAATCCCCTACCTCAAGGAGAGAAGAGGAGAAAAGCCAAAAATCAACTTCGCTAGAATTCGATCTCCATAGGTCAAAACGAAGCCCTCGATGTGCTCATCATTTTGGTATAAGGAACTAGTATCAAAATCTCAATGGATTCTCGGGATCAAGAGAAAATGTAAAGTTTTGAGGGTTTGGGTAGAGAGAGATGAGAGAAAAAGAGAGAAAGATTATATAGAGAGAGACACACATTTAGAAAATGAAATGAAAAGGAGCAAAAGATCAAAACATAGCTGAAATGCACGAAAACGAGGCAGATCACACGTTTGGCCGCATGTGCGGCGCCCTCTCCCGCACGTGCGGAGCGGCCTCCTGCACGTGCGGTCTCTCCCGCACCTCCACTTCCACACCTGTCTTTTATACAGTCTACCATACAGCTCTCCCTGCTTCCCCGCACTTGCGGCCTCATCTCCCGCGCGTGTGGCCCTGGTCCTCCAACCAGAAAAATCTTCGGCTCCACTCCAGACACTCTGGACCCAACCTCACACCTTCTGAAACAAGTAAAAATTCAGAAATAAAACAAATAAGAAAGAAAATTTCGAGGAGAAGTTCTCAAAAACCATGAACCTTACCGTTGACAGAACCACACTTTAAAACCCGACATTATAATGAAAATGAATCCAACATAGCTCCAGAGAACAAGGAGAATTAAGTACCGGTCATCACAAATACACATGAAAGTATAAATATACAAATAATATAGAATTAATGTGTATGTGGGCCACAGTAAATCTCCTATTGGGAGACTTGGCTTACATTCTCCCACTTGGTTCACAAATCATACGAATATTGTATTGGGTGATATGTATTGAATTATGGCCGTTAAATTTGTCTAAATTTTAATATTGAAATCTTCACACTCCATTGGTAAGTGTTATTATACGAATCATAGCTATTGTGCTCATTTAATAGACATTTCCTTTTATGAATTACAATGTATGACACTTTTCAACAAGTACTAAATAATATACTTTAATTTACAAATGACTAATAAATAGCCATTTGGGTCCTACATTATTTATCCCAACGGATAACAAACATGATAAATACTTTAAGTGTACAATCAAAGGTCATGAATTTATTCTCTAAATAAATATTGTTTTCAATTGTGAATCTCTCAAAATGAGAAAGTAAAATCATACATCAAAAGTGTTAATTAGTCCCATATGAACCATATGATCATTGTGTACTTTAGCTGGCAATCCTTTTGTCATGGGGTCTACAACCATCAACGCACTGTTGATGTGCTCAATAGCAATTTCTTGCATATTGACTTTCTCTTTGACAACAAGATATTTTATGTCAATGTGTTTATTTCGGTTGCCACTTTTATTGTTTTTAGAAAACAAAACTGCAGCCAAATTATCATAGTAAATCCTAAGTGGTCTCGATATGAAATCAACAATTCTTAGTCCTGTGATAAAATTTCTTAACCATAAGGCTTGTGTTATAACTTTATAGCTATAGACACCCCATTTTTGACCGCCCTTAAGACTTGGGCGCCTCAGGTTGATCACTTGATGATGAAAGTTATGCTGTATAAATGTTCGATTTCTTCAGCAAAAAGAGCTTCTAAATCCCAACCTTACACCTAATTTTGTACCAAAACTATTTTAAACCTTAAAACCCTCTCTTTCAAAATATTTTTGAAAAGGTTTCTATGATGTTCCAAGGTTCACATTTTGTTAAAAATTACACTTTCGATAAACCGAGTAAGGACAAAGTGGAAATAAATGGAAGAGAGGTGAACTCTTTGAAAAATATTTTAAAACATCTTATTTAGAGGTTTGGAGTTGAAAGAAATATGAGGGGAGGAAAGAAAACTAGTTGGGGTAGAAGTTGGGCATTAATCCGTTAGGATAGAAATGAGCAGCCTTCACTAAAATAGGCATATCTCTTTACACACTTAGAATTTAGATGTGGGGCCACCACCGTTGGAAAGTAGACTTCTGGGGCTTTAATTTAGACTCAAGAATGAGCTAAAATCAAGTCCGGATAAGGGAGATATAACTGTTTGAACTCGGGCCTGGAAGCGGATTTTTGTGGCCGGCACCCACTAATAGTGACTTGCCGGCCATTTGTATAAAACGCAGATATTTGTTGCCAGCTGTCTCCCAAAAGCTCTAGCTGTTCCTATACAGATATTTCCGACCTGAGAGGCTTTTTTTCTATATATACTAGGGCAACCCTCATGTTTTTAGGTTACAAAAAATTCCAAAATGACAAATTCTTGAAAATCTCTCTCTCTCTCTCTCTCTCTCTCTCTCTCTCTATCTATCTATCTTGCAACACACACACCTTACCCAAACACTTCCTAAACTAATATTGGAGCTCTCCTTGCTGAGATTATTGAGTCAAAATTTAAGCCCTTGAGAGTGGGAACTTGTGGGTTTGTTAACAAAAGAGTTACCTTGCTTCAAGAGGTATAATTAAAGCATCTTTACACTACTTGTTTTCTATCTTTTCTTGCTGGTTTTGAACTATTTTTATACTATTTTTATGGGTTGAAACTTGTGGTTTAAAGCTACCAAAGGTGGAGGGGTTAACCACTCTTCTTTGAACCTTGTTCTCTAAGCTTTTGCCCTTGTGTTTCCCATTCTTTTCTTAACTTTTTTTGAGCTTTTTACCACTGATTTTTAGAGGTTTTCAAAGGCTAAAAACTTAGTTTTGAAGTCCCAAAAATGGAGGGGTTAGCCACCTCTCCTTTGACTTGTTTACTAGCTTAAATTCCTCAATATTGTAGCTAACTTTTTCAAGCTTTTTCATGTGAATTTCAGCACTATTTTAGCTTAATTTAGGACTGTTTTTATGTGTTAGTTTCATTTATGCTTTGTATAGCATGCTTGTAGTGTAATGGTCCTTATAAGTTTGGTGGTTTAGGCCTTAGCCACCAACCTATTTGAATTAATAGCATTTATTCCTTACTTTCCATACTTGTGTTCACCTCTAAGCATCTCTGCAACCTCGCTCATTTCTTGGTTTTTCCTTTGCTTTGAGAGTGGTTTCAAATTGATTGTTTGTTTAAGCTTGAGATTGAGATTGTTGTGCTTAATGGTTTAATTCCTTTGGGGGTTCATTACCAATGGCATGACATCTCTCTTATGCCTAAAACAACATTTGGTTTGGTACTTCTCTCCACTAGTGGACTTAAAGCTCATTATTGGACTCAATTGATTAAGGAGTGGAAGGTAATTAAAGAGGTAATTAAAATTTGGACTAAAATGGAACAAGATAATAAAATAATGTGGTGTTCAATCAGGACGTTAATTGAACATATGGAGACTTGGTTCATTTCATACTTGTTAGTGATGAAATGGTCCAAGTTTCCAAGGTCAACCACTACCTTTGATCAAGTTATGATAGGGAGGAGGTTTTGTTGGTCTTTCTTTACAATTTATTGAAATTGTACCTTGGTTCATAAGTCATCATGTAATGAAATTGCATCAATTGATGGCTTGTGAATCGAGCCTACCCTTTATTTGACCTGTTTGCTAATAAGGAGAGTAAGGTAGACAAACATCCCCTGAGAATACTTTGGTTTGTGCTTTGTTTGTCCTCTATTGTTGTAGGAAGAACCAATATTAGTGGCCGGCAGACCACTTTTACTGGACGGCAACCCACTATTAGTGGCTGGCCATCCACTACTTCTGGGTTGCCGGCCACTTTTTCCAGGCAGACAGTGTCCTTTTTCCAGCATAGCAGAGCAGAGGCTGAAGTGGAAAAGCATGTGCAATTTTCTAACTGAGTAATAGAGGCATTTCAGTAGTAAAACAGAGAGCATTATCAGGTTGGAATCCACATCCATGCATGAGCCATCCCTCGATTCTCGGGATCCGTCTGACTATTGTTGTAATAATAGCATGTTGTAAATAGCGGACTTGTAACTAATTAATTAGTTTTGTGTTGTAATTATTTAATTAGCTAGAATAGTTAGTTAAATTTGTTATAATAATTAGTTAAATTAGCTAATATAATTAATTTATTTACTTTGGTTTGTAATAGTTAGTTAATTAGTAAGTAGCTTAGCCAAGACATTCATTTTGACCCTCCTGTGCGATGGCAAACTTGTAATAATGTGTATGTCTTCCAACCCCCCTTCTTTCTCCCTTTTATTTTTCTATTTACGATGGATAGTTTAGAACATCATGTTTCATTTAGCATATTCTATGATTTGCATCCACTTGTCTTGCATGCATCGAGGATCGGTTCATCATTCTAACAAAGCATTGCCGTTTATTACTTCATTGAATACGTGTTTAAACTGCATGCTATTAAATTGATTCACATGTCATAGTTAGTAGTCGAGGCTATTAATTGCATCATTGCATGTATTGCATTAGTTAGGAGCACGCATGCTTTCTAACTCTTTTGTTTCTTTTGGCTTGCCTTGGAGTACTAGGTGAGCTTTTATTTGTTTTAGCATATTGCAGGAGTGTGATTATTGCCATGTTTAGTATGCTTGCCATGAGGCTAAGTGCTTAATTGATAAATTGCTTGAATGCCTGTGGATGAAGGCTAATTGCTTGAATTGGAATAATTTAAGTAATGTATATATGCGATCACTTTTTCAAATGGTACATATTTAAACACTTTTCAAACAAACATGAATCAAAGTGTTCTAATTTTTGCAAATTAGTCTATACTTGTGTACAACACATAGTAATGTTAGCGTAATAAATCGGAACAAGAGCATATAATGTAAATAAGAATCACATCATCATTAGTAGAGGCCGATCTTTGATCGAGCGAGTGGGGTGCTCAATTCATGATCTTCCCCTCTCGTACCTAAGTTCCCGTGTCGAGATAATCTTGGTGATGACGGACACGTGGCCTTTGACACGAGTCATGGGTTTCCTAAATTTCCTAAAAATATTTAGGTGGCGACTCTGTATCTGGCAAAGCAATTCATTTTTGGCATTTTGATTCAAAAATTATTTTCTAAAGGTTTGCCGGATTTGAACTCTTTGGTGTTTATATATTTCTCATTGCACTTAAGAGATCAGATTCAGAACCACAGGAGTCCGAACTGTAGGGCTAGTCGTATCCAAAAGGAGCACAAAAAGTTGAGCTACAGTTTCTGGTGACTCTGCTAGGGACTTAGAGAACTTGACTCAAATTTTATGATGTGAAATTTTATCTACACTTATATGTTCTTTGCATTGCATTTGCATTGGTGCGCTTAAGTCACTGTGTTTGCCATCTATTATTCCTGGACGGTTTGCCAAAGGCTTACCCAAAAGCTTGCCAAAGGTTGACCGGTCGTGGGCTCTGCCATGTTGGAACACAACCCTTGGATCAGGATTATCACTGTACTGCTTGATCCTCCTTTCACTTCTCGGTGTTAAGTTTGAGAGGTATATTAGGTAATCTTGCTGAAGTACCCCTTTTGACCAATCGGTCTAGCTTTATATAGTAAAGCCATAGTGACTGTTCCAACTTAGGACATGATGCTCACTCGTATGTAAGACTTTGTGCAACTACTTGCTTGAAGTAGTGAAACCCTAGTTCATGAAAAAACTAGGATAGGGTAACCCTACCCCTTCATAGGGGTTTTTTGGCTCTCTCTTAACTGGTATGTGCTTTACAGTGAAACTATACAGGAATGTGCATATCAGTTACAAGGTTGGTGTCTGTTTTGGGGTAGAATTCAGTGTGAAGTACAGTCACTCAGCTGTTATTATATATGTTCTAGTGAAATTAGGCTGAGGTGCTGTCTGTTTTCTATTTTGCTAGGTAGTCCTGGAACCATAGCTTCAGAAGGCTCCAATATCCCCCAGGTACTCTGGACTCGTGTTGTTAGACTTTGTAAGGTCGGGGACCTAGTTCAGGGGCAACCAGTGTTTACTTCACTGCCACTGGTTACAAGGAGAATTAGACAGAATTCACCAGTCCAGTTCCTACAATAGTTACCCCTCGGCTCACCTGTGTCCAGTCCGGTTCAGGAACAGTCATCTACTTCTAGTCCAACACAAGACCAGTCACCTATTTTAATGGCACAGTATCCCCCGGCCAGTATGGAGGAACTAATATATCATTTGCAACAGATAGTCGAGACACTGCAGCATGACACGGTCCGTCAAGCCGAGTTATGGCCCGTCAGGTCGAGGTTATAACCAGGCTGCAACAATAGCAACTGCAGCCAGTAGTGGCCTCTACATCACATGTACTCACCGTAGCTATCCATGTGCCCGGTACCACTGCTAATATTGCCAATACTACCAATGTCCAAGAAAACCAGGGCAATCCAACAGAGCCAATCCCAACACAAGCTTCCAAAGCACCAGTTTATCAGACCGAGGCACTATTTGAATTCGAAGTCGATCCAACTGCGCTCAAAGTCAACAAATTAGAGAAATTGTTCAAGAGAGCACAAGGGGTTAACTATATCCGGAACATAGAGGATGGATACACTGATTCTACAGTTACATTACCGGATCGGTTTACAATGTTGTACATTGATCATTTTGATGGCTCCAGGGATCCGATGGTCCACTTGCAATTATTTTCTGATATCTTGCGGCCGATGGGCTTAACTAGACCACAAAAGCTATCTTTCTTTGGTCGCACCGTGTCGGGTATAACAGCCATTTGATATGCTAAGTTGAAAGATTTCATCAAACAGAATTGGGAGGAGATGAAAGAAGTCTTCATTGCTCAGTACTCTTACAATACACAGATTGCGATTATAACTCGTGATCTCGAGGCAACTCATCAAGAGCCGAAGGAGGGTTTCTCTGAGTTTGTGACAAGATGGAGGGCCAAAGCCTCGATGATGACCACGAGACCTTCTAAGAAGGATCAGATAAGAATGGTTGTTTGGAATCTGCATGGCAAGTTACTGCAGAAGATGATTGCTCTACCTCTATTTACCTTTACAGAGCTTCATGAAATGGGGGTTCAAATCAAGGATGCCATCAGACAAGGGATCATTATGGAAGATAATGAGCCTTTGAAGAAGAATGTTGTTTGTAGTTCCAATGCTACTACCAGAGGTAGCATAGTTGTGAAATGCTCAGAAGTAAACACTGTCACCACTCCCATCAAAAACCATTTTCCTGATAATAGCCAAAAACCAACCACTTCAACTCGACCCCAAGCCCGAAATTGCCATCCTCTTTACATGAGTCTTTCTTAAGCCTCGAAAATGCTGCTAGAAAAAGGGTTTCTAGAACCCCGACCCCTTCCAAATCCTCTTCCACCAAGACATGACCTTGCTAAATACTGTGCCTATCATCAACAGTACGGTCATGATACAAACCGCTACATCCGCCTCCGTCATAAGATTTAAGATCTTATTGACGAAGAGATTATAGCTCCATTGAAAAGACCTCAGGCCACCACTAACCCATTACCTTCACACCTCAACCTAATCCATATACTACCATCCACCTACAACCCCAGTATATACATCGCCCCAGCCCATTTACCCAAGCCTGAGGTGTTCATTCCAAAAAGCACTGACTTGTGTATAATGGATGCACTTGAACCCCAATCATCTCAAACCTATGAACCCACTACTTCTGAGCTGATGAGCATGATTGAAGATTTGTAGAGAACAGTGACAGATTTAGCCTTTGGGATTTTGTCTCTCTCATCGACCACATCACATATCAAAAATTTCATACCAAAAGGCTCCCCAATCTTGGAGCAAGCTGTAATTGAAAATGGCCAACCTAAAGCTATCTCGGGTTTAGGTGATCACATGACAATAACAAATGGGCCTCGCTTCGATATAGTCACCCAATCCCTTGGCAAAGCTGAAGCGAGTGGCAAGAACAAGGTCGGGGCAAGCATTGATCCCTATGAACATCTTCAGTGGGCTATTGAGGCTTTGAAGGTCAAAGGGTTGAACAAGCAGCAATTGCTTGCAGTTGTTGCAAAAATTGTAGATGACACTTTTGTCGCTCAGGTTGGGAGCATTCTGAATCAAGGGGTAAGCCAGGAAAAGGGATGTCGTACCAGAAACACCTATTTCAGCTCCAATCCTACACTCATAAGGAATCTCCAAACCCAGTCAACACCTGCCAAGCCCTCCGTCAATCTTGTCAGGATTGGTAACCGTACCTTCAATTCTCTTTTCATGACCTTATCCAAAGCTCTCCAAATCCTCATAGGACAAGGCCATCTCAAACCCGTTTGACCCTTGACCTCTCCTTGATCCTCTTCCAGCCAAGTATAATGCTGTAAAGTACTGCGCCTTCTATCAACAAACTGGCCATGACATTGACGGTTGTTTTCGTCTTTGCCATGAAGTTCAAGATCTGATTGACAATAAGGTCATTACTCCACCAGGTCCTACAAAGTCTATCGGTGCTAGATCAATGAACTTGGGGGATAATGCGACTATGTGATTGAAGATGAACCACCTGCTGATGGCGCTCATTTTACTCCAGATGTGGTGGATGGCACGCACTTTTTAGCACTTTGAAAATGCTATTTATTTTACTTTCGAACTTGGGTATTGAGTCAGTCTTGTTGCGTTAGAGTCAAGTGATTTCGAGCGTGTTAACTCGAACATCACATCACTATTTTGTCTTGTTTGCTTTTTGCACTCTTTCTTTTGTGTCTGTTTCTATCATTGAGCTAGTTGAGCTAGAAGATTTGAATGAAATGACAGGACTTTTCACCTACTTCTCTATGCCTTTAAATCATTACATTGACCAAAGTTTTTCAAAACTATTTCCAAAACTGTGGTGAAAATAAAGAGGGATGAATTCCTCGAGATTTGTAAAAATTTGATCAACTGAGAGGAAGAGAGGCGTGCTAAGCCCTTAATGAATGAAATCATATCTGTTAATGTGAGTATTGAGGAGGATCCTGGCTTAATCTAGATTGGTTCTACATTGTCTTTAGAAGAGCACGAGTGACTAGTTGTTTTACTAAAAGATTTCAAAAAATATTTTGCGTGGTCCTACGAAGACATACTTAGAATTGATCTTGAGATTGTACAGCATAGGATCACTCTCGGCCTTAAGACTCGACCCCTTTGCTTTCAAACCTTGAACCTTTCAAAATTTTCAACGATCAACCAAAATATGAGGCTTGCATGGTCGGATTGGAAGCAACCCTTGAACTAGGGGCAAGAAGGTTAGATGTGATCAAAGGAAGCTTGCATGGTTGGATGAGAAACAACCCTTGAACTGGGGGAAAAAGGTCAGATATGCTCGAAGATTCAAAAGTGGGTCATTTCTCAAACCAATGGAGATCGGCAACAAAGCCAAATCCCAGAATCTGAGAGAAGAAAATTTTTATTGAAGGACAATCAAGTTCCTATCCACGACACTAAGGGAAAATTCAGACCCAATTGGATGGGCCCTTATATTATCAAGACTACATCATCAGCGAATAACAGCCATTCTCCTGGATTCAGATGGCTTGGAGATCCTATGATTGATCAACATGGATAAGTTAAACTTTTCTATCCTTGAGAGGCTCGTTGGGCCGAAAACCCGGAAAGGCGACCCAGGCAAAAGTTAGAGCAAGAAAAAGAAAAAGATAAAAAAGAAAAGAACAAAAATGAAAAAAGAAGAAAAAATGGAAACAAAGCAAAAAAGCAAAGAAAAAGAAGAAGAAAAAAAATGAAAAGGAAAAATAGAGCTCATAAGGTTAAAAACCCGGAAGGACGGATTTGGCAAAAGTTAGAGCACAAAAGAAGAGTGTTAATACCCGAGTGCACCTTAACCCGAGAACTATGTACGACTTGATTCCCATCTTTGGGATATGTCGGCAACTTCATCTTAAAGTTCGGCCCCAACCATTTTCAACCTGCTTGTCTCATCCGTGTTGGTTGGCTTATCCTTATTCAAACTAGGCTATCCTATCCATGTGCAAATTAGCTCATCTTCGTGCTCATCTTCATTCAAAATCGATTGTTCTATTCTGTTAGAAGATTCAATTGCAAGACAAATCAAGTTCAGATCTGAGGTTATGCATTTCAAGAGTTAATTTCTCGTTGGTCGGGTAATGGCCATTTACAAAAATAGTTTTGAAGATTTTTAGTAAAGTTGACTAATTTTCTCAAAAATTATTCAATTTTTCCAAAACTGGACCATTTCTTGGACCTAAAAAAAGAAAATTTTTAGTGCTCATAGCCTGACTTACATTATTTCAAAGCAGAAAGTCAAACAAGCATGTTAATCTAACTCTCATGTTGGTTAAAATTGTTTTAGCAGAAGCCAAAACACAAAAAAATATGGTCAAAATGATGAACTAGAGGCACAGTTGAGTTTGGTTTTTTGTCTTTTCCCCGTTATCAGCACTCGCTAGAAAGGGCACAACTGAAGTTAGCAGTAGGGGGCCAAGTGCTCTCTCGTCCTCTAAGCAGTGAAGTATCGAGCCAAGTGCGAAGTGTGAACTGGAAATGGAGCAAGGTATTACACCCCCTCATCTGGACGGGTCTGATCACGTCCAAACTGGCCAAGGGCATAGTTAACCGATGTTAGTTGCAGATTTGCTGCACGTCCGGTCGCACCACAACCCCTCTATGGAAAAGCTCACTAGTTGTGAGCGAAAGAAGTAGAATCTAACAGAATGCTAGGGGTAAGGGTCCATAACTTTCAGCTTATCCATCAACCACACCTGGGAAGGGATTTAAAAAATAAGAGAGATTAAAGAATAGAGAGATGTGCTGAGAGAAAAAGTGAGGAAAGGGCTTTTTAGAGAAAAAGAGATTGAGGGCCAAAGTGATGTAAGAACCATAAATAAGAAAATGGTGGAAACAATACCTGCAGAAGCAGGCTCCCTGTGACGCCTCGATTCTACATTATTGGTTGTAGTCAAGGAAGAATCACGAATGAGTCCTGTGGTCAATAACCAAGTAAGATCCCAGTTCGCCGGAAGAGTCAAATTATCCTCCCTTCTAAGTCCGGCTTTCTTAGGCAACGCACTACCCTTTTGACAGATCTTAAAAGGCATTGACACAAGGTCTCATAAGCAACGATAAGGTTCATACATATACGTAGAATATAAATACATAACAACCACGAATATCCTTAATTCAAAAGCTTGTCCGTTACATTACATCCCAAGAAAATTTAAATCTTCACATGAGTCTTACAAAACATCAAAAGGAAATTTCTAACTTTATTAAGATAGCCAAAAGTCTTCGAAGGTTTCAGGCTCTTCGTCTCCAGCTATAAGTTCCTCTTCGTCACCTGGCATGATACGCCGTGAGATTTGAATGCTCAGTAAACACACATACACCCCGTCCTTTTTTTTTTCCAATCCAATACACAATCTCAAATATAACAACAACTAGTAAAGCATGAGACTCAAAATAGATAAACAAAGGGTTACAAGTTAGATGTTAGTAAACTAGAAATCCCCCAAAGAGATTTCGTCCTCCCAACCACAAGAATCGGATTCGGATTATTCGGTATGCCTCCTCTTTTGCTGCTTTGTTGCAGAACTAACCTCGGATGCCTACCATCGGTTATATACCGCGTAGCGCCAACCGCAGGGCCTCAAAAGAGACGGTAATAATGGGCCTTGCCCAAATCCCTCCTCACACCAAATCACCTAGGGTCTGAATACAACCGCTCCGTTCAAGGGTTCCGAAAACCACTTGCGCAAGACTTTAACTTCCAAGTAGGGAACGTATCCCAACAATCCACACATCACACATTATCATCATTACTCAAGTGATCGAAAACCCAATACCATCCCAATTAAGTTTCCCGTTGAGTTAAATGTTTTAAAACAAGGTTAAACCAATCTTAACAAGATAATAATATCCACATAAGTATGCATCATTAAGATGAAGGAGAATAAGAACATAACCATAATATGTACAATATCATGCCAAGATATGATCATACGCTAATAAACACTTTCATGAACGCAAGAGCATAAAACACCTATGCATAACAAGATTTCCAAATTCGATATCACATAAGGATTAGAATAGAAGGGCTATTTTAGAATTTTTACCGGACTCGGCCTTCCTATGGTTCGTAGAGAATCTAATCTATTTTCCAGAACATACTTCGGAAATGGGATAGCTTTTCTAGATTTTAAGTTTTTTAGAAAACACTCCAGCGCTGTCCAGATTCGTCGATCGTTACAAAAATTTGATTTTCTTGCAAACCGCTCACTGTTTTTCCATGAAACTAATTTTAGTTGAAAGCTAACTCCTTAAGGAAGATTTTGACATAAAATAGAGGTCCAGAATAATTTTATAAATTTTGCTAAATTTTTGAAAGTGGGCTGCAAAAACAGATTCTAAGGTACAATACCCAAAACAAGAAGATTTATGGGAAAAGGGATCCACTAAGGGAAAATTTTCATCTCTTTTATGATGAAAACATGCTAACAAACATATATCAATGACACATCTGAAAACAATATTTAGAACCCTTAAGAACATGTATTTGAAAAAGGAAAATGAAAGAGAAGGTTGTGTTGTGGCTTACTTGCTAAGCTTTGAACAAGATGGCTCTCTTTTCCTTCCTCTCAAGACTTCTCTCTTGTTCTCCTTCACCTCCTCTAGCCGAAAGTGTGTGTGTGAGTGTGATGCTTGTGTTTGCCATGCTAGGGAGTGGTGATATTTATAGGCAAATTTGGTGTAAAATGACATAGAAGCCCACTAGTTGGAATTGAATGGACAAGCTAGGATTTACTTGGAGTTCAATGAATTAGGAGTGATTAGGGAGCTTAACCTTGGGAAGTTCAATGAATTAGGAGTGATTAGGGAGCTTAACCTTGGGTTTAGGCAACACCTAGTTAATTCCTAGTTGAATAGTTTTTTTTTTTTGGTTTCTAGAATACCATGATTATAAATCTTGAAAATAGGCTTCTCACTTCCCTCTAGGGTGGCCGACCATTGGGAAGGGTGATGGGGACATTTTTTTTTTAATCAATCTAGGTACTAGGAGCACATTCCTCAATATATATATTTATATAGATCTCAATTAATTGATGGTACTTATAGTATAAGGTACATGTACTAGTTTTGGGGAAATTTTGAATTTAAATAAAGAAGTGAGGGCTTGAAGTTAAATTCATGTATTGGAACCTTACTTATGTAGAATTTAATTAAATTAGGCTAAGAAACCTAATCCAGCTAGGATATTCCGGTTTTGATAAAAAAAAATGCTAACCGATTCGAAATAATTCAAGTAACTAAGGGCTTTAAGAAAATAATTTAAACATTAGGGTTTTTAAAGAGAAAACATTTTTCAGGGGCTTCACACTCCCCATGAACCGAGAAGTCTCGCTCCATTGGAAAACATCCAAGTGTTGTCTTTGGTGGTTTTGTTTGTTTTGATTCTTGTTTTGAGTCGTTTTGATTTCGGTGAGTGTCAATAGTTGTGTTGTTCTTACCTTGTTTTTCCTTTGTTGAGTTGTGGTGTACTGTGGTTAGTCGTAGGCTCAATACCCGGTTAAGAACTCATTCTCGGTTTGCAAAAATAAATCGTTTTGTGCTCAGAGTGCTGTGCTATGCTCAACATGATTTACAAAACAGGATTCGTTCTTTTATAAAACTACAGGTCCAACCCAGGTCAAAAGAAAGAGCAATAGAACAAGGACCTATCTGAAGTTACATAGGTTCCAGACTGCAAAGCAAAAGAAAAGAAGGAAAATTTGAAGCATCTCAGTGTGTTTGAACTTCAACAAATTTTGAGATTGCGTTCCAGGTGCACGTTTTCAGGCCTCGCCATTTCTCTAGAGTATGAGTGTACCTCGATCCCGAGTTCAAGTTTGTTTCAAGTCAAAATGGCGATCAAAGCAGCATCCGTGGCTTCTACATGTTGATGTTACCCCTTGTCAGTATTTGAGGACCTTTGAACTGTGAGTTGAAGGTAAGAGTTTGAAGAACACAAAAGGGAGATCCCTGTCAAAGTAGAGCGGTTTATTTCCACTCACCCCATGAGGTGCTTTTTAAAGCACCACTTTGTTTGTTTATTGTATTCTCTAAACATCATGCACTACATTGCTTGTAACATGTATCATATCATCGCACTTATTGCATTTATTTGCATCTTGTGTTATTTTGTGTCATTTATCCTTTTACGCTGAGCAGCGTTTAGGACCATTGTCCCCCAAGGCTTTTCTTAGGACGTGTGAGACGTGTTCCCGAGTGGTTTTTTTTATCTTAGGGTGTGTGGAGCATGACCCTAAGTGGTTTTTCTCTTCTCACGGTTTCAACGTGATTAGAGTATTTCAGGACGCGTGCAACACGACCCTGAGCAGTTTTCTCGAGACCTCTTTTCACGATTTCAGCGTGGTTTGAGTGTTCCTTTCCTCACGCAATTTCAGCTTGTTTGGAATTTATCATAGGACGCGTGGAACGCGACGTTGAGTGGTTTTCTCAGGACCTCTTCTCACGATTTCAGCGTGTTTGGAATTTATCTCAGGACGCATGGAACGCGACCCTGAGCGGTTTTCTTAGGACCTCTCATGATTTCGGGGTGGTTTGAGTGTTTCTTTCCTTACACGATTTCAGCGTGTTTGGGATTTATTATTCATCTTCTCACGATTTCAGCGTGGTTAGAGTGTTCATTTCCTCTCATGATTTCAACGTGTTTGGGATTTATTATTCTTCTTCTTCTCATGATTTCAGCGTGGTTAGAGTGTTCCTTTCCTCATACGATTTTAGCATGTTTAGGATTTAGTCTTCCTCTTCTCATAATTTTAGCGTGGTTAGAGTGTTCCCTTCCTCACACGATTTCATCGTAATTGGGATTTGTTCTTCCTCCTCTCACGATTCTAGCATGGTTGGAGTATGTCACCCTATTCATCTACTACATTATCTATCGCATTGTCCTGTGCACCTCGTGTCGCACTTTTTTGTGCACCTTGCATCGCACTGTCTTGTGCACTCATATAGCACTATTTTGTGCATTCACCCTACATCGCATTGTCTTGTGCACCCATATCGCACTGTCTTGTGTAACTTGCATAGCACTATTTTGTGCATTTACCTCACCCGCACTGTCTTGTGCACTCACTGGGTCTAGGGGACCTTAAATCCTCTAAAGGTGCAATTCCTTTGGTGTTTGTTGTACCTGAACGGCTTCAGACGATCTGGTATAGCCACCTAACTGTGTTTGTAGTGAGTTCCTAGGAGATCAATTGAGACGGTAGAAACTAGAGTTCGAATGACTGAGGCCTAGAACGCAAAGGTTCGGAATTTTCGAGACTACAGTCTGGTTTGAATACCCAGGGGTGTATCCTCGGCTTGAAATCTGTATGGCAGCCCCATAAGTTAAGGTAACTTGTATGCGCCTTAATTCTAGATACTAAAACAACCTAGTCTGTAATCTTGTGGGAGAATAGATAACGTTACAAACATAGCCAGGGAGAAAAGTAGTACCTGTGGTTTGGAAGCGCAACCAAGAAGAAGCGAAAGATCCCCAGCAGCATGAGGTGATTCATCGCCAATTGCCTTTGCCAGGTACTTTCTAAGGCACCACTTCCTAGCTGCTACATCATATCCATTATTATTTAGTACTTTTATCACATTGCATATAGAATTTATTGCATGCATTTACTGCACTATCCGTTTTATCGCCTGCATCCTTTCCATGTTAAGCTTAGTTTGGCATGTGCCCATGCCTTTCCTTCGTTGAAACATGGTTCTGTCATGTGTAAGTACCCATGCTGCGCTGAGGCTAGTACTGAGGGTGTTAACACTTTTTCTGTGTTAGATGTGGTCTATTTTGTGTCCATGCCTTTTCTAGGTAAATGTGGTTCGACCTGCGCCTTATTCGCTTCATCCATTGCATTGTACTTTGTTTTGTTGCATTCAAGATTTATGATTGTTATCTTTCCCTAGCAGATCATTCCTCACTTATATCATACTACCCAATTACTTGTACTCTTTCTCTTTCTACGAAAAACATAGTTTTGCATGTGCTCGCACCCCTTTCACGTTGAAACATGGTTCTGTTATGTGTAAGCATCCATGCTACGCTGAGGCTAGTATTGAGGATGTAGGCACTTAGCCTATGTTAGGCGCCGTTTGGCTGTGCCCACTTCTTTTCTATATAAAACGTAAATTGATTTGCATGTCCATTCGTTTATGATATTTGTGTGGTAAAAACTACTTGTGATTTGATTATATTATTGCATTGCATTGTGTATCATTTTGCATTCTGGCCCTGAACTACGTTGGTTTGATTCCTTACAAAGGGATATGTAGGCAACCCTTGAGTTTAACCAACTGTATCTGTATTTTGTTTGTTTGCCCAAGTCTTACGGGCTTGTTAAAATGAGTCGTCTTCGGGCTTTGACATTCACTCGCGTCATTTCATGACTTCGAGCTCTGTTAAAGAGGGCAACTGTAGACATCCCATTTTTGACCGCTCTTAAGACTTGGGTGCCTCAGGTTGATCACTCGATGATGAAAGTTATGCTATATGAATGTTTGATTTCTTCAGCAAGAAGAGCTTCTAAATCCCAACCTTACACCCGATTTTGGACCAAAACTATTTGGACCAAAACTATTTTAGACCTTAAAACCTTCTCTTTCAAAATATTTTTGAAAATGTTTCTACGATGTTCCGAGGCTCACATTTCGTTAAAAATTGCACTTTTCGGTAAACCGAGTAAATGGAAGAGAGGTGAACTCTTTGAAAAATCTTTTAAAACATATTATTTAGAGGTTTGGAGTTGAAGGAAATAGGAGGAGAGGGAAGAAAACTAGTTGGGGTAGAAGTTGGGCATCAATCCGTTAGGATAAAAATGAACAGCCTTTACTAAAATACGTATATCTCTTTGCACACTTAGAATTTAGATGTGAGGCTACCACCATTTGAAAGTAGACTTCTGGGGCTTCAATTTAGACTCAAGAATGACCTAAAACCGAGTCCGGATGAGGGAGATATGCCCATTTGAAGTCGGGCTTGGAAGTAGATTTTTGTGGCCGGCCACCCACTAATAGTGGCCTGCCGGCCACTTGTGTAAAACGCAGATATTTGTTGCCAGCTATCCCCCAAAAGCTCTAGCTATTCCTATACAGATATTTCCAACCTGAGAGGCTTTTTTTTTCTATATATACTAGGCCAACCCTCATGTTTTTAGGTTACAAAAAATTCCAAGAGGCCAAATTCTTGAAAATCTCTCTCTCTCTCTCTCTCTCTCTCTCTCTCTCTATCTTGCAACACACACACCTTACCCAAACACTTCCTAAACCAATATTGGAGCTCTTCTTGCTGAGATTATTGAGTCCAATTTTCAGCCCTTGGGAGTGAGAACTTGTGAGTTTGTTAACAAAAGAGTTACTTTACTTCAAGAGGTATAATTTTGAGCATCTTTACACTACTTGTTTTCTATCTTTTCGTGCTGATTTTGAACTGTTTTTACACTATTTTTATGGGTTGAAACTTGTGGTTTAAAGCTACTAAAGGTGGAGGGGTTAACCACCCTTTTTTGAACCTTGTTCTCTAAGTTTTGCCCTTGTGTTTCCTATTCTTTTCTTAATTTTTTTTAAGCTTTTTACCTCTGGTTTTCAGAAGCTAAAAATGTGGTTTTGAAGTCCCAAAAATGGAGGGGTTAGCCATCCCTCCTTTGACTTGTTTACCAGCTTAAATTCCTCAATATTGTAGCTAACTTTTTCAAGCTTTTCCATGTGAATTTCAGCACTATTTTAGCTTAATTTAGGACTATTTTTATGTGTTAGTTTCATTTATGCTTTGTATAGCATGCTTGTAATGTAATGGTCCATATAGGTTTGGTGGTTTAGGCCTTAGCCACCAACCTATTTGAGTTGATAGTATTTATTTCTTACTTTCCATACTTGTGTTCACCTCTAAGCATCTTTGCAACCTCGCTCATTTCTTGGTTTTTCCTTTGCTTTGAGAGTGGTTTCAAACTGATTGTTTGTTTAAGCTTGAGATTGAGGTTGTTGTGCTTAATAGTTTAATCCTTTTGGGGGTTCATTATTGGACTCAATTGATTAAGGAATGGAAGGTAATTAAAGAGGTAATTAAAATTTGGACTAAAATGGAACAAGATAATAAAAAAATGTGGTGTTCAATTAGACGTTAATTGAACACATGGAGACTTGGTGTCATGACCCAAACCCGCCCTTATGGATTAAGGTCATAACCAACCAGCAATCATGAGATTATCTACGGCCTCAAACAAAATTAGACATATATTAGGGGCCAAACGGAAGTAGAGTTAAAAATTTTGTCCAACGAGCTGTACTTACATGGTAAAACAAACATTCCAGAAACAGTTTATAATAATTCACACATGAAGTCAAAATTAACATCTTATGTGTCCAGGAACTTTCAACATGCAATCAGCCAAACAAAAAGCTTATATACATGGTGATCCAACATATTCACCAAGGTAATAAAAGGGAATCAAAAATAAAATAAACAAAACAAAGTCTAATGCGTGAGACGTTCAGACTGACTCCACAAAAACTTGACTCCTCTCATGTCTTTCATTGGGGCTAGGTTTGGACATCTTTTTGCTCACCTACACACATAAATGAGAGTGAGCGATAGCTTAGTGAATAAAATCAAAATAAAGAAGGAGTACATGAATGAAATTTGTAGCAGTCATATCAAATGGCCTTAGGCCTATTCATGATTCTATCTAATACATCAAACGGCCTCAGGCTCAATTCGTTCTTATCAAATGGCCTCGGGCCCAATTTGTTTGCGTCAAACGGCCTTTGGCCCATTATTCATGTCAAACGGCCTTTGGCCCAATCATTCATGTCAAATGACCTTAGGCCCAATTTGTTTATGTCAAACGGCCTTTGGCCCAATTCTTCATGTCAAACGGCCTTAGGCCCAATTCGTTTATGTCAAACGGCCTTTGGCCCAATTCATTTTCATATTCGTATTTATGCGTGTCACATATCCGTGATCATGATCATATTCGTATTCAATTAGTCTTATGCAAAAGATTGATTTATCCACAATTCAAAATACAAATCCATAAGGCTCATACAGAAGTAACGTTTGGAAAATAACGTACTTGAACATATCTTTAATAAGATATTACTCACAGTGATCTGGCGGATGATTTTCCCTTGCGCTTAACCCTACATATATCATAAACATAACATATTGGGTCACAAACGATTCAATCCGTTCTAATTTTATCTACTCCTCTTAGGCCTCTTTCTTATCATTTTAACTCATTTATAATGTTTAATGCATGCCTAAGAGTGCTTAGAAATGAAAGAGAACAGGAAACGATCCATAGAACAACTTTTCAAAATTGCTGAAACAGGGCCCTCCGCTTGAGCGTAGCTTTGGTCGCTCGAGCGGACCCCTTTGGCCTACAAAAGTTCTGGTTGCTTGCAATTTACGCTCGAGCGAGACTTTTGACACTCGAGCGAGGAGTCATGCAAAGCAGGGTACGCTCGAGCGCAGATTCCACCGCTCGAGCCACTGTGCAATCTCTGTAAAACTTCTAGGAGCTAAGTTTTCACACTCGAGCGAGACTTTCCTCGCTCGAGCGGACAGGTCGAATTATAGGTTTTCTAGAATTTTGTCTAAGCTTCAAAACACATCTTCAAATGTCCAAAGCCCATGTTCTTGATACAAAATCATGGAAATCTTCACACAACATGAGAACATAAGCAAATTGAGTCTAATTTGTCCAAAATCATAATTCAAATCCCAAATTATTTCACATTTTTCTTGACAACCTTATAACACAAGTTATCAAACTTCATATATTCAAAGCTCATGCAAATTAATTTCCATATCATTTTGAATTTTACATGCATGTGAAATATATGCTTCATTTTTAACTTAAATAATACAATGGATGATCATCTTCATAAAACTCAACATTATCATGCTTGCATGTGCCAAATAGCCTTCAATTCATCATAAAATGCATGTTTGTACTCAATTATGCAAACTCATGACAATTCTTTACATACATATACATACTAACTTCAAATTCAACTCAATTCATATTCTTGATTACAATTTATCTTTGAGTTCATATAATTACAACTCAAATTCATAAATTCATGTCTAACTACTCACCTAGAGGCTCCAATCTTCTAATTTCTAGCTAGTTCTTGGGCCTAGCCTTTCAAATCTTGAATTCTCTTGCAAAAATCTACAAGGATGGCTTCTTTCTCTCTCTAAACTGGCTCTCTCTCTCTCTCTAGAATGTGATTTCAGCCAAGATGAGTTCAAAAGAAGGAATTTGAGTGTATATAGGCCTATTTATAGGCTTGGCTAATCAAATTGAATAAGGCTAAGTAATGATGCTATAATTTAATCATTCTAAATCTAATTATTTTGATCTGAATTAATTTCTAATTAAATTTCACCATAGGCTCTAAAAATTATGTCAATTACAATAATACAATCAATTTAGTTTTTGAAACCTCTACTTTCTCCAATTTAAATTCTATAGTAGAAAGTTAAACAGATTTTCCTACGGTGAACAGATAGAAATTCAAAAACACATATAATCATATAAATAGCACTCAAAATCATATATCACAATCATAATCAAGATTAATTAACATAATACGGGACAGGGTTATCATACTTGGCTTATTTCAAACTTGTTAGTGATGAAATGGTCCAAGTTTCGAAGGTCAACCACTACCTTTGATCAAATTATGATAGGGAGGGGCTTTTGTTGGTCTTTCTTTACAATTTATTGAAATTGTATCCCTTGGTTCATAAGTCATCATGCAATGAAATTGCGTCGATTGAGCTTGTGAATCGAGTCTACCCCTCATTTGACCTGTTTGCTTATAAGGAGAGGTAAGGTAGTCAAACATCCCTTGAGAATACTTTGGTTTGTGCTCTGTTTGTCCTCTGTTGCTGTAGGGAAGAACCAATATTAGTGGCCAGCAGGCCACTTTTACTGGACGGCAACCCACTATTAGTGGCTGGCCAGCCACTACTTTTGGGTTGCCAGCCACTTTTTCCAGGCAGGCAGTATCTTTTTTCAAACAGAGCAGAGCAGAGGCTGAAGTGGAAAAACATGTGCAATTTTCTAACTGAGTAATAGAGGCATTCCAATAGTAAAACGGAGAGCAATATCGGATTGGAATCCACATCCATGCATGAGCCATCCCTCGATTCTCGGGATCCATCCCACTATTGTTGTAATAGTAGCATGTTGTAAATAGCAGACTTGTAACTAATTAGTTAGTTTTGTGTTGTAATTATTTAATTAGTTAGAATAGTTAGTTAAATTTGTTGTTATAATAATTAGTTAAATTAGCTAATGTAGTTAATTTATTTACTTTGGTTTGTAATAGTTAGTTAATTAGTAAGTAGCTTAGCCAAGACATTCATTCTGACCCTCCTGTGCGATGCAAACTTGTAATAATGTGTATGTCTTCCACCCCCCCTTCTTTCTCCATTTATTTCTCTGCTTGCGATGGATAGTTTAGAACATCATGTTTCATTTAGCATATTCCATGATTTGCATCCACTTGTCTTGCATGCATCGAGGATCGGTTCATCATTCTAACAAAGCATTGCCGTTTATTACTTCGTTGAATACGTGTTTAAACCGCATGCTATTAAATTGATTCACATGTCATAATTAGTAGTCAAGCCTATTAATTGCATCATTGCATGTATTGCATTAGTTAGGAGCACGCATGTTTTCTAACTCTTTTGTTTCTTTTGGCTTGCCTTGGAGTACTAGGTGAGCTTTTATTTGTTTTAGCATATTGCACGAGTGTGATTGTTGCCATGTTTAGTATGCTTGCCATGAGGCTAAGTGCTTAATTGATAAATTGCTTGAATGCCTGTGGATGAAGGCTAATTGCTTGAATTGGAATAATTTAAGTAATCAACAATGATTCATCCCACTAAAAATACTACCACTAATAGCACTAATGCATTAAAAAAGTAAAAAAAAAAAAAAAAAAATACAACTCCAAGACCAAAACATCACATCATTACTGGCGGGACCCACTGCCACCTAATTAGTGGGAGCACTAATTAGTGCTCCAAGCATTTTTCTTAAGTAATGTATATATGCGATCACGTTTTCAAATGGTACATATTTAAACACTTTTCAAACAAACATGAATCAAAGTGTTTTAATTTTTGCAAATTAGTCTATACTTGTGTGCAACACATAGTAATATTAGCCTAATAAATAGGAACAAGAGTATATAATGTAAATAAGAATCACATTATCATTAGTAGAGGCCGATCTTTGATCGAGCGAGTGGGGTGCTCAATTCATGACCTTCCCTTCTCGTACCTAAGTTCCCGAGCTGAGATAATCTTGGCGATGATGGACACGTGGCTTTTGGCATGAGTCATGGGTTTCCTAAATTTTTCAAAAATATTTAGGTGGCGACTCTGTATCTGGCAAAGCAATCTATTTTTGGCATTTTGATTCAAAATTGATTTTCTAAAAGGTTTGCCGGATTTGGACTCTTTGATGTTTATGTATTTCACATTGCACTTGAGATGTCACGACCCAAACTCGCCCCTAAAAGTTTGGCCCATGACCAGCCTGCACTTAGGCTTTAAACAACATTTCACGAATATTTATTCAAATACGGGGCCTTAAGCGGAAGCAAATACCAACATAAAGATAATGCCCATTGAGCTTATGCATACATGACGATTTAGATTAATTTAAGCATTTAAATACACCTTCCATAATTACATATATAAACACAGAACTTATACAGATCTCACACACATATACATAAGCCTCAATAAAACACATAATTCTCCAACACAAAGTTAAAGCCTCGACATAGAGGCGTAACCCGGGTGGCTTGACAGAGAGACGGACCTTAATATAACTCGAATGTTGGTCCCCGATGGCTCACCTACATATATATAAAATAAAAGGGTAAGCTAACGCCCAGTGAGTAATATTAAAGTAAAGAGGTTAATGAATGATGTCCTTAACATTAGGAAAACATATTTCACAATTCAGAAACGTATTTTAAATCTTTTTAAAACAAACATTTATCATATCATAATCCATGCCGTTTCAAATGGAATACATATTTGAACTATTACAAAACATTTTATGTAGTACGTGGTACACCCACTTATACAAAAGGTTAGAAGCACATTTTAAACTAGAACATCCATTCATGCATATAAAATAACACATTGTAACATGAGTCATATAACTATGTAAAAACATTTGTATTCATATCATATGTTCTGAACGACCTCGGGTCCATGTATAACAAAACGGCCGTGGGCCCAATCATGTATCAAAACGACCTTAGGTCCAAACATATCATATCGTATCACTGTATCTGATTACGGAGTAGATGGAACATCGACATGTCTCCACCTCTCCTTGGGCCCAATTCATGTATGTATAGACTCAAGAGGTGACTCGTACGGACTTTAGAGGTGACTTCCACTGTAGCACTTAGTTCCGTACAACACTTTTTCCATACCAAAATTCAATAGGTCTTAAAGACCGAACAATCATGCCATAACATAAACGAAACGGATAAGCGGAACGGCCTTGGGCCCACAATATCATATTATAAATAATTCACATTTCTTGTTCATTACTTATTTCACATTTCTTGGAAACTTGTGCATTTTGATAAAATATAACATTTAGAGAATCATGTCATACATAAATCAAGATAGATAATGAAAAATATATCTTTACTATATTATTACTCACAGTGATGGGCTTTTGGTAGCAGTTGGACGATGTCCTCGTCTTGACCTACAACCACAATTACATAACACAACATATGAATATAACCATTCCCTTTCTTTGTTCTCTTTAATCAATTGGTTATGTTGGTTCTAAACTCATTAGTCCTCAATAGGTCATAATCGGTGTCAAGGAAAATAGGAGGAAATGAAAGGAAAATGGGTTAGAAGAAGAAATGGTATAAAACCGGTAGACAAAAAGTGAACAACATTCATTAATTTGAGAATATCTATTTGTGTACTTAGAATTTGGATATGAGACTACCACCATTGGAAACTAGACTTCCGGGGTTTGAATTTAGGCTCAAGAATCACTTAAAACGGAGTCCGGATGAGAGATATATTTGTTTGAAAGTGGGCTAAAACAGGGGTGCCCTGCACGTGCGGGAAACAGGGCCGCACGTGCGGGAATTGAGCCGCACGTGCAGGACAATGTGCTTTTATTTCAAAATCAATTTAGGAGCTGGAAGTGGACTGCCGCACGTGCGGCTCTGGGCAAAATCAACTACGAAAATCCCTGATGGCTCTAACACTTGTCTTTCCATTTTCTAAGCTAGGTTTCAACTCTAATCACTTAAAAACATGTAAAATTACCCCACAACATAATAAACTAACATCATTCAAATGTAATTTCATCTCAAACAAATCAATCTTTGCCTCAAGTTCAAGATCAATATTTCATCTTTCATAATCTTCCCAAAACATAACCCACAAATACACTTGATCCTTGCTTAAATCTTATTCTATGGACAATCTAGAGTTCATTTCATATGTTATTCACAAGATTGAGCTCCAATCATAAACAAAATCAAAGGACCCAAGTTCTAATTTCTTAAATTTAGCTCGATTAAATACATAACACCAAACCCTAATCCAAATGGGTTTCAAATCTTCTAATCTCATTATAATTTCATGAAATAGATGAATCAATCATAAGGATTCAAGATAGATTTTCATACCTTAGTTCAATCTCTGCTTTTCCCTTAACTCTCTTCAATTTTCCCAAGCTTTCATGGTTGATCTTCTTCCTTTCTCTTAAATCTCTTCAATTTGTCTTCAAATCCCATGAATGTTGAGCTCTCTCTCTTAGAGGAGCTTTCTCTCTCTTGGTTCTCTCCCTCTCCCTCAGATATTTTTGGGCAAAAAAGTGATGAGTTCAACTCATATATCATATATATATACATAAGCTTATCACAATTAGGGAGAGCCAAACGCACCCTTACGAATCGAACGAAATCAAATTTCAATTAAACTTCCCAGATGACTCTAAAAATCATGTTGATCATAACTATGTACTCCATTCTAGTTTCTGAATCCTCTAAGGCTTTCAATTTGCAGTGCAAAGTTCACCACCCAAACACACCTTAACGAATCAGACGGAATAAATTTTCAATTAACTTTCCCAAGTAGCTCTAAAAATTCCCATTAGCATACCCATGTACTCAATTTCTGTATCTGAACCCTTAAAAGTCGACAATTTTAGTTTCAAGGTCGTGACTTAACAGATAATTCCTCAATTCAAACAGATATAATTAAATTAAAGCACATTAACCCATAATTAAATAGAGATAATTTCTTATACGCATTTTGGGGTCATTACATGAGAGATCAGATTCAGAACCACGAGAGTTCGAACTGTAGGGCTAGTCGTATCCGAAAGGAGCACGAAAAGTCAAGTTACAATAGCATGCAACAAATTGCGTTTACATAGTCGACGAATCAGTTGTGGACTGCTTGATGCTTCTCCAAGATACAGTTCCTCCAGCAAGAAGAAAGATGTATCCTGAAGTAGACTTTCTAGTGTCTAAACATCCAGCAAAATCTAAATTTGAATATCCAATCACCTCTAGTGAATCCGCATGCTTGTAAGTAAGCTTATAGTCCTTAGTTCCTTGCGAATGCCTCATAACTTGTTAGCAGCTTTCTAGTACTCAAGGTCTGGATTATTTTGATATCTGCCTAACATTCCTACCACAAACCCAATATTAGATCTTGTATAGACCTGACATACATGAGACTACCTATTGTAGATGCATAAGGTATGTTTTTCATCTGTTTTTTCTCCAAATCATTTGTGGTGATTGACTTAGACTAAATTTGTCTCCTTTGACAATAGGTGCTACAGAAGGTAAACAAGACTTCATGTTAAATCTTTCCAAAACCTTTTCAGTGTAGGCCTTTTGAGATAGTCCTAATATTCTACAGGATCTATCTCTGTGAATCTCTATACCAAAGACATATAAGGCTTCACCCATATTCTTTATTTCAAAATTTTCAGAAAGAAATACTTTTGTTTCATGTAGCAAACCCAAATCACTACTTGCAAGTAAAATGTCATCTACATACAGGATTAAGAATATGTATTTACTTCCACTAACTTTAAGGTATATATTATTATCAACAATATTCTTCATAAACCTGAATGAAGCAACAAATATTGTGAAATTTTAAATACCATATATAAATTTCTTTACTTACAAACCAAGTGATTATCCATTGAAGAAAATCTCTCAGGCTGAACCATGTATACCTCTTCTTCAAGATTCCCATTAAGAAAAGTCATTTTCACATCCATTTGGTGTAGCTTTAAATCAAAATGAGCTACTAAGGTCATGATTATTCGAAATGAGTCATTCTTAGAAATTGAAGAGAAGGTCTCATGGTAATCAATTCCCTTCCTTTTGAGTAAAACCGTTGGCTACAAGTCTGGCCTTATATTGTTCAATGTTACCAGAAGAACCCCGTTTGGTCTTGTAGACCCATTTACATCCAATGGTCTTAGCTTCTTTTTGTAACTCACCAAGATCTCATACTTTGTTCGTAGCCATTGATTTTATCGCTTCTTTCATGGCATCATACCATAAAGTGGAATTGATTCCATTCATGGCTTGTGAAAAATGAACTAGATTAGCTTTAGGTCCAACATTAAAGTCAAATTCTTGTTGTAGATATACACCAACATTACCCACATCTACAAGGGCAATCCCAACTCTTCGTGTTCTAAAAACTCTAACACTACTAACACCCCTTCCACAGGTTATAAGACTTAAAATAATTCACTCAATTGGGGAACACACCTCACGCCTCTAACCACTTAAGGTCAGAACTAATTCCAACACATACTAGTCCATGGACTAACAACCCACACCAAACCTAACGACATCACTTAAATGAGTATAACAACTCCATCCAACCACCAAGCACAAAGGACTTAAAGCACCACTGTCCCTTAAAGACATACTAACTGTCACTAAAGACAAACCAACGCCAACTCACAACTTATGCTAATACACAAACATATCACTAGTATAGCACTCACTGAGGTGCCCACTCTGAGTCCACTACTCGATCCAAAATGTTTCGATAAGAAGGGAAACACACAACTTAGGATACATAACACTGGCACTTTTTTCCAAAATACTAACATAGCACTATCACATAACAATTACTGAGGCTCCAATTAATTTACATACCATCTACCACATAACACGTAACATGTAATACGCTAAGTCTACAAAGATAATCATTCGTTCCAGTACTCGCTTAGATTTCTCATTAGAACAACGTTGATCAAGTGCGTTTCTAATAAGACCTCCAAGTTAGTCAACTAGACACCGAATAATATCCATGAGTCTCAACACCATGCTCACATAAAATGCAACCAATAAGTATGTTATCATTTAGCACACAACATACAAATGTCCTCACCGAGCATGATAAACCCATTATGGCTAACCACTTCTCGCAAGCGCAAGGTTTTCAAACTCGATTAGCTCTGATACCAAGTTGTCACGCCTCGGATTTACAAGGTCTGGCCCACGTGAGTAAACCACCCAACGATAGATGATAACTAATAACACTCATGCAGATATATATAATAAAGTCACACAGTACATGTGTTATTCCAATTTTATACATTCTTAGATACAATATCTAAGTTGAATGGATGCTCTGTAACTAAAATATACAAAGATGTTATAATCAAATTAAAATGTCCAAAGGCTTACATCATATACAAAGGGTGTAACCCTTACAAGAATGGCACATGATAAACAGTAACATAAATAGCCCAGGGCCTACAAATAAAGGAACCACCTTACACGATTTTGAACACAACTTCACTGATTCAATCCACATCCACATAAGCATACCTGAAAAACATTTTCAGCCATGGAGGGTGAGTATAAAGCCCAGTAGGAAATATTTCAAAAACTAAATATACTCCACCAGTGCAAATGATCATGAATGTAATACATACATATATAATATGCCCAAATGCATTCGCAAATCCACTTGCTTTCTCAATAAAACCCTTTCTTCCCAGTCTTCAAAACCTTTCGTTTATTCAAAACGTTTTTCGAGTTCAATACATTAGTTTGATATAAAATCCATTTCCACAAGTCAATCCAGGTATCTCAATACCAATTAGCAATTTCATTGCCAATTCTAATGCGAATACATCGTCAACCAATAGCAATTACATTGCTAAGCCCGTTTTAAAATCATTTCTTTCCAAAACCAAAATGATAATAAATAAATGGGTAAATCTCCAAAACTAATACAACTTTTCACAGAAATTTCGTCCGCAAGAAACTGTCAAACGAGACCCATGTAAACGTAGGCTATACAAGTACTACCATTGCCATTTTATGAAAATTTTGTCTGCGGGATCAACACCCATGTGTATGCGCAATTTTCGGGACTTTCACCCTGGACACACAGGCCAACTTAATTGATGTAGCAACAACCTTTTCCCAGATTTACCATTCTATTTATCCTTTCCAAATAGCATAATACATGTGGTTCAAAATATTGTTTTTCCAAAACAATGTAAATGTTCCAAAACATAATGCGAGAATTTCCAAAAACCTCTTTCCAAAACATACATTTTAAAATTTCAAAATCCATTACACGCTCCATGATATGTATGATTTATAAACAGTCCAGTTTGCCTAGTTTTCATGCAATTTCTACAACAATCATACTTATTCTCCACCAATAACCCAAAACAGATATCTCTAAATAGATAAATAAATTTCATTAAAGATACACTTTTCTAAAATCTCAAATGGGAGTGATAATACATATCTAACTCCACCATCATCATTAATCTTCATTTCAATTTCACATTACTCAACATTTATTCCATTTTCTCTTTACAATCTCAACAATTACATTTTAGGGCATAAACCCCTTCCTCATTGAAAATCCATTTCAATGCAAGAAATAGCTAATTTCAACATATATCAACTCCAATTTCATAATCACAACCTTTTTCAATAAAACATTTGGAAATCCCTTTTTTACATTTTGATTTAATAATCTAACAATTTTCCAAAAGATCAACATTTTATGGTTTCTCAAAATTAGGGCTTTTTACTTTTAAAATCTTATATATATTTTTTGTAAGTGGAAAATAAACTTTTTGTAGCTAAACCATAGCTCAATAATCCCATTTGGAACAAACCTTCACTTACAAAACAAATTTCTAAAAAATTAATCCAAGAACAATGGAATCTATATATTCAAAATACACCACAAATACACTACTGAACTCATATTGAGTTTAAGAAATAGATCCTACCTCTTGAAGTAAGAAGGAAACAAGTTAGAAAATTCACCAACGGCGAAACGACGATTCGTTAAGATTAAATGGAAGCCCTCGTCGTGCTCTACGTTTTGGTATATGGAATTAGTGTTAGAAATGGTTGGGAAAATTCTTGTTAAAACCATAATTTTTTTCCTAAGTTTGGTTTATTTTTTAGGTGGGCCCCGTGCGTCGATTTTCGTGGGTTAAAGTGGTAACGCGTTCTATGCCGCGTTGTGATTCACGTGGTATATTTGGTTGCTCAAAACCATTATCGAGTGAATGGGAAATTGAAACCAAAGTGTGCTCCATGGAAATAGAGTTTTGGTGAAAATTCCTTAAGGTTGAAAAATGGCTTGTCCCACATTGATTTGGTGGGAAGTTTTGAATGGGTTTATAAGGCATGGGATTGGAACTTGGGGTGTGCCCCAAGGGGTACCCAAGTTTTGTAGAGAGGAAGGTTATGGGCAAAATGGACTTGACCCACTGGACCCAAAAATCACTACACACGCGCCGCCGTCTGTCCGGTCGGTCGGGCAGGCTGGCTTGGGCGTTGGTGTGTGGTTGGGTTGGGCTTGTTCGGCCCAATACTAATCTTTTTGAGCCAGAAACATTTGGATTTAATTTTATTTTTTGAAATAAAATCTGTCCAACTGTCCAGAATTCAAATTAATTCCGGAATTAATCTGTTTCGATTTTTCTCTACACCTAAACAGGTCCCTTCCGTTTTTATCTGTTTGAATTTTGAACCCAACAGATTTAAATCTGTTTAATTCAAAACCAAACAGGTTTCATACCTGTTCAAAACAGGTTAGCACTTGTTTAATTCAAAATCAATAGCCACCACTACATCTATAAATAGGTAGCCCTGATTTGATTTTTTACATTTAGAAATTTCGTACTTCTCCTCTGCAAATTTATTCTTCATTTTGCTGCATTTAATTTTTGTGAGAAAGAGTGTAAACACTTAGTGTGTTCGTTGAACAAATAAATTGTAGTGCTGCATTTATTTGTAGTTGATCATTTCATCCTGGGAGGTAGACGTCCATATTCTGAAAGCACTGTGGAGAGGACAAATCTGTTTTAAGGAGACAGTGTCGAACACTGGACTTGATCAGAATAATATTCAAGATATTAATCAAGTAAGTTATTTATTTGTTTTCTGTTTTATTATTTATTTAAATCATATTTTAATTTTGTTTTTGTAACAAAATAAAATCTATTTTTATTTATTTAATTCTATTTCTAGTTTGATTTTTGTAATCAAACTTTCTCTCTCCTTTCCTCTTTTTCTTTTATATTCTGTTTGTCGTTTAGTACTCAAACAGAATTAATTAATTTAATTGCAGTGAAGTTTGTCCAACAATCTTAAGACGGAATATTTTTGGTGTCTTCATTGTATTTAATTTTCTGTGTTTTCAAAGTGATATTCTGGTTGGAAAATACAAATAGTATTATAAACTATTTGACAGATAGCAGTAATATATTGTCTATTTTCTTTGACAACTAGTAGTAATATACTGGTGTCATTAACAATTACAGAATATTATTTGGTGTTACAAAAAATTATTGTGGTATTTTATTTTTCTAGTTTTAGTAACAAGGAAAATAAAATTTTTTTGTGTTATAATTTATTTTCTGGTTTTAGTAACTAGAAAATTAATTTGTGGTTTGTTTTTCTGAATTTTGTAATCAGATTTTATGGCTACTACAACTGAAACTGCAACTGGAAGTGGTACTCCAATTGTTATACCAACACTGGTCGCTATCCAGAACCATGTTCAAGTACCAATAAATCATGGAGAAAAACGGAAAAAATTTAATGGTACTGAGTTTAAAAGATGGCAGCAGAAGATGCTGTTCTATCTTACAACTCTTAATTTGGCCCGGTTTCTCCATTAAGAGGCTCCAGCACTTAAAAAGGGTGAAAGTGATCGGCAAGTTGTTGCCGCTGTAGATGCTTGGAAACATTCTGATTTCCTGTGCAGAAACTATATCCTCAATGGCCTTGACAACATGCTGTATAATGTTTACAATCCTTTGAAGTCAGCGAAAGAATTGTGGGATTCTTTGGAGAAGAAATACAAGATAGAGGATGCCGACACGAACAAATTTGTTGTTGGTAAATTTCTGGACTTCGTTATGGTAGACTCCAAAACGGTAATTTCTCAAGTTCAAAGTTTTCAAATAATTTTACATGATATTCATTCTGAGGGTATGTCTCTGAGCGAGTCTTTCCAAGTCCCTGCTTTAGTGGAAAAGTTACCACCGACTTGGAAAGATTTCAAAAATTATTTAAAACATAAACGCAAAGAGATGACCATGGATGAATTGATTGTAAGATTAAGAATTGAGGAAGATAATTGAAAGGCTGAAAAGAGGAATGGGAAAAATCCCATTGTGTCCAAGGCTAATGTGGTTGAACAAGTTCATAAACCACATAACAAAAAGTGGAAGTTTACTGGAGATGGTCCTAAACAAGGCGATAGCAACAAGAAGTTCAAAGGAAAATGCTATAACTGTGGCAAGACTGGACATTGAGCTTCTGATTGCCGCCGCCCTAAGAAGGATCATGGAAGTACAAACAAGAAGACTACCAATCAGGCCAATGTAACTGAACTAGATTACATCTCTGATGGGGTGAATGACATCAATCTCTCTGTTGTGGCGTCTAAGGCTAACTTGGTTGGAAATCCCAAAGAGTGGTGGGTTGACACAGGAGCAACTCATCACATATGTGCGGACAAGAAGATGTTCACTACCTACAATGAGGCTGCAAATGGTGAACAACTTTTCATGGGAAATTCTTCTACTTCTACTGTGGCTGGACAAGGAAAAGTGATCTTGAAGATGACATCGGGAAAGAACTGACCCTCAACAACGTACTGCATGTACCTGACATCCGGAAGAATTTAGTTTCTGGTTCTTTGTTAAGTAAAAATGGTTTTAGACTTGTCTTTGAGTCTGATAAATTTGTATTAACAAAGAGTGGCATGTATGTTGGTAAGGGATACATGAGTGATAGTCTCTTCAAACTAAATGTAATGACAGTTGTACCAAAAGTTGCTAGTAATAAGAATAACACATCTATTGCTTATATTCTTGAGTCGAATTTATGGCATGGTAGATTAGGACATGTAAATTATGATGCTTTGCGTAGATTAATTGGTTTGGATTATATACCAAAGTTTGAAATTAATCCTAATCATAAATGTGAAGTTTGTGTAGAAGCGAAACTAACTAAGGCTCTATTTAAATCGGTTGAAAGGAAAACTGAACCTCTAGAATTAATTCATACAGATGTATGTGATCTTAAATTTGTTCAAATTAGAAGAGGTAAAAAGTATTTCATAACATTTATCGATGATTGCACAAGATATTGTTATGTTTATTTACTTAGAAGTAAAGATGAACCCTTAGAAATGTTTAAACTCTACAAAACAGAAGTTGAAAATCAACTTGGTAAAATCATTAAAATGGTTAGAAGTGATAGGAGTGGTGAATATGATGCACCATTAAATGAATTTTGTGCACAACATGGCATTATTCACCAAACTACAGCATCCTATTCTCCTCAGCAAAATGGAATTGCTGAAAAGAAGAATAGAACCCTAAAAGAAATGATGAATTCCATGTTACTAAGTTCAGGTTTACCACAGAACTTGTGGGGGGAAGCAATATTGTCTGCTAATTATGTTCTTAACAGAATACCCCACAAGAAAACCAACAGCACTCCTTATGAATTGTGGAAAGGTCGACCGCCTTCCTACAAATACTTAAAAGTGTGGGGGTGTTTGGCCAAAGTTGAAGTTCCTGTTCCTAAAAAGACTAAGGTTGGACCAAAAACAGTAGATTGTGTGTTTATTGGTTATGCTCAGAATAGTAGTGCATATCAGTTTCTGACTTATAAATCAGAAATACCTGATATAAATGTGAACACTATTATAGAGTCAAGGAATGCTGTTTTTTTTGAACATGTCTTTCCTTACAAGAAAGGACAGGAATTAAGTTCACAGAAAACAACTTATGATTGTACACAAAGTCAAGAGACTAATGACAATCAAACACAAGAGATTAGTAATGGTCTCAACCAATAGGATTTAACTGATGATGAACCAAGACGAAGTAAGAGAGCGAGAACATTAAAATCCTTTGGTCCAGATTTTCTGACATACCTGTTAGAAAATGAACCTCAAAGCTTTAAGGAAGCAATGACAGGTCCTTAAGCACCTTTGTGGAAAGAGGCTGTTAATAATGAAATTGAGTCCACTATGCAAAATCATACTTGGGAATTGGTGGATCTTCCACCAGGTTCTAAACCTCTTGGATATAAATGGATATTCAAGAGAAAAATGAAAGCAGATGGTTCAATTGACAAGTATAAAGCAAGACTTGTAGTTAAAGGTTACAGACAAAAGGAAGGTCTGGACTATTTTGACACATATTCCCCTGTGACTAGAATAACATCCATTCGCATGTTTATTGCTATAGCAGCGTTGTTTAATTTAGAAATACATCAAATGGATGTTAACACAACTTTCTTAAACGGTGATCTGAATGAAGAGATCTATATGGAGCAACCCGAAGGGTTTGTAGTATTGGGGCAAGAAAAGAAAGTTTGTCGACTTGTCAAATCCCTTTATGGATTAAAACAAGCACCTAAGCAATGGCATGAAAAATTTGATCATGCAATGCTTACTAATGGGTTTAAGATAAACGAATGTGACAAATGCGTCTATGTTAAAAACACTGACCAAGGATATGTCATAGTTTGTCTTTATGTGGATGACATGCTTATCATTGGAAGCAGTCAAAACATGATCAAATCAACTAAGCAAATGCTTAACAGAAGATTTGATATGAAAGATATGGGGGTCGCAAATGTTATATTAGGAATGAAAATTACTAAAACATCTGACGGATATGCGTTATCTCAATCTCATTATATTGAGAAAATTCTTGATAAATTTATCAAGGATGATTTGAATGTAGCTAGAACACCTGTAGACATCAGTCTTTATTTATCGAAAAATAAAGGTGATGTAGTGTCTCAGTTAAAATACTCCCAAATCATTGGAAGCCTAATGTACCTAATGAATTGTACTCGTCCTGATATAGCTTATGCTATCAGTAAATTGAGTAGGTACACTAGTAATCCCAGAGAAGACCATTGGAAAGCGATCATTCGGGTTCTTAGATATCTAAGATTCACCCGTGATCATGGTTTGAACTTTACTCAATATCTAGCAGTACTTGAAGGTTATTGTGATGCAAATTGGATATCGGATACTTAAGATTCAAAATCCACAAGTGGATATGTCTTTACTCTGGGAGGCGCTGCTGTTTCTTGGAAGTCCACGAAACAAACATGCATTGTGCGATCCACAATGGAATCCGAGTTCATTGCTTTAGACAAAGTAGGAGAAGAAGCAGAATGGCTTCGTCATTTCTTAGAAGATATTCCAATGTGGCCTAAACTGTGCCAGCTATTTGCATTCATTGTGATAGTCAATCTGCAATAGGCAGGGCACAGAATCATATGTATAACGGTAAGTTATGACATATTCGTCGTCGACATAATACCGTAAGGCAATTGTTGTCAAATGGAATAATCTCAATAGATTATATAAAATCTAAAGAGAATATTGCGGATCCGTTAACAAAAGGTTTGACAAAAGAGCTAGTGTATAGTTCATCGAAGGGGATGGGATTAAAGCCTATTACATAAGAGTCGTCATAATGGTAACCCTACTTATATGACTGGAGATCCCAAGAACTAAGTTCAAAGGGACAACTAATTTATGTGTGGCTCGCCAGAAATCACCAAGGGATTAAAATTCCCTACCCATTCTTATGGTGAGAGTGATATCTGCAACATGTGTTGTCTGTAGGGGTATAAGGATAAGCTTTGCTTTTAATGATTAGTTATATCTTGATTTAGGTATAAAAATCAAGAAAAGTATAAAGAGATACTTACAATAAGAATCACCTATATGAGTGTCGAACTGGGGCCGGTTCTATGAAAATGAAGATGCTAAATTCTCTAGAAACACTCATGAAAACCAGGAGCGTTCAAGGCCAAAATGAACACAACAATGAGAACCACGATGGGTTAGAAGATATTTTGTGTGAAATTTATTGTCTTGGCTTACACAAACGGCTGAACAATTCAAGGCATTGCGTCCATTGGTTAGCTAGTACGTCCGATAGGTTATCATTAGAGAAGGTTCAAGGCCAAAAGCTACCTATCCTGATGCAAGATATTTTCGACTTATACTCTTTCAATAAAGTCTGCATATTGTTGCATTTCCGTTGTCATCAAATTCCATTCATGTGGGGGATTGTTAGAAATGGTTGGGAAAATTCTGGGTAAAACCAGAATTTTTTTTCCCAAGTTTGGTCTATTTTTTAGATAGGCCCCGTGCATCGATTTTCGTGGGTCAAAGTGGTAACGCATTCTATGCTGCGTTGTGATTCACGTGGTATATTTGGTTGCTCAAAACTATTATCTAGTGAATGGGAAATTGAAGCCAAAGTGTGCTCCATGGAAATGGAGTTTTGGTGGAAATTCTTAAGATTGAAAAATGGCATGTCCCACATTGATTTGGTGGGAAGTTTTGAATGGGTTTATAAGGCATGGGATTGGAACTTGGGGTGTGCCCCAAGGGGTACCCAAGTTTTGTAAAGAGGGAGGTTATGGGCAAAATGGGCTTGGCCCATTGGACCCAAAAATCACCACACACGTGCGCGCGCCACCGCCGTCCGTCCGGTCGGGCGGGCTGGGCTGGGCCTGGCCTTGGGCGATGGTGTGTGGTTGGGTTGGGCTTGTTCAGCCCAATACTAATATTTTTGGGTGAAAAACATTTGGATTTAATTTTATTTTTTGAAATAAAATCTGTCCAACTGTCCAGAATTCAAATTAATTCTAGAATTAATCTGTTCCGGTTTTTCTCTACACCCAAATAGGTCCCTTCCATTTTTATCTGTTTGAATTTTGAACCCAACAGATTTAAATCTATTTAACTCAAAACCAAACAGGTTTCATACCTGTTCAAAAAAGGTTAGCACCTGTTTAATTCAAAATCAATAGCCATCACTACATCTATAAATAGGCAGCCCTCATTTGATTTTTTACATTAAAAAATTTCGTACTTCTCCTCTACAAATTTATTCTTCATTTTGCTGCATTTAATTTTTGTGAGAAAGAGTGTAAACACTTAGTGTGTTCGTTGAACAAATAAATTGTAGTGCTGCATTTATTTGTAGTTGATCATTTCATCCTGGGAGATAGACGTCCATATTCTGAAAGCACCGTGGAGAGGACAAATCTGTCTTAAGGAGACAGTGTCGAACACTGGACTTGATCAGAATAATATTCAAGATATTAATCAAGTAAGTTATTTATTTGTTTTCTGTTTTATTATTTATTTAAATCGGATTTTAATTTTGTTTTTTGTAACAAAATAAAATATGTTTTTATTTATTTAATTCTATTTCTAGTTTGATTTTTGTAATCAAACTTTCTCTCTCCTTTCCTATTTTTCTTTTATATTCTGTTTGTCGTTTAGTACTCAAATAGAATTAATTAATTTAATTACAATGAAGTTTGTCCAACAATTAGGGGTCAAAGATGTGTAAAAATAGATGAAATCAAAGCTAAAAAGCTTGAGAAAGAAAAAATGGCGGAAGGAGAGAGAGAAAGGAGTGAAAAATAAAGAGGTTTGACCCAAAAAGTGACTTTTAAAGACCTGATTCTATGCAGTATGCTCGAGCGCTGAAAGTTGCGCTCGAGCGCACTATGCTTACCACACAGATTTGCAAATTTCAAACGGGTATAACTCTCTCGTCCGAACTCGTTTAGGGTCGTTGTTGTGTCCAAATTGAAGCCCTGGAAGTAAGCTTTCCAATGGTTCTAGACACATTAAGATTCAAAGTGTGGAGAGAGAAAATGATAAAAGAGTGAAGACTACTCAATAACAACTATTCAAATTTGGAGTTTTTGATTCAATCTCACCCAACCACTATGGTAACACCTTAACCAAGGCTCAAATATAGACTAAGAAGGTTCCCAATCAAGATAATCAAAGAGTCAAATATAATTTAATTATAACAGGAAGTATATAGCGCCACACATAAAGCTTAGGTGACATCGCCTTCTTGTTCATCACTTACATATATATAAGGGAGATGGGTTAGCTGAAAACTCAGTAAATGATATAAGTAACAAAGGTTTGAATGAATGATATCCGAATTTTATCAAAGCAATACATATCATAGCTTGTAAAAAAATCAAAGGATGAATCGAGTTCATCAATTAAAGGCTTTTAAGCCTTCAAGGGATGTTTACTAACATCTACATAATACAAATGATGACATTCATTGACAAAACAAAGGAATAACTGACCCAGAATCGATTACACAAGCCCATCTGTCGGTGGCAAAGGAGATATCTCAAACAAAGGTACTAGTTGCATTAAAGTCCTCTAGCACTAAGGACTTTTCAAGAATGTTATCAAAACAAATATAATACTTGATACAAAAATCAGGGGATACTCATTCATGCTTGATTAAAGACTTTTCCAAAACAAAGCAAAATTTTTATCAAAACATTATAACATAACTTTATTAAAAATACTGCTTACAATAGTTCTTCGATCGTGGGGATTAAAGCAAAGGTCCTAGACCAACAAGTACATAGTAATTCCATTGAATGCACTTCAAGAAGGCAAGAAGAGATGCTCAAAGATGGTTATACCCTCAAACAAGCTTTAAATGAGTGAAATAGAATCTGGCATTTCTTTCCAAACCAAGTCAAGACAAAGCAAAACATGTGTTGGGAGTTAAATCAATGTTTTTCTTCTTCGAAAAGCATGTTGGGTACAAACCAAGTCTTAGAATGGATGCACAGAGATGAGCTGGGTTGAAATGGCCTAGCTGGATGACCTCAGAAGGTCTTGGCTGAGGTGTGGTCTCTTTGGCCGAGATGTGGGTTGCCTGCCCAGGATGTTACAAGGTGTCGGCAAAGGTGTACTGTGGTCAGCCTAGGTGTGCATTGTAACGCCCCAAAATAATTCAACATAAACTAACCACACCAACTAACATTCACTGAATGATGACAATAATCCTTCCGTCTTTACATTGTTAATAAATGAGTTTATACAAAAGTTTCACATGCAGATTATACATTCATTGGTAAGAAAAACACATGAATCTATAACATGTGAAGCATATAGTTCTCAAAACAAATAAATGCCTTTATGGGCTACAACTTCCAAGGCTTAAGCCCGGTTATACAAAAGTGGCCTCTCGGGCCCATACAAAAATAGCCCTTGGCTAACAATTAAATCACAACAAAATAGAGCTATGTACTCTTCATAATTGTCCATGCCCTCAACTTGGCGGGATCACCACGTCTTTTCCTACACCAAAATCCCATAGGGGTGAGCATAAAGCCCAGTAGAGAAATCCCTAACAAAGTATATACATTTATGCAAGATATCCAATATTAAATGCAAGTGCAAATGCGATGCAATGCCTTTTCAAAAATAACCTCATATCATGCCTTTCTTGAAAATCACCATGTTTTTCATTAACATTTTGCAATCTCACCAATTTCAAAACTTCAAATTTTAAATCATAAGGGGTGGTAAATACGACTCAAGTAATCCCTAGGTTGGTGTCTACAACTAGGCTCAACAAGCACTACCAACAACCCCACTTTACCGGTTGCTAACCGGAAGGGAAGTGGTACCTCCTCCGCATGTGGTTTCGGTCTTTCACCCTGGACACTCAGGCCAACTTATCAATTTCATCTACACCTCCTAACCGGACTTACCAACGTATTTACCCCTTAAACATTTTCCATATCTTTCATTACAACAATCTTTTCTCAAAGTGAATGTTTCCAACTCAATCAAGATGCGCAACAGTGATAAATAATTACTGAGAATATGATGCAATAAGTAATGCCTCATGCTTAACCGATGTTATCAACACATGGCAACAATTTCTCATCATGCCCAATTCTTATCATTCTAGTCATTTCAAGACTATATGAAGTTTTCAAACATTAATTTCCAAGCTTTCAATTCCCATAATCCATAGTGCTCAACAATTATCATCTCACGATTATACGTGTTCAACAAAATGTAATAACCATCAATGGAAGTGTGCATTTTTCCAACTCTCATGCCTTTCCCAAATGTAAGATTCACAAGATGACTATGTGTCCATTTAGACTCATCAAGAATAACCACCTTTTAACATTTATAAGCAACAATAACCATTCCACAAAATTCTTTACCATTTCTCCCTCATCAACATGATTAAGAAGCCCCTTTTTCTTCATTACATTTATCACACAAGAAAAACATTACTAACATTGGAAGTAAATAAAATTTATTTATAAAATCCCCAACATGTTCTCCCCAACCCCACATTTCTAGGGTTTTTCTTCTAAAACAAACATTTCCCCATCTTTTGAAAGGGTTTTCTCTCAAGACATCACCCCTCATATTATGTGAGTTAAAATCCTTAAGAAGGTAGTTTAGGAAGAGAGAGAAATCAAACCCACTTTTAAAACCCTAGCATTTATGAGACAAGACCAAACCTTCAATATCATTAATAAAACTTTTAAATCAACCAAATCTAACATAAATATGTATATATATATATAACTCAACGAAATTTCCCTACCTCAAGGTTAGATGGAGAAGTAGAGATGAACCCTAGCTTTGATGGAAGATCCTTCAACTTTCACTACACCAAGAAGAGCCCTAGCTTGATCTTCAAGATTAGAGGTAGAAGATGGATCTTAACCCAAGGAACTTCAAGAAATCAAGGGTTTTGGAGGTGTGTTGGGAGTTTTTAGAGAGAAAGAGGAGCAAAAATGGCTTTTAGAGTGAGAGAGAGAGGGGTTAGAAAAATGGTTCAATTTCGGCCAAAATAAGAATAAAAACAGAGTTTTTGGACATGCCAGCGTCCTGCATGTACGGCTCCCAACCCCGCACGTGCGGCCCTCCCCGTACGCACCTAGCTCTGCACCTACATATATTACAGTGTGCTGCCCAGCCTTCCCCTAAAATCCGCACGTGCGCCCTCACCTCCCGCACGTGCGGCTCTGGTTTCCTCAGCCTAGAATTTCAGGTTCAACCTCTCGGGCACTCCGGACTCAACTGTGCGCCCTCAGGAACAAGTGAAATCTAACATCGACGAAAACAAGAACACAAAATTTTAATTGAAAATAGCTTCCGAACTTTTCAAACTCAATGAGAGCAAAGAGAACGGAGTGCAGAAGAAAGAAAAAGAAATAAAGCAAGGATCCGGTTGTCACATGCATGCAAGGTATACTAAGGTGCAAGTGATCATGCAAGGTATGCCAAAGTGAAATGCAATACTTGGCCTAGGTGTGGAAGTTGGACAAGAGTGGGTCTCGATGACCACACTTAGGAAAGCGAAGTCTAGAAATCTAGATTTCCTCCTAAAGAACATGAAAAACGTGAAGAACATGAATGCTGAAATCATAATTTCTTATTCAAAATCTGAGATTTCATGATATGAGTTCGAAAATATGGACCTAGGTACCCATACTAGAAGATTTCAAGAAAATAAACAGAAAAACATGGAACTTGATACAAATTTTTGGATCAAAACAAAGCTTTCCTTTAAGAACACAAGAACATCACTTTCTCTCTCCAAAACAAAACTTTAAATCAATGCATGGCTCATAAATCATGCTAGATCATGCAATGTGATTAGATTAATATAAAGAACAACAAAAGTAGATCAAGAATCTAACCTCAAAACACAAATCAAATGGTTCAAGGTTTGCAAATCAAGCTTGGAAATCTAGTTCTCTCACTTTAAGAATTTTTTCTTCTCCCTAGAGCTTCTATCTCTTCAAGACAAGAATATGGCAAATGATATGGGTTTCCCAACTGCTAACTGACTTAAACCCACTACTGGGACACGTGGCATCATCTGATTAATCTCCTAAAAAGGTGCAAGAATGAAAAAACAATAGTAGGTCAAAGCGTGTATAACAAGTAAGGTGGCATGGGCACTCTGACAAGGTAAGGGTCCTGGATCAAAACATAGGCTTCGGACAAGCGAAAGATAAGTGAAGTTTTCCTGATCTCGGTTAAGAAGAGGTAACACTTGGCCTAGGTGTGACACACCTCGGCCTGGGTTGTACAAGTCAAGGAACAAGATTGCTAAGTGTTGGCTAAGGTGTACAACAAGGCTGCAAGGTTTAAGGATCAAAGATCTCGGATGCCTAGGTGATGCACACCTTGGCCAAGGTGCAAGAGTGAAGGTAGAGGTCAACAAAGATGGTTCCAAGATGATCCTAGGTGTGAGGTAGCAAAGATAAATGGCCTAGGTTCAACACACAAAGTAAAAAACAAAGCATGGATCTTATACTTAGACAAAACACAACAACACAAAACATGACATGCCCCCATACTTAGACAAAATATTAAAGTTCACAAGATGCAAGCTTAACAAACCAAAATCATGTAAATTCTCATGAATATGACTAAAGGAAAAAGGAAAAATGAGGGTTATAGAATGACTCAAAATTTTTAAAATTTACTGAAGTGGTGAGTGCGATAGAGGCCTTGGTCTCCTTGCTCAAAGTTCAAATTCAAGTCACTACTCTTGCACATAAACTTTGGATCAGATTTACTCTATGGTGTGTCTTGTTGGGATAATATATGTGTTTGGGGTTTATACGTAGTATGGTATGGGTTTCATTAACAAAAAAAAAAAAAAAACGCACTCATTTAACATGCAAATGTCTAAGATGTTTGGCAATGATTTCTGTATCTTAAACTGTTGTCATAACTTTGTACCAAAAAAAAAAAAACTGTTGTCATAACTTTAAAGTTGGATGATATACAAGTGTTTTTCTTTGAGCTAAATTTACACCACCTTGTTATAATCTAAAAAACGTGCCCAGTAATTCTATATGGGCCTATTTTATGAAACTGAAATTAAGACTACAACTATTTGAACAGAACTCACTACAGGAATTCACACTTTTGCCGACTAAAAATTTAGTCGGCAAAAGTCCATTTTTAGTCAGCAAAAGTTATCTGCGACTAATTTTTTTGGTCGCCACTTTAGTCGCCAATTGAGGGTCGCGAAAAGTAATTAGCGAATAAAAAGTTTTTTAGTTTTTTAGTTGGAAAAAAGTTCTATTTGCCGACTAAATTTTTAGTCACTAAATATATAATTACCGCGACTAATCCGTTTTGTAGCTAAAACACTTTAGTCGCCAAAAGTGATATTTTTCCGACTAAATATGTTAGTCGCTAATTATACCATTCCCCGACCAAACATGTTAGTTGCCAAAAGTAACATTTCCCGACCAAATCTATTAGTTGCCAAAAGTAATGTTTGCGCGACTAAAACTTTAGTCGACAATAGACCTATTCACAACCAAACTCTTTGGTTGCTAAAATTAATAATTTTACTGACTAATTATTTAGTCGCCAATATACCCTTTTGCCGACCAACATTTTGGTTGCCAAATGTGAGTGGTCATACACCGACTAACAACTTTAGTCAGCAAAAATATTACTCATCTTTCCCGACTAATCACTTGGTCACCAAAAGAGGGAAAACAAAACTCATTTTTAGTCACCAATTCAATTCTTTTTGTTTATCAAAATATAATAATCCATTAAATCCATTCGATATAACCTGTAATTTGCAAGAATCATTCAAACCAACAAAATCAACTGAATCATGAACATCCAACAAAATACATAAATCATCAAATCCTTAATTTGTTTAATTAAAGTCATCAATTATTATAAGTTTTCATGCAGTGTAATTCCAAACTACATAACCGTTCAATTAAAAGTCATGTAATTTATATAATTATCCAATTCACATCCATCTAGCATAAAAATTTAAAACATAACAAGTACTTGTTATTATATTTTAAATTTTAATCCATGCTCATCTATCTAAAAATATAACTACTATTCTATCCAAATATTTTCTCTACACATCTATCCAAAAATACATAATCCTTCAAAAAGTGTAACAAGTGCCAACTAATCCTGTACAATTCAGCTTCGTGCATGAGTTCATCCATCTGTATCAAAGAAAAAAAAATATATTGTCAGGTACTTTTTTTATGAAAATATTTGCACATCAAATGATTATAAAATTGGACAAAAAATGAAAAATGTCAAAGGAAAGTAAAGGTAATATGAACAAATTAAATGACTATCAATACCATTTTATAAATAAAACAACATTCATATGTATATATCCAATCAACATTACAATTCTTATTAATATCATCATTTCCAATGTTGTTTTTCGTCTAGTTTTAATACCAACCGCATCCCCGGACTTTTTCATTTGTTGTCTTTACTCAAATAAGGCTTCTTTTTATTGTCCTTTACAAAAATGTTTGTTTTTGTTACTATTTCAGGAACTGTGGAAAAGGTGGTGTTTTGTTGCTCTCACAAGTGTGTTTAATCTAGGCCGATGTGACTGTGATGATCTCGGGACTGTTTGAGTGCTATTTCCAATTTTAGCCCCCATACGGCTCGTTTTTGCCTTTTTCTCTCACATTTTTTTGTCTATATCTCTAACTGTATGTCCTATCAATGCGCCGCTTGCTCTCACAAGTTTGTTTAATCTAGGCCTAGGTGACCGTTATGATCTAGGCCTAGGTCACTCACTTGTTATTTCAAGTCCATGTACTTGGTCATAAAATCCAACAATGGTTTCACTAAGATCCATATCCTCAATAATTCCAACATCAGACTTGATTTCCAAGCTCAAATAAAAACTACTCAATCCAAATACCATCTATAGAAAATCTCGAGTAGCTCCATGACCATATTTATTATGCAAGGCAAAAGATATAAAAGCTAAATTCTATCAGAACTTTTCAAAAACAATAAAAGGAGCAACCTCACACAAACTCTAGATCTTGGTACCATTCTGTTTGTAAAAAGTATTTTCCATCTTGAAAAGTTATTCTGTTGCAAGAAAATTTTCTAGCAAGATTTCAATGATAGCAAACAACTAAACTAACTGTCATAGTTAAAATAAATTCGTCAAGAAGATGATAGAATGATCTCAGAAAAGAACTATTTTACAAACATAGATAAGAATTTTGATAGTCACAGTCAACAAAAAATATGCTCATATGAAAGAATTCTATAATTTTCGGGATAAGCTAAGAATATCAAATAATTTAAATGATATCTACTTTAGAGTTCGTAAGCATACCTCTTCCTCAAGTACTGCATGGCGAGCAATACCGGCTTTCATTGCTTTAGTCTTTTCCGGTTTGCCAAACAATAGGGAGAATTCCATTTGTTTTTCACTCCATTCCTAATGTTAACATGAAATGAAGACGAATGTGAGATAAATCTAATCAACTTCCCTGCACCAAAACTAAAAGAAAAAAAAATAACATTTCCATGTTAAGAAAAAATTTCAAAAAAAAAAAAAAATGACAAAACATTTATATACAAAATCATAATGTGAAAATGATTACCAGGTTTTCAAGAGTCAAGGATGCCTTATTCTTATAGGATTACGGATTAATGCAGTGACAACTAATAATTAACTGGAGTGCACACAACTACTAAAATATATTAATTTATATTTTTAAGTTCTAAAGAACCTGAGTCCCACAAACTCTACAATTTTCAAGTCCTAAAGAACCACCTACATTTTTCTCTGTTTCCCTTACCTTTTCCTTTCCCTTTCAAATTCCTATCCAAATCCATGATCCAAACACAACCTAAATAATTCTATAAAATATGAAGTCTTTTTTTTCCAAATTCTCTGTGTACTAGCTTAATAAAGTGCAGCCATAAAATACTTATAATAAATTGTAGATCAGTAAATTACAGAATTCACTATATAGAATGCCATAAAAAATGCATAATTTGTTATAAGATTCTAATATTCACAGACCTTCATTGAAAACTAGTGGACATCTGGGAACATCTGGATTTGTTATAATAGTCTCACTACAAGATTATAATTTGTTATAAGATTATAAGATTATAATTTTTTATAAGATTCTCACTACAAAACTTTTGGATTTGGTCACTATCAAAACAAGTGTGATCATCTTTTCAATTTTAACAGAGATTCTATGTACATTATGCATGTAACTGTTGGACAATCTTCACTGTATTTAAATAGTTAAATTCTGTTGTGTACTAAACAATAACAAGAATATAAAGAAATAAAGGAAATGAGAGAAATTTGTTTGATTACAAAAATCAAACTCGAAATAAAATAAATAAATAAAAACAGATTTTATTTTGTTACAAAAACAAAATTAAAATCTGATTTGAATAAATAATAAAACACCGAAAATAAATTAAATAACTTACTTGATTAATTTCTTCGAATTATAAACTGATCAAGTCCAGTGTTTGACACTGTGTCCTTAAGACAGATTCGTTCTCTCCACGGTGCTTTCAGAATTTGGACGTCTATCTCCCAGGATGAAATGATCTACTACAAACAATAGCAGCACTACAAATTGTTTGCCTTACGAACACACTAAGTGTTTACACTCTTTCTTTCATAAATTAAATGCAGCAAAATGCAGAGATTTATAACAGAGGATGGAGTACGAAAATTGGAGTTCAATCCAAATGGGAGGTTAGTCTATTTATAGATGTAAAGGTGGCTGCTGGTTTTGAATTGAACAGGTATGAAACCTGTTGGTTTTGAATTCAAACAGATTTGAATCTGTTGGGTTTAAATTTAAACAGCCAGACTAGTTTATTTCGGGAAGGGCCCTGTTTGGATGTACAATAAAACCAAACCAGTTTATTTCCGATTTAATTTGAATTTTGGATTTTATTTTATACAAAATAAAATTAAATTCAAATGTTTTTGGCCCAAAAAGATTACTATTGGGCCAAACAAGCCCAACCCAACCTCACACCCAAGCCCAGCCCGCCCGACCGGCCGGACGGACGGCGGCGGCGGCGCGCGCGCGCGTGCATGGTGATTTTTGGGTCCAATGGGTCTAGCCCATTTTGCCCATAACCTCTCCCTCTAAAACACTTGGGTACCCCTTGGGGCACACCCCAAGTACCAAACCCATGCCTTATAAACCCATTCAAAACTTCTCACCAAATCAATGTGGGACAAGCCTTATTCAATACCTTTAAGGATTTTACACCAAAACTCCATTTCCATGGAGCATACTTTGGCTTCAATTTCCTATTCACTCGGTAATGGTTTTGAGCAACCAAATATACCACGTGAATCACAACGCGGCATAGAACGCGTTACCACTTTGACCCGCGTAAATCGACGCACGGGGCCCACCTAAAAAATAGACCAAACTTAGGAAAAAATTCTGGTTTTACCCAGAATTTTATAACCATTTCCAACAATCCCCCACATGAATGGAATTTGATGACAACGGAAATACAACAATATGCAGACTATATCGAAAGAGTATAAGTCAAAAATATCTTGCATCAGGATAGGTAGTTTTCGGCCTTGAACCTTCCCTAGTGATAACCTATCGGACTTACTGGCTAACCAATGGACGCGATGCCTTGAATTGTTTAGCCGTTTGTGTAAGCCAAGACAATAGATTTCACACAAAATATCTTCTAACACATCGTGGTTCTCACTGTTGTGTTCATTTTGGCCTTGAACGCTCCTGGTTTTCATGAGTGTTTCTAGAGAATGTAGCCTCTTTCATTCTCATAGAACCGACCCCAGTTCAACACTCATATAGGTGATTCTTATTGTGAATATCTCCTTATACTCGTCTTGATTTCCATGCCTTAATCAAGATATAAGTAATCATTAAAAGCAAAGCTTATCCTTATACCCCTGCATACAACATATGTTGCAGATATCACTCTCACCATAGGAATGGGTAAGGAATTTTAATCCTTTGGTGATTTCTGGCGAGCCATACATAACTTAGTTGTCCCTTTGAACTTAGTTCTTGGGATCTCCAGTCATATAAGTAGGGTTACCATTATGACGACTCTTATGTAATAGGCTTTAATCCCATCCCTTCAATGAACTATACACTAGCTCTTTTGTCAAACCCTTTGTTAATGGATCCGCAATATTCTCTTTAGATTTTATATAATCTATTGAGATTATTCCGTTTGAAACAATTGCCTTACGGTATTATGTCGACGACGAATATGTCGTGACTTATCGTTATACATATGATTCTATGCCCTGCCTATTGCAGATTGACTATCACAATGAATGCAAATAGCTGGCACAGGTTTTGGCCACATTGGAATGTCTTCTAAGAAGTGATGAAGCCATTCTGCTTCTTCTCCTGCTTTGTCTAAAGCAATGAACTCGGATTCCATTGTGGATCGTGCGATGCATGTTTGTTTTGTGGATTTCCAAGAAACAGCAGCGCCTCCCAGAGTGAAGACATATCCACTTGTGGATTTTGAATCTTTAGTATCCGATATCCAATTTGCATCAATAACCTTCAAGTACTGCTGGATATCGAGTAAAGTTCAAACCATGATTACGGGTGAATCTTAGATATCTAAGAACCCGAATGATCGCTTTCCAATGGTCTTCTCCGGGGTTACTAGTGTACCTACTCAATTTACTGATAGCATAAGCTATATCAGGACGAGTACAATTCATTAGGTACATTAGGCTTCCAATGATTTGGGAGTATTTTAACTGAGACACTGCATCACCTTTATTTTTCGATAAATAAAGACTGATGTCTACAGGTGTTCTAGCTAAATTCAAATCATCCTTGATAAATTTATCAAGTATTTTCTCAATATAATGAGATTGAGATAATGTATCCGTCAGATGTTTTAGTAATTTTCATTCCTAATATAACATCTGCGACCCTCATATCTTTCATATCAAATCTTTTGTTAAGCATTTGCTTAGTTGATTTGATCATGTTTTGACTGCTTCCAATGATAAACATGTCATCCATATAAAGACAAACTATGACATATCCTTGGTCAGTGTTTTTAACATAGATGCATTTGTCACATTCGTTTATCTTAAACCCATTAGTAAGCATTGCATGATCAAATTTTTCATGCCATTGCTTAGGTGCTTGTTTTAATCCATAAAGGGATTTTACAAGTCGACAAACTTTCTTTTCTTGCCCTGATACAACAAACCCTTTGGGTTGCTCCATATAGATCTCTTCATTTAGATCACCGTTTAAGAAAGCTGTCTTAACATCCATTTGATGTATTTCTAAATTAAATAACGCTACTATAGAAATAAGCATGCGAATGGATGTTATTCTTGTCACAGGGGAATATGTGTCAAAATAGTCCAGATCTTCCTTTTGTCTGTAACCTTTTACTACAAGTCTTGCTTTATACTTGTCAATTGAACCATCTGCCTTCATTTTTCTCTTGAATACCCACTTATATCCAAGAGGTTTAGAACCTGGTGGAAGATCCACCAATTCCCAAGTATGATTTTGCATAATGGATTCAATTTCATTATTAACAGCCTCTTTCCACAAAGGTGCTTCAGGACCTGTCATTGCTGCCTTAAAGCTTTGAGGTTCATTTTCTAACAGGTATATCAGAAAATCTGGACCAAAAGATTTTGATGTTCTTGCTCTCTTACTTCGTCTTGGTTCATCATCAGTTAAATCCTGTTAGTCGAGACCATTACTAGTCTCTTGTACTTGATTGTCATTAGTCTCTTGACTTTGTGTACAATCATAAGTTCTTTTCTGTGAACTTAATTCCTGTCCTTTCTTGTAAGGAAAGACATGTTCAAAAAACACAGCATTTCTTGACTCTATAATAGTGTTCACATTTATATCAGGTATTTCTGATTTATAAGTCAGAAACCGATATGCACTACTATTCTGAGCATAACCAATAAACACACAATCTACTGTTTTTGGTCCAATCTTAGTCTTTTTAGGAACAGGAACTTCCACTTTTGCCAAACACCCCCCACACTTTTAAGTATTTGTAGGAAGGCGGTCGACCTTTCCACAATTCATAAGGAGTGCTGTTGGTTTTCTTATGGGGTATTCTGTTAAGAACATAATTTGCAGACAATATTGCTTTCCCCCACAAGTTCTGTGGTAAGCCTAAACTTAGTAACATGGCATTCATCATTTCTTTTAGGGTTCTATTCTTCCTTTCAGCAATTCCATTTTGCTGTGGAAAATAAGGGGCTGTAGTTTGGTGAATAATGCCATGTTGTGCACAAAATTCATTTAATGGTGCATCATATTCACCACCCCTATCACTTCTAACCATTTTAATGGTTTTACCAAGTTGATCAATTTTCTTCTGTTTTGTAGAGTTTAAACATTTCTAAGGCTTCATCTTTACTTCTAAGTAAATAAACATAACAATATCTTGTGCAATCATCGATAAATGTTATGAAATACTTTTTGCCTCCTCTAGTTTGAATAAATTTTAGATCACATACATCAGTATAAATTAATTCTAGAGGTTCAGTTTTCTTTTCAACCGATTTAAATGGAGCCTTAGTTAGTTTCGCTTCTACACAAACTTCACATTTATGATTAGGATTATTTCAAACTTTGGTATATAATTCAAACCAATTAATCTACTCAAAACATCATAATTTATATGACCTAATCTACCATGCCATAAATTCGACTCAAGAATATAAGCAGAAGATGTGTTATTCTCATTCATAACAACTTTTGGTACAACTGTCATTACATTTAGCTTAAAGAGACCATCACTGATGTATCCCTTACCAACATACATACCACTCTTTGTTAATACAAACTTATCAGACTCAAAAACAAGCCTAAAACCATTTTTACTGAACAAAGAGCCAGAAACTAAATTCTTCCGGATGTCAGGTACATGCAGTATGTTGTTGAGGGTCAGTTCTTTCCCTGATGTCATCTTCAAGATCACTTTCCCTTGTCCGGCCATAGTAGAAGTAGAAGAATTTCCCATGAAAAGTTGTTCACCAATGGCAGCCTCACTGTAGGTAGTGAACATCTTCTTGTCCGCACATATGTGACGAGTTGCTCCAGTGTCAACCCACCACTCTTTGGGATTTCCAACCAAGTTAGCCTCAGACACCACAGCAGAGAGGTTGATGTCATTCACTCCGTCAGAGATGTAATCCAATTCTGTTACATTGGCCTGATTGATGGTTTTCTTACTTGTACTTCCATGATCCTTCTTAGGGCGGTGGCAGTCAGAAGCTCGATGTCCAGTCTTGCCACAGTTATAACATTTTCCTTTGAACTTCTTGTTGCCATTGTTGTTGCCTTGTTTAGGACCATCTCCAGTAAACTTTCTCTTTTTGTTATGTGGTTTATGAACTTGTTCAACCACATTAGCCTTGGACTCAATGGGATTTTTCCCAATCCTCTTTTCAACCTTTCGGTTATCTTCCTGAATTCTTAATCTTACAATCAACTCATCCATGGTCATCTCTTTGCGTTTATGTTTTAAATAATTTTTGAAATCTTTCCAAACCGGTGGTAACTTTTCCACCAAAGCAGCGACTTGGAAAGACTCGCTAAGAGACATACCTTCTGAATGAATATCATGCAAAATTATCTGAAAACTTTGAACTTGAGATATTACCGTTTGGGAGTCTACCATAACAAAATCCAAAAATTTACCGACGACAAATTTCTTCGTGCTGGCATCTTCTGTCTTGTATTTCTTCTCCAAAGAATCCCATAATTCTTTTGCTGACTTCAGAGGACTGTAAACATTATACAGCATGTTGTCAAGACCATTGAGGATGTAGTTTCTGCACAGGAAATCTGAATGTTTCCAAGCATCTACAGCGGCAACAACTTGCCGATCACTTTCACCCTCTTTAAGTGTTGGAGCCTCTTCATGGAGAAACCGGGCCAAATTAAGAGTTGTAAGATAGAACAGCATCTTCTGCTGCTATCTCTTAAACTCAGTATCGTTAAATTTTTTCGGTTTTTCTCCATGATTGATTGATACATGAACATGGTTCTGGATAGGGACCAGTGTTGGTGTAACAATAGGAGTACCACTACCAGATGCAGTTTCAGTTGTAGTAGCCATAATCTCTGATTACAAAAATCAGAAAAAATTAAAACTCAAATTAATTTTTTAGTTACTAAAACCAGAAAATAAATTATAACACAAAATAATTTTATTTTCCTTGTTACTAAAACTAGAAAAATAAAATACCACAATAATTTTCTGTAACACAATTAATATTCTGCAATTGTTAATGACACCAGTATATTACTACTAGTTGTTAAAGAAAAGAGACAGTATATTACTATTATCTGTCAAATAGCATAAACATTATTTGTTTTCCCAACCAGAATATGTCTTTATGAAATCAGAAAATTAAATACAATGAAGATACCGAAAAATGTTCTGTCTTAAGATTGTTGGACAATCTTCACTGTATTTAAATAGTTAAATTTTGTTGTGTACTAAACAACAACAAGAATATAAAGAAATAAAGGAAAGGAGAGAAATTTGTTTGATTACAAAAATCAAACTCGAAATAAAAATAAATAAATAAAAACAGATTTTATTTTGTTACAAAAACAAAATTAAAATCTGATTTGAATAAATAATAAAACACCGAAAATAAATTAAATAACTTACTTGATTAATTTCTTCGAATTATAAACGGATCAAGTCCAGTGTTTGACACTGTGTCTTTAAGACAGATTCGTCCTCTCCACAGTGCTTTCAGAATTTGGACGTTTATCTCCCAGGATGAAATGATCTACTACAAATAATAGCAGCACTACAAATTGGAGTTCAATCCAAATGGGAGGCTAGCCTATTTATAGATGTAAAGGTGGCTGTTGGTTTTGAATTGAACTGGTATGAAACCTATTGGTTTTGAATTCAAACAGATTTGAATCTGTTGGGTTTAAATTTAAACAGATACAAAAACGGGAAGGGCCCTGTTTGGATGTACAGTAAAACCCAGACTAGTTTATTTCGGGAAGGGCCCTGTTTGGATGTACAGTAAAACCAAACCAGTTTATTTCCGGTTTAATTTGAATTTTGGATTTTATTTTATACAAAATAAAATTAAATTCAAATGTTTTTGGCCCAAAAAGATTAATATTGGGCTGAACAAGCCCAACCCAACCTCACACCACGCACCCGCGCTGCGCGCGCGTATGTGGTGATTTTTGGGTCCAATGGGTCTAGCCCATTTTGCCCATAACCTCTCCCTCTAAAACACTTGGGTACCCCTTGGGGCACACCCCAAGTACCAAACCCATGCCTTATAAACCCATTCAAAACTTCCCACCAAATCAATGTGGGACAAGCCTTATTCAATACCTTTAAGGATTTTACACCAAAACTCCATTTCCATGGAGCATACTTTGGCTTCAATTTCTTATTCACTCGGTAATGGTTTTGAGCAACCAAATATACCACGTGAATCACAACGCGGCATAGAACGCGTTACTACTTTGACCCGCGTAAATTGACGCACGGGGCCCACCTAAAAAATAGACCAAACTTAGGAAAAAATTCTGATTTTACCCAGAATTTTATAACCATTTCCAACAATAACCTCAATGGACATCTGGGAACTTCATACCACTAAATGGGCTATAAAGACAAGGGGCGTTTTGAAAAAATTTGAACTCTCAAAACCTCTGATGATTAGCAACATGAACAAACTATTTCATGAAAGCACAAAAAGGTGAGACTAGACCTCACCTGTCCATTATTAGAAGCATTTAATGATAGAAGCAGAAGGTTGAAAGAAGGCCGATTGTCAGAGAAGGTTTGTGAAGGACAATATAAACATTAGGAACAAACTTTCAACGGAAAGTAAGAGACTACATGTGGTGAGAGGAAAATTACCTTTAGAGGGATAAGATGAGGGGGAACATTCTCATTCTGCAACTCTTGTGGTGTCTATAAGAAACTGAAATTTAGTTAAATGGGAGAATTACACTGACATTGTGTCAGTTACACTTATTTACCAAAAAGTGAAAAACATTCTACACATTAGTAATCAATATTATAAACTTTTTTTTTATTAATTTGTAATTTTTTTCCACTGACCCAATTGTCAAGTAATTGTCCCTAGTTAAATATCCTGGCACTTTTAGGCAGATATTGCAATCACAAAGAAAATTAATAGAAAAAAATCTTATGATTTCCAGATATGAATGCACACAATTAAAAATGGAAAAAGAAACAATCAACACTACAGAAATTTTTCATAATGTCAAACACCTCATGACGCAGCTACATGGCTTTAAAGTTTCACAAAATCACTGTGAGTATTCTTCATGATGGTTGTGGCTTCTTCTTTTCATTTATTATTACTATTAGTATTATTAATATTTTGTTTTTTTGCATAGAAGCAAAATGGAAATTTAGAGAACTATTGGCTAGACAAAAAAATTGAAAGCAGATATCAATGGGGGGAAATAGCAAGCTTATGGAAAATCATCCATCTTACCTTCCCGTAAGCAAGAGCATCTGGCTGTGCAAAAAAGTTAGACATGAGTTCATCGTGGTTACTCAACACTTCACCTGCAACACAATTCAATGACAAATTTGGTAATGGATAGAAACACCATCAAGAAAATAAGTGATCTACAGACCACCTTTACCAAGCCATTCAAGTAAGCTTGTTTTGGCAAAACTGAGATAAGCAATTGTGGCCAATAAAGAGAGGGGGAAAAAAAAAAGAATGAGGTACCTAAGGTACACAAGTTGCTAACTCTTCACAACACCAATAAAATCACAAGGAATTACTCACCCCTGAAAGTTCTGAGAAGATGGGTTATAGGGACAGAGTTTACAACAAGAAAAAATATATACAAGCTAAACATAATTAGGAAAACTATAATCAAAGAAAACACATACATTGAGGAACAATTAATATGAAAGTCTCATATTATTAAAAACAAAATTAGGAAAACTAATCTTCATTTGATCATGTAATGACTAACGAATAAGCAAGATCATCTTACAAGTTTATCATCCAAATTCAATCAAAGCTTCACAAAACGCGTCTTAAACCCTAAGTTTCATTATTCAACGGAGAGTAGAGTACTCTAAAAAAGATAGTTCTCTGAGTAAAGATATAACACATATCACCAAGCTTTAGTAAACCCTAAGTCTACTGGAAAATTTATTCTAAAAGAAGAGACATATGTGCACTCAATTTTTGGATCGTAGGCCTATTTGCTATTCCTTCTTCTTGCAGTTCTTCTTCTTTGTCTTCTTCTTCGAGGATGAAGAAGAAGTCGAAGATGAATAGTTCATCATATGAAGAAGCTTAGATCTGATCAGATAACAAAGATAGGGTTCGGACGCTGCGAAATTTCACCTTTTCATGAGAAAAGTGAGGATTGTACCAGTTGTAATTGCCCCTGTCGTACTTCTGGAACCACTCCGCCTTGTATCGGCAAGGCCTAAAGACGAAAACGTGCTTCCCTAACACGACCCTAGTCAATCGATTGAGACCGTAGTGCAGTAGATCCAGATCGTCTCTTCTCAGCCCTTTCACTGCCATAGAATTCAAATCCATCGGATTCGCAACCTTGATTTCGTGGTTCCTTTCGAGCTTCTTCGCAACAGAGGCCATGTCCATACCAACGGCAATGACTCAACGATCGTCAAAGAACTTTTGGAGAGATTTGGGGATAAGGTAACAAAGGCGCCAAAATGAGATAGTTTTGAGGAAAATTTGAACATTGGGGAATTTGGGGGGGAGGTAAAATATTGACGTGCTGTTTTGTTGATTTTTTTTTGGAAAATATATTTTCGAATTTTTGATTTTAATTTTTTGAAAATTGAGTTTTTTATTTTTATTTTTAGTGAATATTTTTTAAATTTTAAGCTTTTTTTTAGATTTTTTTATATTTACCTTACTTAGATGTATCAAAAAAGTAAAATATTTGTCAAAAAAAATTTAAAAATAATTAATAAATATATAAGAATACAAAAAATGTACTGATTTCTCAAAAAAAAAATTATTTTTAGTATTCAGTGAATCTTTTAAATATTTTTTTCACAAATATTATTCTTTTAAAGTGTATTTATGTTTGGTATATCAAAATTTTTTAAAAAACATTAGAATATAACATTTAGTGAAAATAAAAAAATACGAAAAATAAAAAATTTCAATTTTCTGAAAAGTGAATACTGAAAATCCAAACGAAACAAGCTGATCATATCCTTCGTAAATTTTTATAAAATTGACAAGTAAAGTAGTTTTGCTTTTTAAAATTTTTTTACGAAACTAATTTTTAGTCTTAAAAAAATAAATTTGAATCAAGTTTCAGAAAATCAAACCAAACATGGCTACCCTTTCAACTTTGGAAAGAGTTTTGATTTTGTTAATTCGGCTATGTCAACTTTGGGTTTTGTGGGCTTATTTTGAGACCAATTTTGGCGATCCAAACCATTCAGTTTTTACAATTTATTGACTAGAATATTCATGAAAAAAATCAAGAAAATTGGATATCGATAACTGTATGGTCGAAACACATTTAGATGGATAATTTGAGAGAATCCAAACTCCTTTAGAAAGTTTTAAAGGAATTGAAATTTTGATGAATTGGTACATTGTTAAAAGTTTAGGTGAAGCTTTCAATGGCTGAAAGCAAATTCATGAGAGAGATCACAAGGAAAATGTGAGAGAGAGAGAGAGAGAGAGAGAGAGAGAGAAGAAGATGAAGAAGAAAAAGAAATGTGAATATGGAATCTGAACAAACGAGAAAGAGGAATGAGAGCAAGTGGAGACCATAGCACCCATATATACACAATCAATGGATTAGGGCTTTGAAACTAATGAAAGAGAAAGGAAAAAGAGGGGGAAATATATCAAACAACTAAGATCAAATCCATATTTAGGATCTCAGGCGACGGTGACCAACAAGGAGGTGAAGTGGTGCTCCGATTGTCAACGAACGGGATGAGGAGCGGCAAGGAGAGCTGTTTCGTGGCTGGTGGAGCGATGGTGAGAGAGGGAGGGGAGAGGAGCGGTAGAGAGGGAGCGAGAGAGGGAGAAGGAGAGGGAGAGAGAGAGAGGCGTTGGTTTGTTTAGGGTTTGGTTTGGAAACAAAATTTATAAATCCCTCCAATTCGCTACTAAACAGTATTGGTCGCCAATTAATTTTATAAATCCCTCCAAATATTTTAGTTTTTTGGCGACTAAAAATTTTTTTAGTCGCTGAAAATAAATTTTTGGCAATCTACTTTTGGTCACCAAAGAAAAAAAAGTAAATTATTGTTTTTCTTTAGGCAAACAAAAAAATAAATTTTTGGTTTTCATTCGGCGACTAAATAATTTTAGTAGCCAAAGCTAACTATACAGCGACTACAATATTTTTTAGTCGTTGAAAATAAAGTTTTGGCAATCAAACTTTTGGTTGCCAAAGATAAAAAGGAATTTTTTATTTTTCATTCAGCGACTAAATAATTTTAGTAGCCAAAACTATTTATATAGCGACTAAAATATTTTTTAGTCACTGAAAATAAATTTTTGGCGACCAAACTTTGGTCGCCAAAAAAATAAAGTAAAATTTTGTTTTTCATTCGGCGACTAAATAATTTTAGTAGCCAAAACTATCTCTGCAACGACAAAAATTTTGTCGCTAAAAATAAATATTTGGCGGCCAAACTTTTGGTCGTTAAAGATAAAAGTAAGTTTTTGTTTTGCATTCGGTGACTAAATAATTTTAGTAGCCAAAACTATTTATACAACGACTAAAATACTTTTTAGTCGCTGAAAATAAATACTTGGCGACCAAACTTTTGGTCGCAAAAAAACCAAAGTAAATTTTTGTTTTTCGTTCGGTGGCTAAATAATTTTAGTAGCCTAAACTATCTATACAGCAACCAAAATATTTTTTTGTCGCTGAAAATAAATATTTGGCGACCAAATTTTTGGTCGCTAAAGATAAAAAGTAGATTTTTGTTTTTCATTCGGCGACTAAATAATATTAGTAGCCAAAACAAACTATAATTAGTAACTGAAATTTTTCAATATTTTAATCAATTAAAAAAATAATTAAAATATTAAAAAAATTCACTAAAAATTAAAAAAATAAGGATTGAAACTTGAAAAATAGTTTTCAAAAACTGAAACCAAATGAAAAATAGTTGTAGTGTTAACAATCGACGACCAAATTTTTTTGTCGCAAAAAAATTTCAATTCTCGCCTCCACGTTTCAAATTTCCCTCCCAAACTTTTAACGACCAAAAGACTAGATTAGTCACAGAAAAGGTACCTTCGCCGACAAACTTTTTTAGTCGCCAAATCTCAGTCAACGGTGACTAAAATATTAGTCGCTAAAAGTACTAATTTGGTGACTAATTTTTTTTGGTTGTTGAAAATAAGTTTTTGGCGACCAAAATTTTGGTCGCGAAAGAAATTTTTTTTTTTTTTATTTTACATTCGGCAACTAAATTGTTTTAGTAGCCAAAACTCAATATACAGCAACTAAAATATTTTTGGTCGGGGAAAATAAGTTTTTGGCGACTAAAATTTTGGTTGCCAATTCCACAACCAACTTATTTTTGATCTTTCGCGACCAACTCATTTTTTGGTCGCCAAAATATGACCTTCTGCGACCAACTCATATTTGGTCGCCAAAAATAATGATTATTCGCGACTAATTAATATTTGATCGTCAAAAGGTAACTTTTAGCTACCAACTTTTATATTGGTTGCGGAAAGTGGTCGCTAAAAGTGTAAATTCTTGTAGTGACTGCAAGATGTTCAACAATGAAAGGGGTAATTATTAGGTCCTTGAGTATCATGTGTTATTATTGGTGTGTACTCTAAACAAATAATGAAACATTAACACATTTTTATTATGTAATTAAAAGACAATAGATAATCCACACCTAGTAGTGGTAGCGGTGACTCACTACAAGAAAAAGCATCTTTGACGACTAAAAAAGCACCTTTGGTCGCTGGAAGTATAGGTTTTTGCGACTAAAAAAGCATTAGTAGCCAAAAGTAAAGATTTTTGACGACTAAAAAAATTTAGTAGCCAAAAGTATAGGTTTTGGCGACTAAAAATCTGTTTGGTTGCCGATATATGGCTTTTACCACCTAAAAAAACTTTAGTAGCCAAAAGTAAGGCTTTTTGGCAACTGAAAAAAATTTAGTAGCCAAAAGTGAGACATTGGGCGACTAAAAAGATATTTGGTCACCAAAAGTGAGGCTTTTACCGACTAAAAAAATTTTAGTAGCCAAAAGTAAGGCTTTTTGGCGACTAAAAAGAAGTTTAGTCGCCAAAAGTGGTAATTTTAGCGCGAGAATTAAATTTTTTAACGACTAAAAATTATTAGTAGCCAAAGTATAGAATTGGCGACTAAAATTATGTTTAGTCACCAAAAGTGGTCTATTTTTTTTTTCCTAGTAAATAATTTATTTTTACATAAATTATGTTCAATAAAAAATAATTATCTTTATATATATACTTTTATATTAATATGGGTCTATGTACTATATAAATAATATATGTTGCATATATAATCATATGGTGTTATAGAGGCGCAGTGAAAAGAGTGTGTTGTATAAGGTTTATGATGTGGGAGGTTGATGGTTCGAATCTCCACAAGAGCAGATGAGAAGCTAGTGAGTGTAATTTTTATTTTTATTTTCATGAATGAGCTTTTGGCGACTAAAAGGTTTGGTCGTTGATTCCTTGAGTATTGGTGAGTAAAACATTGGTCGGTAAATATATAATTTAAAAAAATATAATTGACTATTAGCGACTAAAACATTGGTCGATAAATGTATAATTTAAAAAATATAATTGACTATTGGCGACCAAAGCTTTGGTCACTAAAGACTTGCTTTTTGGCAAGTCGCCAATACCTTTCCCGACCATTTTTCGGCGACCAAACCGGCGACTAAAAAATTTAGTCGGAGAAACTTAAAAACCGACTTTTGGCGACTAAAAATTGACTTTTGGCTTGTAGTGACTGCAATGGTGCTGATAATGGTGGTGGCAATGGTGACAATAATGGTAGTGGCAGTATGGTCGTGATAGTGGTAGAGGCAATGGTGGTGACAATAGTAGTGGTAACAATGGTTGTGGTGTGAGTGAGAATTTAGTTTGAAAAATATTTCTCATTTAAATAGGGTTTTTATTTATTTATTTATTTTTTATATGTAAACATTTAGTTTTTGTTTTTTGTCATACTAAATACCAAATAATGCAGAAACATTTTCTTGCAAATTTTCTATCAAAACAAATACGACATTAGTTTTTTATTTAGGAAAATTTTAGAAGCCTCAACTCTCATTCTCTGTAAAAATTATGCAGGTAAATTTTGATATTTATTGGGTAAATTATACTTACCTCCTTTGAGATTTTTGACAATTTTAGAGACCTCCCTTGAGGTTTTGAAAATTACACTGACTTCTCTTACTTTAGCTTACAATATACAAATACCTCCATTCTATCAACTTTTCCCTACACACTGTTAATTTTTGCAATAAAATGTCCAAAATACCCTCTATTTGCTCTTTTCTTATCTCTTTTCATTCACCAACCTTTACCTATTTCTCCTCCCACTTTGTAGCTATCCTAGTCACTGCTCCCTACCTGTAAATCAATTTCTAAAGTGAAATTATTGTGTTTTAAAAAAATTGATTATACAAATATGTATTTTTATGATAACGTTATGCCTTTTTTTATCGAAATGTTACTCAATAATTTAGAATATAATATAATCTATTATGATTTAGTAACATTTTGATAAAAAAATAATACTACCATAAAAGTACATAATTATATCACAATTGTTATAACAAACAATATCAAATAATAAATTATCATCACACTATCAGAAAATTAGATAACATTTGCTACAAAAATTTATAATATTTATCAAAAAATACATAATAAAATGGTGTGGTGGTGGTGGTGGTAATTATTGTTATACCAAAAATGGTGTAGTGACGGTGGTAATTTTATCAATCAATTTAGGTATCTAAACCAATTGATACCAAAAATGAAGAATTAACATGATTTAATTTTATGGTAGGTTGAATAGTGATGTTGAAATCAAACCCATTTGGGTTTAGTGTTCTTGATAGAGCATGAATTTTTGATTGAATAAATAAATAAAAAATTTAGAACGATGAATCTCAATAAAATGAATGAGAAATCAAAAAATAGGAATGGAATTGATCAAATTTTTATGGTGGGGGTGAAAGAAGTTGTATGCTCATATTTTGTAGACTGTTAGAATTATATATATATATGAAAACAGTTAAAAAAATATGAAGAATGTGTATATATCGTATGTATTTTATTAGGAAAAATATATAATACACACACCATTTTGGGGTGTGTACCATATGCCCAAGTTATGACGTTTATAGTTTTTGGTTATGATTTATTTTAGTGTTAGTGATGATTTGGTTATGACTCATTGTGATGTTGGTTATTTATTGTGATTATTATTTTGGTTATGATTGAAAATATCTTTAATTATACCTTATGTTGTGTTTGATTATGACTAATTATTTTTTTAGTTATGGCATTTGTGATAATTAGTACCATAAGTATCATAATTTTCATAAGTATCACCCATTTTATTATGTATTTTTTTAAAAATAAATATTACAAAAATTTGTAGCAAGTATTAACTAATTTTCTAATTGTCTGATGATAATTTATAATCAGATATTATTTAAATAAGCATCACCTATTTTATTTTTTTTATTTATGAAAATGTTACTTAATTATAATAGATTATATCACATTTCAAATTATTTAGTAACATTTTGATTAAAAAAAGACGTAACATTATCATAAAAATACATTAAAAAAAATCAACACGTTAATTTCACTTTAGAAATTAAACTACAAGTAGGAAGCAGTGGCTAGGATAGTTGCAAATTTGGAGGGGCAATAATTAATGGTTGGTGGAGCAAAAGATATAAAAACAAAAAAAAAAAAGAGCAAATAGAGGGCATTTTGGGCATTTCATTGCAAAATTAACGTGTCTAAGAAAAAGTTAACAGAAGGGGGGTCTTTGTATATTGTCAGCTAAAGTAAGGGAGGCCAATATAATTTTCAAAATCTTAGGAGAGATTCCTATAATTACCAGAAATCTCAGGAGATATAAGTGTAATTTACCCTTATAAGTACTTGACCCATTTTTATAATTTTTTGGTATATTAGTAGTTCTACTTGAGGAAAGGAGCTCGAATCCTTGATTTACTAACAAGTTACATGAGTTTTCATCAACTAAGTTTGTTATTTTCCTATTTTTATATTCTAAATTGTTCGCACAATCATACATCAACAAGATGATTCAGACTGTAAAATGCATTATTTTTGACAACTAATCAAACTTGTTATGGCTATAGTATTCTTCCAACATGCTTGGTCATGGTGTTTTACCTGATTAATATTAACAGAGTCCTAACATGGGATTGCACTACAAGAATTTACACATTTTGCGATCACTTTTGCCGACTAAAAAAATTTTAGTCGCAAAAAAATGACATTTGGCGACCAAATTTTAATTAGTCGCGAATGATCATTATTTTTGGCGACCAAATATTTTTGGTCGCAGAAGGTTATATTTTGGCGACCAAAAAATATGTTGGTCGCAGAAAGTGATATACTTTTGCCGACCAACTGCAAATTTGGTCGCGGAAGGTCACATATTTTTTGGCGACCAAAAATTTGGTCGCCAAAAACTTATTTTCAGCAACCAAAAAAAATTTGTCGCCAAATTAGTACTTTTAGCAACTAATATTTTAGTCGCCGTTGATTGAGATTTGGCGACCAAAAAAGTTTGTCGGCGAAAGTACCTTTTCTGCGACCAATATGGTCTTTTGGTCGCCAAAAGTGTTTGGGAGGGAAATTTGAAACATGCTAGGGGGAAATGAATTTTTTTGGCGACAAATTTATTTTGGTCGCCAATCAAAAAACGACGTCGTTTTGTACCTGAAAAACAGAAAAAAAAATATATATATATTTTAAAAAAAGGCACTAGTGTCCTCTCTGTCTCCAACTCTCCCTCTCTCTGTGTTCTCTCTCTCAGTCGGCTTGCAACTGCTCAAGAATTGCAGCCAATTCCAGTCCAGAATCCAACATTTCTTCCTCAATCTTCTCTCTCTTCTCCTGATCTTCGGCCCTGGCTAGACGAGTACACCACACAATCTTCAACTACTTCTGCAACAAACACTTAACAAGACTGAAATTATCGAATTGGAGATGACCCAAAAGCATATCCTCATAGGGAACCCTAGTTTTCTTCGTCTTGGGCTCGTAAAAAAAGGCTTGCAGAACAGGTGAGAGAGTGATGCAGATATTCGTGAAAACCCTAACGGGGAAGACGATAACTCTCGAGGTCGAGAGCAGCGACACCATCGACAATGTCAAGGCCAAGATTCAAGACAAGGAAGGTACTCAAACTCTTCTCTCTCTCTTTATATATATACATGTTTGTGTTTTTGTATGTATAATGAATATATTTAGAGTGAGAAATGAACAGTAGATTGTAAAATTCTTGTGATTCTGCACAGGAATTCCACCGGACCAGCAGCGTCTGATCTTCGCTGGAAAGCAGCTCGAAGATGGCCGAAGCCTCGCTGACTACAACATCCAGAAATTTCTCTCTCTCTCTCTCTCTCTCTCTCTCTCTCTCTCTCTACACATGTAGGCAAAATCGAGTCTTTATGATTATAAGATTGAAAGCATTTGTCTTGGTTTTGATACAAAAAATTGACTTTTTTTGTTTTTTGGATTCAGAGTCTACGCTTCATCTTGTATTGAGGCTTAGAGGAGGGATTATAGAGCCTTCTTTGATGGCTTTGGCTCGCAAATACAATCAAGACAAGATGATCTGCAGGAAGTAAGTTTATATTCTCTTCTGTTCTTCAAACTGCTCTATGATAAAATCCAGTTAATTGATGTGCCTTTTTCTTTTGAGTTGTTTGTTTGTGATTTCTTACTGGAATGCTTGCATGTTCAGAAAATTCAACTTTGGTTCTTGCGCTTCTGTTATTTTTTAATCCTTAGTCAATCAATAACACTCCCTTTGGTTCTAGTGATTTGATGAGAAATGATCAGAAATGAAAATAAAGAGAACCCTCCCCTCCCCTGTTTTTTAGGTTTCATTTCTCACCAAAAGCGTTGAGTGTATGTGAGAAACAAACTGATAGGTTTTATATATATATTTTTTATGAAATTGTGATTGCCCATTAAAATTCAGAGGAAAGCACAATTATTTCATTCTTTTTCTCCCCTCACCTAGATGAGAGACTACAGCCATTTCTTTTTATTTTGGAGTCTTGATAGATTTAGAAGTCTCGGACTTAGGTTTTTGTTTTTATTTATTTTTCTTTGCGTGAATTGATGTCAATTCTAGTGCTAACATAGTGGTAAGTAGTGGCTTGGAACTGTTGGATGCTTGGATTGCCACCTCTTTTTTTCCTTTGATTGTTTGATTTGGTGTGTATAAATACTTAGATGTCCCTGTTATTTGATGGTTTATTAGCTTCTTTTGCACTGCCAAATTCTTAGTGTGTGCACTGCCAAATTCTCCCAACAACATAAACATGCATATCCAAAAAAAAAAAAGTTTACTTACATATAATTAAATCATAAAAAATATATTATAATATACATACTAGTATAACAGCAGCCATTAAAAATATCTTTATTTGTTGGTATTATTATTTTTTTCATTAGAAAAGTGAGATTATTTTAATATGTACAACTTTTAGGGTACCCTAACGAACACTCCTATTTCTACGAGATGTATTATTAGTAGGCAAAATTATAAAGTCCTTCACATTTTTGTCAATTACTTCAATTGTTCCTCTTTTTTTTTTTGAACGGCAAAGAAAAGGAAACTTTATTGATGTTGATAAAAGGTACAACAAATTTTTTGTAGGTTTAAGAGGAACAATTGAAGTAATTGACAAAAATGTGAAGGACTTTATTATAATTTTGCCTACTACCTTATTTTATGTGAATCAAATTTGTAGACATACTATATGTGTAAAATGATAAAAGTGATGTGGACATCTTGCCGTGTAATTCACTGTGAAATTGCAGTCTATGGTACTCTCTCATATGAGAAGCTTCCTGTTCAACATATATATGTATATGTATATATATCTCCTCGTCGAGAGAATCAGATGGTTGTATATTTTTTTAGACTGTTTGATCATCAGTTAATAAAAAACAACAACAACAACAATGTCACAAACATTAGACCATTGGATTGGTCTGATCATCATGAGGATAACAAGTGTTGTGGATTGGACGAAGTTTCCTACTTCAATTGTTATCCAATCCTCCAAAAATGGGTGACCCCATGAATTCTGTTTACGTATCCGGCTGGTAGTCCGAATGTCATATGCACTTGTCTTGCTATTATGTCCTTTTATAGAAATATGATGTTCTCATGCAAACATTTATCTATTATTCTCTTGGACTTTCCCTCATCATTGTAGTTCCAATTCTTGAAACAAACATGACCGTTGTGTCTTTTCCCGATTTATGCATTACTTTTGTTTCCTGAAAGTTAGAAGATTCAGAGCTCATACTTGTTTGATCTTGAACATCAAATGCGTTATTTTGTGGCATACTACTGCCTTTTGTTACTACAGTCCTTCAGGTGAAGCATGTCATAACTAAATGTGATTTCATTGACATTTGATAGATGATTCACTATCATAATCTATAAACCCAAAAAAAATAAGGGTGCCTAAAAGTGTTGTTACTAGTCAATAGAAATAACCTCCTCTCCTTACCTCTTGTGTTTTTGCAGGCTGGTTATTTCATTAAGGAAGAGGTTCAGTTTCTTCGCTTGGCAATGGGGCATGAGAATGAGTCCCTTGATGAGTTTGTTGAAGCACATAAAACATGTTTAAACGATATCATGTATTTCCCTACTCTATCTAGTGTTGCCAGAAACATAGAGAAACTTGCTGCCTTGCAGAATGAATTTGAGAATGTAAAGAAAAGGATGGATGATGATGCTAAGAAGGCACAACGCCTTGAGCAGAAGATAAAACTTCTTACTAATGGTTATCAGGTATGCAGAGTTTCTTGGGTGACTGTCAATTTATCATTAATATTAGTTCTTTTTCTTTTATAACTTAAAACATCATAGCAAATTTACAACATTGAGATTGTAGTACAAGTTTACGTAATAATTTCCTTCCTTTTGTATTTAATTGGTATTTGTTGCTTTTACGGCCACAGCTTAGCAGCACATTAAGTTGTTCCTTTTGCTTGCTTTTTTATCCAGGAGTATTTTCAAAGATGAATAAGATAGAGTTCCTTTCCAATTGCCTTAAATATTTTTAAGTATTTTTAGTACGAATTTTCTTTGATCAACAAAAAGATAAATGTTAAGGTTTTTATGTTTGCACAGTTAGCACAATTGACTTATTAATGCACTATTGCTTGTTGCAACTGCCACTAGTTAAGTGAATAGATCTTGACTATGATTTGATGCAATGAACCTGTTTATATGAACTGCAAGTCATGGATGCAAGAAATGCATGGAAGAACATACATGTGTTCATGCATACACAAAGAAATTCACAATTCTTGCATTTTAATGCAAGAATACTCAAAATTTACATTGTATAATGGCATATGAATTTTTATATAACTGCAAGCCATGGATTAGTTGCTGTTTGTTTTAGATTCAAGTTGTAATGGTTCTGATAGATGGACATTGTCAATGATCAGATGCGAGCTGGGAAACTTTGGTCACAAATTGAAGCAACTTTTAAGCAGATGGACACTGCAGGAACAGAACTCGAGTGCTTTCAAGCTTTACAAAAGCAAGAGCAGCTGGCAGCATCACATAGGATCAATGGCCTCTGGGAAGAAGTTCAGAAGCAGAAGGAGCTTGAGCGAACTTTGCAGAAACGCTATGGGGATCTTGTAGCAAAGAAAGAAAGGATCCAAAGCCTCATGGATGCTTTCAAAGTACAAGAAGAAATTGCAGCAAAAAATCGTGCTCTTGAGTTGGCCAATGCTGCAGCAAATGAATCTGCTGAGCCTCCAGCTGATGAAATTCCAAGCCTAGAGATAGATGCTGCTCAAGTACAAGCTAATGCAAGTCCAAAACAGGACATGGATGCTGATGGAGTGGTCGAGAATGCAACTCCAGTCGTGGATGTGAGCTCATCTGACATCATGCCCTCTGTTTCTGCTGATGATGCTACTCAGCTCAAGAGTGTGGATGAAAATCACTCAAGTGACATTCCAGATCAAAATTTTTTGTGTCGAATGTTAATGGACACAGATCTGGGTGTAACTCAACAAGACTATGTCAAAACTGCACAGGGCAGTGGAAGAGCGCTGGTTTCACTAATAAATGTGCTTTTGGACCAAGCAAAGATTGAATATGGTAAGCTCCAGCTTGAGATTTACAGAGATATCTAAAGATCAAATCCATCAAGCTGATTCACAATTTCAAGCATAGTGCACTGATTCAATTCACTAATGTGATTGATTTTTGTTCATTTGGACTAGAATATATTTTTTTCATTTGTTGATAGCTGCGCATGGATAACAAATAGTTATGTTTCAAATTGTTATGCTAGATGGATGTGACTTGTGAATGAAAATAGTTGTATTGTGTTGAATGTTAATGAATTTATGTATTGTGTCGAATGTTAATGATTCAGTTGATTTGAATGATGCTTTAAAATTATAGGTTTATTATGGATTAAATGAATTATTAGGAATTACAGGTGTATTGTTTTCCTGCTTTGGCGACCAATTTATTAGTCGCGACAAATAAATTATTTTTTTTCGCAAAAAATGACAATTGCCGACCAAGAGTTTTGGTCGCAAAAAATACATCTATTGCCGACCAAAAATTTTGTTGGTCGTGGAAACTCACTTTTGCCGACCAACAGTTTTGGTCGCGAAAAGTAACAATTGGCGACCAAACTAATTTTGGTCGCAGAATGTCACAATTGGCGACCAAAATTTTTGGTTGCGAAATGTCACAATTGGCGACCAAACTTTTTGGTCGCGAAATGTGTCAATTAGCGACTAAGAAATTTGGTCGGCAAAAGGCCACTTTTTGCGACCAAAGTATTTTAGCGACAAAATGAATTAGTCGCGGAAATTAAATATTTAGCGACCAAAAATTTAGTCGGCAAATCCAACTTTTGCCGACCAACGAAAATTTTGGTCGCGAATTACTTTTGCCGACCCTCAATTGGCGACCAAACTAGCGACTAAAAAAATTGGTCGCGAATAACTTTTGCCGACCAAAAATAGACTTTTAGTGACCAATTTTTTTGTTGCTAAAAGTGTTAATTCTTGTAGTGTTGGTTCTTATTTGATTACAATTTTTGATAGCTATATCGTAGGATTTTCATTATTATTGTAATAATGATTTATAGCTCCAATTGGTTAACAAGGTATTCATATTTATTGCCAACTTGCCAAGTGTGAAGTCATTGGATGGTGAAGGTTGACAAATGGCAAGGCGTTGACTGGAGTTTCTCGTGGTTTGCAAGTCTAACTTCAATGAACAGGTAGTTTTGTAATTTCAAATAATAATAATAATAATAATAATAATAAATGACAAAAGTACATTTTATAAGTTACACGTACCCACAATTAGGGGAAAAATGACTAGGGTGTGATTTTGTTTAATTTTTAGGTCTTTTGACTTTTCTTATTTTGTATTGGCGTCTTTAAAAAACAAAGTCATATTATGTAAAGGAGGCGGCTCTTCTATACTCCATAAAGCGTGGATTGGACGATGTTGTTTAAGTTTGTTAGATTTATTATGAGTTTTATTTTGATAATTTAAATTATTTATTTTTTAAATTATAATGTATATATTATTTATAAAAAAATTAAATTGATCTGATAATTATAAATATGTTAGTTTATTATATTTACCTCTCAAAAAAACGAATGGTTTAATTTTGAATTAATATGTAGTTCATTTTTTTTCAACTAAATACCATAAGTAAACGTCGCTAAAGTTATCTCGTCAATCTAATTCTTTTCACAGATAATCTATACATTATGATTTAAAATAATAAACTATTTAAATTATCGACGTAGGATTCGTGATAGACCCCTCAGACCTAAACAACACCATCTAATAACTTTGTGGATTAGAGAGGAGTTACATCCTTATTTTAAAATGATGGAGCCAAAAAGAAGGTAACATTGAGTTGAAGATTTACAAAGACTTATCACATTCGAAGTAACCATATTTTCATTTGGTAGTGAAAAGACTAAAAATAAGCAAAACATTAAATTTATGAGAAATTCTACTATACACCTTCTTTGAAAGGAGTGTATTATATGGACCTTTAGTTATATCATTTTTATCTTTCGTTATGGTCAGTTTTTTTCTCTAACATTATTTTAGTTATAATTCATGCGATCTTTGATTATACCTTATGTGGTATTTGATTATAACTTCTTCTTCTTTTTTTAAGTTATGATTAAAAAAGTATAAAATTATACTATTTTCTTCTTTAGTTATAAGGTACATTTGTCATAGTCTTTCCCTAAATTTATATACTAATATGTTCAATTTAACAGATTAATTTTTTTTTCTTGTTTTTTATTATTAATTTGATTTGCTACTTTAAAAATGAGATCAAAATTACACAAAGATACACACATGATGATGAAGAAGAAGAAGAAGAAGAAGAAGAAGAAGAAGAAGAAGAGATAAAGTGAGAGAAAAATAATATAGAATTTATAAGAGAAAATTTCAGAAAAATAAAAAATTAAACAAATAAATTGTATGGATTTTGTTTTATGGGAATACTTAAAAATTAAAAATAATTTTAAAATAGATATAAAATTGCAATTTTATATAATTGAGGAGCGCCAGCTGATAACACTCATTTACAATCTCACATATTCATAGAGAGTATGTGAGAACCATGTACATATATATGTAGAATTCACATACTTGGGTTTGCTAGGCCCTTTGGCTCTCTTGTTAATTCATCTGCTCAAATATATATATATATATATATGTATGTATGAGTGTATGTTTAAATATATAAATAGGTGTGATATTATAACATTGCGAAACATTGACCAAGTTTGCCAAGTGCTCTTAGGATGCAAACGAACTTAGTTGTTCATGAACAGTTCGGCCTCGGCTCATTAATTAAATGAACAAGGTCAAATTCGATTTTTAAGCTCATGAACTACTCGGTTGAGTAGTTCCAAACTTGTCTTGATAAGACTTGTGAACATAAAGAAAATAAATTAATATTTATTTTTAATAATATATCAAATTAATTTTATTTTTTTATTTGTGTTTGGTATTTGTGTAAATTTACATATTTGATGGATGAACTTTATTATTAATATAAGCATTATTGTATATCTTGCTCATAGTTTTTTATTTTAATCTTAATAAGTAAATTAATTTAAGTTTGCTTCTTTTTTTTTCAAGCTCAAGTTCGAGTTCGAACTCAGCTCGTTTATGTAATCGAGCGAGCTCGAGTATACCAAATATTTGACAAGCCAAAGCTCAATTATTTAAGTTCGATTTGAGCTTGACTAATTCTTAATGAACAATACTTAAAAGTTCAACTCAACTCACTTACAATGATATAGCAATAGAATTGAGCCATTAATAATTAGATGTGTAATATATAAAAAAATTAACACAACCCTAACATATCATTATGAGTAAATTATGAATTTTTTTTGAGATTTCAAACGTTTTCCTTTTAGTTATTTATATTAGGAACAACAATTCATATTTATCAAGAAGAGTCAAGGATAATGGCACCAAATCGCGAAGTTTTAAGATACCCTTTAAAAATGGTATATTATATGCATTTTTAATTATGTTATTTTTTTAATTAATTTTCTTTTTTAGTTATGATTTATGCATTTTTTTAGTTATATCTCATGTTGTGTTTAGTTATGACATTTGTTTTTCATTTTTTAATTATAATTCAGAAAATTAAATTATGTCATTTTTCTTTTTAGTTATAAGGTACATATAATACATAATTTTTTCCTACAACATGATACAAACTTTGAAAATCTACTTATTCATTTTTTTTTTTTTTTTTTGAATAGTTTTGAAAATCTGTTTTTTGTTTTTTGTTACAGGAAATCCTCCTACTCGCCCACAGGTTGAAGACAGTTCCCCTTGCAGAGATCACCAGGGTGTCCTGTTGTCTGTTCTGAGTTAGGAGACTGTAATCTGGAAACTTGCCTCGACCTCCCTAAACAAGCTTCGCTTAAGTCAAGATTAGCACAGTGGGGGAGAATTAAACCTACACCAAGTGCGATGAAGTTACTTGAGGCTAACTGTTGTCCGTTCTGAGTTAGGAGACTATAATCTGAGAATTTGCCCCGACCTCCTACGACAAACACCACTTAAGTCAAGACTCGCACAGCAGGAGAGGATTGAACCTACACCAAGTGCGATGAAATTGTTTGAAACTAACCTCCTAACCAATTGTACTATACCCAAAATATTGACCTAAAAAAATTTGATCTTAGAACCTGAAAACTTCTCCAAGCCTTTGCCAAGTTGCCAACCCCCTAGTTAAGAAGATCTAATTTATCATGCCGTAAAAGGTACTAGTACATTTTGTCATGGATTCACATTGGATAAGGAGGGCACATGCATCATTAATTTTTTCTTTTTTAAGGTGTCGTTTGGGAAGTGGGTTGGCTTTTTAGCTTTTTGACTTTTTTAGCTATTTTAGTCTGAGCTAAAAAGCTTGGTTTGTGAATGACTTTTTGGCTTTTTGACTTTTTTGACTTTTTTTATGAGAAAAGAGTGTAATGATTATGGGTTAGATGTGATATTTTGTTTGTTGTGGCTAAAATAGCCTATTTTGTCTTTTGTGGCTAAAATAGCTCCAAACCTATCCAAACCCACTTGCCAAACCATAATTATACTTTTATCTTTAATTGAAAATATTTTCAATTGGCTCCTTTGAAAGTTCATGTATACCTTTCTTAGTTGGGATTCGACAAATTTTTGTTAGTAATTTTTTTTTTCTTTCAATTTTAATACAGAAAAAATATTTGCTAAAAAAAATTAATGCATTGGCAGTTTTGATAGATTTTCTACTTATGTTATTTGATTTTGGAAGAGGTTTATTTGATTATAACTTCTTCTTCTTTTTTTAAGTTATGATTAAAAAAGTATAAAATTATACTATTTTCTTATTTAGTTATAAGGTGCATTTACCATAGTCTTTTCCTAAATTTATATACTAATATGTTCAATTTAACGGATTAATTTTTTTCTTGTTTTTTTATTATTAATTTGATTTGCTACTTTAAAATGAGATCAAAATTACACCAAGATACACACATGGAAAACAAAAAAAAGAAAAGAAAAAAAAAAGAAGAGATAAAGTGAGAGAAAAATAATATAGAATTTATAACAGAAAATTTCAGAAAAATAAAAAAATTAAACTGATAAATTGTATGGATTTTTGTTTTATGGGAATACTTAAAAATTAAAAATAATTTTAAAATAGATATAAAATTGCAATTTTATATTATTGAGGAGCGCCAGCTGACAGCACTCATTTACAATCTCACAAATTCATAGAGTATGTGAGAACCATATACATATATATGTAGAATTCACATACTTGGGTTTGCTAGGCCTTTTGGCTCTCTTGTTAATTCATCTGCCCAAATATATATATATATATATATATATATGTATGAGTGTATGTTTAAATATATAAATAGGTGTGATATTATAACATTGCGAAACATTGACCGAGTTTGCCAAGTGCTCTTAGGGATGCAAATGAACTTAGTTGTTCATGAACAGTTCGACCTTGGCTCATTAATTAAATGAATAAGGTCGAACTCGATTTTTAAACTCATTTATTAATCAAGTCGAGGTTGAGTAGTTCCAAACTCGTCTTAATAAGACTCGTGAACATAAAGAAAATAAATTAATATTTATTTTTAATAATATATCAAATTAATTTTATTTTTTTATTTGTGTTTGGTATTTGTAAAAATTTACATATTTGATTGATGAACTTTATTATTAATATAAGCATTATTGTATATCTTGCTCATAGTTTTTTATTTTAATCTTAATAAGTAAATTAATTTAAGTTTGCTTCTTTTTTTTTCAAGCTCAAGTTCGAACTCGAATTCGGACTCGGCTCGTTTATGCAATTGAGCGAGCTCGAGTACACCAAATATTTGACAAGCCAAACTCAAGCTCAATTATTTAAGTTCGATTTGAGCTTGACTAATTCTTAATAAACAATACTTAAAAGTTCGACTCAACTCATTTGCAGTTTTATCTCGTACTATTATTTTCACAATAAAAAGAGTTGAATCGTAACTATGATGCACAATCTTGAGACCTATGTGTGGGATCAGATTTTAGTTAAAGTAATATTAGAGATTTATATTTTTTATTCGTCAATTCACTTACAATAATATAGCAAGAGAATTGAGCCATTAATAATTAGATGTGTAATAAATAAAAAAATTAACACCATCCTAACATGTCATTATGAGTAAATTATGAAATTTTTTTGAGGTTTCAAATATTTTCCTTTTAGTTATTTATATTAGGAACAACAATTCATATTTATCAAGAAGAGTCAAGGATATATAATGGTACCAAATCGCGAAGTTTTAAGATACCCTTTAAAAATGGTATATTATATGTATTTTTAATTATGTTATTTTTTTAATTAATTTTTTTTTTTTAGTTATGATTCATGCATTTTTTTAGTTATACCTCATGTTGTGCTTAGTTATGACATTTGTTTTTCATTTTTTAGTTATAATTCGGAAAATTAAATTATATCATTTTTCTTTTTAGTTATAAGGTACATATAATACATAGTTTTTCCTACAACATGTTACAAACTTTGAAAATCTATTTATTCATTTATTTATTTATTTGACACAGTTTTGAAAATCTTTTTTTTTTTTTTCGGTCACAAGAAATCCTCCTACTTGCCCGCAGATCGAAGGCAGCGCCCCTTGTAGAGATCACCAGGGTGTCCTGTTGTCTATTCTGAGTTAGGAAACTATAATTTGGGAATTTGCCCCGACCTCCCAAGACAAGCTCCGCTTAAGTCAAGATTCGCACAGCAGGGAATAATTGAACTTACACCAAGTGCAATGAAGCTGCTTGAGGTTAACTGTTGTCCATTCTGAGTTAGGAGATTATAACCTAAGAACTTGTCCCCGACCTCCTAAGACAAACACCGCTTAAGTCAAGATTTGCACAGCGGAGGAGCATTGAATCTACACCAAGTGCGATGAAATTGTTTAAGGCTAACTTCCTAACCAACTATACTACGTCCAGAATATTGACCAAAAAAATTTGATCTTGGAACCTGAAAACTTAATCCCCAAACCTTTGCCAAGTTGCCAACCCTTGGTTAAGAAAATCTAATTTATCATGCCGTAAAAGGTAGTAGTACATTTTGTCATGGATTCAGATTGGACAAGGAGGGCACGTGTCGCATCTTTAATTTTTTCTTTTTTAATTATACTTTTATCTTTAATTGAAAATACTTTCAATTGGCTTTTTTTTTTTAATCAACAAAAAAAGAAACAATTTTATTGATGAAAATCAACTTACAACAATATGAAATACATCAACAAAGGAGAGGAAGAGACCCCCAACAAACATACCAGAGGATGGTGAGATACCACCCAACATAGAAAACAAAACAATCAAAGAGGATCAACACCCAAACAAGCAAAGACTAGCATCAACACGGAACTAGTCCTAAAACCCCCCATTCCCACAAGCTTACAAAAAGAAGACGAGTACCTTTCTAAGTTGGGGTTCGACAAATTTTTGTTAGTAATTTTTTTTTTCTTTCAATTTTAATATAGAAAAAATATTTGCTAAAAAAAGTTAATGCATTGGCAGTTTTGATAGATTTTCTACTTATGTTATTTGATTTTGGAAGAGGTTTATTTTTATATTTTCCTCTTTTGCTTTTTTAGACAAAATAATTATATATTATCTTTTATAAGCCTTTTCACTGTTTTTAGTTGGTAGAATGGTCTTTTAATATATTCGTTTATATACTTGCACAAACACAATATTGAATTTTTTTTTTTTTTCTTAATTCACATTACTTAATTTCCATAACATTTTCATATTCAACCTTCTACTAATCACCCTACCCTACCACTGCCCCTAAACCCTTACTCACCTCCCACTGCTACTGACACCGTCGTCTCCTTTCCATTTCCATCGCCACTTGCTCAGTCCCTTCCCTAGCCCTCTCTCCTCCATCATTCTTCTCCTTCCTAGTTCTGTCTATTCTTTATGACCTCTTCACAACCCATTAAGTTCTTTTGCTGTTTCCTGAGGTCATCCCCCATTAGCCACTACTCCTTTCCCCCCCGTTAATCCTCCATCCTATGTCACATGTCTCTATCCCTCATCCTTTTGTTGTTGCTCCCCTTCAGCTTCTCTCCCCTTCTATATTCCTTCTTAGTCCCCTACATTTTCCCTGTCGTCCATCTCTTCCTCCTATTAACACTATTTCTTTTTATTCTTCTTTTTTGATATAGGGTTTCAATAGAAGAAAAACAAATGAGTTTTACATTAATGTAAAAAGAAAAAAAAAAAATTGAAACATAAAAATAGGCCTTTTATTAAGATTTGGCCTTAGACCACACTACAAAAAATTAAGGTTTTAGAGACTAAAATTTAGAGACAAAATTATTTTTTAGGAACCAAATATTTTTATTATGAAAATTGTTTTATTATATTTTTAGCAACAAAAATTGAACATTAGTGATGAATTATTATTCTTTTGGGACCAAATTTTTTGTCTCAAAAAATAAACTATTTGAGACCAAATTATTTTGTCCATAAAAATCTATTTATTGGTGACATTTTTAAAATTTTGTCGCTAAAAGCCTTCTTTCTGATTTTTCGGGACGACCTTTTAGTGACTATCCTCACAACGATAGAAATTGGTTCCTAAATGTCTTTTACAATAACATTTTCACTTTAAAAGTTTAGTCTCTAAAACTCTTGTTGTAGTGCCCCCCTCAAAGATTGGGCCCTTTGGAAATAAGATTGTTAAATTACAACATTTTAAATATTGTAGTGTAAAAGTATAAGTTAATTAACTTTGTTAAAGCAAGTTCAGCCATTGCTATCCATTGTGTTATTATTGAAAATTTGACATGATGGGAAAAAAAAAAAAAAAAATCCAGTAGCGTATTATCATCATGCCTAGTTTAGTCACATAAATTCAGTATAATAGAATTATTTCTATAAAATAAAAATAAAAATAACTGTCATATTAAAATAATTCCAATTAAATTTGAGTTATTCTATTAAATAATACTAACTATTAAATTTTATTAAATGTACGTTGGAATTAGAGCATCTCCAACCATACTTTATATCTTCAAATTTGAAACATCCTCCCTATATTCTCAGCTCCAACCAATCCTCTATTTCTTCTCCATTTGGGATGATGGATATTTCATTCTTCAAATATAGAGGGACTATGAAAAATGAAGGATGATCTCTATAACTGTAACGTCTCAAATTTCTATCCCAAATGATAAAACAACAATCATGGGTCTTTCAAGGAAAACCGAATATAAATCTCCAAACTTATATTATATGATACAATAGTTCTTCATGCAACAATACATTAATCCAACAACAAGTAAATAAACAAATAAATACCCCCAAGGGTTTACAAGTTTCCAAGGTTTGAGCCTGGTTACACAAAACGGTTATTCAAACTCACACAAATACATATAGTGGCTTACACACAAACTCACAACAAAATGAGAGCATTATACTCCCAACACACATACTTTCACGCCCCTAGTTGGGTGAGATCACCACATCTTTTCCTGTACAAAAATCTCGTAGGGTGAGCATAAAGCCTATTAGGAAATTTTTAACAAAGTATATATATTTTATACAAGTCTCAAGAGATGAAATGCACATGCCATGCTATGTCCTTTTTGAAGATAAATCACATTTTCATCTTTTGAAAACCATCATACTCAATGATATCATGCAATTTCAATTGTTCAAAACTTAACAATTTATTTCAAGGGCGGTAAATACGACTCTGGTAATCCTTAGGTCGGTGTCTGTAAGTAGACTATACAAGTACTATCAAATTGTTATTTTTACCGGTATTAACCGGAAGGCTCGACACTTATTACGCGGGTTTTCAGTCTTTTACCCCGGACTCTCAGGCCAACTTATTCAATATTATCTATACCACCTATCAAGACTTACCAACGTATTTACCCCAAAACCATTCCATGAAAACTTGTTTCTCAACATTCTTTTCTCAATGCAAGTTTTCAAATCAACTTTCAAAGTTTAATAAGATGAACATAAATACTTTTATTCCAATTCATCATCCAAGGAATAACACAATTCCCTCTTTTTAAGTATCCTCAACAATTAGTTATTTCAAGACTATTTCAACGTTTTGAACAATAATTTTCAAAATGAATAACAATTCTCATATTCCTTGAAATTCATCATTTATGATAAGCCACAGACACAGCCAGCACAGTCATTAACAAATACAAAGCATGAGCATGCTGCAACATAGCAGCAGTTCCTTAGCATCACAGCAGCAGAGCATCACAGCAGCAGTTCTATAGCATTAAGCCACACGTGTGTAATATCCAGCTGTATAATATCCAGCTGTATAGTATAGGTTGTTAAGTCTGTTAGAAATTAACTGTCCAGAGTTAACTATAGTTTAGTAGTTAGAATCAAGGTTAGGTAGTTATGGTTAAATCACTGAAGTGTATAAATATCTTTACTCTGTTACTGCTGTAATTCATTGAATACAAAAATATATTCATTCTCTTTATGGTATCAGAGCCTTAGGCTCTTACGAGCAAGAAAGCTTCACAGCTTCAGCCATGGCAGCTCCCAACATCACACCTGAAATACCTGCAACTCTGCCACAGCCTTACCTTCAAACCTCACATTGTTGATTTCTAATCTGAGTTCTTTTGTTTCTATCAAGCTTGATTCATCCAATTACATCATTTGGAAGAATCAATTGCAGAAAATCTTGAAAGCCACAAAACTTCTTGGCTATGTAGATGGATCAGAGGTATGTCCTCCTGCAGTGATTCTAGATTCTAATAATCTTGAAATTCCTAATCCAAATCATGTACTATGGACCACTATTGATGATCATCTGTTAAGTTGCATTATTGCAACTCTGTCTCCGTCCATTTGTGCTACTGTCATTCCATGTCAAACCAGTCATGAAGTTTGGACTGTTCTTGCCAAACGATTTACTTCACTTTCCAGATCTCACATCCATCAGTTGAAGATCAAGTTGACTAAAATTGTTAAGAAAGGCACAACAATGGAAGAATACCTGACTCAATTCAAGGTACTATCTGATCAGCTTGCTCTTGCATCATCTCCCATTGATGATGAAGATTTAGTTCTGCTGATTTTAACTGGATTGCCTGAAGAATATAATGCTACAAAAGCTGCTATCCGCACCAGATCAGATCCTATTTCTCTAGATGAGCTATGTTCTTTACTCTGTTCAGAATCTATTCATGTGGAGTCCTCTCTTAAACATGCACATGCCTCAGATCTTCCAAGCTCCATTGCCTATACTGCACACAGAGGAAATTATTCTAATCGAGGAAATTCTAGAGGTTATTATAGAGGCAGAGATGGAGGAAGGTCTAGAGGTCAGATGAGTCACTATCAAAGAGGCTCACAATCTTCACGAGGCAGATTCAATTATACCTATAATCCTCACACTCAAACAGCTGGCAGATCCAGTTCTTACAATTCTCCAGCTGCTGCCAATACTAATTCTGTGACTCTGATCTGTCAAATCTATGGCAAGCCAAATCACACTGCTCTAGACTGCTGGTATTTTCCACAGCCTGCTTCTACACAGCCTCAAACCAAAGCCTATGCTGCATCATTCTCAAATCAGCCACAATCTGACAACTGGTTCCTTGACTCCGGAGCCACCAGTCACATGACACCTGATCTAAGTCAACTCTCTTTCCCTCAGCCATACTATGGTCAAGATCAAGTTGCAGTTGGTGATGGTTCTACACATACCATTGCTCATACTGGAACAGGTCTTCTTCCAACTCCTTCTTTTCCTTTTCATCTTACAAAGCTTCTTCATGTGCCTACACTTTCATCCAATTTGCTCTTTGTTCACCAGTTAGCCATAGATAATCACTGCACTATCACTTTTGATGAAAGCTCTTTTGTTATTCAGGACAAGATTACTCAGAAAATCTTGTATAAAGGAAGCTACACAAATGGCCTTTATCCATTCAAAGTCTCTCCTTCTGCTGCATCCTCTCCTGCTGCATCTGTCTCTCCTCAAGCTTCTCAAGCTTGTTTTTCTTCCTCTTTATCACCTGCAGTTACAACTAATTGGCATTTCAGACTCGGTCATCCTTCATCAAAGAAGCTTCATCATATTCTTTCTCATAATAATCTAGATTCTAAGCTTTTGTCTAATAAAGGCTCTAGTTTGTGTGAACATTGTTGTGTTTCAAAGAGCCATAGGTTGCCTTTTCATTTGTCTAATTCCACTGTAAATAAACCTTTAGCCCTCATCCATACAGATGTTTGGGGCCCTTTTGCTTCCTCTGTTTCAGGTTTTAAGTACTATGTGCTCTTCATTGATGATTTTAGCAAATTCACTTGGCTTTTTCCTCTGCATTATAAGAGTGAAGTTTTCACTAAATTTCTTGAATTTAAATCTTTTGTGGAAACTCAATTTCACACTAAACTTCAGATTCTTCGCAGTGATAATGGAGGGGAATATCTTAGTACACCATTTCAAAATTTTCTTAAAAGTAAAGGCATTGATCATCAATTAACTTGTCCCCATACACCTTCACAAAATGGTGTCGCTGAAAGGAAGCATAGGCACCTCATTGAAACTACTATTACACTCATGCATCATTCTTCTCTCCCTTTGATTTACTGGTTTGATGCTCTTGCAACAGCTGTCTATTTGATCAATAGACATCCTACTCTCAAACTTCAAAATCTTACTCCCTATGAGGTCTTATTCAAACATAAACCTGATTATACACTCTTGAGATCCTTTGGATGTAGATGCTATCCTTGGCTCAAACCATACACCACTAATAAACTTCAACCTCGATCTCTGTCCTGTGTCTTTCTTGGTTATCAACCTTCCATCAAAGGTTATAGGTGTCTTGATCCCATCACAGGTAAAGTCTATACTTCCAGACATGTGGTTTTTGATGAGTCTTACTTTCCCTTTCAGACTTCTTCCCCACTGTCTTCATCTGTCACTACTGCATCTCTCCAGCAGTTCTTCTGGTCTTCACCTTTCTCTTCCTCTTCCTCTGCACCTACTCCAGCAGCTCACACATTTTCAGCTGCTAAAACTACTCCAGCAGCTCATTCATTTCCAGCAGTTCCAGCAGCTGCCACTACTCCAGCAGCTCATTCATTTACAGCAGTTCCAGCAACTGCCACTACTCCAGCAGCTCACACAATTTCAGCAGTTCCAGCATCTGCAACTCCTCCAGCAGCTCAAACAATTCCAGCAGCTAACACTATTTCCTCTTCTCCTGTTGTTACTCACTCAGGAGCTCACTCAGGAGCTCAACTAATACCTGTATCTTCCAATTCTGTTCCTTTTCTATCTGCTGTCCCTTCTGATCAGATTGCAATTTCCAAAATCTCTATTGCTCTTCCCTCTATTTCTTCCAATACTCATCCCATGATTACCAGATCCAAATCCACCTCTTCTCATACTGCTTGTCTTTCTTCTTTCTCTCCTCAGTCTGAACCACAAACTTTTCAGCAAGCAAAATCTTCTTCTGTTTGGCAAACTGCTATGCTTGAAGAATTTCAAGCCTTACAAACACAAGGTACTTGGTCTTTAGTTGATCTTCCATCTGGCAAACAAGCAATAGGCTGCAAATGGGTTTATAGAATCAAGAAAAATTCCGATGGTTCTATAGCCAGATACAAGGCACGATTAGTTGCCAAGGGCTTTCTTCAAACTGAAGGGGTGGACTATCATGAGACTTTTAGTCCTGTGGCTAAACAACCTACTATCCGAATTTTGTTATGCCTGGCTCTACATTTTGATTGGCCCATCAAGCAGCTTGACATATCTAATGCATTTCTTCATGGTGTTCTTGAAGAAGAAGTTTATATGGTCCAACCTCAAGGCTTTGTTCACCAAATCACTCTCAGCTTGTTTGCAAGTTACACAAGGCTCTTTATGGTTTAAAGCAAGCTCCTCGAGCTTGGTTCTCTACCTTCTCCACTTTTCTTCTCACTCATCAATTTGTTCAAAGCCATTGTGACTCTTCTCTTTTTATTAAGAAGACTTCTACTGCTATTACCATTCTCCTCATCTATGTAGATGACATTCTTCTCACCGGAAGTGATCCACTTTACATTACCTCTCTCATTACACATATGCATACAACCTTTTCCATGAAGGAGCTTGGCTTTGTTAATTATTTCTTGGGTATATCTGTCATAAAAGATGCCTCTGGTTATGTGCTTTCTCAGCAAAAATATGCCTCAGATTTATTGGCCAAGGCTGGTATGAGTGACTGCAAACCTTACTCTTCTCCCATGGCTACTAAGTCCTCTTCTCATGCTCTTACTGCAGCAGGTGATTCTCTTTTTTCTCAACCAGCTTTGTACCGCAGTTTGGTTGGTGCTCTTCAGTATCTTACCCTTACTCGACCTGATTTAGCCTTTGTGGTTAATCATCTTTGTCAATTCATGCACTCTCCTATGACTAGCCATTTTACCTCAGTCAAACGATTACTAAGGTATCTTAAAGGTACCTTATCGTATGGTCTCCATTTCACTTCGGGCCCTCTTCTTCTCAATGCATATTCAGATTCAGATTGGGCAGGAAATGTTCTTGATCGCCGGTCCACTACTGGTTACTGTGTCTATCTTGGTCCTAATCTTATCTCTTGGTCTGCAAAGAAGCAACCTACTGTGTCTCGCTCATCTTCTGAGGCTGAATATAGAGCTTTAGCACAAACCTCAGCTGATCTTAGTTGGATTGGAATGTTGCTTGCTGATCTTCATATTTCTGTTCCGGTGCCTACTCTCTGGTGTGACAACTTATCTGCCATAGCTATGAGTAACAACCCTGTATTTCATGCCCGTACTAAACACATCGAGGTTGATTATCACTTTGTTCGCAAACGGGTTGCCTCAAGAAACTTCATATCTGTCATATCCCTACTTCAGATCAAGTTGTTGATATCTTTACTAAACCACTGTCTGTTGCTCGATTTCAATATCTTCAGCTCAAGCTCAATGTCCTTCCCAGTCGTCCCTTGAGCTTGCAGGGGTATGATAAGCCACAGACACAGCCAGCACAGTCATTAACAGATACAAAGCATGAGCATGCTGCAACATAGCAGCAGTTCCTTAGCATCACAGCAGCAGAGCATCACAGCAGCAGTTCTATAGCATTAAGCCACACGTGTGTAATATCCAGCTGTATAATATCCAGTTGTATAGTATAGGTTGTTAAGTCTGTTAGAAATTAACTGTCCAGAGTTAACTATAGTTTAGTAGTTAGAATCAAGGTTAGGTAGTTATGGTTAAATCACTGAAGTGTATAAATATATTTACTCTGTTACTGCTGTAATTCATTGAATACAAAAATATATTCATTCTCTTTAATATAAATATAAATAAGAAATTTTCCAAATATCCATTTATTTTGACACACAAAATAAATATAACTATCATTTATAGATTTTCAGTCTCCTTTAAAAAAAATCCCCAAATTCTAAGTTTTCTTACCAAAATTATATAACTCAAATCTTTTGAAAGAAAACTTTCTAAAATCATCTTTTCTTCAATCAACGAAGATTAAAACCCATAAGACCATTTTAAAAGAACAAGAGACAAACCCACTATTAAAATCACTCAACTTCTTGAATCAACAATCAATTTTCAAAGCTATCGAAAAATGATTTCAAAAATCATATAGATCTTGCAAAAATATATATATAACTCTAAGAAAATCCCTACCTCAAGTTTTGAAGAAGAAATGAGATGAAACCCCCAAAATCAATGGTGTTGAAACTCGATCTTTACCGCACACAACGAAGCCCTCGAGAAGTTAACCAACTTTGATGAAGAACTTATGGCAGAACTCTAATGAATCTTGAGAAATCAAGATTTTGATCCAATTTGGCGTAGGAAAATGTAAAGAGAAGGGAGAGGAAAGGGTTTTTAGAGAGAGAGAGAGAGATATACAAAAGTGATCTGAAATATCAGATTCACGAACTGATATAACATGGTCCACTCAAGCGTGGAAAGCCCCGCTCGAGCGTCAAATACACTTTCTTAGTACTTTTGCAGACAAGTCAAACTTTTGGAACCAAACATTCTCCGTTCGAGCGCATAAACGGCCACTCGAGCGGACAAGCAACTTCTAATGCATTTTACATTTTTGCTTCGGGGGCTTAACCCCACTAGGGCGCTGCCCTAGGACCTGCCAAGGGGCGCTGCCCCAGCTATATTCCTGACATACTCAGTGAAGTGGCAAAACTGGGATCGCTACAATAACACTATTCATATTTTTTAAATATCAATTTTGTCCTCAAGCCCCTTTGCTTTTAAATTTATATACCAATTTTATCCTTTTTTGTATTTTTTGTTATATGTTATATGTTATAAAATAAAAATAACTTTTAATATGTACATCTAAATTTTATAAATTTGCTATCATTAAAAATATTAAAATTATATCTTTAAAATGAGTCTAATATTAAAAATATTAACATGCTCTGCATCCATTTCTTCTTAAGAAGCTTTGCAATCATTTCTTTTGTTGTCTGAGGGTTTGGTTTTTCAATAAAATAATAGATGGTAAGTAAAAGAGATGGAGGGAAAATTGATTATTGATTTTGGAGGGAAATATTTAGAGAAGAAAATGAAGGTTTGTGGTTAGAGTTTGAATGAATAGTTACATACTCTATATTTACTTTTTGAATAAAAAAAATTTATTTCCATCCTCTTGGTGAGAGGATTGGGTTGGAGATAAGAGCTAATGAGTTGAAGTTTTCTAAAAAGATTAAGGATAAATTGCATTGATATCTCTTGAAGATTAGAGAAAATATAAAAACAATCCCATAATTTTGACATAATTGTACTAGTCACCTTGTTAGTAAGGTTAAAAAGACCGAAGCTAATATAAATGGTATGAAAATACAAATATAAATAAAGTAATATATATATATATATATATATACATACTTTAGTATAAAAGATATGATAATATTATTTTTTCATTCATATGATTAACGAATTATTGATAAAAAATGGACTAAATGTTATGTCACTTCAACAAATACAAGTTTTAGGGACCAAACTTGTCTCAAAAAGTGAAATTTTGTTACAAAAAATTTGGGACCAATTTTTGTCATCACGAGAATAGTTGTTAAAAGATCATCCTAAAAAGTCAAAATAAAAGTTTTTAGCAACAAAATTTTCAAAAAAATCACTAAATAATAAATGAACTTTTAAAGAAAAAATAATTTAATCCCCAAATGATTTATTTCTTGAGACAAAAATTTTGATCCCAAAAGAATAATAATCCATCACTAAATATATAATTTTGTTGCTAAAAATATAATAACACTTTTAAAGGGAGTTTGAGATGATATAAATAAGTATATTTTTAAATTTTTTATGAAAATTTGTATAAAAAATAGAAAAGTAATATGATTAAAAAAATATGCTAATATAAAAGATGTCAAATAATGCCTTAATTTATTATAAGACAAAATAAATTAAAATATTACATCTAAATTATTATGAAAAGATGTTACATCTAAACGTTGGTTTGAGATATTCTAAATAAGTATATTTTTTGACTTTTTATAAAAAGATGTGTAGAAAAATAGAAAGGAGATGTGATTGATGTAATTCAAATAAGTGCACTGATACAAAAAAAGTGCACTTATAGAGTTTAACCCAAACAAGGCTTAATTAGTCCCTAAAAAGTGATTTTATCTTTCAATTTTTTTGTCACTTAAACCTTAATTTGTTGTAGTGTGTGAATTAAAATATTAAAAAAACTCAATATAATTATGCTAAAATTATAGAGTTTAATGTATTTTTTTCAAACCCTCATGAGAAGGTAGTATAATTTACTCAAATATTAATTAAAGAATTTCAATTTTTTGATTAAAAATTTAATTTCAAGACTCTATGATTACATATAATTAAGGTCTCGTTTGCCAATTCATTATTTTAGCCTAAAAATCAAAAAATCACTAAAAAAAAAAAACTAAAAAGTCAACAACTTATACCAAAAAGTCAAAATTTTTATTTTTTCTTCACTTTTTTGCACATCTTTTCGTAAAAAATCAAAAAATCATTCCAAACATACTAATTTTTTTATCTTATATTTTAACCAAAAAACTAAAAAATTACTAAAATATTCTGTTCCTAAACGAAGCTTACATGATCATTTCGTATAATAAAGATTAAATTGTTAAAAAAATAAACATATACATTGCAAAATATCTTTTGGAATATAACATTTTAATATTTTAATTATAAAAGATAACATTAGGCTGATTAAAATAACACCGGAAGATGCTAGAAATGATCTAAAAATATTATCATCACTAAAAGAAATATGCTTAAGTTAGTGCTATGCTTTTCGTCAATAGGACAAGACTCGTTCCGTTTATTACACTCCGTCTGTGACAGTAGCGTGCCATCAACGCTCGAATAAATCCACATCTACGGCTTTCTATTTCGCGTGTGCAATGAGTTTTTAAAAGACTTCATGTGCCGTTTGTCAATTGGTTGGATTTTTTTTTTTTTGGGGTTAAATTAGTGAGTAATGATATATCCTTTTAATTTTAAAATTTTAATTGAATTTTAATGATGTGACAGACAAACTTTTTAACTAAATAATTAAAAAATCAAAAAACCAAAATACTAACCACCTTTCCAAACGAAGCCTGAACCATATTTACTCGTTATGGGTTGTGTTGGAGACAAGCGTGAAGCATGGTCTGGTGAGTCTGCTTCCATTTAACTTGGATATATTTCAAGGTGGACTAATATTACAATGATTATATTTTTTACTATATTTTATATATATATATATATATTATGTGTAGTATATCAAATGAAATGTATAATGTGATATAAAAATAGTTATTGTAACATTACTCTTTGTTTGTTTGTAGTATTAAAAGGAATTAGAAGTGGATAGAATATGCAAGACAAATTGAATTTTTAATCTAGTGTTTGATTGCAGGATAAAGATGAAGTGATTGGAGGTGAAGAACATGTGAATTCTGTACTACACCTATTTGTTTTGCATGGTTATTAAAATTTTGGATAATTTTGATACTAGAGGATTAAATAAAGGAAATGGAGATTAAATAATACTATAAGTATATATTGTAGCATTAGAAAGATTAAATAACATTAAATAATACCATAAGTATTGTAATATTAGATTTCTCCAGGTTATTTTTTTTTTCTTTATCCAATAATCAAAAATAATTATATCCTTTTTGGGCCAAATATGAGGCTCACTCATTTTCTCCATCATTTATTTCATTTATTATTTCATGGTATACTTATCCTCATAATCCTACCATAGAACTTATCCTTTATAATTTTATTAATAATCACATGGTATATAATCTCATAAAACATAGTCACTAGCTTTTAAGAATAAATTTTGGTGCGAGAATTTTCTTAAATCCTAAAAATTCCTTTTACTTTTTTATTTTTTTATTTTTATAGAATTTCCTACCTGGAGAAAGGGAGATGATGATGGTTCCCTGCCTCTCCAATCTTCTTCTTGCTTTCTCCGATCCTTCTTTAGATTTGGTTCTTAATCTAGATTTTATGTTTGACTTACCAATCTGGCTATCACAGTCTTATCTTATCTACTATTGAGTCCAAAAGTTTAAGATCTAGTTTCAGATCTTCTCACAATCCGAATGCCGACATTAGATAACGCATTTGTTTTATACTAGGTGACCGCCTCAACTTTAATGTTCTATCTTTACTAGCAGCTGTGTGGTCTTCAAATTCCAAGTTGAAGGCTACGGAGTATTGAAGTTTTGAATGAGTTTGGTAGTGACATGGATTTATTTTTTTCCCTATTTGATTTTTTTAATTTTTACTTTGTTTATGTAATTATCATTCTTGCATGAAGGTTTATTTTTCTCATTTGTAGAAATTTTTCGCGTCTTCTATGAATACTTGGATTCTTCATTTTATGGAAGTTATTTATCTCCTTTTGAGATCTTATGATACTTTTATATTAGAATAATCTAATTTTTTCTAAATTTTGCAATGAATTTTTTATTTCCCATTTAAAAAAATTGGTGGTGAAGTGGAATTTGTTGGAAATGGTTATAAAATTCTGGTTAAAACCAGAATTTTTTCCTAAGTTTGGTCTAATTTTTAGGTGGGCCTCGTGCATCGATTTACACGGGTCAAAGTGGTAACGCGTTCTATGCCGCGTTGTGATTCACGTGGTATATTTGGTTGCTTAAAACCATTACCGAGTGAATGGGAAATTGAAGCCAAAGTAAGCTCCATGGAAATGGAGTTTTGGTGGAAATTCCTTAAAGGTTAAATAAAGCTTGTCCCACATTGATTTGGTGGGAGGTTTTGAAAGGGTTTATAAGGCATGGGTTTGGTACTTGGGGTGTGCCCCAAGGGGTACCCATGTGTTTTAGAGGGAGAGGTTATGGGCAAAATGGGCTAGACCCATTGGACTCAAAAACCACCACACGCGCGCCGCCGCCGTCCGGTCGGTGGGTCGGGCTGGGTCGGGCTGGGCGCGGGCGCGTGGTATGAGGTTGGGTTGGGCTTGTTCGGCCCAATACTAATCTTTTGGGCCAAAAACATTTGAATTTAATTCAAATAAACTGGTTTGGATTTTTTGTTCATCCAAACAGGGCCCTTCCCGTTTTCAAACAGAATTAAACTGGTCCGGTTTTTCCTGTTCATCCAAACAGGGCCCTTCCCAGAATTAAATTGGTTTGGATTTAATGTTCATCCAAACAGAGCCCTTCCCGTTTTTTATCTGTTTGAATGGTTAACCCAACAGATTCAATCTGTTTGAATTTAAACCCAACAGGTTTCATACCTGTTCAATTCAAAACCAAGAGCCACCTTTACATCTATAAATAGACTAGCCTCCCATTTGGATTTTCACTCCAATTTTCGTACTCCATCCTCTCTATAATTCTCTCTGCATTTTGCTGCATTTTTATTCTGAAAGAAAGAGTGTAAACACTTAGTGTGTTCGTAAGGCAAACAATTTGTAGTGCTGCTATTGTTTGTGGTAAGATCATTTCATCCTGGGAGATAGACGTCCAGATTCTGAAAGCACCGTGGAGAGGACGAATCTGTCTTAAGGACACAGTGTTAAACACTGGACTTGATCAGAAAAGTAATTCAAAGAAATTAACCAAGTAAGTTGTTTAATTTTATTCTGTTTTTAAATTTGTTTATTTAATCAGATTTTAATTTTGTTTTTGTAACAAAATAAAATCTGTTATTTATTTATTTATTTTTATTTCGAGTTTGATTTTTGTAATCAAACATATTCTCTCATTTTCTTTATTTCTTTAATTCTAATTGTTGTTTTTACACAATAGAATTAAAATCTTTTAAATACAGTAAAGATTGCCTAACAGAATTTTGGTCACATTGAATAGAGGGTGGTACATTCATTTCAATTAGGGATGCAACTCGGGCGGGTTCAATCGGGTTGGGAGGTTGTCCAAGCCCAGCCCAAGTTGTGCTGAGATCTACCTAGGCCCGCCCAAGCCCGAATTGTAACCCGAGGTTGCCTGCCCAAGTTCGACTCAAGTTAAACCCCAATTGCCCGAATTGTAATTTTTTTTTTTTTTTTTGCAGCTATATTATTAAATTATTAAAATTTAATTCTATTTACATTTTTTTATATATAGAAAATCATTAATACCATTAAAACAAATAATTTATATAATGTAAGAAAGATGCCGCTATAGTTAGGGGTGGGCAACGGTTTATCTGAACCGCTCAAACCGCCCAACCCGCATATAAATGGGCGGTTTCGCAAATATAATGCAGGCGGATGTGGTTTGAAATATGACAAATTTGCGGGTTGCGGACGGGTCGCGGGTTAAACCCGCAACCCGCAAAAATCGCCCGCACTTTAATTATTATTATTATTATTATTTTTTATATACCAACTATGTAACTTTAACAAGAGCACCATTATGTTCTCTATGACACTAGGATCTTTATTTTTAAGTATTTCTCAACTTTCTTAATGCCGTAGAATTATCAAGTCTTAAACTTAATTTTTTATATGATTTTCATTGGTGACTCATCTACGTTTTCCTAATAAAATTTTCCTTCTGATGGTCGATGAAACTTCTAATTTGATTATTGATTACTGAATTGACAATTCTAATTGAGTACAACCTTTAATGTATTGATATACATTTTTCTCATGGCAAAAATACTAGTGTAGGGTCTCTTTGTTTTGGGTACTTTCATTTAATGCATTGATATTCAATTTTTATTTGTAAACTCATCAAAAAATTGTTGTCAAATGATCACAAATATATAAAATGAATCTAATGCCTAAATTCGATGGAAAAAAAAAAAAAACTCAAAAATTATTTTTTAAAGAAAAAATGTAAACCGCAAATCGCCCGCACATCTACAAACCCTACCCGCACAAACCGCAAACTGCACTGCGGGCGGTTGCGGGTTGACTTTTTCCCAAACCACATAGATGCGGGCGGGTCAAAACCGAACCGCAAACCGCACAAAACCGATCCGCGAACACCCCTAGCTATAGTAGTCTTTACAATTTATGAGTAAAAATAAAAATAAAAAGTAAGATTTTATGTTATTTGTATATAAAATATATATTCAATATGATTTAATAATTTAAATTACTTTAATATCATGTAATGACATAATTCGGGTTTCAGGTTGCTCGGATTGTTTGATGTCTTTGCCCAAGCCTGTCCAAATTTAATTCGGGCTTTTGAATTTTTATCCAAGCCCGTATTGAATTTAAAAATATCTTGTTCAAATCCTAAAAAAATTCGGGTTAGATTTGGGTTGCTTGGGTTGAGTCCGCCCAAGTTGCACCCCTAATTTCAATAGCTGGGTAGGGTCAAATTCGTAAATTCCATCGGAAAGGTGAAATCATGCATATTTACGTTGACCAACAATGATTTAGACCACTAAAAAATACACCACTAATAGCACTAATATATTGAGAATGGTAAAAAAAAAAAAAAATAAAATAAAAACACGGCATAGAAAATGAACGGGGCCCACTGCCACATCATTAGTACTCTCTTTAGTGATCCCTTTTTAGTGCTTCCAAACATGTTTCTTACATTGACATATCATGGTTAACCTCGTCAAGTTCGTGGTTAGTTATGCGGAAGGCTATTGTTGTAACTTCACGCATGACACAGCAACAACCACCCTTTCTGTTGGGGAGCATCTATTTACACACACCACTCTCTCTCTATACACATCCTTCACACACAACTTCCCAACACACTCTCTCATTAAGTGTGTGGGAAGAGGGGATATGGCGTGTGCATATAGAAGCTCCCTTTCTGTTGTCAACCTCCAGCTTTACCCTACCTAAAAAACAAAAATAAAATAAAAATAAAAATAAAACTCAGACTTTACCATTATGACTTTTGGGACAACAACAATATGCGAATGGGATATTTTATATATATATATATATGTGGGAAATTCCAACCTACACCTAGGGGTAAGTACGGTTCAAATTGATTTGGATTAAGGTAAAATTAGGATCAATTCGTTATTTACGGTTCTTGAAAAATTAGAACTAATCCAATCTATTTATATTGTGGAACCAATCTATTTAAACACGGATTGGTTTAGGACCACAGATTCACATAATTAAATAACAAAAAATAAAATAAAATATAAAATATTTTAATTTGATAAAAATATAAACATAACATCATATTAGTTCCACAATTGCCACATGTATTTCCATAATAACGACATACTATTTTATAATTTAAATAATAACAAGAAAATTGGTTCCACCATAAGTATTTAGACCATTACAAATTAAAATTAAAAACTAACAAACAAAAACAATAAAAGAAGATATTACGCAAGTTTAAGTTTGGGTTTAGGTTTTATATAAAATAAGAGAAGATACTATGCAGGAGGGTGTATAATATAAATATAAGCTATTTATATACGGTTCGGATCGATTCCAATCCGGAACCGATCCGTGGATTACGAATTTTTAATTTTTTAATCTGGAACCGAATTATGGATACAAAAACAATCCAAACTTACAAAATTAGACTGAATCGAATCGGATTACGAATTTCACGGATTCCTTACTCAACTCTACGTACACCTACTTTCATCATGTACCTTTTAATTTTATTTATTTTTTAATTATAATATTATTTTAATTATAATTCTTGAATTCTTGAATTTTATTTTATGTTATGTTTAATTACAACATTTTATTTATTTATTATAACTTATGCCAATCTTTTTTTTAGTTATAAGATACATAGGGTGGACACTTTTAAATGTGTACATAATGTTTTTATATCTATATATATATAAACCGTTTTACTGCTTGAGATTCGTCTTTTTTCTTTTCTTTTCTTTTTTTTTTTTGAATAATTTACTAATGATGACCTATATGTTGAGTGAAAGATTTTTTTGTAATTATACAAACATTATTGGTCAATTATGAAACATAAATCTTTTATTTGTTAACAAATTACAAATACACGTATAAAGTTTGTTTAAAATATGAATCGGTCCTATAATATTAGAAATTACAAGTATCGTTTATTATAAATTTTAATTTAATACAATACTTGGGAAAAAAAACTATTCTCTTATGCAATAATAAATTATAAAAATTATTTATTGAAAAATATTTCTCATATAATTAAAAACTGTTAATTGAGTTAATGATTTATTTATTAACAAAATAGTTAATTGAAAAATATTTTTCATAGCATTAAAAATTATTAATTTACTTAACGATTTACTTATTAATAAAATTGGTCATTTATTATGCGAGGATGATTTATGTATTAAGAAAATTAGTTATTTGTATATATATATTTTCTTCTACTTATTTATTAGTTCAGTGAATTATCTTAGTAGTTTTTTTAGATGTAAGAATTATCTTAGTATTTGTATTATATTTATTTATTGAGAAAAATTATATAATTTTTTTTTATGAATTCAGAAGAAATGTTAAAAAATTATAAATTCATCAAAAATAATATAATAATAGAATTTCAATCTACAATATTTGATATATAACAAATTAAAAAATAATACACATCATACTATATAATTCTATCATATATATAATGATTTATTCTATTCAATTTTATAAAAGAATATGTTAATTTTTAAAAATTATCAAAATATCAAGTTAAAATATACTGTAATAATAACTCGTGTCTTATCCATGTCTTTTTAAACTAATATATATATATAGGGCCGTGCTAGATCCCCGAATTTGGGACCCCCCTAATCCTCCGAAAATTGCAAACAGAAGTTTAGGGGCATTTTTAGGGGGACAAATTATTTTCTATATATATATATATATATATGTTGGAACTGGTATCTGTTTGGCGGATTACTCTATAAGACATTTCTCCATTGATCCTCTCTCCAACCTCCTCTTCTTCTAATTGGCGCCTCTCAAACAACAAAATCTTTATCCTCCGCACCTTCATACTGTTTCGTTCCCACTGCTATCCATACATAGACTGATGGCAGAACCTCCCCAAATTGATCGATTTCCCGAGTGCAGTCGCGAAGAAGACGCCGGAGCAGCTTTCGTCTTAGAATCAAAAGGTACTCCAAACAAACAAATTCACAATCTCAATCTCTCTATGTATATGTGTGTATAAATTAACAATATGTTTGGTTGAGAAATTTGAAAAGAAAAGTTAAAAAACATAAATAAAATGTAAATAAAATATATATACATTTCAAACAACTTTTCTCTTTTTCTTTCTAAATTCCTCTTCAAATTTTCTTTCTAAATTCATTTTCAAATCTCCTAACCAAATTCAGCAACGTAAATGTAATGATAGTATTAATTTACGACGGAAATAAACAGGGCAGTGGTGGCACGCGGGGTTTCATCTGACGACGGCGATAGTAGGGCCGACGATACTGACGCTACCCTACGCATTCAGGGGGTTGGGGTGGGGGCTAGGGTTCTTGTGCTTGACTGTAATGGGAGTGGTGACTTTTTACTCTTATTACCTCATGTCTCTCGTGCTCGAACACTGCGAGAAGGACGGTCGCCGTCATATCCGCTTCCGTGAGCTCGCCGCCGACGTTCTAGGTAATCAAAACCCCTCCCTTACTCGCCCCTTTTCAATTCAGTTTCTTTCTGTGTTTTCGACTCGATCTGTTTTGTAGAAATTATCTGGTAGAGTAAAACGAATATCAGACACCGTAAATTCATGCGATATGTGGGGTTATCACATGGTCGGAAAAAGTTTTAGTCGCTCTCTAACTTTTTCAAAGTTTAGACAACGGAATAGAGTTGAATTGGTAAGTTAGGTCGAGTCAACCTTCTTTATTGCGTTAAGTAAAGTAGGATGTGGTGATAAGTCAGTTCATGCTTGTATGTCTGCTTTCTCCCCAATCATTCTTTCCACTAATTTAGGAACACTAATAAGGTAAAAATTTTAAAAAATAAAAATAAAAATGTAAGACCAAAGCATCACATCAATAAATGGAGCCCACCCCTAGAGATCCTTTAGAACTCATAATTTAGAGCGCCCAAACATTTTTCCTACTTTCTAGTGATATAGAGGTCTAACAGTAAGAGCTATGTCTGAGTTTTAGTGATAAGAGAAGAAAATGAGCGAGAGCACTAATTAGTGCTATCACTAATGATTTTGCAGTGAGTCCCACCCACTACCACAGTATTATTGTACCTGTTTTTTTATTTTTTATTTTTTTTAAATGGATGTCAACTCATTAATGCTAGTTTAGAGCACCACTTTTAGTGGTCTCTATCATTACTGTAAAAAAAAGTCAAAATATTATATCAGCATGTGAAATCCATCATTAGAGTTTTATTAGAACTCTCAATTAAAACTCTCTAACATTATTGGTGGAATTTAATACCCAATCCCAAAATAGAAAGATAGAGGAAAACATACTGGTATTGGTTATTAGCTGTTAAGAGTTTGGTTAGTATTTATTTAGTGCCAAATTAATAATTTAAAATTAGAATTATTTACCTAAAAATTTTATTTACAAATATTATAGTAGCTCAGGTCTTATCTATGATTTTTTGAACTAATAATTCTATTTTGTAAAACTAAGAATATTATCAGTTTTTCCCAATTTTTAAAACTAAGAATATTATCAATTCTGTATAGTAATGTTTTAAATAATTGTTTCACTAACTGATAAAAAAAAAAAATAGAGTATGAGATTAAACGTTTTTGACCTTCTACTTATTGGTTTGATTCAAATATTCAATGATGCCGATAACATTATCAGTTTTTTCATTTTTAAGGTTTTCTTTTTCTCCCAGTTTTGCACATCAATGTTCCATCATCATGCTCCTTTATAGACAGAAAATTTTCAATTTTGCACAAAAAAATATTTCAATTTTTCAATTTTTTCAAAAAAAAAAACATGATTATTTTATTTTATTTTTTGCACTTAATTTTTTTTTTTTTTTTTTTTTAGTTTTTTCAATTTGAAAGTTGATATTTGAAAGTTTTGAAAATCAAAATAAATGTCAAATCATCATGTTCCTTTATAGATAATAATAAATAATGAACAATTATTGTTTGAAGGGCAATTTCGACTATCAAAAATTTAATGAGACTTGAAGGTTCAAAAAATCTTAATTAGAACTTAATGGAATATAAATTCATAAATTAAAACTTGTGTATAAATACCTCAAAATTAAAGCGGTTGTTTTTTTGATTAAATAATTAAAGCGGTTGTGTTGCTTCTTACAACTAGACATAGAAAATAGTGTGACCTATTTCATTTATGTCTATGAGTAAAATGTGCAAGTAAAAATTTAGTGTAATGGCGCTAACGTGATATCACTAACTCATAATAAAATCCTATCATATGAAAGGTAAATATCCTAATTTTTAGGTGTCACATATAAATGGAGGGTAAGAAATAAAAAAATAATTAGATGTTGTATTAAAGGCAATGAAATGAGTGTTCTTAATTTTTACTTTCTAATTATCGAGTAAAACTTTAATATAATAGTGATATCATATTATCATTAACACGTGATATCACCAATTAAACATAAAACACCACATAGTTGGGTAAACCCACTACATAAATTATATTTATGATAAATATAACTACTTATTCAACTCAACTCTCAAACACACACATGTGCATAGTGGAATCGGCAACTCAGCCTTTCGGGTAGGGTATGCACTTGAGCACCCTAAAAAATAATTTTATATAATAAATTAATATATATATATGTTAAAATTATTTATTCTCTAAGTTTGAATATCCTATCTCATTCCATTGAACACCTAACTCACTCAATTCACTTGGTTGAAAACCCAATTCATAACCTACGGACTCTTAAAACAACGATGTTAAGATTATCATATTTTTTTTACCATAATTTGCTTATTACCTTACATGTCAAACATCATGTTTAATGAAAATCATCACTCATGCTTGTTAATGATATAATATTAACTCATGAGATGATAAATAAAATATGATAAAAAAATATGGTCATTACCATTCTTAATTATATATATATATGGTTTCAGTTTATATAGATCGTTCTTTGTTTTTGTTTATCCTCTCTAGTAATATAATTTTTTAGACAATAATCCATTATAAAGTATATATCCATGTATTTTATTGCTTGTCTCAAATCTTATGCCTATTTATGTTCACATATTGACCAATTAAAAACTTATTTTATAACTTACTGCACAAATTAACCATAAAGAAATTAGACTCTACGAGGAAAAAAAAAATCTCATTTTATCATGCTAGTGATAAATATAAAATATATTTATGTAAATTTGTGTATTCTCATTTTGTTTTTTGAAACAATGATATCAATATATTAAAATTTATTTATTTATTTATTTTTTGTGTGTGTGATTTGAAAAGTCTTAAAAAGTTTAAATTTTTGAATGTCTACGATGAAAAGTATTTCTAAGTCGCCACTATAGTGGGGTACATTATACTTACATGGAATGTTATAATTGGATGGTGTTATGGTGATACCACGTCATCATTAACACGTGGTATCACCATTGCAATTAATTTTTTCTCCTTATTATTAGCTTTCGGTATGCAAGAAGCTGCTTTTGAACTTATAATAATGTGCGCTTTTGTTTTCACTTAGGATCTGGGGGGATGTTTTATCTTGTAATATTCATCCAGACGGCAATCAACACTGGCATTGGAATAGGAGCTATCTTGCTTGCAGGTGAATGCCTCCAGGTACTGTTTTTCTTACTCTGCGTCTGAAATTGCAACAACTGAAGAAATACAATGCACACAATTGCCATTGTTTCTACCCTAAAGTCGACCAACGTTCTTAGCTCTAACCACAAGTTGTATTTGAGCTTTATTCATTACATAAACTTGGTCTTGGTTATTAGATAAAATTTTGATAGTATGGGAGATAATAGTTGCATTCCGAAACGCAGATATGGTTGAAAAATCTGTGATCCTGTAAAGTTGAGCTTGGTAGCAATTTATCATCATTTACAATCCCATTTTCTTTAGTAGTTTCATGGTTCAACTATATGTACGAATAACAGTGGGAAGGTAGTCCTTTCAACAATAATTAATAAACGATTAAACATATGAACTTCAAGATTTCCTTAAACAGGAATTCTTTGGGAATATATAAGCAAGAAGTATAGGCACAAATAGCAGAAATGTAAACCAGGATAACTATGTTTTGCATGCTTTGTGTATTATTTTAGTGATTCTGATTTTTCTCCTTCATGTCTGTACAAGATTATGTACTCAAACCTTTCCCCCAATGGGTCCCTGAAATTGTACGAGTTCATAGCGATGGTGACGGTAGTGATGATAGTTCTTTCCCAACTTCCAACCTTCCACTCCCTCAGACACGTTAACCTGGTTTCACTTCTCCTCAGCTTGGGCTACACTTTGCTTGTCGTTGGTGCTTCTATTCATGCAGGTAAATTCATCCATCTTTCAATAGAAATAACCCATTTTTCATGTTAAGAAGGAAGTTTCAAGAGTAAAGCAAAGAGCATTACATATAGAATTCTTGTGGCTGAAGATTTGAATTTCATGCGAATACATGAGAATGTTAACTATAGAGGATGTGCGTTGTGTGCATGTCTCCTCAAATGAGTATTAAAATTGCAGGAGTGACGTCTACTTTAAACTCAAGCCTAGTTTGAAACTTTCGACTTTTAAATTCAACCCACATTTTGCATATTTCTGGCTCTGTCACCAAACATGAAGAATCATGGATTGGTTTCGTGTGGCACTAAGACTATATTCATATGTTAAGGACTAGATTTCACTTCATGTGTATCCAAAGTCATTCATGAGAGGAAGGATGCAGGAAGAAAAAAAGAGGAAGTAACTGAACAATTGTTGGGGGGGGGGGGGGGGGGGGAAGGAAAGAGACGACAAAACAGAGGAATTCAATCTATGAACTACCATCTAATTAAGCTACACCAAAATGGAAGATTAGGATCTCTGTCATTGTAGTTGTGCACATGTGAACAACTCATTGCAGGCCTGCAGGCCCAAGATGGACCCTTGTTGATTGGGATTCAATTTTGGATTGAAGAGACTAGTTAAATCAATGGCATGATTAGAATCTATGAATAAAGGGAGGAATTATTGGGACTTTAACTTGTAATTGTTGGCTAGTGTGTGGAGAACAAGCAGATGTATATTTAAAGACTACCATCTAATTAAGCTACGCCAAAATGGAAGATTAGGATCTCTGTCATTGCAGTTGTGCACATGTGAACAACTCATTGCAGGCCTACAGGCCCAAGATGGACCCTTGTTGATTGGGATTCAATTTTGGATTGAAGAGACTAATTAAATCAATGGCATGATTAGAATCTATGAATAAAGGGAGGAATTATTGGGACTTCAACTTGTAATTGTTGGCTAGCGTGTGGAGAACAAGCAGATGTATATTTAAAGACTTAACCTTGTGTTAGTGATGATAAAGTTTCTTAATCCAGCAAGTTGGATTGAATTTTGAATTTTTTTCTTTTTTGAAATTTCAATGTTTGTGGTGATTTTTAATCGTCAACCTCCTTCAAGATCCATGGATCATACATGGCATTCCACAACTAATTCTGCAAAGATGATATCATATTCATGTCAGCACAATCGTGTTCAATAATTACACTAAAATTTACATGCCAGTTTAGTACATTTTGGTTGTAGATTTGTGAGGTAATGATATCAATGCATCCATTCCAATGTATGTCCTGCAGGTACCTCAAAAAATGCCCCGCCAAGGGACTATTCTCTAGAAAAGTCAGAGTCATCAAGGATTTTCAGTGCCTTCACTTCTATCTCCATAATAGCTGCTATTTTTGGGAATGGGATACTACCAGAAATACAAGTAATTTAATTTCCTCGATCAATTTTATGTTCATATCTTGGAGACTATTAATGATTACATTATAAATTTTGGAGACTATCAATCACAGAATTCATATGACAACAGTATTTTCTTGATTTACATTTTATTATTTGAAATCCTGCCATGTCAACACTACAGGCAACTCTGGCTCCACCAGTCACCGGGAAGATGCTGAAAGGCCTTTTGATGTGTTACTCTGTAATTTTCGTTACTTTCTACTCTGCTGCAGTGTCTGGATACTGGGTTTTTGGGAACAAATCCAACTCTAATATTCTCAAGAGCTTAATGCCTGATAATGGACCTTCTTTGGCTCCAACATGGGTTTTAGGCCTAGCAATTGTCTTTGTTCTCCTTCAACTCTTTGCCATCGGGCTGGTAAGCTCATATGTTTTTTCACCAAAAAGAATGTTTTCATCATGATTTATTTGTAAATTGAAGAAAGCTTTTACAGGTTATATTGCGGTAATATTTTTCAACTATTAACACAGGTTTATTCTCAAGTGGCATTTGAGATCATGGAAAAGAAATCGGCTGACGTGAAGCAAGGGCTGTTCTCCAAAAGAAACTTAGTCCCAAGACTAATTCTCCGGACTCTGTACATGATATTCTGTGGTTTTTTTGCAGCAATGCTACCATTTTTTGGGGACATTAATGGTGTAGTAGGGGCTATTGGGTTTATCCCTCTAGATTTCATCCTCCCTATGCTTCTCTACAACATGACGTTTAAGCCCCCAAGATCATCCCTCACCTATTGGATCAATGTCTCTATAATGGTCGCCTTCACTGGTGCAGGAATCATGGGTTCATTCTCATCTATCAGGAAGTTGGCTCTTGATGCCAACAAATTCAAGCTCTTTAGCAGTAATGTGGTTGATTGATTTCACACATAAAAAATATGGCTATTTCGAACTCAAATGTGTGGGGATAATTCCCTAGACACTCGGAAACATTTCCACACGAGTGTGTTCATTAGAAACGATAGTTGCACATAACTAGAACACAAAAAATGCATAGAAAGTATGATGTTTGGCTTTGAGTGTTATGTGAGTCCTATTTAAAATAAATCTAAACTACACAGTGCACCTTCTATGCACTTTTCTGTTACGAGTGTTCAAGGAGAATACACAAAAGTGCTAAGTCCCATCTAGTTCATGTTGTTTTAGGAAAGAGAATAGTGAGGTGTTGTGCAATTCAAGTTTGCTACATACATACAATGACAATTGACCGAATGGATTACTAACAAGACACATAGGTACTCAGCTCACAAACATTAGGAGCCCACAAATATGTGTCTTGTTAGTTATTCATTTAGTTATTTGGTCGTTGAGCCTATCTTCTTCTTCTTTGTTTTTTGTTTTTTTTTTAATTTTTTAATTTTTTAATTTTTTTTGTGCGCAAATATTTCATATACTAAAAAAAAACTTGTTTTTATATGGTAATGCCCAAAAACTTGATTGTGTTCCTATACTTCCGTTTCTTCATTTTCTTTTCCATCCAGCAATTCAGCTCAAGCTTCAATTCAGGAAATTTGAGTATTTATAGGTATGACTAGCATTGAAACTGAGAAAATTATAGGTATGACTAGCATTGATTTGCTTGTGTCATTTTTGTGTGTGTGCGCGCGCGTACGCGCATGTGTTATTTTGTTGTGAAAGTAAATAAACCGAATAGAGTGGTTTATTATTTTTGTTGTGTCATGTTTTATTTTCAAATAGTTATAAACCAAAAAGATAGTTTCATTTTTTTTTTTGTCTTCTTTCGTTTCTTCCTCGTTTTCTCATCTTTTTCGAGCTCCACCAATTGCTCATCACTCCACCGGCCACCATTATCAATGACTTCCTTTGTCCACCACCTCTCTCAGTCGCTAACCACCTCTTGTTGTCACCAACCACCTCCTACTAGTGGTAACCTCCTTTGACCACTATCTTAGGCTGTCGATTGGCTACCATCTCCAACCATTTTTGACCACCACTTCCCACGACTAGCAAACACCTTTGGCCACCTCCAATTGCTTACCACCTTCTGCCACCACCTCTATTGGTTCAGTGGCATAGCCAGGAAATTCATGGAGAGGGGGCACAAATTAATGATAAGATCAGTGTGTTTGGTTTGAGTTTTTTGGATTAAATTTTTTGAAAATTGAGTTTTTTTGTTTTCGTGTTTTTTTTGTTTTTAGTGAATAATTTTAAAATTTTAAATATTTTTTTTAACTTTTTTAGATGCACTTTACTTAGATATATTTAAAAAGTACAGAATTTATAAAAAATATTTTTAAAATTAATAAATACATAAAAATACAAATAATGTATATAATTCTCGTATTTTTTTTTTTTTGTATTTTTGGTATTTAGTGAATTTTTAAAAGTTTTTTTTCACAATTTTTTTGCCTTTTAGGTATATTTATGTTAGGTATGTCTAAAAATTAAAAACATTACTTAAAATATTAAAAAAATTCAGTAAAAATAAAAAAAAATGGAAAACAAGAAAGTAAAATTTTCTGAAAAGTGTTTTTGGAAAACTCAAACCAAGCAATTATTTTTTATTTTTTTAATAAACAATAATGAGATATTACTAAACTTAAATATTAAGAGTCCATTTGGATAAATGTGAATTTTAAATTAAAGGATTTGAGATTAAATTTTATATAAATATTAGAGAGTAACTATTTACAAGTAGATTGGAAAATTAAAAAAGAAGATAAGTTGAGATAGAAATAATATATTTTAGTAGAGAAATTCTATAAAACACACCATAAAAAAAAGTATCAATCATATGTCGCAATTATGATCTTTGTGGTCTTTAATTATGACACATTATAGTGTTAGATATAATTTAGTTATAACTTCTTGTGGTTGTTATTTTGGTTATGACTATATATCAAGTAATAATTAGTTATGACTCATTTTGATATTAGTTATAACTTGTTGTAATTTTTTATTTTTATTTTTATAATTGAAGATGTGTTACTTGATTATAATTTATATAGTGGTCATTTTAGTTATGAATGGAAAGAAACATATGGAGGGCAAACTCTACATATCAAATGTACCTAACAATCCAATAAATTTCATATATCTTCATTGATGTTAATTATGTTTGCATGTCAATAATGATAGACATCGTTATTATATTGAAATTTTCATAAATAATGATATAACTTATCATAGTCTCTTTACTTTCAATTAAAATAATCATTATTGTTCTCATAATTTTAAAAATGTCATTGACATTTCACTTTAAATAATATTTTTTATAAATTTTTTTATTTAAAATATTTTCCTTATGTTTGAAACCCAAAAAAAAAAAAAAAAATTCCAAAAACCCAGGGGGGGCACGTAACCGCCCTGGCCACTGTGTGCCTCCGCCCCTGCATTGGTTAGCCCCCACTTTAGCGGCCGACAACTATCTCTAACCATCAACAATTACTTCCACAATCACTCATTCTACTTATTTTTAAAATAAAATTTAAAATGCTAATATATCAAGTATATATATTTTTATTTTCGTTTTTATTCAAAATAAATATAAGCATGCTTAATATTTTTTATAAACTAAAAAAATAATAAATTGTACCAAACCCAACTGTCCCTAAATATATGGTATGAAGACTAGTGTTAGAATTTTTTTATTTTCCGGACATAAAATGTAATATGAATTGAAAAAGACAGTGCATAATGATTAACGGGTGTTACATGTATTAATTGGTATACTAATTAATGTATCAATATATATTATAATATTATTATTGATCCCATCCATTATACAATTTGTAAATATTTAAATTTTTTAAAATTATGTCACATTATTTGTTATACTAATTGATACATGTATAAATTGATATACTCAGTTGTAAGACGAAAGCCTTGGGGGCATTTGTTTGTTTAAAAAATAAAAATAAAAGGCCCTTCTTGTTTGGGATATGATTTTTTTTTTTATATACTAAATTAGTCAATAAAAATAAAATATATTAAAATAAAATATTATATTCAAATAATAATTATTAGGGGAATTACTTGACAGCGGGATAGAAAAAAAATTACAAAAACATGGAGGGTATAAGTGAATCTGTGGTAGAGTTTAAGTAAATTTGTGTATTTTCTTTTTCTCTGTCCAACTATTAAGTAAATCCTCTATAATTATTTCATTTTTTTCATAATTATTAAATTAATTACCAAAAAAAATCAATTATTATTTGAAATATAATTTTTTAAACACGTTAAAATAATTGAAAAACTAACTAAAATAATTAAGTTTTCAAACGGACCTGATGAGTGAAAAGGGTACCGTCGCTGAAAACGTCTGATAGAAAAAAGAGACGGAGGTGGGAAGCAACAATCGATTTCTAGCCATTGCTTTTTGTCTATTTGACCGTATATGCACCTAGTTGTCTTCACCTACCTGTCTTGCTAGCCCAAATTCAAAGTAGTTCAGTAGTTATTCCAATTAACTCAGGACAAATGCTTTCCAGCTCTAATTCTTAAACTTTAAAGTTAATTCTATTAAGTTGATAGTAGATCTTATCTATTGTAATGTAATGTTTTGATTTTGATTAATTAATTTATTTTTTTTTCTTTTTACCATATCATTAGTACTTTATTGAAATATCAAAATTAATATTCTGAATCATTATTGTTAATTCACCTGTCATCAATCTTTCACTCATACTCATTGGTTTTAATTCCAAAAACAAAATGTAAATAATAAAATGAAATAAAACAAAAATTAGATGTCTGTTTGATTTGATTTTTTAAAAATTATTTTTACATAAATTTTTATTTATTTTTAGTAATTGTTTTGACATTTTAATCAAATTTTTTTTTTTTTTTTGTAAAATGCACCTGATCAAGATGCATATAAAAAGTAAAACAAATGGACTATTAAAAAAATCATTAAAAATAAATGAAAATTCAAACAAAATCTGTATATATTTTTGTTGAAATTTTCGTTTGTTTTTAGTAAATTTTCCTTATATTTTAGTTGAACTTTTTTACTTTTTAAAGACATCTAATCTTGATGTATCTAATAAGTAACAAAAAAAAATGTAATGCCCCAAAATAATAACAACAATCCAACTCATAGTATTTAATATAAATATAATATGTGAAACAATAACCTTTTATTTATACAAAAGATGACATATGCGTGTATAAATTCATAAATTATAGATCCTGAATGTATAGCATATGACATGTGTACATGGATTGAAATAATTTTTTATGCCCTAATGGCTACATTTTTCCAAGTCAATGCTTGAGTACAACAAAATGAGTTCAACTCAATACAATTAAAGCTCAAGACTTGTACAAAAATAATTACATTAAAAGAAAAATAAAAAAAACTTTTGGCTCCTAGTCCTCCCAAGTTATGTCTTTAGTGGAGGTATATCATTAGCATCTGAAAGTTATTTTTCACATAAGGTAAGCTAAAGGCTAGTAGAGATACTTTAACATAATGTATAAATCTCAACGAAATCGTAAGGTGAATGTATATGTATGCCATTTGTCAAACGTTTTACATTTCCATCTCAAAACGATGCAATGCCGGGATTGTGTATCAATTCATGAAAATATCATTTTATATCAGAAAACAGGATAGTGGATACAAAACATTAGGAATCTCTAAGTACGTGTCTGCCAGTAGGCATTACAAGCACTATCAAAGTCATTTTACCGCTACTAACTGGAAGGATCGGCACCTAACTGTGCGGATTTTGTGGACTTTCACCAAGGAGACGCATGCCAACAATATAAACCACAACCACACCCTTTAACCAGATTCACCAAGGTATACACTCATTTTTTTTTTTCAAAAACAATACATTTTCAATGTTCGAATATGAAACAATGCTCGATGCACAATTTATGAGAAATTAGTTTCAATTCAACCTATCAAAGCCATTTAGCGGTATTAACTGGAAGGATCGATACCTAACTACACGGGTTTTCTGAACTTTCACCAAGGACACACATGCCAACAATATAAACCACAACCACACCTCCTAACTAGATTCACCAAGGTATATACCTCATTTTCTCAAAAATGATACATTTTCAATGTTCAAATATGAAACAATGCTCGATGCACAATGTATGAGAAATTAGTTTCAATTCAACCTAATTCTCATGCAATTTCTACAACAATCATGACTATCTTTCACCGATCGCCCAAAATAGATATTTCTACTCAATAGATAATTTTCTAATAACAGATAAAATCTCATAATTTTGAAATGGGAGCAATAATACATATCAAACTCTACTCTCATTAATCCATATATACATTTTCCATATCCTTCCAAATCCAACATCCCTCATTTTCCTTTTATAAAACGATATTACAAATTTCCAAACAAAACTTCCTTTATTTCCAAAATCACATTTGAAAGATAAATTTCTAGCACCATCCAACCATATATACACATCCACAATCCTTCTCAAGAGTTTATTTGAAAAACCCCTCTTTTACTTTTCAATCCCCAAACGCTAAGTTTAACCCTCTCCCAAATCACCAAATACTTTTCAAAGAGCAAATGACTAAGTTAAGAAACATACGAGAGGTTGAAGAAATCTTTACCTTGAGAGTAGAAGAGGAAGAGAGCAAGGGTGAAACTTTGACGGACCCAAAAATGAGATCCTCTCTGATTAGATTAAAACTTTCAACAAGCTTTACCTTTTTCTCCAAAGAGCAATGGCGGAGAAATCAATGGGTGATGGAGTATTTGGAGTTTTAAGCAAGAACTAGAGAGAGAAAGTAAAGAACTAGGGTTTTGGAATGTTTTAGAGAGAGAGAGAGGAATAAAAAAGTGATTCAAAATCCCTTTTCTAGAACTGATATATGTGCAGACCGCTCAAACGACCAAAACACTGCTTGAGTGTCAGACATAATAAGTGAGACCGCTCAAGCGACAGAAACACCACTCGAGCACACAATGACTCCCTTGCAGAAGTTTTGAAGACTAAAGAAGACCGCTCGAGCAACAAAAACACCACTCGAGCACACAATGACTCCTTCGCAGAAGTTTTGAAGACTAAAGAAGACTGCTTGAGTGAACAACACCCTACACCCAGAAGTTTTGTAGACTTGCAAAAATACTCGAAGATCTCAAAGACCGCTCGAGCGACCAAAACACCACTCGAGCAACCAAAGCACCGCTCAAGCAAACAAGTAGAAAACAGAACAACAACACCTTTGAAAAACTAACTTCCAACCTGTTTCAAACACAATAACCCCAACTTAACTACCTACAAGGCGATAAAGAATACAATCAACAATTAAAGACAAGGAATCTCGGATCTAGAGTACAAAATGGGTCGGGTCTAAACCGGAACTGTTATAAAAAAATGACTAAAATATAAAAAGTGTTCAGTAAAGACAAACGAAAACCCATTTGAATTGAGCACTTATCCGTCATCACCAAAGTGTCTCAGCTCGAGCACTTAGGTATGAGAGGTGAAGGTCATGAATTGAGCACCCCACTCACCCGATCAAAGATCGACTTCTACTAATCATGATGTGAATCTTATTTACCTTATATGCTCTTGTTCCGATTATTAAGTTAACATTACTAGGTGTTGTGCACAAGTATAGACTAATTTGCAAAAGTTGGAACACTTTGATTTCATGCTTGTTTGAAAATTATTTTGAATACGCGTCACTTGAAAAAGTGAGTTTGTATATATATTAGTCATTTTATCCCAATTTTGGCAATTAGCCTTCATCCACTAGCATTCAAATAGGTATATCACTTAAGCAATTAGCCTCATGAAAAGCATGCTCGATATGGCGACAATCATACGCAATGCAATATGCTAAAGAAATAAATGCTCACCTAGTACTCCAAGGCATGCCAACAAAACAAAACAAATTAGAAAGCATGCATGCCTCTAAACAATGCAATATGACTAATGTGACACATGCAATCATACAAGTAAATAGGCCAGGCTACTAGCATGATATACGATCCAATTCAAGACATGTGATAAATCATGTATTCATTTAAGAAGTTGAATGCGACATTGGTTAGTATGATGAGCCGAACCCAAATGCATGTGAGACGAGTGTAAGCAAACATGGGAAATGCTAAGGAAACATGATACTCTATGCTACCATTATAAGCGGGTAAATAAAATGGAGAAACAAATGGGGGTTGGAAGACATATACCATCACTACAACAAAAAACACATTTGGCGACCCACAAATTTCGTCGCCAAAAGAATCGGCGACAAAATATACAACTTGTCGCCAAAGCCCTGTCACTAAAAGTATTGGCGACGAAATCAGAAATTGTCACCGTATGTAGACATTTAGCGACAAGCAAAATTGGTCGCCAAAAATCATATATTTTGTCGCTATAAAATTACAATTTGTTGCTAAAAGGTTAAAATTTGGATAGGCTATGTACTTTTAGCGACAAATAAATGCGTCGCCAAAAATACTATTTAACGACAAAATTAATTTGGTCGCTAAAAATCACGTTTTTAGTGACGAGTAAGTTTTGGTTGCTAAAAGTTCCTGGAATAACCACTAACTTTTAGCGACAAAAACAATATGTTGTCGCCAAATATATTAACAGCAACAAAAACACCACCTGTTACTAAAAATTCACTACACAAATTTTTTATTTTAATAATTTTCCTGTTCAAAATAATCCAAAACACCTATTTTCCTATGCACAATATATACACAAATGTAATGTAAATAATAATACACCTGTGCAAGACATTCATACTAATTCAAAATTAATAACTATGAAAAATCCCAATAAACATAATTATAATTCTCTGACAATCTAAAACATGCATACCAAAGTACTTACAAACTACTAATATCAAACCCATAAATACATTACCAAATCCTATGTCAAAATATTTTCAAAATTACATTTATAATGAACACGATAAATTAAAGCAATATTATGGACTTTTTCTTTCATATTAGTAAATGAACCATGTAATTGAATATTTAATGTTCTGTTTTATTATGTTTAAGAGATGCTCGATTTCTTGATTACAATGATAGTTTAATGGGCATGATGGAAACTGGTCTTCATAAAGGTCCAGTACATTTTAATTGTTTTCCTGATTTTACACTTAGTTTAAGAGATCCACACATTTTAGATGCATTAACATTAAATATTCAATTACATGGTTCATTTACTAATATGAAAGAAAAAGTCCATAATATTGCTTTAATTTATCGTGTTCATTATAAATGCATGCAAACTAATTTAAATGTTCATGCTCTACATAAAAGTCCCAAAGATAAAACTCTGTTAATCCAAAGTAGTAGTTCCAATGAATCACATATTAACATACCACAAATGATTGAATGGAAAAATGTTGATTTACCTGATCAATGGATAACTGTTAATGAAAATTACAAGATCTACAATATGAAATCAATCAAATTAAACAACATATCCGAGATCTCCAATCTAAGGATAATAAATTAGAAAATGAAATCATTAATCTCAAACTTAAGCAAAATTTAGATGATTTCCAACCTAATCCACAATCCCCTCAGGAATCTGAACATAATTCTGATCCTGATTCTGATCATACTAATACAGCTAAACTCATATTTGATAACCGATCTCCAAATACTAATCTTGACGATAAACGATTGAATTTACTCAATAAAATCTATATGCAAAAATGGTATTCAAGAATTAAAATCGTTGTTGAAGATTTTGAATTAGAATTAGTTGCATTAATTGATACTGGTGCTGATTTAAACTGCATTCAAGAAGGATTACTTCCTACTAAATATTATGAAAAATGTCAAGAGAAATTAACTTCTGCTAATGGTAGTAAGATGCATATTAAATACAAATTACCATGGATGGAGTTGGAGCACATTGATCAATGGGGAACTCTTCTTGAACTATTTCAATAATTCTATTGACTGAAATTTTTGAATACATAAAACAGTAGATAAAATTTCTTTTTTAATAGTACTGTAATTTAATTGTGCGTTATTCCAGACACCAGAATGATAACGAACAATTTGTTCAGGTGATTGAGGAGTGACTTTCTGAAGTAGAATGCCACCATAACCAATATCAGAAGCATCAGTTTGGATAATTTTAAATGAATTCTCAGTAGGGATACCAAGACAAGGAAGAGACTTAACATATCGTTTAACTTGTTGAACCACAGCAGTATGAGTAGAAGACCAAGGAGGAGGATTATCCTTTAACCTATCAAACAAGGGTTGACAGATTTTCCTAAGATCTTTATAAAATTCAGCAATGTAATTGAGAGAACCTAAGAACCTTTGTAATTGAGTTTTATCAAGAATTTCATCAGGAAACTTGGAAGCAAACTCAATAGAGCGACTAATGGGGAGAATAGTATTATGGTGAATGTCGTAACCTAAAAACCTAACTTTAGTTTGAAACAATTTAATTTTAGGAGCAGAAAGGACTAAGCCATGACTTTTAATTGTATAAAAGAATGCAGTTAAATGTTTCTAATGTTCACTAATTGATTTGGAAAAAATTAATATATCATCAATGTAGACAATTGAAAAATGACTAAATGGGTTGAATATGTCATTCATTATATTTTGAAATTCACTAGGAGCATTTTTTAAACCAAATGGCATGACATTCCATTCATATTGACCAAAAGGTGTATTAAAAGCAGTTTTATACCTATCTTTTGGGTGAATTTGAATTTGCCAAAAACCACTTTTTAAATCAAATTTACTAAAAACAAGAGCTTGACTAAGGCGTTCAATTAAATCCTTTTTATTGGGAATAGGATATCGAATCCATTCTAAGACAGCATTTAATGGTTTGTAATTAATAACTAAGCGAGGAACACCTCGTTCTAGTTCAGCATTTTTATTAACATAAAAAGCAGGACAAGACCAAGGTGATTTACTAGGACTGATAATTCTATTTTTTAACAATTCATTAATTTCCTTTTTACACATTTCTAATAATTCATGATTCATTTGAATAGGTCTAGATTTAGTAGGTATTTGTCTTTCATTAAAATTTTTAATATATGATAGAGTAACTACATGCTTTTTCCTATGGCAAAATGCAGTAGGCAGAGATAAACAAACAGTTGATTCAAGTTTTAATTTAAAATCATTAATTTGAGAAATGAGAACTGGGTCAGTTAACTGTTGATCAATTCTTTTATAATTAATTTCTTCTTTAAGAAAATTAATATGGCGAGTTAATCTATTAATAGTATGAGAAATAGAACAATCTTGTAGTTGATTTAATTCTAACATTTCAGGTGGAAATAAGAATTTAAATGTGACAGGTTGACCTAAAACATGAGTAGTTATTCCTTCACTAGAAGTGGTAAAAGGATATAACAAAGAGATGAATGGTGTGCCTAGAATAATTCGATCAGTCATATTTTTAACTAAAACAAATGTAGTTTTAAAACAAACATTATTTTGACAAACATGTACTTTAGGTAATTTGTATTTAATATGCATCTTACTACCAAAAATTTTTACTTCGTGTGGATTGCAAATCTGCTAAATATGTTTTGGAAAAAGATGTTCAAAATCTTGCTAGTAAATAAATTTTTGCCCGTTGGCAGTCTATTTTAAGTATTTTTGATTTTGATATTACTTACATACCTGGTTGTCAAAATTCCCTGCCTGATTTTCTCACCCGGGAATTTTTACAGGGGGGTAAGGGATGAGTGCCACTCCACATATTTCCTATTTAAAAACTCAAATTACCCATTACCAAACCCTGATCCGCCAAGTTAACCACCGTATTAACCATCTCAAACGAACTCGCCCAACCACTCAAAGAGCCCAATACATCATTTACCATCAGCTTAAAGCCCGTCGTGTTCTACGACATGATTATTACAATCATTTGTTTTATTACCAGAATTATTTAGATCTTCTTTCTGGTTGCTAATTATCTTTGCTTGTTTCACAGATGTCTCGACCCAAGCCCCCTTCCAAGGCTTTGGTCCCATCTTCCAGTAAACCTAATCAACTCATTGTTCCACCTCCTTTGGAGTCGGTTACCTCCTCATATTCACTTGACATGGTCAATCGTTACCAAGTTCTTGGTAATATTCACCGTCCTAATTATTCATCTGCATTGGCTTCTGACCCCTTTGTTTCCAGTCAATCTGTTTCAGTTACTCCATACCCTGCTAACCCAATCAGATCATCCCAATCTGAGTACATCAAATCACATGTTACTAATTTGGTATCAGAGCCATGTTTCGTTGTATCCTGTTTCTAACTGCTTAGTTTCTTCCGATTAATCTGTTTATTGTTCATTTGATTAATCAAGTTTTCAGTTCTTCTTAATCACCCAAGAGATCGGTCTGTTTATCCACCAGGTTTAAGTCACCCACTTCCGTTTTCTGTCCAGAGTAAGTCCTTCGAGTTAGGCAGTGTTGGACATTTAGGATAGGGTATGTGCTAAACCATCTTGGTCTGTGATAATCTGACAAGAATAGGGTATGTATTAAGATATCTGTCAAACTGATTAATTAACGAGAACAATGAGTCGATTATTTAGAAGTAACTCATCAGTCAGTTCTAGGTCAACTACGTTGCCTTCTATACCTAATCCAGGAATCATAATCAATGAAGAAGATGTTGAAATACAAAATGATCAAATTGATGCAGGATGGAATATACCAAAATTAAAAATCAAAGAAATTTATAAAACTACTTTCGTACAGAATGTTTTTAAATTTACATTGCATGTTAAAACTATTGAACAAGTTTATGCTTTGGAAAAACCCAGGGAAACCTGTCAATTATTTGATGCTAAATTAATAAAAAGACATTTGAATAATGGTTACAATTTTATGCATATTGGTTTAATTCAAGTTGGTGTCAATCCATTAACAATTGTTGGTAAAAATACTTCTGTTTTATTATGTTTAAGAGATGCTCGATTTCTTGATTACAATGATAGTTTAATGGGCATGATGGAAACTGGTCTTCATAAAGGTCCAGTACATTTTAATTGTTTTTCTGATTTTACACTTAGTTTAAGAGATCCACACATTTTAGATGCATTAACATTAAATATTCAATTACATGGTTCATTTACTAATATGAAAGAAAAAGCCCATAATATTACTTTAATTTATCGTGTTCATTATAAATGCATGCAAACTAATTTAAATGTTCATGCTCTACATAAAAGTCCCAAAGATAAAACTCTGTTAATCCAAAGTAGTAGTTCCAATAAATCACATATTAACATACCACAAATGATTGAATGGAAAAATGTTGATTTACCTGATCAATGGATAACTGTTAATGAAAATTACAAACATAATCAACAACAATCCTCTGAACAAGATATTCAAGATATTCACCAATTTAATGATGGTTCGGTCAGAATTAAATTCAATCGTAGTCAATCTTCTAGACATAGTACATCTAGTGTCCCTACTGAAATAGAAACTGAAGATGAAATATTTAATACTCCTTTATTTAGGAAAAATAGTCGATTACATCTTGGACCAACAACTGGTCCTTTACATCAGCAAAAGTTAAAAGGAATTGATAACTCTACAACTTCCCAAATTAGCAAACCTGTTTATACTACACAAACACATTTACCTGAAGAAGAAGTTGCTTCTAATAATTCTCCAACTCAAACTGATTTTGAAGAATTCACACCACCTGTCAATCCTCAATTAATGACAATCAAAAAAGACTTCACTCCTAATCTTGATAAATTACTTATTGAATTTAAATCTAAAGCTAATCGAACTCAACGTCATGCTTATTATGCTAAATATAATTCTGTTCAAATGTCCCAAATATCTCACGAATGGTATGATTTTATGGTCCAATATGGTTTTGAATTACCTTTGCTAGAATATGTTGAAAAATATTACAAACAACTTAACACAATCACAAAACATAAGTGGAAAACTTCTACCACTACTTCTGTTACTTCCAGTCATCCTCCTTTAGAAAAAATTATCCTTAATCAACAAGGTTCTGAAATTCCTGCTTCGCCTTTCAAATTACCCGGTACAGATGCTGAACTTAAGAAAGTCATTGAACAAAATAATTATACTAATCAATGTTTAAGTACAATTGGTAAACAATTAGACAAAATAGAAACCAATTTAGAAACTGTCCAAACTTCTAAACAACCTTTAGATTCACCCTTACTTACTTTACCTAGTAATCGTTCTAAGAGAACTAGTTTAGTTACTAATGATCAATCCACTGTAAAGGCTATTGAAAAATTATTTACTAAGTTATCTACAACTGATAAAACTGATACTGCTACACCTTCTAAAGATAAAGGTCTTACTGTTTTAAATCAACAATTTGATATTGATCCAACCTCTACTCAATCTGACACTGATAATGATATTAATGAATTAGCTCAACAATTCCAATCTACTCATCTTGCCAAAATTCATTATCCCAAAATTAATCCTCAAAATACTAAAAATTGGTATACCAAACCTACTCCTGTTGATTTACAATTTGAAGAAAATAATCTTAATAATCAATTTTCTGTTTCTGCTAAGAAATTATACGAATGGAATATTGATGGTCTTAGTGAAGATCAAATCCTCCAAAAATTAAATCGTCTCTCCATGGTCTCTAATAGTTATCTATCCAACTATCCCCAATACACTCAACCTGAAATTGTGATTTTAATTACTACTGGTTTCACTGGTATGCTCAAATCATGGTGGGAAAAATATTTAACTGAAGAACAAAGAGAATCCATAATTTATGCTAATCAAACGGATGAAAATGGTCTACCTATTTTTGATGAAAATCTAGGATGTTGTCACCCTGATGGTATTAATCAATTAATCTATACTATAGTTCGCCATTTCATTGGTACACCTACTAATATTTATTCTCGCATACATGATCAACTTAGTAATCTTACCTGTCCAACCTTAAGTGATTTTAGATGGTATAAAGATGTTTTTACCTCTAGAGTTATGTTACGAGAAGACTGTACTAAATCATTTTGGAAAGAAAAATTTATTAATGGATTACCTAGTCTATTTGCTCATAAAATTCGTGATGTTCTTAGTCAACCTACTGGTGTTATCGAATATGATAATCTAACATATGGTGATATAATTAGCACTATTCAAAAAGAAGGATTAAAAATGTGTATTGATCTTAAACTTAGTCAAAAAGCTACTAAAGATAAACACAAAGCTAAGTATGAATTAGGAAATTTTTGTGAACAATATGGATTACCTCCTGTTGCACCCTCTCGTAGGAAATCACCTAAATATTCTAAACATAAAAATAAATCCAAATATTATAATAAATACAAGAAGCCTTATTCACCTTCCAAATCCAATGATAAATTTTATACTAAACCCAAAAAGAAATATCATAAATCTAAATCACATCCTAAATCTAATAAAGATATTACCTGCTATAATTGTGGTCAAAAGGGTCATTATGCTAATAAATGTAAAGAAAAACAAAAATTAAAAGATAGAGTTAATCAACTCCAAATTAATGAAGAATCAAAAAAAGAATTATTTGAAATCTTTCAATTAAGTGATTCCTCTTCTGTTCCTCCATCTACAACTAATTCCCCCTCCAATAGTGATAATTCTGATTCTGATAATCAAATTACTTTCGGATGTAATGATGTTTGTTGTAAACCAGTTAAACAAATTTCTGTTCTTACCAAACATACTCAAGAAGAATCTGCTTTAATTGACTTAATTAGTAAATTAGATGATCCTCAATTAAAACAACAATATATTGATAAATTAAAAGCTTTACTACTCCAATCCGATTCTAAACCTAAGTTTAATAAACCTATTATTAGTTTATCTAAGACTTTAGAAAAATTTAAAACTAAAACTATACCAAAATGGCGAAAGTAGCTGTAGACACCCCATTTTTGACTGACCTTAAGACTCAGACGTCACCGATTGAGCGCTTGGTGATGTTGTATACTGTGCTCGTTCTGAGGTTGCGGAGTCTCGGCGGTGAGCCTTGCCTCCGGACTTCTGGACTTTTTTTGTGCCTTGCCTCGGTTTGCGAACCAAGCTCGATTTTCTCTGTTTTCTCTTCCTGAGGGGGGGGAGAGGTCTCGTAGATCATCTCTCAGTGGCCGTAGGCTACGTTTCGTGGTCGCAGGCCATTTTTCCCATTTCGGAGCCCGGTTCCCGGTTTTCGGAGCCGTCAGGCCGTGTGCCTCGGTTCAGGACCGTCTAACCATCTCTGATTCCTCCGGTTTTTGGCATGCATCTTATTTACTCCCTTTCGAGGGACACTGGGGTCTTAGATAGTCACTTCGTGGTTGAACACCACTCCCGGTACCCAACAGTCAGTTTTCGGGGTCCCGAACTGCGCGTTTCGGCCCCCGAACCTTCATTTCGCATCGGTTTGGGTTCATTTTTGGTTGAGGCCTTATTTTCATGGTTAGGAAGCTTATAGGAGGGTGGGAGGCCAGCAATTGTTTTGACAACCAACTTTTTGTTTGGTCAAAAGTGGTTCAGCATGAATCTGGGAAGGAGAAAAGTCCGCGCGGCTTCACCGAAACGGGCGTAACTCTTTGCACAAGAGGAATTAAAGTATGAGGCCACCATCATTGGAAAGCTTACTCCCGGGGCTTCATTTTTCACTCAAGAATCTCCTAAATTCAATTTCGGACGGAGGAGATATGGTTGATTGAAGTAAGGCATCACTCCGGTTGAACCGAAATCTGCGCGGCTTCACGGAAACTGGAATAACGTTTTCCACAGAAGGAATTTTGATGCAAGGTTTGTGCCATTGGAAAGCTAACTTCTGGGGCTTCAATTTGGACACTTGAATGGCCACATTTGGACTTCCCTAGCACCCACCATCCAGTTTTCTTCCCGACAGCTCCTGAAAAGTAGCTGGCCGGCCAGAAAATCTTGCTGGTCGGCCACCCCTTTTGTGAAATGACCTTTTTGCCCCTTTAAGCTGGCCGGCCATTTTTCTCTCCCTCAGTGTATTCCAACTGTGCCAGCTGGTTGCCAATTGGACCATCCTCCATACACGTGTATGGAGGATTAGAGAGGTCCCTTAGATATTTTTCATGCCTCTCCTCTATAAAGGAGAGGCTTGGCTTCTTGGCTCAAGGTTGGACATTTTTAGACACATTTGAGAGGGAGCTATACCTTCCACCTCCCATTTCTCTCCATTTCCAAGCTCCAAAGTCATCTTTCTTGTACCATTTCTACATCAACCCCTAGCAGAAGACCCCCACACTCCATTCCAACACTTGGAGCTGGTTTTTCAGAGGCAAAGAGCATCCAAACTTGGTCCAAAAAGGCTGTCAAGACTTGTCTACAAGGGTAAGTCTCCATTTCCCTCTTTTGTAGCATTTTCTTGCCTCATTTCTTAAGCCTATTTGCTCACTGTTTTAGGCTCCGACCCAAACCAAAAGGGTCACTCTTTTGAGCTATTATTCATGTTTGTTGAAGGGTTCAACCCTATTTGAGATCACCATCTTGTACTTGCTTCAATATCATCTTGTATGTCACATTTTTGCATGAAATTTCTAGCCTATGAGTGATCTGTTTTCGAGCATAATGTAAACTGTAAGTGGGCATATTTTGAGCCCCTCTTCAACATTGAAGAAGGGCTCAACCCTTTTTGGGCCCCCTATCTTGCACTTGCTTCACAATTCCTCCAATTTACCGTAAATTTGCATGATTTGTTTGGCCTATATGTAAATTGTTTTGGAGTATGTCATGAACTGTGAGTAAGCTTATTTTGTGTCCCTATACAACATTGTAGAAGGGATCAACCTTGTTGGGGGTCTCCATGTTATACTTGTCATTATACCCCTCTTTGACCCCCATTTTTGCATGCTTTTTTAAGCTTACCTAGCTTCTGTTTTCGGCCATCATCAGAGCTGGAAAGAGTCATATTTTGATCTTCTTGACATATTTCATTAAGGGTCTTTGCTGGTTTGATGAATTTTTGGGGTACCTCATGTTATGGCCTTATGTATCCTAGTTCTTGCATGACATTTTTAGCATGTTTTCATACTGAGTTGGGGGATGTCATCTACTGTAAATGTTCATATTTTTAGTCCCTCATCAGTGTTGTAGAAGGGTATTTTTCCATTTGGGCATCGCATGTATCACTTGCTTCAATACCCCTCTTGCGGAGCCATTTTTGTATGCCATTGTTGCCCTATCTATGCTTGCTGTTTGGCCATGATTTAGACTGGAAAATGCTTGTTTTGGGGCTGCCTTGCTACTGTATTTTCATTCCATGTCCATATTTTGCATGCATTGCATAGCTATAGGCCATTTCGGGTGCCTAAATTCGCATTTCGGGACCATTCCTTGCATTTGGTGTCATTTCGCCATCTTTCGGGACTGTTTTCCCCCATATTTCAGTGCTGAAATTCCATTGGCATGTTTGCATATCATTTTCTATGTCATTTCATGCCTTAATGCCATTGCCTCGGTTTGCGTGCCCGTGTGCACGCATTTCAAGGCATCTCTTTTTCATCCAACGGCCTCTTATGTGAGTGTGGCTGAGGCTCACTCATGTTAGTGTAAGTCCATTTTGCATTCTGTATGTCATTTTAGTCTCATCGCATTGCGTATGCCATTGCCTCGGTTTGCGTGCCCGTGTGCACGCATTTCGAGGCATCTCATTTTCATCCAACGGCCTCTTATGTGAGTGTGGTTGAGGCTCACTCATGTTAGTGTAAGTCCATTTTGTATTCTGTATGTCATTTTAGTCTCATCGCATTGCGTATGCCATTGCCTCAGTTTGCGTGCCCGTGTGCACGCATTTCGAGGCATCTCATTTTCATCCAACGGCCTCTTATGTGAGTGTGGCTGAGGCTCACTCATGTTAGTGTAAGTCCATTTTGCATTCTGTATGTCATTTTAGTCTCATCGCATTGCGTATGCCATTGCCTCGGTTTGCGTGCCCGTGTGCACGCATTTCGAGGCATCTCATTTTCATCCAACGGCCTCTTATGTGAGTGTGGCTGAGGCTCACTCATGTTAGTGTAAGTCCATTTTGCATTCTGTATGCCATTTTAGTCTCATTGCATTCCGTATGCCATTTTCTAAGTTTGCGTGCCCGTGTGCACGCATTTCGAGGCATCTCATTTTCATCTAATGGTCTCTTGTGTGAGTGTGGCTGAGGCTCACTCATGTTGGTGTAAACCCATTATTGCATTCCATGCCATTTCATCCGTAGCATTGTGTATGCCCGGTTGTACATTACCTCGTATAGCGTGTATGCCATTCCATGACATTGTGTATGTTAGGGTTGCATATTAGCTACATTTCATGCATGTCATGCATATTGCATCGTGTTCGGGATAGGAGTTAGCCCGAGCACGGGAAACGAGGCACGTTTCGTACTCCGAGCGACGGAACGGGTCTCAATTCCCAAGTCACCGACGCTCCGGATTATCCATGATGGAGTTAGGTTTTGTTATAGCATTCATACGCATTCATCCTATATTGAGTTGTGCAAATCGGCTCCTCGACCATCATGCATCGAGATGCATGATTGGTGGCACGAGGATCGAGGCATGCATATATCTGTGAAATACATTACTATGCCCCTTTCCTGCTCTCTGTTGCAGCAAAATAAAGAATCAGCAACTTTTCGGAGTCTGGCACGCATTTCGAGAAACATTGCAAACAGAGGCTAAATTGGGCATCCCAATGGATTTCTGCGCAAAACAGCCCAAAACATGCATCACTTCATTATCCGGAGCGGAGTCAAGGCAGTCCCTGGCTTGCATGCCAGTTTACAGTTTTTCTTAGTTAATTTGTTGATTGATTAGGAATTTCTGTATTATTTCGGACTGTATTATTCTTTCATTTCGGACTGTATTATTTATTCGGACCCTCTGCGCGAGGGCATAATTGTAATAAATGTGGGTGAGTGTGATGTATGTCTTCCAACCCCACGTCTTTCTCCCCTTTTATTTACCTGCTTACGATGGTTAGATATAGGGCATATTTCAATTAGCATACAGTATGACAGCATGTTTGCATCATTCATCTGTTTTGCACGCACCGGGCTCGGCGCATCATACAAACTGCATTTGTATTTCAATTCCAAATTGAATACATGATAGCTGTTGCATCTCATATGCCATTCTTAGAATAGCCGAGCCTATTATAGTTGCATTTTTGCATGTGTTGCATTAGGCATTTCTGTATAGTTAGGATCATGCATTGATTTCTAACATAGCTTCTGTTTTGGCTTGGAGTACTCGGTAAGTGTTTATGCTTTAGCATCCTTACATGTGTGTGAGTGACTGCCATAATAGCATGCTTACCATGAGGCTACGTGCTTATGTGATATACCTGCCTGAATGCCTGTGGGTGAAGGTTGGGTTATTTGGATTGGAACAATACATTGACTGTGAGTTTTAAGCGCACTTGAGAGTGGCAAATCATCTTGTTTTTTTAAGCCCACCCGAGGGTGGCAAATCCACGTCTTAGCCTACCTGCGGGTAGCACCATCAAACCATTTTCAAACAAACAAACATGAAATGTTTTGTTCCAATTCAGGCGGCCCAGTCTATACTTATTTGCTGCGAGCATCACATAGTAACCTAGGCTAATAACCAGAATAAGAACTCATAATGTTTTCAAAATAAGATATCATGGTTAGTAGAGGCCGGTCTTTGACCGGGCGAGCGGGGTGCTCACGAAGTGACCTTCCCCAATCGTACCCAAGTTCCCGAGCCGAGGCAACTTTGGTGATGACGGACACATGGCCTTTGGCACCGAGTCAGGGTTTCCTAAATTTTCCAAAAATAAAATATTTAGGTGGCGACTCTGTATCTGGCAAAGCAGTCCATGTTTGGCACTTCTTTCAAAAAATCTGTTTTCTCAAAACGTTTTGCCGGATTTGGACTCTTTGGTTCAAGATTAAGAACCGTGACACGAATCGAGTCCGAGCTGTAGCGAGGTCCCCCGCGGGCTTGTTACAGTAGCATGCACATGAAGAAAATGGATTACGAAATCAAAGATGAACCAAATTAACAGAATTGGAAAGCACTTAAACCAAAATATTAAATTAAAATATTTAAATTAAAACATTTAAGAACAATTACAGAATAACTTACAATTACAATTGTAGCAACTGCAAGGATCTTAAATAGGTTACAAACGGGAGAAGGTAATTCTCACTCAGAACACTCTGAAGGGTTTAAGAAGAAGAAGATGAAAAAAGTGTTGAGTGATTACAATTCTTTACAATATATAGAAAATAAAACTAACTATGCAGCATGTGAATTGGCTGAATGATGAAGGCAGCTGGCAGCATTGAAGACGGAGCAGAGCTGTCGGTTGCTTTCGGCTGATTGATTGAACAGTTGAGCAGCTTTAACAAAAGTTGATTGATCGAATAGTGACGGTGAACAGTAAAAGTGAACAGTAACTTTTACTATTCATCACTTTCGGTGGAACATGTAATTATGGAGTCAGAAGAAATATAAATTGGCAGCTTTCTCGAAAGAGTATTGATTGAAGCCAATTTAAATTTATAAAGAATCCAATGTTGATTAGGCATATGGGTCCTGAGCATCTTGGAACTCAGATCTACCATATGAGATAGGTTGAGTAGTTGAACCCTCAGAAGATTGTGACTGGTTTGAACCATCTTCTGAACTGTCTGAACCATCTGATTGGGCTTCAGCTTGCTTGGTGATTTGGCGAGCTAATTGGAGCATTCTTCTTTGGACATTTTGGGCTTAACTTTGGATTTAGCCTTGGGCTGAACAGGAGGTGAAATGGGCTTTGACGGGGCCTTAGATTTTGATTTGGACTTTGACTGAGTCTTGGGCTGAGCTAATATGGCAGGAGCTTTTGCCTTGGACTTTGATTTGGATGATTTGGGCTTGGAACCACTAGATGAGGGGCTTCCAAGATTGACTGGAGGAAGACTGGGCTGACTTCCTTGGCTAATTGCAGCAGTTGGGTTCTGCTGGGCTTTGATCATGGATGGAGTTGAAGCACATTGATCAATGGGGAACTCTTCTTGAACTATTTCAATAATTCTGGGCACATTGAACTTTGCCCACCATTTAACTGTATGTTGTCGAATGATTATGTTATCATCAAGGCCATAATGCCATTTAAATATCCAGGGAAGTTTGTATTTGGATATAAAAATGAGCAAAGATGGGAATTGTCGTTGATGGGTAGTGAATGGATAAACAGCAGAGAAATAATTGATTGTTTCAATGAGATTATCAGGAAGGATATCTGAAATGGTACCATAGTGAGTCCACCATCGCAGAAACCAGGTTGGTAATTCAGATTTGAATTTTTGATCAAAAGAAATGAACCAAGAGTGACTGAAGGACTCATTTTGGTACAAGAAGATCTTGAACCAAGCATCAACATAATCAAGATAATTATACTGAATAGAGTGGCCAGGTAAATCACGAAGCTGAGAAGGGGATCCCCATTCAGCTAGGGAGACAATATTGTGAATATAAAGGGAGTGATACAAAACTTTGTAAGCATAAGTTTTGTCTTGAATAGGCTTAATGAAAATTGATTGATGGTGAATCAGGATATCTTTGTAATAAGTAAGGGTTTTATCTGGATGAGAAAGAGGAAAACGGCATCCAGATCCAAATTGGAATTTAACAAGTTCATTGATTAATTTACCTTTAGGATGACCAGGTTCTTTATAAAACAAATTAGTAACATGTGATTTGATGTACTCAGATTGGGATGATCTGATTGGGTTAGCAGGGTATGGAGTAACTGAAACAGATTGACTGGAAACAAAGGGGTCAGAAGCTAATGCAGATGAATAATTAGGACGATGAATGTTACCAAGAACTTGGTATCGATTGACCATGTCAAGTGAATAGGAAGAAGTAACTGACTCCAAAGGAGGTGGAACAATGAGTTGATTAGGTTTACTGGAGGATGGGACCAAAGCCTTGGAAGGGGGCTTGGGTCGAGACATCTGTGAAACAAGCAAAGATAATTAGCAACCAGAAAGAAGATCTAAATAATTCTGGTAATAAAACAAATGATTGTAATAATCATGTCGTAGAACACGACGGGCTTTAAGCTGATGGTAAATGATGTATTGGGCTCTTTGAGTGGTTGAGCGAGTTCGTTTGAGACGGTTAATACGGTGGTTAACTTGGCGGATCAGGGTTTGGTAATGGGTAATTTGAGTTTTTAAATAGGAAATATGTGGAGTGGCACTCATCCCTTACCCCCCTGTAAAAATTCCCGGGTGAGAAAATCAGGCAGGGAATTTTGACAACCAGGTATGTAAGTAATATCAAAATCAAAAATACTTAAAATAGACTGCCAACGGGCAAAAATTTGTTTACTAGCAAGATTTTGAACATCTTTTTCCAAAACATATTTAGCAGATTTGCAATCCACACGAAGTAAAAAATTTTGATTTAAAATATCATCTTGAAATTTTTGAATACATAAAACAGTAGATAAAATTTCTTTTTTAATAGTACTGTAATTTAATTGTGCGTTATTCCAGACACCAGAATGATAACGAACAATTTGTTCAGGTGATTGAGGAGTGACTTTCTGAAGTAGAATGCCACCATAACCAATATCAGAAGCATCAGTTTGGATAATTTTAAATGAATTCTCAGTAGGGATACCAAGACAAGGAAGAGACTTAACATATCGTTTACTTGTTGAACCACAGCAGTATGAGTAGAAGACCAAGGAGGAGGATTATCCTTTAACCTATCAAACAAGGGTTGACAGATTTTCCTAAGATCTTTATAAAATTCAGCAATGTAATTGAGAGAACCTAAGAACCTTTGTAATTGAGTTTTATCAAGAATTTCATCAGGAAACTTGGAAGCAAACTCAATAGAGCGACTAATGGGGAGAATAGTATTATGGTGAATGTCGTAACCTAAAAACCTAACTTTAGTTTGAAACAATTTAATTTTAGGAGCAGAAAGGACTAAGCCATGACTTTTAATTGTATGAAAGAATGCAGTTAAATGTTTCCAATGTTCACTAATTGATTTGGAAAAAATTAATATATCATCAATGTAGACAATTGAAAAATGACTAAATGGGTTGAATATGTCATTCATTATATTTTGAAATTCACTAGGAGCATTTTTTAAACCAAATGGCATGACATTCCATTCATATTGACCAAAGGTGTATTAAAAGCAGTTTTATACCTATCTTTTGGGTGAATTTGAATTTGCCAAAAACCACTTTTTAAATCAAATTTACTAAAAACAAGAGCTTGACTAAGGCGTTTAATTAAATCCTTTTTATTGGGAATAGGATATCGAATTCATTCTAAGACAGCATTTAATGGTTTGTAATTAATAACTAAGCGAGGAACACCTCGTTCTAGTTCAACATTTTTATTAACATAAAAAGCAGGACAAGACCAAGGTGATTTACTAGGACTGATAATTCTATTTTTTAACAATTCATTAATTTCCTTTTTACACATTTCTAATAATTCATGATTCATTTGAATAGGTCTAGATTTAGTAGGTATTTGTCTTTCATTAAAATTTTTAATATATGGTAGAGTAACTACATGCTTTTTCCTATGCCAAAATGCAGTAGGCAAAGATGAACAAACAGTTGATTCAAGTTTTAATTTAAAATCATTAATTTGAGAAATGAGAACTGGGTCAGTTAACTGTTGATCAATTCTTTTATAATTAATTTCTTCTTTAAGAAAATTAATATGGCGAGTTAATCTATTAATAGTATGAGAAATAGAACAATCTTGTAGTTGATTTAATTCTAACATTTCAGGTGGAAATAAGAATTTAAATGTGACAGGTTGACCTAAAACATGAGTAGTTATTCCTTCACTAGAAGTGGTAAAAGGATATAACAAAGAGGTGAATGGTGTGCCTAGAATAATTCGATCAGTCATATTTTTAACTAAAACAAATGTAGTTTTAAAGCAAACATTATTTTGACAAACATGCACTTTAGGTAATTTGTATTTAATATGCATCTTACTACCATTAGCAGAAGTTAATTTCTCTTGACATTTTTCATAATATTTAGTAGGAAGTAATCCTTCTTGAATGCAGTTTAAATCAGCACCAGTATCAATTAATGCAACTAATTCTAATTCAAAATCTTCAACAACGATTTTAATTCTTGAATACCATTTTTGCATATAGATTTTATTGAGTAAATTCAATCGTTTATCTCAAGATTAGTATTTGGATTATCAAATATGAGTTTAGCTGGATTAGTATGATCAGAATCAGGATCAGAATTATGTTCAGATTCTGAGGGATTGTGGATTAGGTTGGAAATCATCTAAATTTTGTTAAGTTTGAGATTAATGATTTCATTTTCTAATTTATTATCCTTAGATTGGAGATCTCGGATATGTTGTTTAATTTGATTGATTTCATATTGTAAATCTTGAAGTAACTTCTTTAGTTTTAGTTTTAAATTTTTCTGAAGTCTTAGATAAACTAATAATAGGTTTATTAAACTTAGGTTTAGTATCTGATTGGAGTAGTAAAGCTTTTAATTTATCAATATATTGTTGTTTTAATTGAGGATCATCTAATTTACTAATTAAGTCAATTAAAGCAGATTCTTCTTGAGTATGTTTGGTAAGAACAGAAATTTGTTTAACTGGTTTACAACAAACATCATTACATCCTAAAGTAATTTGATTATCAGAATCAGAATTATCACTATTGGAGGGGGAATTAGTGTAGATGGAGGAACAGAAGAGGAATCACTTAATTGAAAGATTTCAAATAACTTTTTGATTCTTCATTAATTTGGAGTTGATTAACTCTATCTTTTAATTTTTGTTTTTCTTTACATTTATTAGCATAATGACCTTTTTGACCACAATTATAACAGGTAATATCTTTATTAGATTTCGGATGTGATTTAGATTTATGATATTTCTTTTTGGGTTTAGTATAAAATTTATCATTGGATTTGGAAGGTGAATAAGGCTTCTTATAATATTTGGATTTGTTCTTATGTTTAGAGTATTTATGTGATTTCCTACGAGAGGGTGCAACAGGAGGTAATCCATATTGTTCACAAAATTTCCTAATTCATACTTAGCTTTGTGTTTATCTTTAGTAGCTTTTGACTAAGTTTAAGATCAATACACATTTTTAATCCTTCTTTTTGAATAGTGCTAATTATATCACCATATGTTAGATTATCATATTCGATAACACCAGTAGGTTGACTAAGAACATCACGAATTTTATGAGAAAATAGACTAGGTAATCCATTAATAAATTTTTCTTTCCAAAATGATTTAGTACAGTCTTCTTGTAACATAACTCTAGAGGTAAAAACATCTTTATACCATCTAAAATCACTTAAGGTTGGACAGGTAAGATTACTAAGTTGATCATGTATGCGAGAATAAATATTAGTAGGTGTACCAATGAAATGGCGAACTTAGTATAGATTAATTGATTAATACCATCAGGGTGACAACATCCTAGATTTTCATCAAAAATAGGTAGACCATTTTCATCACGTTTGATTAGCATAAATTATGGATTCTCTTTGTTCTTCAGTTAAATATTTTTCCCACCATGATTTGAGCATACCAGTGAAACCAGTAGTAATTAAAATCACAATTTCAGGTTGAGTGTATTGGGGATAATTGGATAGATAACTATTAGACCATGGAGAGGATTTAATTTTTGGAGGATTTGATCTTCACTAAGACCATCAATATTCCATTCGTATAATTTCTTAGCAGAAACAGAAAATTGATTATTAAGATTATTTTCTTCAATTGTAAATCAACAGGAGTAGGTTTTGGTATACCAATTTTTAGTATTTTGAGGATTAATTTTGGGATAATGAATTTTGGCAAGATGAGTAGATTGGAATTGTTGAGCTAATTCATTAATATCATTAATATCATTATCAGTGTCAGATTGAGTAGAGGTTGGATCAATATCAAATTGTTGATTTAAAAGAGTAAGACCTTTATCTTTAGAAGGTGTAGCAGTATCAGTTTTATCAATTGTAGATAACTTAGTAAATAATTTTTCAATAGCCTTTACAGTAGATTGATCATTAGTAACTAAACTAGTTCTCTTAGAACGATTACTGGGTAAAGTAAGTAAGGGTGAATCTAAAGGTTGTTTAGAGGTTTGAACAGATTCTAAATTGGTTTCTATTTTGTCTAATTGTTTACCAATTGTACTTAGACATTGATTAGTATAATTATTTTGTTCAATGACTTTCTTAAGTTCAGCATCTGTACCGGTAATTTGAAAGGCGAAGCAGGAATTTCAGAACCTTGTTGATTAAGGATAATTTTCTAAAGGAGGATGACTGGAAGTAACAGAAGTAGTGGTAGAAGTTTTCCACTTATGTTTTGTGATTGTGTTAAGTTGTTTGTAATATTTTCAACATATTCTAGCAAAGGTAATTCAAAACCATATTGGACCATAAAATCATACCATTCGTGAGATATTTGGGACATTTGAACAGAATTATATTTAGCATAATAAGCATGACGTTGAGTTCGATTAGCTTTAGATTTAAATTCAATAAGAGCCCAGTCTTCCTCCAGTCAATCTTGGAAGCCCCTCATCTAGTGGTTCCAAGCCCAAATCATCCAAATCAAAGTCCAAGGCAAAAGCTCCTGCCGTATTAGCTCAGCCCAAGACTCAGTCAAAGTCCAAATCAAAATCTAAGGCCCCGTCAAAGCCCATTTCACCTCCTGTTCAGCCCAAGGCTAAATCCAAAGTTAAGCCCAAAATGTCCAAAGAAGAAATGCTCCAATTAGCTCGCCAAATCACCAAGCAAGCTGAAGCCCAATCAGATGGTTCAGACAGTTCAGAAGATGGTTCAAACCAGTCACAATCTTCTGAGGGTTCAACTACTCAACCTATCTCATATGGCAGATCTGAGTTCCAAGATGCTCAGGACCCATATGCCTAATCAACATTGGATTCTTTATAAATTTAAATTGGCTTCAATCAATACTCTTTCGAGAAAAGCTGCCAATTTATATTTCTTCTGACTCCATAATTACATGTTCCACCGAAAGTGATGAATAGTAAAAGTTACTGTTCACTTTTACTGTTCACCGTCACTATTCGATCAATCAACTTTTGTTAAAGCTGCTCAACTATTCAATCAATCAGCCGAAAGCAACCGACAGCTCTGCTCCGTCTTCAATGCTGCCAGCTGCCTTCATCATTCAGCCAATTCACATGCTGCATAGTTAGTTTTATTTTCTATATATTGTAAAGAATTGTAATCACTCAGCACTTTTTCATCATCTTCTTCTTAAACCCTTCAGAGTGTTCTGAGTGAGAATTACCTTCTCCCGTTTGTAACCTATTTAAGATCCTTGCAGTTGCTACAATTGTAATTGTAAGTTATTCTGTAATTGTTCTTAAATATTTTAATTTAATATTTTGGTTTAAGTGCTTTCCAATTCTGTTAATTTGGTTCATCTTTGATTTCGTAATCCATTTTCTTCATGTGCATGCTACTTTCGCCATTTTGGTATCAGAGCCATGTTTCGTTGTATCCTGTTTCTAACTGCTTAGTTTCTTCCGATTAATCTGTTTATTGTTCATTTGATTAATCAAGTTTTCAGTTTCTTAATCACCCAAGAGATCGGTCTGTTTATCCACCAGGTTTAAGTCACCCACTTCCGTTTTCTGTCCAGAGTAAGTCCTTCGAGTTAGGCAGTGTTGGACATTTAGGATAGGGTATGTGCTAAACCATCTTGGTCTGTGATAATCTGACAAGAATAGGGTATGTATTAAGATATCTGTCAAACTGATTAATTAACGAGAACAATGAGTCGATTATTTAGAAGTAACTCATCAGTCAGTTCTAGGTCAACTACGTTGCCTTCTATACCTAATCCAGGAATCATAATCAATGAAGAAGATGTTGAAATACAAAATGATCAAATTGATGCAGGATGGAATATACCAAAATTAAAAATCAAAGAAATTTATAAAACTTAATTTAAATGTTTAGGAGTGAAGTCTTTTTTGATTGTCATTAATTGAGGATTGACAGGTGGTGTGAATTCTTCAAAATCAGTTTGAGTTGGAGAATTATTAGAAACAACTTCTTCTTCAGGTAAATGTGTTTGTGTAGTATAAACAGGTTTGCTAATTTGGGAAGTTGTAGAGTTATCAATTCCTTTTAACTTTTGCTGATGTAAAGGACCAGTTGTTAGTCCAAGATGTAATCGACTATTTTTCCTAAATAAAGGAGTATTAAATATTTCATCTTCAGTTTCTATTTAGTAGGGACACTAGATGTACTATGTCTAGAAGATTGACTACGATTGAATTTAATTCTGACCGAACCATCATTAAATTGGTGAATATCTTGAATATCTTGTTCAGAGGATTGTTGTTGATTATGTTTGTAATTTTCATTAACAGTTATCCATTGATCAGGTAAATCAACATTTTTCCATTCAATCATTTGTGGTATGTTAATATGTGATTCATTGGAACTACTACTTTGGATTAACAGAGTTTTATCTTTGGGACTTTTATGTAGAGCATGAACATTTAAATTAGAACCATGTAATTGAATATTTAATGTTAATGCATCTAAAATGTGTGGATCTCTTAAACTAAGTGTAAAATCAGGAAAACAATTAAAATGTATTGGATATAAAAATGAGCAAAGATGGGAATTGTCGTTGATGGGTGGTGAATGGATAAACAGCAGAGAAATAATTGATTGTTTCAATGAGATTATCAGGAAGGATATCTGAAATGGCACCATAGTGAGTCCACCATCGCAGAAACCAGGTTGGTAATTCAGATTTGAATTTTTGATCAAAAGAAATGAACCAAGAGTGACTGAAGGACTCATTTTGGTACAAGAAGATCTTGAACCAAGCATCAACATAATCAAGATAATTATACTGAATAGAGTGGCCAGGTAAATCACGAAGTTGAGCAGGGGATCCCCATTCAGCTAGGGAGACAATATTGTGAATATAAAGGGAGTGATACAAAACTTTGTAAGCATAAGTTTTGTCTTGAATAGGCTTAATGAAAATTGATTGATGGTGAATCAGGATATCTTTGTAATAAGTAAGGGTTTTATCTGGATGAGAAAGAGGAAAATGGCATCCAGATCCAAATTGGAATCAATGTTTAAGTACAATTGGTAAACAATTAGACAAAATAGAAACCAATTTAGAAACTGTCCAAACTTCAAAATATTTTCAAAATTACAACCAAATATTTTGATGTTAAACATCTAACCAACAAAATATTTGCAAAAACACAACACCAAATATTTTGATGCTAAACATTTAATCCATAAATCATTTACCAAAATCCTATGTCAAAATATTTCCAAAAACACAAAATCAAATCTTCTGATGCAGCCCAAACTATTTTCCACTATTGCCAATCTGTCACATGAAAAAAGAAAAAACAATATTAGATTGACAAAAAAAAAACTCGATATGAACTTCACAATTTTGATTTTAATTTTGTAACGGGAAGTCCAATCGGGTGCTGTTTGCTCATACAACTCTATTTAGGCTTGAACAAGCTACCCATGCCAAGTTTCGGTGGTTTCAATGGTCATTTTGCAATTTTGGCCCCCGAACGGGCCTTTTAAGTCTTGTGTTTTACATTTTTTCTTCTAATTTTCTAACCGGAAATCCAATCGAGGTCCCGTTTGTTCCTACAAGTCTATTTAGGTTTGAACAACCTGTCTGTGCCAAGTTTTGGTAGTTTCGGTTGTCATTTCGCAATTGCGGCTCCTGAACGAGCCTTTTAAGTTTTGTGTATTACAATTTTCCTTCTAATTTTCTAACCGAAGATCCAATAGAGGTCCCGTTTGTTCCTACAAGTTTATTTAGGCTTGAAAAGGCTATCCGTGCCAAGTTTTGGTGGTTTCGGTGGTCATTTTGAAATTTCGGCCCCCGAACGGGCCTTTTAAGTCTTGTGTTTTACATTTTTCCTTCTAATTTTTTAACCGGAAATCCAATCGATGTCCCTGTTTGTTCCTACAAGTCTATTTAGGCTTGAACAAGCTGTCCGTGCCAAGTTTCGGTGGTTTTAGTGGTCATTTCGCAATTTCAGCCCCCGAACGGGCCTTTTAAGTCTTGTGTTTTACAATTTTCCTTCTAACTTTCTAACCAGATATCCAACTGAGGTCCCGTTTGTTCCTACAAGTCTACTTAGGCTTGAACAAGCTGTCCGTGCCAAGTTTCGGTGGTTTTGGTAGTCATTTCGAAATTTCGGCCCCCCGAACGGGCCTTTTAAGTCTTGTGTTTTACATTTTTCCTTCTAATTTTTTAACCGGAAATCCAATCGAGGTCCCGTTTGTTCCTACAAGTCTATTTAGGCTTGAAAAATCCGTCCATGCCAAGTTTTGGTGGTTCCGGTGGTCATTTCGCAATTTCGGCCCCCCGAACGGGCTTTTTAAGTCTTGTGTTTTACAATTTTCCTTCTAATTTTCTAACCGGAGATCCAATCGAGGTCCCGTTTGTTCCTACAAGTCTATTTAGGCTTGAACAAGCTGTTCGTGCCAAGTTTCAGTGGTTTCAGTGGTCATTTCGCAATTTCGGCCCCCGAACGGGCCTTTTAAGTCTTGTATTTTACAATTTTCTTTCTAATTTTCTAACTGGAGATCCAATCGAGATCCGGTTTGTTCCTACAAGTCTATTTAGGCTTGAACAAGCTGTCCGTGCCAAGTTTCGGTGATTTCGGTGGTCATTTCACAATTTCGACCCCTGAACGGGCCTTTTAAGTCTTGTGTTTTACAATTTTCCTTCTAATTTTCTAACCGGAGATCCAATAGAGGTCCCGTTTTTTCCTACAAGTCTATTAGGCTTGAACAAGGTGTCTGTGCCATGTTTCGGTGGTTTCGGTTGTCATTTCACAATTTGGCCCCCTAACGGGCCTTTTAAGTCTTGTGTTTTACAATTTTCCTTCTAATTTTCTAACCGGAGATCCAATCGAGGTCCCGTTTGTTCAACACAACCAAACATATTAAATGAAGTGCTTGTAGTGATTTGAAAATTAAATTATGAAAAATATACTTACAAAAGTGTTTGTCAATAAGATTCCTCTAATGAATAATCATTTTCATCAACCTGTATGCCTGCTTGATCCTTGGTCTTCCTCATAAACTTCTCAATCTCTTCAAATCAAGTTGATTATTATGGATTCAAATGAAATCAATAAAAATATTTAAACTGGGCAAATTGAGGCATTATTTTGTGGGAACAAGATTGTCAAAGCTATTTAGTGACAGGTGCTTGATGTATATTGGATTACTGTAGATGTTCTCAATAGCACCCATTATCTTGGCTTTTGCACATTGGTTTTACATAATAGTGATGTAGTAAACTGAAAAGAGAGAAGAAAAAAGTGCAATTATACTGAAAAGATCCCATGCACAGTAATCATAACGTGTCACACCTTTAAGTTCTATGACAGCTATCTCTGTACCAGTCAATGCTTTTTTTGATCCAGCAGGGTAAAAACCTGCATCCACAAGTTGTTAAGAATAGCTAGGAAATGGTAATAGAGTACATAAAAAAAAATTAAAACTAACACAACATATACCTTTCAACTGCAAAGGTTTTATAACAAAACCTAGAATAGCAAATGGAACCATCACAATTGCCTCCCCAAAGAATGCAAAACGCCAATTCCAGTGACCTGCAACCCTTACTTTGTTGTTCCCCTTGCATCTTCTCTAGCTTATACATTGGCATTGAGCTTTTTATACAAGAAAAGAGACTCGACATACAGGACTGCATCTCGACCAATTTTAGTAACCTGTACTCATTAAAGCAACTGTCATTCTGTAGACCACTCAGAGTCCTGGTATTCTAGATGAAGATATGCAATGCAGAGCATCAATTATGATAAATTCAATCAAGATGTAGCAGGTATTTGTTAATATAAATTTTGTGAAATAAATCACTGAAAACAGAAAGGATTATTGTTCTAGAAGTGTCCACGTCAGTACAGAAATAATTCACAGGGTTCTTAAACATCATACATAATTTAAAGAGTAATCATATTCACCAAATAAAATCAAACTAGTATCTTAATTGATTCAGAACATTAAATAACTAGGACAAACTTCCTGAAATATATTTTTAGCTCATTTGATGGCAATTTAATAATCATTCCAACATTGTGACTCACTGCAACAGGATTTTTCATCTTTCCTCATCCAACATGAAAAATAGTCATTGATGTAAAAAAGTGAATGACATCACACATTAGAGTCCTAGGACAACAAGAAAACAGAAAGTTGCGATGTTAACTTATGACATGTGGTTTCCCTATTTGTATGAGCATGCAATACCTAAATGAGTATGACAATTGAATACCTCTTCGGGAACAATTGCAGACGCACATTCGGGAAATTGTTATATTTTTGTTATTTTAGAAAATTTCAGAGAACTTTGTAATTTTCAAATAAAAATAATAATATTCTTTTTCAAAAATACAAATTTGAGATATTTTTAATTTTAAAGAACCAGGATTAAGGGGCTACATTTCAGTTTTGGAGGCCTAATTGTAATTTTTGGAAACTTAAGGACATTAATGTATTTTTCTTACCAACAAACACTAATCTCATGTAGAAGTTTCAATTACACACAAACACTCGTCATAGTTTATATATAGGGATCTCTTAATGTTTACCTACACACGTGGTTAGAGAGAGATGAGTCTTGTGAAGGAGAAACCCTAGGAGTCGTACTAGTGAATGAGGGAGAGAACCCCAAATTACTCTGTTTTCATTTTGCCGTACGATGTTTTCTCCCTCTCTCTTCTTCCATCTTCCATCTTCCATCTTTTACCTCATTTTTTTTTTTTCTAAATCCAACTAAACAAGAAATGAGAAACACAAAATCCAATTGACAAATCACACAATAAAACAATAAGATTGCATATGATTTTGTACAGAACTCCATACCAATAGGAGCTCGTGCCATGAAAGACAACAGTCAGGAAGCAACACAAAGCTTGGTGATTAAAAAAGGGGAAAGGACACACTAACCATAATCTCATAAACATCTACCACTTCCTTTGCCAAAACATTTGCACTTCTCTCTTCCCAACTTTTTAGACTTACAAATTATTTTTCTTCTTTTTTTAAATTGAGGAAATTTTATCTTTGACTAAACAAGAGAAGAGAGCTCATGGAATAAAATTTAGCCAAAATTTAGCTTCCAAAAAAATAACTACCTTCTTGTTCCCTAGAAAGTTATAATGAAGAAACATCTTTTAAATGATTAAATTGCATCGCATACTTGAAGATTTTAAAATAAAATAAACCTGAATGTTAGGAGCCAACAAACTTGGCTGATCAGTAAAAAAAAAGCACCATTCTTCCAATCTCTTTCTTTAATAATATTCTCCTTTCTCGGTGTATGGCATCACAAGAGAATAATGCTTGTTCATGCACTTCGCTGAAATTATCAAAAGAAACTAAACAATGTAATATTTGACAGCTATGGTTCCACAAGCATCAGAAGGAACAAAGCAGATTGGTAATATGTAATGAAGTTAATCTGATATAATTTTGTAACAAGAATTATAGAAATTTTCTTATGGTGAAAATACAGATGATATGATCCATAAAAATGGAATCATTGATAGTAACACTTTTTGTACTAGTTCAAAATGATAGTTAGCAACGATCTCTGCATTCCTAGAACATAAGGGAAATACTGGAGCTTTGGTGCATGTATGATATAAAATGCAACTTAAACAACAATTTGGGAAAAAGAGAAAGAAAACATCCCCCAAATTAGTTAAATCCCTTCATAGATTGTAATTTTCTTTATTGCCCTGTAAATTTATGCCAAGTGCAATGCTTTTCAAATATAACATCTATTGTTTGAGTTATACCTTATCATTTTCTCGACTTGCTTTGCAACAATATACTCCAGATCTGCTTCTTTTTGCTTTGTACGTCCAGATTTTGCCATCTTCTTTGACTCCAATATCCGTGGCAACACATATAATTGATAATCCTCATGCAATAGTACATACTGCACATTTAGTATATAACAATGATTTAACTTGCTTGGTAAGCACATTTAATATGTAGCAATGATAAACTAGGTCAGTAAATATCTTCTCTTTTTTTTGGGTGAATACTCAGTAAATACCATATTTATAATAAGTGACTTGTAGAATTCACCTCATCTCTAAACAATGTAAGAACTAAATTTTCCTTCAGTACAACCTGAAACCAACCCCAAAAAAAGTGTAAGGAAAACAAAGGGGAAAAAACTACAACATAAACAAAATAAGGAACATTTGCTATGAATAATTATTCATAACAGAAAAGTTTTCTGTTATGAATAATTAATGGTGATAGACGGATTAAGATTGCAACTTCTTTAAAAATTCAAGGTTTGCTTTTAAAAAAATTAAAAACTTAGGGTTTAACTTGTGACAAGGGTCAAACCCTAGGATCTATATTGTAATTTCCCCTTTAAATAAACTCTTTCGAGTAATAACAAGAGAAACAAAAAAAACTGCCTCAAGTTTACCAAAGCAATGTCGATGCTGGTGACTCTAAGAAGCTCGCCAGGACAAACAAGATATCCAAGTAATACCCATTCCCGATAAGAAGTAACATTTGCTAAGTCTTGAGCTCTCTGCATAAAATAAAATAAAAATTTTGAAAAATATAAAAGTAAAGATGAGATGAGTGATGAGACTGCAGTATGGCTATAAACGAAAATCCTTTTCTTTGACAGAACAGTCCTAGTTAACAGTACTAGAGATATCAAGGAGATTTCAATAAGTTAAGGACATCCCAACATTTTTCAGCATCAAGCAAATGACATATTTACCATTGGGTATGCTAAATTTGTAAGAATGTCAGGATATCGAGGATGAAATGGAGTCAGAAAACCCTCATTTCTCAGCTTCCTGGTATCTGTAGATAGAAATATTATAGGACCCACAGCCTCTAAAACCTGGAAAAGCATATTGTTTGTTTAATCAAAATGATAATTGTGAAGAACTGTTGAAATTAACGCTTTTGGAAGAAAAAACTAAAAACTAAAAGATAACAATGGCAAGCAAGAAGCAACTATAATAGTCACATATGTAAATAACTCCATTTCATTGTTTCTTGCAGGCACATACATGATTCCAGGACATGGGATCTTCCACCTTTATCACAACAATTGTATATATGTTCAAATTTATTCACATCATTCTAACTAAGACAGAGTCAAACAGTAACCCGCAAACAATAAATAGATACCATGACCGGAAAGAAACTAAACAAAAGAGTACAGAAAACCCCAAACTACTAATAAAGCTCATAGTGAAAAGATCCTGAAAGAAAATCTGTATATTATGAATCCAACAGTTGAGCAAAAGACCAAGCCAATTTTTTCATTAGAAGAAAATTGAATTTTTTATGAGATTATTTCAGAAAGAGGAAAGACATATAACCTCTCCAATACGAGGGCTGACAAAATTCAAGTCTTCATGTAATCCTTTCAATGGCGGATCATAAGAGTCAATGAATTGAACCAGCCTGTAATTCAATAAAATGAAATATATCAGCTGCAACATGTAACAATGTCGTTCATAGCATATCAAGGGAAAATCATAATATCCATGTTATCTGAACTTATTTGGGTCCACAGTGTAACTTTATTATAAATTTAACCTGATTGATTAGTACTTTTCAAAAAATAATATATAAATAAGATGACTAACTTGTGATGCAAGACATGTATCATATGTATCAAGTTTGCAAAAGCATTTAAGTATTTCAATAATACCTCAATACCCTGGACTTCTGTTCATTCCTTGAAATATCTCCCTTTCTTAAAGTACTAAATTCATTGCAAAATTTAAGAGCATGATTATATGAGCGCAAACCAGTAGGATGTTGGTATTAGACTATAGCACCATCAACTAAATACAAGGAAAGACAACCGGTCCAGCCTAGTATTATATTTTTCCCCCTTATGATGACACAACTAGAATGTAATTATTTGGTAACATTAGCATCAAATTTGTCTCAAATAATTTCCAGTGACACTTCAACCACTGAATAATCACAAAACATAAAGTTTCATATACAAGCAGGCTGCGTAACACTTCTAAATTAATGTGAATCAGAATATAATCCCCTAACTGCTATCTCAACCTGGGAAAAGGAGATCTATATGTCCTGTTTAATTAGAGAATGATATTCAAGTATAACCTGCCCAATGTCCAGAGCAGAACACAGAAACCTACTGTCTAGATGGAAGTCTTTTGTATTAGTACAGTACACAGAAGAAATATTTTTTTTTTTGGAGGGGGGGGGGGGGGAATAACATCGACTTCTAATTTATCATGTTTATTAAGGGAACTCGCAAACACACTCAGAATTTCTAATGTTAATAGCAGAAGAAGTGGATTCACAACTTTTTCATGCATCAGCTCAAGTGGCTAAATAAAATAAGTATTCTTCATATCTCGTCCGAAAACATATAGTGCATATTACCATTAAATACAACAAAAGAACCAAAAAAAAAGCCGAGAATCCAGTACAAAAATTCAAATTCTAGTTCACATCCACAACCCAGAAAATATAAAACAAAGAAAACAATGAAAATGACTCTAATTAGTCACATAGTCAAAGAAATTGCTCATACAAATTCTAGTCCACTGCAACTTTTTGTCTCTTTCAAACCAACACACAAACACGTGGTGGGTGTGAAAAAACCACTTACAAAATGCACACCAAAAAACAATTACTCAAGATCACCTATAATTACTCTGATGTCTCTGAAATCATCAAAATTTCAAAATATTCACAAAAATCAAAGCTTAATGCCTAGCACAAAACATTGGTTCAACAAATGATCAAACTACCAAACTCAAACCAGATTTCACAAGAATCAAAATCTATAAGGTGATATATCGAAAAATCTGAGCGCACCTTTCCATGCCAGCAAATTTGTGCGATCGATACCCAAAATTATAATATTAGTCCCAAAAAAATACAAAATCAGTTACAAAATCAGTCCGAAATTCAGAATATACCAGTCCCGAAAATCAGTTCCAACATCAGTCCAAAAATTAGAATATATCAGTCCAAAAATCACAATATCAGTCCGAAAATCACAATATCAGTCCGAAAAATTAGATTGATGACAAAGAAGAAAAAGAGGAAGATGAGAGAGTGTGAGGGAAAAATTAGTCCCATTGATTGTGTTATGTTCTGCAATGCCGAATGAAATTGATGATAAAGAAGAAAGAGAGGAAGATGAGACAGTGTGAGAGAGTGAGAGTGAGAGGGAGAAGGAGAGGGAGAGGGAAAGAGAGACGAAGAAGAGGGAGAGAAGACATACCTTTTTCCTCTATTGTGCCGCTTCAGGTTGTGGAATGAGAAGACGAAGAAGACTTATTTTAGGTCAATCTTGTTTATTCGGTCATTTAAAAAAAAAAAAAAAAAAACAGATTCAAAACGACGTCGTTTTGACAAGAAATTTATTGGCGACGAAAATTATTATGTTGCCATAAATATCATTCACCTTTCAGCGACTATTTTAATTCCGTTGCCAAAAAGTCTAAATTGGCGACAAATATTTTCGTCGCCATATATTAATTTCGTCTTAGCGCTCCCGCGCAAAAAATTAAATTGGCGCCAACCATTTTTGGCAACGAATTGAGATATTTGTTGCTAATGGTGTATTTTTTGGCGACGAACACGTATATTGTCGCCAAAAACATACAATTGGCAACTAAATTCAATTTGGTTGCTTAAAAACGTCGCCAAAAATGCTTTTTGTTGTAGTGCATTATTACATATTTTTGCCCTCGCGCAGGAAGGTCCGAATAAGTGTTCGAGTGTTCGGATTAATAGCTAACTATTACAACATCAAACAAGTGTATTAAGCTAAATTAACTACTCATTACATATTCGAATGAACTCGAAATTAACTAGCTATCTAATTTTATTACAACAAGGGTATTATAACAATACTTAATTATAACAATAATATTAATACAAGCAACAATGAGGCATAACAATCACATGCTCAGTGCCCATAAGCTATTTTGTCTGCCTAGACCACTCTGCCTCAGTCTCAGCCACAACCCTCTGTTTCTGCCAAAAGTCACTATCTACCACATATTGGCGGCCGGCCGACCCCAAATGAGATTCGGCTGGGTCCAAAAACAGCCAGTCGTGCCCTAATTTCATGCCAAAAATGTTTTTGTGCTCTGAGGTAAGGATAGTGCAGACAGAGCCTTTCTAGGCCCTGTTTGTCCCTTCTGCTCTTCTCTGTCATGTTAAACTCAAGAGAAGAACAAATTCGAGTCTTAAACCACCAATAAGCACAAGCTGATGGCTTGATGATCCCGAACACGTTTGGACAAAACTGAATAAATGTAATGAAAAACCACCACTCCTCACTCTTATTACGAAGGCTCAAAGAGGGAGTAGACACGCTCTAAGTCTCATCAACGTATCATAGATTGATAAGTGACAATTCTCAGAGCGATGGTCTTGGCATAACGTCCGGCCAAATCCAACCATCTAAATATTTTCTTTATGTCAGTTTCATTCATTTTAAACCAATTTTATTAATCCTTTCCATTCTTTAATCAATTTGTCCAAAGTGATATTTAAGTCCACTAAATGAGAAGAAATGTCAAACGAGAAGTGATTCATAGCATAAAAGGAAGACTACACCTTGACAATGAACCTCCGTAGAAATTAATCCATTAAGCATAGGTCTCTTCCTCATGCCTTGAATAATAATCAATTGTTTGAAATAACTCTCAAACGAAAGAAGAGATGAAAGGAGGGAGACCACAGAAATGATCACGTGAACTTGATTATTAGGATGAGACTCTTAATATGAAAACTAAGTAAAGCAAAGCCATTAACTCAAATGACTCGGTGTCCAAGGCCTAAACAACCAAAGCCACGAGGACTTACAACACAACAAGCTAGATATTCAAAGCATAAACTAATTAAATAAATTAGGACAGCCCTAAACAACCTCTAATATGTGAAAAACAGTGGCTAAAAGTACACAAAAAGAGAGGAAGAACGAAGAAACACAAAGCCAGTAAACAAGAGCAAGGAGAGGTGGCTAACCTCTCCACTTTTTGAGACTTCTAAACCATGTTTTCAGCCCTTTTAAACTCTGAAAATCAGTTTGAAAGCCAAAGAAAAGAGAGCAAGAACAAGAGGTATGAGCTATGAGTTAAGGTATAAGAAAGGGTATTAGCCCTCTTTACCTTTGGTAGCTATTCAACCCCAAGTTCCAACACTTGAAATGGATCCAAAACAACACAAAAACACTAGAAATAGATATAAAAAAGATAGACATGAAAGCAAGAAGAAAGGTGGTAAGCTTCTCCCTCTTGAAGAGGACAAGCTCTTGTTGTAAACCAAACTCAATCCAAAGGCCCTCTCAAGTGTGAATTGTGATCACAAGTCTCAACCAAGGCTCTAAGGCTTTGCTCTAAGGTTGTATATGGTGTATAGATATAGTGTAAGGATGACAAAATATCTCAAAGCTAGCTTGCATAAGAAGAAGAAGTTTACAAGGGTGATTTAGCTTCTTTAAAATTTTTCTAACCCTCAGCATAGTGGCTTAGGCTCGTATTTATAGAATTTGAGCAAAATTGGTCGAAAATATCTTGAAAAATGGACAGTTGGCTGATTCTCACCTAGAATAGTGTTTCTCGCCAAAGAGACCCGGTCAGCCCCAAATGGCCACGGCCGGCTCCAAGTGGGGCACGATTGGTTCCTAATGTGCTTCCCTGTTCCTTTATTTCAGGCTCAGTGAAGGTCAGTACAAGGTTCAAAAATGAAATTCTAGGGTACAAACAGTGTAAATATGAAAGGTTTGGGCTCGTTTTGAAGCTTGAACTTAAATCCTTCGTTGAGAATTCGAACAACACTCAACACAACTTTCATCATCGAGTGTGCAGAACAAAGCGTCCAAGTCTTGCGAGCGGCCAAAAATGGGATGTCTACAATTGCCTCTCTTTGACAGAACTTGAAGTCATGGAATGACATGAATGAATGTCAAAGTCTAGAGACAACCTATTTGACGAGGCCGTAAGACTTGGGCAAGAAAATAAATGAAAATATAATCGGTTGAACCCGAGGGTTGCCTACGTATCTCTTTGCAAGGAATCAAACTTGCATAGTTCAGGGGCAAAATGTGAAATGATATATAAATGCATTTTGAAAACTGGACTTATATGCCTCGCGAAGCCGGTTGCTTTTGAAAATTCATGAGCATACAAGACAATGCAATAAGCAAAAGCAAAGTAGCAGCACAAATGAAAAGCTCCAAAACAAATCTAGTTGTGCCTCGCACATGAAGGAGTAAGCAATTAACAAGATGGTACAATTGACAACCATGTCTCCTCATATCGCACACGAAGAGAGAGAGAGAAAACCTTAACCAAGGGAAATCTGAACTCGAGATCCTAATGCATCTTCCGCGAAAGGAGAAAATGTGGTGTGAACAACAGGCGTACCTAATGTTTTTTAACTGAGTGAACTCGAGATCCTAACACATCTCAGGTGAAAGGAGGAAAGATGGTGTGAACAACAGGCTCACCTACTATTTTTAACCAAATGAAAACAATCCTAACACGTCTCACACGAAAGGAGGAAGGGTGGTGTGAACAACAGGCGCACCTACTGTTTTAAACCGAGTGAACTTGAGATCTTAACGCGTCTTACGCGAAATGAGGAAAGATGGTGTGAACAATAGGCGCACCTGATGTTTTAACTGAGGTAAACATTCCTAACACGTCTCACGCGATAAGAGGAAATATGGTGTGAACAATAGACTCATCTGCTGTCTTTAACCAAATGAAAACAATCCTAATGTGTTTCACGAGAGAGGAGAAGGGTGGTGTGAATAACAGGCGCATCTATTATTTTTAACCGAATGGAAACAATCCTAATGCGTCTCACGCAAGAGGAGGAAGGGTGGTATGAACAACAGGCGTACCTGCTGTTTTTAACCAAAGAAACTCGAGATCCTAACGCGTCTCACACGAGAGGAGGAAGGGTGGTGTGAACAATAGGCACACCTGCTGTTTTTAACCAAATGGAAACAATCGTAACGCGTCTCATGCAAGAGGAGGAAGAGTGGTGTGAACAACGGGCGCATCTGCTGTTTTTAACTAAGGAAACAATCCTAACGCGTCTGACACGAGCCGAGGAAGGGTGGTGTGAACAACAAGCGCACCTGCTGTTTTTAACCAAAGAAACTCGAGATCCTAACGCGTCTCACGCGAAAGGAGGAAAGGTGGATCACCGAAAACTGAACACTCGATACGACGAGATCGGAAGGCCTTGGAGAATAAATTCAAGATGCCAAGTTTAAACGTGGGTTTCAAAGTAACCTAAATCAGTAATTTTGAAATTTGAAATTAATTTTGTCAATTGGGCTTAGCCAACTACGAATTAACAAAATATGAATTTAAATAAATATGAATTAAACAAGTTACAAATTTAACCAACTACAAATTAACAAAATATGAATTTAAATAAATATGAATTAAACAAATTACGAATTTAAACAAATATGGATTAACAAATTGAATTGATTAAAACAACGCAAAGTAACAAAACTTTCTTCCTCATTTTCCTTTTTTCTGCTCTCTCTCTTTTTTTTGTTTTTTTTGTTTCTTCTCTTTTTTTGCTTCTTTGTTTTTCTTTTTTTCTCTTCACTGTTTTCCTCTTTCTTTTTCTGCTTCTTTGTTTTTTCCTTCTTTGTTTGCCCAGACCTGAAGCAAGGCTGAACAACACACAACACGGAAAAACCTGGATTGCACTTGGGGCCGACCAGGTTTTAATGGAGCACAGCCGGGCCCAAAAAGAGGTGGCCGGCTCGCGATGGCGCCTGGGGGCAGAATCGGTAAAACAGGACTCATGGCTGCTTAAAATATTTTGGGACCTTCATTCCACACACACCTATATCCGAACTCCCTCTCTCTCTCTCTAGGATCCTCCTCTCTCTAGATTTTCCCTCCAATCACATTACCCAACGGTTCTTGCGAAATTTCCTTTGAAAACCCTTCTAATCCTCTACATTTTGGACTAATTAAAATTTGATTTGGTTGAGTTTTGGGTTTCTCTTGGGTTTTTTGGCTCATTCTCATGATTTTTCTTGTGATTTCCTCTACCCCCTCTTGTTTTTCAACTTTTTCTTCATTTTCTCTCCCCTAGGGTTGGATTTGGAGTTTTTCACCCATTTTTTCACTTTTCTTACTCTCTCTCTATTTTCCCTCATGGCTAGCGGTGAACTTCCCATCCCCAACCCCGTTGTTGATATTGGAGTCGTCTTAGGTGAGGACATAGAGGCCGAGGATGTCGTTCCTCCCATTCTTGAGCCTCTATTGCCTTCCCTTGCCAATAGGCCTTTCAATATGGCCACTTACCAGCCATGCACACATGCTCTGACCCCTGGCGACATTCTGTGATTTGAGGGTCTTATCCTTGGGATTGACGAGGACATTCGATTACGAGAGCCTGCGGAGCACTTGTCCGCTGATGCCTCCACGGTAAGCAATTTCTTTTCCTTGTTTGAACATATTTGAATTCTTTTCAATGTATTGTGGATACTGACAACATTCCCACACTACAGGTGATAGCCAGGAGGATTAGAGGTTACGGGACTATTTTTGGCCCCAGGCACTAGTATGAAAGGCTCCCTGTAGAGGTCCGCACATTGGCTGTCGCTGCCGGCTTCGGGCCTTTCTGTTTAGGACTAGTGCAGATGAGGGCTGAGCCATTACTACACAGGGCCTTGGTGGAGAGATGGTGGGACACCACCGACTCGTTTCACTTTTCATCGATTGGGGAGCTGACTCTGACCCCATATGATTTCACGATGCTTATTGGTTTGCGGGTTGGAGTTGGCGGCCCGATCCCTTTTGATCTCGACATGGCATAGTGGAGAACTGTACAGTTTCACCTCCTTAGAGCGATTCCTGATGTTGCTAGTCCCGAGATGGTGAGGTATAGTTGGTTCCTGTAGCACTTCTCTGCTCTTCAGCCAATTACTCCGGAAAAGGTCGCCCAGTACACCTACGGGTTTCTCTTGTATCTCCTCGGTACTACCCTGTTTGCAAACAGGGAAAATACTGTGGGGTTATACATCCTGGGGGCATTGGAGTACGACTAGGGTGGTGCCGGCCTGGCCACCCTGTACTACTGTATGAGCTCGGCCTCCGGCCGAAAGACGGATTTACTTGGCGGTTACTGGAGCGTTTGGGAGGTACACTTTACACTTCTTTTCTAGTTTTGCTTTACATTTCCTATTTATCTCAATTGCTTTACTTACTCACTTGCCTTTCTTATTCTTGGAGTTGTGAGTTTACACATATTTCACTTCTCTCGTTTTGGTCCTAGTAAGGCTGATTGAGTTGTCAGTACCCCGCTTGCAGTACTACAACTCCCGATTCGAGCGGCGTTGGCACGTGGACTGAGACTCCTTTACTTCCACTGTTTCTTCAACACCGTCACTGCGGACAGGGTAACAATACTAACCTTGATCTTTCACTGTTTTTGTCGTTTCCACACTGTTGTTTCCATACTGCCCTGCCATTCCTATACTTTCAACCTTATTCTTGCTTTGCACCTTCTGTTCACATGTTGACTGGCACCCTTAGGCGGGTATCCCTCAGGCATTGAGGTTGCTTTACGCTGCTGCATAGAAGGCCTCCACCATGCGAATTCTCTTCGAGGGCCCTTTTGGTAGGGCGTACTATTTGGGAGAGCGGTTCTTTTGCCAGACCCGGGCTAGGCTAATCCTGATGTTCCATATCCTCCTCCTTCCGGTATGAAGATTACCGACGATCTCCAGGACGGGCCCCTGATTGATCATTTGATGTAGGGAGAGGACGGTGACTGGTACCACGAGGCTGGCAACTTCATTACATTCTTACAGACTCGGCTAATGGCTCCGCTTACCAGGGGTGTGGCTTGCATACTTCCCGAGGCTGCTGTCGTCGTTGTCGGAGGTGCTCTCGTTGTAGCTCCTATTCTCGAGCTTCTTGCGATTCCTACCGAGGTCGTGTACATGCGACCGGATGGAGTAATCGAGCAGATCCCTCTTGAGCATATCGAGGAGAGGGACTTCAGGTGTGATAACCCTGGTCTGTATTGTGCTAATTAATCTTAATTATGATTGTGATTATGTGTTTGAGATGATTTTGAGTGCCATTTATATGAATATATGTGGTTTTGAATTTCTATCTGTTTACCGTAGCAAAATCTGTTTGATTATCTGCTTTAGAATTTAAATTGGAGGCCTTATCGGCCACAGAAACCGAAATTGACTACGCCATTGCGATTGGCGAAATTTTTAAAGCCTATGGTGAAATTTAATTGAAAATTTATTCGGATCAAAATAATTAGATTCAGAACGATTAATTAAGCTCAATTACTTTGCCTAACCAAATTTAATTAAGAGTGACTATATAAGGGCCATGTTACACTTAATCTCACTCCCCATGAACTCATAAAATCTGAAATTCCTCTAGAAAGAGAGAGGGGGTCGGTTAGAGTGAGGGAGTGAAGGCAATTGGAGATTTGAGCAAGAAACTTGGAGATTTTGAAGATCAACCCAAGATTTAACTACAATTGTGAGGACTGAAGCTCCTAGGTGAGTAATTGAGCTAAGATTTATGAGTATAAGTTGTAATTTTGTGAATTTAAGGTTAAATGGTAATAAAAAATGTGAATGAAGTTGATTTTGGTGAATTTGAGATCAATGAATGCATGCATGTAGGAAATTGCCATGAATTTGCATATTTGAGCATAAAATGTATAATTCATGTTGAATTTTGATTGAAGTTCATGCTTGTGATCACCTTTTCACCATTTAGGTTGAGAATAGAGGTTATATCCCACATGTAAGAACAATTCATAAAGGTGTGGGTTTTGAATGCATGAATTTGATGTGTTGGAAGTAAGTTTGGTGTAATTTGAGCATGCATGTAATTGATTCATGAGAATTGAGCTTCATGATGTTGTAATTTCCCATTTGTATCATGTTAGAGGATGTGCATGTGAAGTATGAGCCATAATATGCAAGTTACATCGGTTTGAATGCAAGTTTGAAGCTCAAACAGCTTGCTGGAAAACCCAGAATTCGGCATGTTCGCTCGAGCGGGGTAATGGTCGCTCGAGCGTGAAATGCTAGTTCCCAGCAGTTTTGCAGTCATTGACGTCTGCTCGAGCAGGGATAATCACACTCGAGCGTCCAAGTCATATGTTTGACCCTTAGCTCGAGCGATTAGCGCTCGAGCGTAAATATGAGGCAACCAGTACTTTTGCAGAACATGGGGGTCTACTCGAGCGACGGAACCCACGTTCGAGCAGGGACCCCTGTTTCAGAAATTTTGTAAAGGTGTTCTGTGTTTCATTTTTCGTTCTCTTTCACTTCTAAGCACTCATAGGCATGCATTGAACATTACGAATGGATTAAAAGAATAAGAAAGAAGCCTAAGAGGGATGTATGAATTAAGAATGGATAGAATCGTTTGTAACCCATTATGTTCATGAAATGTGTAGGGTCGAGCTCCGGGGCAAATCCACCGACAGAACACTATGAGTAATATCTTAGTAAAGATGTTTTCAAGTATGTTATTTGTCCTATTGCTTATTCTTATAAAAGTCTTGTAAGCTTGTTAATTTGAATTGTGGACAAATATCTGTTATGCCATATGACTGGGCCAAAGGCCGTTGGATACGATTGATTGGGCCAAAGGTCGTCTGACATGAATAATAGTCTGACATAAATGATTGGGCCAAAGGCCGTCTGACATGAATAATAGTCTGACATGAATGATTGGGCCAAAGGCCGTTTGACATGAATGATTAGGCCAAAGGCCGTCTAACATGAGTGATTGGGCCAAAGGACGTTTGACATAAACGATTGGGCTAAAGGCCGTTGGATGCAAATGATTGGGTCGGAGGCCGTTTGACGTGAATGAAATGGGCCAGAGGCTATTCGATATGCTCGAGCTTAAAGCCGTGTAACATACTAGATAAAAGCAAAGATGGGCCCAAGGCCGTTTGATATCTGTATATCTATTTCGAACTTCATTCATGTATTCTCTTTATTTGTATTATTCACTAGGCTTTCGCTCACTCTCATTCATGTGTCTGTAGGTGAGCCAAGAGATGTCCAAACCCAGCCTTGGTGAAGTCATGTGAGAAATAGTCAAGATTTTGAAGAGTTAACCCAAATGTCTCACGCATGAGACTTGTCTTCACCTCTTTTGTTCTTTTGCTATAATTTTGCTACATGGGCGAAAACGTTGGATCACTTTTGTATATAAACTTTGGGTTTGACTGACTTAGGCCTGAATGATTCTGTATGAATAGAACTTTGAGTCATTTTCCTTTGATGTGAGTTATTAACGATTATATGTGAAATGTTATGATGTGCCATGTAAGCACGACTCTATGGACAAGGTTTTAAATTGCTTCCGTTTGGCCCCTTAACTCTGATGGAGTGTATTCTAATCTGGTTTGAGGCCACAGGTAATCCCTTGATTACTGGCCGGTTATGACCCAAAATCCATAGGGGCGGATTCGAGTCATGACAGAGTGGTATCATAGCACGAGTTAATGACTCACACACTTGTCCAAACGAGCAATAAGCGTCTAGAAAAGATCTAGGATGCATTCATGTGATAAGTATGAATCTGAAATCATCAAGAATATGCTTAAATGTTTCAAAGTGAACAATTATGTGCTATAAGTTTGTGATTTGCTTGCATTGCAAATTATTTGAATGTGTGTGCTCTTTAGTATATGCATACCTGTGAATATTTTGTATAAAGAATAATGCAAGTCTAATCAGATGGTGAGAACAAGAGGTGATGAAATAGAGGAGTCTTCTACTTGCCAGAATGGATAGAATGGAAAGATTGATTCAGGAAATGGAAGAAACATTGAGGCAACAACAGCAATGGCAACAACAGTGGCAACAACCACACCCTCCGCATCCTCCTCCAGTACTGCCTGTTCAAGATATTCAGAATGATGACCGAATAATAGCTCTCATCAAAGAGTTTAAGAAAATGAAACCACCACAGTTTCATGGAGGATTAGATCCGTTGAAGACCGAAGCATGGGTTCTCGGCATCGAAAAGCTATTCGAAGTGTTTCCTTGTTTAGAGACACAGAAAATACTTCTAGCCACTTTTACTCTTGAAGATGAAGCAAGAAGGTGGTGGATGCTAATGCGTGAAAACAATAAGGGTATCGGTTGGGCACGGTTCTTAGAAATTTTCTATGACAAATACTTTCAACAGTGTGTCTGAGACAGAAAGGTGTCAGAGTTCATTGAACTTAAACAAAACAACATGACAGTAGCTGAATATGAGGCCAAGTTCACTGAATTGGCTAGATTTACACCGCATGCGGTTAACACTGACTACAAGAAAGTGAGACATTTTGAAGGGGGACTCCGGGATGATATCTTAGAAAAGGTGAATGTTCTCAAATTGGAGACCTATATTGAGGTTACTTTCTTAGGGCATGTTATCAACAAAGATGGGATTTCAGTGGACCCGCAAAAAATAGAGGCAATTGTGAATTGGCCTGCACTAACGAATGTAATAGAAGTCCGCAGTTTCATGGGCTTAGTTGGGTACTACAGGAGGTTTGTGAAAGACTTTTCAAAAATAGTTGTGCCTTTTACCTAACTGACATGAAAAGGGCAACCATTTGAATGGAATGACGAAAGGGAAACTACCTTTCATGAACTGAAAACGAGACTGACCACTGCACTAGTTTTGACACTACCATCAGGTACGGAAAACTTTGTGATTTTCACTGATGCATCTTATAAAAGTTTGGGTTGTGTGTTAATGCAGAATGGGCGAGTAATTGCTTATGCCTCCCGATAGTTGAGATCACATGAGAAGAACTACCCAACACATGATTTAGAATTGGCAGTGGTTGTATTTGCTTTGAAAATCTAGCAGCATTATTTGTATGGGCAAAGTGTGAAGTCTATACAGATCACAAAAGCCTAAAGTACTTCTTTACTCAGAAAGAGTTGAATATGCAGCAGAGGAGATTACTTGAATTGATAAAAGATTATGACCTTCAGATTCAGTACCACCCCGGGAAAGCTAATACAGTTGCGGATGCCTTGAGTAGAAAATTGATGGGGAATTTGGCTAGCTTGCTTGCTTACCGAACAAAAAGAGATCTTGCAAGATTTTGAGAAGTTCGGGATTGAATTGGTATTGTGTGAACATGGCAGATTGATAGCTGCTATTTCAGCCGAACCAGCAATCGTTGATGAGATTAAACAGAAATAAAAAGAGGATGAATTCCTCAAGAAAGTGATTGATGAATTTGAGACAAGTCCAAAAGTAGAATTCAGCATTGAAAGCGAAGTGTTGAGGTTTCGAAACTGAATGTATGTCCCAGATATTCTGGAACTAAAGAAAAGAGTTCTAGATGAAGCTCACAAGTTAGTATTTGCTATGCATTCGGGCAATAACAAAATGTATCGAGATTTGAAACAAAGCTATTGGTGGCCTAAAATGAAGAAAGAAATTGCAGAATATGTGTCCAAGTGCCTTCAATGTCAGCAAATTAAAGCTGAACATCAGAAACTAGGCGGTCTACTCCAACCTCACCCCATTCCTGAATGGAAGTGGGAGCATGTGACTGTGAACTTTGTCGTTGGTCTACCTCGAACTCCTCGAGGTATGGATTCTATTTGGGTTGTAGTTGATAGACTGACTGAATCTGCACATTTTTTACCCGTTAAAACTACATGCTTATAGGCTGGCTACTACATATGTTGATGAGATTATTCTTTTACACGGAGTTCCGGTATCCATTGTCTTGGATAGGGATCCGAAATTTGTATCCAGATTGTGGAAGAGCCTACAAAGAGCAATGGAAACAGAATTGAGATTCAGTACTGCATTCCATCCACAAACAGATGGACAATTAGAACGGACCATACAGACTTTGAAAGATATGCTAAGAATGTGTGCCTTGGATTTCCAAGGGAGTTGGGAAGATTATTTGCCACTAGCAAAGTTTGCATACAATAATAGCTTCCACTCTAGCATCGGTATGGCACCATACGAGGCTTTGTATGGTAGAAGGTGTAGATCACCAATTTGTTGGATAGAAGTCGGGGATAGGGCTCTTCTTGGGCCTGAAATTGTGCAAGACACTTCTCAGAATATCAAAACTATTAAGCAAAGGCTCAAAACAGCTCAGGACTGACAAAAGAATTATGCAGATGTTCGAAGAAGACCTCTCGAGTATGAGGTTGGTGACCATGTGTTTATCCGTGTGACTTTAATGAAGGGCCAAGTCAGGTTCAGTAAGAAAGGGAAATTGTCGCCTCGTTACATTGGGCTGTTTCAGATTCTGGAAAAACTTGGTCCAGTTGCTTATAGAGTTGCTTTGCCACTGGGATTCGAGCAAATCCATAATGTGTTTCATGTGTCGATGTTAAGGGGTTATCTTCGGGACCCGTTTCATGTAATTGCTTATCACCGGATAGCTCTTGATGAAAATATGGAATACGCAGAATGGCCGGAACGAATCATTGACCGACAAGTGAAACAGTTAAGAAGCAAGTCCATCCCGATGGTGAAAGTGGAATGGAGAGAACACTATGGGACGGACGCTACATGGGAAAAAGAAGATGAAATGCGACTACGCTATCCACATTTGTTTCCTGACGAAGCTAAAATAAGTTTGGAGGACCAAACTTCCTAAAAGGGGGAAGGCTGTGATAACCCTGGTCCGTATTATGCTAATCAATCTTAATTATGATTGTGATTATGTGTTTGAGATGATTTTGAGTGCCATTTATATGAATATATGTGGTTTTGAATTTCTATCTATTCACCGTAGGAAAATCTATTTGATTATCTGCTTTAGAATTTAAATTGGAGGCCTTATCGGCCACAGAAACCGAAATTGACTACGCCATTGCGATTGGCGAAATTTTTAAAGCCTATGGTGAAATTTAATTGAAAATTTATTCGGATCAAAATAATTAGATTCAGAACGATTAATTAAGCTCAATTACTTTGCCTAACCAAATTTAATTAAGAGTGACTATATAAGGGCCATGTTACACTTAATCTCACTCCCCATGAACTCATAAAATCTGAAATTCCTCTAGAGAGAGAGAGAGGGTCGGTTAGAGTGAGGGAGTGAAGGCAATTGGAGATTTGAGCAAGAAACTTGGAGATTTTGAAGATCAACCCAAGATTTAACTACAATTGTGAGGACTGAAGCTCCTAGGTGAGTAATTGAGCTAAGATTTATGAGTATAAGTTGTAATTTTGTGAATTTAAGGTTAAATGGTAATAAAAAATGTGAATGAAGTTGATTTTGGTGAATTTGAGGTCAATGAATGCATGCATGTAGGAAATTGCCATGAATTTGCATATTTGAGCATAAAGTGTATAATTCATGTTAAATTTTGATTGAAGTTCATGCTTGTGATCACCTTGTCACCATTTAGGTTGAGAATAGAGGTTATATCCCACATGTAAGAACAATTCATAAAGGTGTGGGTTTTGAATGCATGAATTTGATGTGTTGGAAGTAAGTTTGGTGTAATTTGAGCATGCATGTAATTGATTCATGAGAATTGAGCTTCATGATGTTGTAATTTCCCATTTGTATCATGTTAGAGGATGTGTATGTGAAGTATGAGCCATAATATGCAAGTTACATCTGTTTGAATGCAAGTTTGAAGTTTAAATAGCTTGCTGGAAAACCCAGAATTCGGCATGTCCGCTCGAGCGGGGTAATGGCCGCTTGAGCGTGAAATGCTAGTTCCCAGCAGTTTTGCAGTCATTGACGTCCGCTCGAGCGGGGATAATCACGCTCGAGCGTCCAAGTCATATGTTTGACCCTCAGCTCGAGCGTCCGAATTGGCGCTCGAGCGTAAATATGAGGTAACCAGTACTTTTGCAGACCATGGGGATCCGCTCGAGTGGCGGAACCCACGCTCGAGTGGGGACCCCTATTTCAGAAATTTTGTAAAGGTGTTCTGTGTTTCATTTTCCATTCTCTTTCACTTTTAAGCACTCATAGGCATGCATTGAACATTACGAATGGATTAAAAGAATAAGAAAGAAGCCTAAAAGGGATGTATGAATTAAGAACGGATTGAATTGTTTGTGACCCATTATGTTCATAAAATGTGTAGGGTCGAGCTCCGGGGCAAATCCACCGGCAGAACATTGTGAGTAATATCTTAGTAAAGATGTTTTCAAGTATGTTATTTGTCCTATTGCTTATTCCTATAAAAGTCTTGTAAGTTTGTTAATTTGAATTGTGGACAAATATCTGTTATGCCATATGACTGGGCCAAAGGCCGTTGGATACGATTGATTGGGCCAAAGACCGTCGGACACAATTGATTGGGCCAAAGGCCCTCTGACATGAATGATAGTCTGACATAAATGATTGGGCCAAAAGCTGTCTGACATGAATAATAGTCTGACATGAATGATTGGGCCAAAGGCCGTCTGACATGAATGATAGTCTGACATGAGTGATTGGGCCAAAGGCCGTTTGACATAAACGATTGGGCCAAAGGCCGTTGGATGCAAATGATTGGGCCGGAGGCCGTTTGACATGAATGAAATGGGCTAGAGGCCTTTCGATATGCTCGGGCTTAAAGCCGTCTAACATACTAGATAAAAGCAAAGATGGGCCCAAGGCCGTTTGATATCTGTATATCTATTTCGAACTTCATTCATGTATTCTCTTTATTTGATATTATTCACTGGGCTTTCGCTCACTCTCATTGATGTGTCTGTAGGTGAGCTAACAGATGTCCAAACCCAGCCTCGGTGAAGTTATGTGAGAAATAGTCAAGATTTTGAAGAGTTAACCCAAATGTCTCACGCATGAGACTTGTCTTCACCTCTTTTGTTCTTTTGCTATAATTTGGCTACATGGGCGAAAACGTTGGATCACTTTTGTATATAAACTTTGGGTTTGACTGACTTAGGCCTGAATGATCCTGTATGAATAGAACTTTAAGTTATTTTCCTTTGATGTGAGTTATTAACGATTATATGTGAAATGTTATGATGTGCCATGTAAGCACGATTCTATGGACAAGGTTTTAAATTGCTTCCGTTTGGCCCCTTAACTCTGATGGAGTGTATTCTAATCTGGTTTGAGGCCATAAGTAATCCCTTGATTACTGGCCGGTTATGACCCAAAATCCATAGGGGCGGGTTCGGGTCATGACAGCAGGTTGGTGATTGCTCCTAGCATCGAGCAGGTACACGCTTCTTTATACTTTTGTCCGTTATACTTTCTCATTTATTTCTACGGTGCTTTATTGCTTTATCATGCTGTACTTTATTACTTCTGCTCACTATACTTTATTACTTCTACTCATATTCTCAAGTCTTTTTACTTTTGTAGGTGCCTGTGGGGTATGTTGATGATCTTCTCCAGACAGTTGACCGACTATTTCTAAAGGTACGGAGGAGGCAGACTGCTCTAGTTACTCATGGGATTGAGGTGTACTTCGTTTATAGTTCACTTTTGTTCACTAGTTTTGCAATCTTGTCCACCATTCTGTTGAGGCTATGCTGATATCGGTGTTATTTTCAGCTTGAGCCGGCGCCAGCTGCACCTGCAGGACCTCTTCCAGCTGGGGTGTCATGACCCAAACCTACCCCTATAGATTAGAGTCATAACCGGCCAGTAATCAAGAGATTACCTATGGTCCCAGTCAAAAATCAAACCATATTTAATAATAGGGGGCCAAACTATAGAAGCAACGCATACAAGAATTGTCTAACGAGTTGTGCATATATGGTTTAATAAAAAACTTTATCATATACATGAAATAACTAACACCATGAAATATTTACGTTATGTATGTACTACGTACATCCAGGATTATCTTATAGTTTCAACACCAAGTTCCAAGGTTATACACAAAGTTGGTCATACATGACCATAAGAGAACAAAAACAAGGTAAAACAAAAGTAAGGCCGCTGCATGATGCGACCTCAGTTGACCTCACAAAACTTGGTTTCTCAATGCTCATTAGGGCTGGGGTTGGACGTCTTGTTGCTCACTTACATGCATATAAATACAGAGTGAGCTAATGCCAGTGAATAATACCAGAGTAAAGAGGTTAATGTATGAGATTCGTTCATAAATGAGTCATACTTATAATTTACACATTTGAACTGCTATTCCCATTCGTATACAGATTTGTAGATCATAACAAAGCAAAACGACCTCAGGTCCAATACGTTATATCCATATACAAAACGACCTTAGGTCCAACTCGTATACAGAACAAAACGATCGTGGGTCTATCTATACAAAACGACCTCGAGACCAATACTCATTCATAGACTGACTTCAGGTCTAATGGACACATGTACCAATGACCACCGGTCCTCCATATCATATTACCAAACGACCTTGGGTCTACCATTCTTATATTCATAATTATGAGCATATGATCGTAATCACATTCGTACTCATATTCAAAATGACCTTTGGTCCAATTAATTCTTTATTTAAAACAACCTTTGGTCCAATTTGTATGTAAGATGACCTTTAGTCTATCTTATTAAACATTCTAAACGGCCTTGGGCCTAATTCGTGTCCTCGTCAAATATACCAAACGGCCTTAGGCCCAATCTGTGTCCTTGTCAAACATGCCAAACAGCCTTAGCCCATTTCATATGTTTACACTAATCGCTTTATAGATTCTATTACAAATAGAACGGATAGAATACTCATTCATAGTGTAAATTCATAAAGTCAGAATTTACCATGTAGGTAACATTTAGAAAATAATGCATACACAAAAATATCTTTACTAAGATATTACTCACTGTGTTTTGATGCTTGATTCATCCTTGCACTTGACCCTACATAATTCATAACACATTGGGTCATAATTCAATTTATTCCATTCTTTAATTTGTATAATGTTCTTAGGCTTCTTTCATGCTCTTTAATTTATTTAGAATGTCCAATGCATGCCTAAAAGTGCTTAGAAATGAAAAAGAACAAAAAACGAATCATAAAATGACTATTCAAAATTTCTAAAACAGGGCTCTCCGCTTAAGCGTAGCTTTCTTCGCTCGAGCGGGGGCTCAAAAATAAGGGTGGTCGCTCGAGCGTGACTTCCGTCGTTTGAGCGGTCTGCAAACTTGGCAAAAGTACTAGTTGTGTGAAATTCTCACTCGACGGTTGCTCGAGCGGAAGACTGAGTAAAAAAGGTCCTCGCTCGAGCGCCACTTTGGTCACTTGAGCGATCTGTAAAATTTTGTAAAACTTCTGGGAGCTCGATTTTCACGCTTGAACGGACAAGCCAAATTCTAGAATTTCCAGAGCTGTGTTTGAGCTTCAAGGTTGATATTCAAAGCCTCAAAACTTGTGTTTTTGGTACAAAAACTTGAAAAATCATTATATGACATGGAAACACTTCTACTTTGGGACCAATTACTCAAATTATGGATCAAATCCCAAAATCAAGCTTAAATCATGAGGTTGAAACCATGTATAAAAATCCATGTTTTATATCTTGCATATACAAGCTTTAAGACTTAAAATTGGGCTTCAAAACATGACAATTCATGCATGCATGTGTCAAACAACTTTCAATTCAACATGATCATTATGGTTTATGCTCAAATATGAGAAATCACAATAAATTCATCCATGCATGCCCAAGTTGATCTTAAATTCAACACATTTAGCTCAATTCTCAGATTTATCAACATATACTTCTTGAATTCACATAGTTATGAACTTAAGCTCATAAATTTGAGCTCAATTACTCACCTAGAGTTTTTAACTCTTCCAAATCTAGTTAGTTCTTGAGCCTAGTTCTTCAATTCTCCAAGCTTTGAGCTCAAGTCCTCAAATTTGAGCCTCTTCTCCCTTAGAATCACTCTCTCTCTCTCTCTCTCTATATATATATATATATATATATATAGGCCTTTCTTAGATTTTGCAAGCTTAAGAGCTCAAAAAATTATGAGCCTAAGCACTTGCACCTCATATATAAAGTGAGTGATTAACTTAAGCTAATTAACTATGGGTTAGTCTAATTAATTAAGGCGCATTATTTAACTTAATCTAATTAATTTGATCTGAATCAGTTTTTAATTAAATTCCATCATAGGCTCTAAAAATTATGCTAATCACAATTATTTGGCCAATTTTGATTTTTGTCATCTCTACGGCCTTCAATTTAATTTTTATAGCAGAAAATCAAACAAATTTCCTACGGTGAACAGATAGAAATTCAAATACACATATAATCATATAATTAGCATTTAAAATCATATCAAGCTCGTAATTATAAGCATAATTTAGATTAAATAGCATAACACATAGTAGGGTTGTCACATTGGGGGAAAGGGGAAGGAGACGAGGCCCAGTGAGAGGCAGAAGATAGGCTAATTGAGGGAGAGGCAGAGCGAGGAAATACTCGCCTTCTGAGGATTTCTTTGATGGGTACACGACCCCTGAGGATGAGGCGAGACGAGGTCGAGAAGCTGTCCAACAACCCTAGTGATGATAGCGACTCACCTCATTCGCAGCCGAGGAGGAAGAGAGCAAGAATGGGTTGATTTTGTACTTTGCTTTTCTTTTCTTTTGCTTTGTAGGTAAAAACTAGCTTCAAATAGACCCTTGTATTTTATTTTTAAAGACTTTCTCTTTTTTGTTTTTGTTTTTGTTTTTGTAAAACAATGACCGGGGTTGGACCCTTTTGTTTATGAAAAGGCTATTTTAGATGATTTCTCTTGCATTGCATAGCATGTGATGACTGAATAGCACAACCGTTGCATGATAATCTTGTACAAGGCTTTAGAACTGTGAATGCTTGCTTTTGAATTATTCTTGAATCGGATAACAACCTACAACCGGACAATGCAAAATACAACTCGAAAACAAGAAAAAGAAATGAAAATAACTTAAAAACACTAAACAACACCTGATACAAACAAGACAAAACTCAAAACACAGCTCCAGTTCGCCAAAGTGAGAACTTGTCTTCTCTATAATTGCTCTAGTCTAGGCAGTCATTGAGAGTCGGCCAGGTCCAAATAGGCATGGCCGAGCTCCAATGAGGCATGGCCAGCTCTAAAAGTGATGTCAGCCAGTGGGATCCAGCTGTCATGCACTACTCCTTCTCAAAGTCTATAAAAGGTAATCTCATGCTATTTTCTTGGCAGAATAACAAAATTTTGATATTTTGCTCTCAAGATGGAGATTCTTCTCAACAATAGGCTCCGAGATTGGATTTCCACTTTAGACGACTCGGAAAAGGTGAATTTTAGCGGTTTCAACATAAACGCTCTTTTTCCTTTGAGCCGCACTTCGCTGTGCTTTCCATTCCTCCATACCGCAGCTCGATGTATGTATTTCGCTTCGGCTCACAAGATATGTGTCCGATACTCGAAGAATTTCAAGTATTGATGGACTCTTGGCGCGATGAGGAGGTCATGCCACAACTCTGTTTCGGCCATGCACGGGCACTTAGTCAGATGTGTGGATTGACATTGCACAAGGCTCGGTCTTTGGCTCATGATAGGGAGTTGGATATCCCAAGTTTAGTGCATCTATTTTCTGCCACTAGAGACAGAAGTGACCTTCTTTGGCAAAGCTACTGACAATATGCTCTCTATTTATGCTTACTTGCGCACTTTCTTCTTGCCCCTAGTTTTGGCGTAGCCAGCATCCGGTTGATCGAAGTGGCCCAATGTCTGAAAGAGGGCAAGAGTTGCATGGGTTTGGCACTAGCCGAGACCTTGATGGGTCTAGATGCTTTTCGTCGATGAGAAACAACTCGATTGGAAGGGAGTCAGTTGCTTCTCTAGGTATTGTTTCCCACCCTCCTTATTTATGATTCTCACATCACTCAACACTCAATCTCTATTTTTTCCTCTCAAAACCTCTTCCTTAATTTTCCTTTATCGTACACCTCTTTATTCTTTAATCTCTCTTATTTTCATCCCTCCCAAAGTATGGCTGATGGATAAGCTGAAAGTGGTAGACCTTGCCTCGAGTATTCAGCCAGGGCTTACTTCTTTTGCCAATGGGTAGTGGACTTCCCTTCAGAGGGTTGGTGTGATTGGATGTGTAGTCGGTCCGCAGCTAACATAGCTTAGTGTTGCCCCTGGCTTAATTTGACTAAGATGAGTCATAACATGTCCCAACAGTCAGGTGTAGAGTTAATTGGCCTCACACACTGTGTGTTTTATTTCCTTTTCTGGCTCAGACGCCAGTTTAGGCATGATCAAACTCGTCCAGATGAAAGGGTGGAATACACGACTTCATTTCTGGTTCATGCCTCGCACTTGCCTCAGTATTTTGCTGCTTGGAGGACGAGAGAGGTTCTGGCCCCTGCTATTAGCTTTAGTTATACCCTGTCTGATGAGTACTTGGCTTGGCTTGAAGAAAAGGTAGAAGTTGGGCCATCTTTAACTGCAGAATCCTCTACAAGGGTGAGTAGAAGGCATAGAGCCGCTTGACTTATCTGTAACCCTAGTTTTATTGCTTTGATCTTTTTTTATTTTTTTTTTATGTAAAAGTAACTTTGATTTAATCAAAGAGTTGGAGAACACACTTGTGTTGAAATCAATGTAATTAAAGTTGCGAGCACTGAAAATTTTCCTTTTTGGTCTAAAATGGTCTAAGTTGTAAAGGTAAAATTTTGAGAAAAATCAGTTCATTAAAACTTTTCAAAACAATTTTTGGAAACAATCATTACCTGACACACATGGATTCAGTCTTTTAAGATGTACAACTCAAAATCAGAAGATCACAACCGCTTCCAATTGCATTCACCATTACTGCTTCATCTTGCAACTGACCTTCTGCCAAATGGAGGTAACCCAACCGAGCCAACAGATAATGGAAAAGATGGATTGATTAAATAAGATAAACAGGACAATTGATTTGGAGATGGTTACGACCAAACTTTGGGATGAAGTTGCCTACGTATCCCAGAGATGGGAATCAGGCCTTATATAGTTCGTTGAGGGTTCACTCAAGTATTTATTCTCTCCTTTTGTGCTCTAACTTTTGCCAAGGCCACCCTTTCGGGTTTTTAACCTTGCGAGCTCAGTTTTTCTTCATTTCTCATTTTTTATGCTCTAACTTTTGCCTAGGTCGTCCTTTCGAGTTTTCAGTTTAGTGAGCCTCTCAGGGATAGCATTTCTTCAACTTGTCCATGTTGATCAGTTGTGAGAACTTCAGACCATCTAGATCCATAAGCATGATCGCTCCCCTGGACCAGATTGACTTGATGATATAAGGACCAGTCCAATTGGGTCTAAACTTGCCCCTAGGGTCATAAATGGGCACTTGGTTGTCTTTCAGCACCATGTCCCCTTCCTTGAGATTTATGGACTTAACTTTCTTGTTAAAAGCCCTAGCAATTCTGCGTTGGTAGCCCTGGACATGATACAATGCCTTTAACCTTCTCTCATCAAATAACATTAATTCTTTAAATCTGCTCTATTGCCAGTTTGTCTCTGTTATTTAACATTCGGCCATAACTCACAGTGAGGATACTTTAATCTCGATGGGTAGAACCACTTCCATCCCATAGATAGGAGAATAGGGGATTGCCCCTGTGGATGTCTGAATCAATGTTCTGTAACCCCAAAGTGCAAACGACAATTTATCCGGCCAATCCCTATAGGTCTCTGTCATTTTTCGCAGAATATTTTTGATATTCTTGTTGGCGGCTTCAACAGCTCCATTGGTCTGTGGTCTATATCTTGATGACTTGTGAAAAGCCACATTATATTTCTCAAGAAAATCCACTACCTCTTTCTTGAAGTGTGAGCATCTGATATAATCTCATTCATAACTCCATACTGGCAAATGATGTTATTTCTAATGAATTTGGCTGCATGCGACGCTTTTAACACGGTATAGGATTGAGCTTCCACCCACTTCGTGAAGTAGTCAATCGCCACCAAGATGAACTCGTGTCCATTCAACCCCTTTGGCGTTACCGCCCCAATGACATCAATTTCCCAAACTGAAAAAGGCCATGGTGAAGTCATATTATAGAGCTTCGATACCGGAATGTTCATGCGATTGGCATGGATCTAACATTTGTGGCACCGCCAAACAAAACTAATGCAGTCCTCCTCCATGGTTGACCAGTAATAGCCTTGTCTAAGGATCTTTCGGGCTAGCATTACAACATTTATGTGAGCTTCACACTCTCCTCCGTGGATAGCCTCTATAAGTCACTTCGATTCTTTTTCTTCAACACATAGCTTTTGCATTCCTAGATGGCCTCTCTTGTATAACTTACCCCCACAGATGATAAATTAGATAGCCAGACGCTGTATTCCCCATTTGTCCTTGGTATTTGCCTCGTGTGGATACGTCTCATTCTCCAGAAAATTTCAAATTTCGTAATACCAGGGGTTCCTGTCTTGAACCTCATCTATTGCAACAATACTCTCGTAAGCAGGCGTATATTTCTGTTCGATGATGATTGGACGTATCTTAACTCCCAGCGGGATGTCTACTATAGAAGATAGAGTTGCTAATGTATCAGCGAACCGGTTGTTCTCCCTTAGCAGATGTGTAAACGTTAGCTTTTCAAACCTCGTAATTAGCATATCTAGGGCCTGATAATAAACCTTCATTTTCTCTTCTTTAACCTGCCAATCTCCATTGGCTTGAGAAACGACCAAGTTCGAATCTCCGATGATGTCCAACCTTTTTGCCCCTAGTTCTAGGGCAGCTTCCAACCCAGCAATACATGCCTCATATTCTGCCTCGTTATTGGACACTCTGAATTGGAGTTTGAAAGCTAGGGGTATATGGGAATCATTGGGTGCTGTCAGCAGCACACCTATCCCATAACCATATTGATTAGCTGCTCTGTCAAAGTACATTCTCCACATCTCTTCTTCTATTTGCAGAATATCTTCATCTGGGAACAAGTACTCCACTGCTTCATTCCCCTTTACTAGGTGGTCTGCTAGGAATTCCGCTACAGCTCTCCCTTTAACCGACTTGTGTGTGACATATTTGAGATTAAATTTAGAGAGAAGAAGCAACCAACGAGCTAGCCTACCCATAAGCACTGGTTTCTTGGAGAGATATTTGATGGGATCTATTCTCAAAACCAGGATTACAGAGTGAGCTAACAAGTAGTGCCTCAACTTCCTGTTAGCCCATACCAAGGCTAGGCAAGCTTTCTCTAGGGGAGTGTAATAGGTCTTGTAATCTAGCATCTTTTTGCTCAGGTAGTGGATGGCCTTCTCCACTTTGGTTTCAGATTCTTGAGTGAGCATATACCCCATGGTAGAATTTGTCACTGACAGGTACAAAATTAGCGGCTTTCCCAGTTCTAGTGGTGATAACACAAGCGGATTCTGCAAGTATTGCTTGACTAGCTCAAAGGCAAATTGACAGCGATTGTCCCACTGGAACTTCTTCCCTTTCTTTAGAAGACCAAACAGTGGTTCACAAGTCAAGGTTAATTTGGAAATAAACCGTCTTATGAATTGCACTTTGCCCAGAAAGCCACGCACCTCCATCTTAGTCCTCGGTGGTGGTATTTTTAAGATGATCTTGATTTTGGAAGGATCTACTTCAATTCCCCTCTGTGTGATGAGGAAACCCAACATCTTCCCTGTCGTCACCCCAAAGGTGCACTTCTGAGGGTTCAGCCTTAGTCTATACTCTTTGATCCGTTGAAAGAATTTCTCTAGTGTAGTGTAGTGGCCCTCTCGTTCCTTGGACTTGAGAATCATGTCCTCAACTTCTTTGTGGATCATATCATGTAAGATTACGATCCCAGCTCGTTGATAGGTAGCCCCAGCATTTTTCAGCCTAAAAGGCATGAGTCAGTAGTAGTAGGTGCCCCACGGCGTGGTGAATGCTATCTTCTCTCTGTCTTCAGATGCCATTAGAATCTGGTTATACCTGGAAAATCCGTCCATGAATGAGAACAATTCATGGCCCGTAGTGAAGTCCACCAACTCGTCAATGTATGGCAAGGGGAAGTCATCCTTCGGACTAGCCTTATTCAGATCCCTGAAGTTGACACAAACTCTGATTCTGTTATCTTTCTTTGGAATTGGAACAATATTGGCCAACCACGTCGGATACTCAGATACAATTAAGAACCCCGCCTCGATCTATTTGGTGACCTCTTCCTTGATTTTAAAGCCCAATCTGGACAGACTCCGTGCAATTTCTGTTTCACGGATCGGGCCTTAAGGTTAAAAGGGATCCAGTGCTATACAATTTTTAGATCGATTCTAGGCATGTCTTTGTAAGACCACGCAAAAACATCTTTGAAATTTTTTAATAAAAAGACTAAACACTCGTGTTCCTCCGAAGACAACATGGACCTAATCTGGACCAAGCGGGGATCCTCCTTAGTGCCCACATTAATTGCTATGATTTCATCTGTACAGGGCTTAACACACATTTTCTCCTCTTGGTCAACCAAATTTTTCATAACCCGAGGAATTCCTTCTTCTTCGTTTATATCAAAATTTTGAAAATCAAGATCAGTACAACAAAACAAAGGCACAGAAAAGTAGGCAAAATCCACATAATTCCCATTTAAAAAGTCCGGATCTTTGGTTACAGTAGACTCAAAAGAAAAGCTGAAAGACGACCTGGATAAGACCTTGGTATCCGAGTTACCACTCCTGGAAGTACCAGACTCAAAGGAACTCCAATCTAACTCTGACTCCACGAACTCAGTGGAATCAAATTCGGACTCACTATTTGATTCAGAACTGTTGATGGCGCCCTTCTTAAACTTCCAGACCAGGCATGGAGCCTTAGATGTATTGTGACAACTCTACTTTGTGTTATGCTATTTAATCTAAATTATGCTTATAATTGCGAGCTTGATATGATTTTAAATGCTAATTACAAGATTACATGTGTATTTGAATTTCTATCTGTTCACTGTAAGAAAATCTATTGGATTTTCTGCTATAAAAATTAAATTGAAGGCCGTAGAGATGATAAAAATGAAAATTGGCCGAATTATTGTAATTAGCATAATTTTTAGAACCTATGGTGAAATTTAATTAAAAACTTATTCGGATCAAATTAATTAGATTAAATTAAATAATGAGTCTTAATTAATTAGACTAATCCATAGTTAATTTGCTTAAGCTAATCACTCACTTTATATATGAGGTGCATGTGCTTAGGCTCATAATTTTTTGAGCTCTTAAGCTTGCAAAAACCTAAGAAAGGCCTATATAGAGAGAGAAAGTGTGATTCTAAGAGAGAAGAGGCTCAAATTTGAGGACATGAGCTCAAAGCTTGGAGAATTGAAGAACTAGGCTCAAGAACTAACTAGATTTGGAAGAGTTAAAGACTCTAGGTGAGTAATTGAACTCAAATTTATGAGCTTAAGTTCATAACTATGTGAATTCAAGAAGTATATGTTGATAAATCTGAGAATTGAGCTAAATGTGTTGAATTTAAGATCAACTTGGGCATGCATGCATGAATTTATTGTGATTTCTCATATTTGATCATAAACCATAATGATCATGTTGAATTGAAAGTTGTTTGACACATGCATGCATGAATTGTCATGTTTTGAAGCCCAATTTTAAGTCTTAAAGCTTGTATATGCAAGATATAAAACATGAATTTTTCATACATGGTTTCAACCTCATGATTTAGGCTTGATTTTGGGATTTGACCCATAATTTGAGTAATTGGTCCCAAAGTAGAAGTGTTTCCATGTCATATAATGATTTTCCAAGTTTTTATACCAAAAACACAAGTTTTGAGGCTTTGAATATCAACCTTGAAGATCAAACACAATTCTGGAAATTCCAAAATTCGGCTTGTCAGCTCGAGTGAGGAAAGCTTTGCTCGAGCATGAAAATCTAGCTCCTAGAAGTTTTACAAAATTTTACAGATTGCTCGAGTGACCAAAGTGGCACTCAAGCGAGGACCCTTTTTACTCAGTCTTCCGCTCGAGCGACCGCCAAGCGGGAATTTCATGCAACTAGTACTTTTGCCAAGTTTGCAGACCGCTCGAGTGACGGATGTCACGCTCGAGTGACGGATGTCACGCTCGAGCGACCACCCTTATTTTTGAACCCCCGCTCGAGCAAAGGAAGCTACGCTTGAGCAGAGAGCCCTGTTTTAGAAAATTTGAAAAGTCATTTTATGATTCGTTTTCTATTCTTTTTCATTTCTAAGCACTCTTAGGCATGCATTGGACATTCTAAATCAATTAAAGAGCACGAAAGAAGCCTAAGAACATTATGCAAATTAAAGAACGGAATGAATTGAATTATGACCCAATGTGTTATAAATTATATAGGGTCAAGTGCAAGAACGAATCAAGCACCGGAACACAGTGAGTAATATCTTAGTGAAGATATTTTTGTGTATGCATTATTTATAAATGTTACCTACATGGTAAATTCTGACCTTATGAATTTGCACTATGAATGAGTATTCTATCCGTTTTATTTGTAATAGAATCTGTAAAGCAATTGGTGTAAATATATGAAATGGGCCTAAGGTCGTTTGACATGTTTGACAAGGACACAGATTGGGCCTAAGGCCGTTTGGTATATTTGACGAGGACACAGATTGGGTCCAAGGCCGTTTAGAATGTTTAATAAGATAGACTAAAGGTCATCTTATATACAATTAGACCAAATGTCGTTTTGAATAAAAAATTAATTGGACTAAAGGTCGTTTTGAATATGAGTATGGATGTGATCAGGATCATATGTGCATAATTATGAATATAAGAATGGTGGACCAAGGTCGTTTGGTAATATGATATGGAGGACCGGTGGTCATTGGTACATGGATCCATTAGACCTAAAGTCGATCTATGAATGAGTATTGGACCCGAGGTCGTTTTGCATAGATGGACCCAAGGTCGTTTTGTTCTGTATACGAGTTAGACCTGAGGTCATTTTGTATATGGATATGACGTATTGGACCCAAGGTCGTTTTGCTTTGTTATGATCTACAAATCTGTATATGAATGGGAATAGTAGTTCAAATGTTTAAATTATAAGTATGACTCATTTATGAACGAATCTCATTCATTAACCTCTTTACTCTAGTATTATTCACTGGGCATTAGCTCACTCTGTATTTATATGTATGTAGGTGAGTAGCGAGACGTCCAACCCCAGCCCCAGTGAACATTGAGAAACCAAGTTTTGTGAGGTCAACCGAGGTCGCTTCATGCAGAGGCCTTACTTTTGTTTTACTTTTGTTTTTGTTCTCTTATGGTCATGTATAACCAACTTTGTGTATAACCTTGGAACTTGGTGATGAAACTGTAAGATGATCCTGGATATACGTAGTACATACATAATGTAAATATTGCATGGTGTGAGTTATTTTATGTATATTAGAAAGTTTTTGATTAAACCATGTATGCACAGCTCGTTGGACAATTCTTGTATGTGTTGCTTCCGTAGTTTGCCCCCCTATTATTAAATATGGTTTGATTTTTGACTAAGGCCATAGGTAATCTCTTGATTACTGGCTAGTTATGACTTTAATCCATAGGGACAGGTTTGGGTCATGACATGTATCCACGATAAGATTGGAGAAATCTGCTGTTGGTTTATCCCCGATCATTGATATAGTAAAACTATCCCCCAAGTTGACTGACTCAACTCCAGCAGTAGAACTTGCTATTAGGTCAGCCAACGCTTTTCCTAACAGCGCTTCCTCTTTAATGTCCACACTTGCAACACTGCCTTGTTCCATACTAATGCTCAGGTCTGCCTGCTCATCCCCCTCTTCTGGCAACTGGTGTTCGAAAAAAATCTCGAACCCTGGGTACCTCATCTTTGTTTCCCGGTCGAACCAAGGCTCTGGAAATCCACAGAAAGGGAAAGCTTCCCATTGGCAGACAAAGCGTCTGTTGAGGGTTCCCTGTATTGGTTTGTGGACTAGCTCATACTATCTTCCAGTCCTCTTTGCTTTTAGTCTTCCTCTCAACTCCTTTCCCTTTCTTTGCCAATCTACAGCGGTAGGTTTGTATCCCAGCCTAAAAGTGTGGGGGTTGTGACTCATTTCCTTGGCAACAGTACCTCCCTGCCTGCCACTTCTGCCCAATCATGATCTAGGAATATGCCTTTGTTTGTTCATCATGTAGATAGACTGGGTGCTTGCGTAGTTTCCATCGTCTTCTACCATGATTGATTGGCCCAACCAAGCCTCCGCCAAGGAGAAACCAGAGAGGAATACATCCTCTTCCCCGTGTATGATTTCCAACAAGGGCGTGGTAGTCCCCTAGGGAGGGTGAATTGTAAAATTGCCATACACAATAAAAATCCCACCGTTAAAGGGGTATTTTACTAGCTGGTGGACTGTTGATGATACAGCCTTCATCTGGTGTAGCCAAGGCTTGCCCAGGAGTAGATTGAAAGTTGCCGGCACATCCATGATATGGAATTCCACTTCATGTTCGAATGGACTAATTAGTATGTGGCTCTTGAACGTTCTCATAACATCCCTGCTAGTGTTGCCATTAGCCCAGAAGGCTTGGGTTGTGGGTGTGAAGTCAATCGGCCTCAAACCTGTGGCATAGGCAGTCTGTGCCGGACACACATTAATAGCCAACCCAGTATCTACTAACGCCACTGGAATCCACTTTTTTCGGCTCTCCAGGGTTACATACAAGGGTCGGTTGTGATTGGCACCTTCTGGTGACAACTCCTTATCCGTAAAGGATATCATTGCGTAACATCCCCTGAGGTGACCAACGACACCAGTTGGTCAATAATGGTGTCGATGGGCAACTTTGTTCTGCTCATGGCTTCCAACAACACCTGTCTTTGATCTTGGGAAGCCATCAGTAACCCCCAGATTGATATGTCTACCTAAATCTTCTTAAATTGTTTCAAGACCAGGTTTTTTTCAACGTCTTTCTCTTTTGCTTTCTCAGCCTCTTTACTGGAGGATTCTAGCTGATCTAGAGTTAGGGGTTTGAAATACCGACCATTGCAGGTCATGTGATTGATCTCGTCAGTATACCACGTATCATTAGGAGTATTAGCTTTCTACCCCTCATCAGTGTATACATGACTTAGGTTGCTGTCTTCCCACCATTCTCCTACAGCCATGGCTGGGCTATTATTGGGTTCTGCCTAGAGCATGTTCATATCACGCCCCCCATCATCATACCATTGCTCTTCCACCACAGTTTTGGTTTCTGCATTCTAATACTTCTGAGGCTTGCTCGGTATTCTTTTCCTGTCACTAGGCTCTCATTTAATCTTTCCCGTGCTCTGGATGTCATCTGTTGTTGGTTTGGCCTCTTCTTTTCTTTTCCCTTTTCCTTGCTCCTTTTCCTGCTCTAGGGCTATTTTCCTTTAGATCTCCTCTAGTCTCTCCCGTTGGAATTACTCCAACGCTTGTTCTTTCTTAGTCAGAGGTACAGCCTCAGTTTGCTGCTAACACCAACTCCCTCTTCTTTCCTAGTCTCTCTTGTCTGTTCCTTAACATCTGATTCCTCTTCACTTAACCACCCATTACTCATTTCGGGTTAGCTTGGATCCCACCACCCAATCTGTACACTGCCTGTGTCCTCTTCTTCAAAGAAATAGAGGTTGTCTAGATCCTCTTCAAGTTCTGCTAGATCCTCTTCTAACTTGGCCAAATTGTTAAGGCCTTGTTCAGGCCAATCGTCCTGATGTTGCCCTAGCTCATCCTCCCCAAGGGCATACTGAGAAAGTTTGGCAGTATGACCATTGGCTTTGGCTGATCGACGACCACAATGTATAAGTTGGGGTCATACTCCTCTGTGAGTGAGGCCCTCTTTTCTATGATCCGGGTGTCAGTCAATCCGGTCTCTAGTGCATTTTTCTTCTTCATCTCTACCATCATAGGACCTGGTTGGGTTGGAGGTGTTATGTTTGTCATGCACGTATCTATGATATCTGGAATAACCACCTCGGGTTTTGGTAAGTGGGATGAGGTGATACATGCACCGGGGTTAAAGGAGGGTGGTAATGTGTGGATTTGGTTAATGTTTCTGGGTGAGGGGACTTGGTTATGAGCAGGAAGTGGATTGGTGGTTACGTTTGGTTTGGCAAGTAGAGCGATGATTTTATTGTTAATGAGATCCTAGATCTCATGCCGTAAGCGGTAGCACAAATCTATGGGATGCCCGTGCTACTAGTGAAAGAGACAGTACTGGGTCGGGTCATGTCTAAGTGACAGTGGGTCAGGGAGAAGTTGAGGATCGAGGGGTTTGAGATGTCCTTTTTCCATTAACATTTTGAAGGCGCGGGCTGGGCTCATATGGAGAGGGGTAAATATTCTTCGGTTTCGGGGTAGGTCGGTATTTTGTGAAGGTTGTGAGGTTGTTGCGGCAAAGGGATCAGCCATTTTGGCCGTTGTAATAACAATACTGACGTCTGCAGGCCGTGGAATAGTGCTATTACTAGCATTGGTATTCCTGGAGAATGGCCTTCTTGTAGGTTCACTAGTTATTTGGATGATGCCTTTCTTGAATGCACTCTCGATCTGGACCCCCAACTCGTGTAGGGAAGCAAATGTGGATAATGGTGCCACTATCATTCTCTTCAACATATCTGGCTCAAGTTTCTGGACCACCAGTCGGACTTGCTCTCTTTTAGAGGGTTTATTGGTCATCCGAGCTACCCTTGCACTCCATCTGGTGACAAAGTCGATAAAAGGCTCTTTCGAGTTCTGGGTAGTTGTTTCTAATTCACTGATGGTTACCTCTATCTGAGTGTTATATGAATATTGGTTGACGAACCCCTTAGACAGCTCCTCCCAGTTTCGCTTCGTAGAATCCTCTAGTTTAGTATACCAGATGGCCGCTACATCAGACAAGGTCCTCCCGAATAACAATAGTTTTTGAGCCCGAAACAAACCCATCAGTCTTAGCACATTTGAAAATAGGTAGACATGTACAATCAGATCCCCACTCCCATCAAATCCGTCGATGTGGGGCATTTTAAATTTTTCTGGAAATCTGACTGAAGCCTCAGTGTACCCGTCTTCTATATCCGGAATGAAATTGAAGCCCTGGGACCTTTTTAGCGCTTTCTCTAATCTAGCAATCTTGATTAGAGCCTGGTCGATATTATTGATGTCAAAGGGAGGAAGTTCCTCGTGAGGCTGAGCCAGAGGCCTGAAAGCTGAAACTTGTGGGAACATCTCTTGATGATCCGAGGCTAGAGGGCTTTCAATCGGCGAAGGTGGATCTGGATTAGGCTGAGCAGCCGAGATTAGGTGAACAGTTGATGCTAATGCCCCGGATGGGCGTTGTAGATCAGCGATAATCTCATCTTCTGCGGCCATCCTTTGATTTACTGTATCTATGGTTCTCTGGAATGCTGCCATCATGGCAGCAAATTCTTCTGTGTTCTGTGCTGTATTCTGTGCCATTGCTGGTTTGGGAGAGCTAGATGCTGGTGAACTGATTGGATGGGAATAGACAGGTGTTTATTGAATGCTCTGTGCTGGTGCTGCTGACTATCTATTCCTTCTTCGTCGAGTAATTGGTGGAAGCGAGACTAACACTGGCTGATCGTCAACAAGATCTCGAGTTTTGGAAAATCGGCCAGAATGAGTCCACACAACTTGGGAAATATTGGTTTTTCTAAAGCTATGATGGTAAACTACCTAGCAAAAGAAAGAAAAACAACAATAAAAAATCATATAGCACTTCGCCCTAATCCATGACAGTCATAACACACAGCTGAAGAATTGTTAATCCCTACTGAACTCTATTCTCAAACTGATATTCATTTGTACCACTAATATGAACCATCGTGTATAGTTTCACTGTAAAAGCACATACTAGGTAAAAAGAGAACTAAAACACCCCTATGAGGAGGGTAGGGTCACCCTGTTCTAGATTTTTTGACATGATCTAGGCTGCACTATTTCAAACAAAGAGTTTCATCACATGCTACACATAGGTGAGCATCCTGTCGTAATTTGGAATCGTCATTACGGCTTTACCATATGCAGCTAGGCCAATTGGTCCAAAAGGGTACCTCGGCAAGATTACCTAATAAACCTCTCACACCTAACACCGAGAAGTGAAAAGAGGATCAAGTGGTACAGCGGTAATCCAGATCCAAGGGTTATGTTTCCAACATGGCAGAGCCCATGACCGGCCAGCCTTTTGGCGAGCTTTTTGGGCAAGCCGTCCAAGAATAGCAGATGGAAAACATAGTGATTTAAAGTAACAATGCAAATGCAAATGCAAAGAACATATAAGCGTAGATAAAATAGCAAATCATGAATTTCAAGTCAAGTTCTATAAGTCCCCAGTAGAGTCGCTAGAAACTGTAACTTGCTTTTCGTGCTCCTTTTGGATACGACTAGCCTTACAGTTCAGATTCCCGTGGTTCTGAATCTAATTTCATAAGTGCAATGTGAAACAGACGAACACAAATGAGTCCAAATCTAGCAATTCTTTTGGAAAATCGATGTTTGAATCAAATGTCAAAAATGGACTACTTTGCCAGATTACAGAGTCGCCACCTAAATATTTTTAGAAAATTTAGAAAACTCGTGACTCATGCCAAAGGCCATTTATCCATCATCATCAAAGTGTCTCAGCTCGGCAACTTAGGTATGAGAGGGAAAGGTCATGCATTGAGCACCCCAGTCACCTGATCAAAGATCGGCCTCTACTAATCATGATGTGAATCTTATTTACCTTATATGCTCTTGTTTTGATTATTAAGTTAACATTACTAGGTGTTCACATAAGTATAGACTAATTTACAAAAGTTGGAACACTTTGATTTCATGTTTGTTTGAAAATTATTTTGAATACACGTTACTTGAAAAGTGAGTTTGTATATACATTAGTCACTTTATCCCAATTTTGGCAATTAGCCTTCATCTACCGGCATTCAAGCAGGTATATCACTTAAGCAATTAGCCTCATGGAAAGCATGCTCGATATGGCGACAATCACACGTAATGCAATATGCTAAAGAAATAAACGCTCCCCTCGTACTCCAAGGCAAGCCAACAAAACAAAAGAATTAGAAAGCATGCATGCCTCTAAACAATGCAATATGACTAATGTGACACATGCAATCATGCAAGTAAATAGGCCCGGCTACTAGCATGGTATATGATCCAATTCAAGACATGTGATAAATCATGTATCCATTTAAGAGAGTTGAATGCAATATTGGTTAGTATGATGAGCCGAACCCAAATGCATGTGAGACGAGTGTATGCAAACATGGGAAATGCTAAGGAAACATGATGCTCTATGATGCTATTACAAGCGGGTAAATAAAAGGGAGAAAGAAATGAGGGTTGGAAGACATATACCATTATTACATATTTTTACTCTCACACAGGAGGGTCCGAATAAGTGTCTGAGTGTCCGGATTAATAGCTAACTATTACAACATCAAACAAGTGAATTGAGCTAAATTAACTACTCATTACAGATTCGAATGAACTCAAAATTAACTAGCTATCTAATTTTATTACAACAAGGGTATTACAACAATACTTAATTACAACAATAATATTAATACAAGCAACAATGAGGCACAACAATCACATGCTCAGTGCCGAGAAGCTGTTTTGTTTGCCCAGACCACTCTGCCTCACTTTTAGGCGCTATCCTTTGTTTCTGCCAAAAGTCATTGTCTACCACACATTGGGGGCTGGCCGACCCCAAATGAGATCTGGCTGGGTCCAAAAACAGCCAGCCGTGCCCTAATTTCACGCCAAAAATGTTTTTGTGCTCTGAGGTGAGGACAGTGCAGACAGAGCCTTTCTAGGCCCTGTTTGTCCCTTCTGCTCTTCTCTGTCATGTTAAACTCAAGAGAAGAACAAATTCGAGTCCGAAACCACCAATAAGCACAAGTTGATGGCTTGATGATTCCGAGCACGTTTGGACAAAATTAAATAAATGCAATGAAAAACCACAACCCCTCTCTCCTATCATGAAGGCTCAAAGAGAGAAGTAGACACACTCTAAGTCTCATCAACGTATCATGGATTGATAAACGACAATTCTCGGAGCGATGGTCATGGCATGACATCCGGCTAAATCAAACCATCTAAACATTTTCTTTATATCGGTTTCATTCATTTTAAACCAATTTTATTAATCATTTCCATTCTTTAATCAATTTGTCCAAAGTGATATTTAAGTCCACTAAATGAGAAGAAATGTCAAACAAGAAGTGATTCATAGCATAAAAGGGAGATTGTGCCTTGACGATGAACCTTAGTAGAGATAAAACCATTGAGCATAGGTCTCTTTCTCATGCCTTGAATAACAATCAATTTTTGAAATAACTCTGAAAAGAAAGAAAAGAAGAAAGGAGGGAGAGCACTGAAATGATCACGTGAACTTGATTATTAAGATGAGACTCTTGATATGAAAACTAAGTAAAGCAAAGCCATTAACTCAAATGACTCGGTGTCTAAGGCCTACACAACCAAAGCCACGAGGACTTACAACACAACAAGCTAGATATTCAAAGCATAAACTAATTAAATAAATTAGGACAGCCCTAAACAACCTCTAATATTTGAAAAACAGTGGCTAAAAGTGCACAAAAGAGAGGAAGAATGAAAAGACACAAAGCTAGTAAACAAGAGCAATGAGAGGTGGCTAACCTCTCCACTTTTTGAGACTTCTAAACCATGTTTTCAGCCCTTTTAAACTCTGAAAATCAGTTTGAAAGCCAAAGAAAAGAGAGCAAGAACAAGAGGTATGAGCTATGAGTTAAGGCACAAGAAAGGGTATTAGCCCTTTCTACCTTTGGTACCTATTCAACCCTAAGTTCCAACACTTGAAATGGATCCAAAACAACACAAAAACACTAGAAATAAATAAAAAGAGACAGAAATGAAAGCAAGGAGAAAGGTGGTAATCTTCTACCTCTTGAAGAGGACAAGCTCTTGTTGTAAACCAAACTCAATCCAAAGGCCCTCTCAAGTGTGAATTGTGATTCACAAGTCTCAACCAAGGCTCTATGGCTTTGCTCTAAGGTTGTATATGGTGTATAGATATGGTGTAAGGATGACAAAATATCTCAAAGCTAGCTTGCACAAGAAGAAGGAGCTCAGAAGGGTGATTTAACTTCTTTGAAATTTTTCTAACCCTCAACATAGTGGCTTAGGCTCGTATTTATAGAATTTGAGCAAAATAGGTTGAAAATATCTTCAAAAATGGACAGCTGGCTGATTCCATCCCAGAACAGTGTTTCTCGCCAATGAGACCCAGCCGACCCCAAATGGCCACGGCTGGCTTCCAATGTGCTCTCCCTGTTCCTTTGTTTCAAGCTCAGTGTAGGTCAGCACAGGGTTCAAAAATGAAATTCTAGGGTACAAACAGTGTAAATATGAAAGGTCTAGGTTTGTTTTGAAACTTGAACTTAAATGCTTCGTTGAGAATTCGAACCACACTCAACACAACTTTTATCATCGAGTGTGCAGGACAAAGTGTCCAAGTCTTGGAGGCAGTCAAAAATGGGGTGCCTACAATGTGAAACAATAACCTTTTATTTATACTCCTTGATCACACAAAAGATGACATATGCGCGTATAAATTCATAAATCCTAGATCTTGAATCTATAGCATATGACATGTGTACATGGATTAAAATAAAATGAGAATCAAGTAATTTTTATGCCCTAATGGCTACATCTTTCTGAGTCAATGCTTGGGTACAACAAAACGAGTTCAACTCAATACAATTAAAGCTCAAGACTTGTACAAAAATAATTACATTAAAAGAAAAACAAAAGAAGCTTTTGGTTCTAAGTCCTCCTAAGTTATGTCTTTAGTGGAGGCATATCATTAGCATTTGAAAGTTGTTTTTCACATAAGGTGAGCTAAAACCTAATAAAGATACTTTAACACAATGTATAAATTTTAACGAAGTCATAAGGTGAATGCATATGCATGTCATTTGTCAAACGTTTTACATTTTCATCTCAAAACAATGCAATGCCAGGATTATATATCAATTCATGAAAATATTATTTATATCAAAAAACAGGGTAGTGGATACAAAACACTGGAAATCTCTAAGTACGTGTCAGCCAGTAGGCTATACAAGCACTATCAAAGCCATTTTACCACTACTAATTGGAAGGATCGGCACCTAACCACGTAGGTTTTCTGGACTGTCACCAAGGATACACATGCCAACAATATAAACCACAACCACACCCCTAACCAGATTCACCAAGGTATACACCCTTTTTTTTTTCCAAAAAATTACATTTTCAATGTTCACATATGAAACAATGCTCGATGCACAATGTATGAGAAATTAGTTTTAATTTAACCTATCAAAGCCATTTAGCGGTACTAACTGGAAGGATTGACACTAATTGCGCAGGTTTTCTAGACTTTCACCAAAGATACATATGTCAATAATATAAACCACAACCACACCCCTAACCAGATTCACCAAGGTATACACCTTATTTTCTAAAAAATAATACATTTTCAATGTCAAATATGAAACAATGCTCAATGCACAATGTATGAGAAATTAGTTTCAATTCAACCTAATTCTTATGTAATTTCTACAACAATCATGACTATCCTCCACCGATAGCCCAAAACAAATATTTCTACTCAATAGATAATTTTCTAATAACAAATAAAATCTCATAATTTCAAAATGGGAGCAATAATATATATCAAACTCCACTCCCATTAATCCACATATGCATTTTCCATATCCTTTCAAAATCCAACATCCCTCATTTTCCTTTTATAAAACAACATTACAAATTTCCAAACAAAACTTCCTTTATTTCCAAAATTATATTTGAAAGATAAATTTCCAACACCATCCAACTATATATGCACATCCATAATCCTTTTCAAGAGTTTATTTGAAAAACCCCTCTTTTACTTTTTAATCCCCAAACGCTAAGTTTAACCCTCTCCCAAATCACCAAATACTTTTCAAAGAGCAAATGACTAAGTTAAGAAACATACGAGAGGTTGAAGAAATCTTTGCCTTGAGAGTAGAAGAGGAAGAGAGCAAGGGTGAAACTTTGACGGAGCCAAAAATGAGATCCTCTCTGATTAAATTAAAACTTTCGACGAGCTTTACCTTTTTCTCCAAAGAGCAATAGTGGAGAAATCAATGGATGATGGAGTATTTGGAGTTTTAAGCAAGAACTGAGAGAGAAAGTGAAGAACTAGGGTTTTGGAATGTTTTAGAGAGAGAGAGAGGAATGAAAAAGTGATTCAAAACCCTTTTTTTTTTTTTTAACTGATATACGTGCAGATCGCTCAAACGACCAAAACACCATTTGAGTGTCAGACACAATAAGTGAGACTGCTCGAGTGACAAAAACACCGCTCGAGCGCACAATGACTCCCTCATAAGAGTTTTTAGACTGAAGAAGACTGTTTGAGCGCAAGAAAGACCGCTCAAGTGAACAACACCCTACACCCAAAAGTTTTGCCGACTTGCAAAAATATTGGAAGATCTCAAAGACCGCTCGAGCGACCAAAACACCACTCAAGCGAACAAATAGAAAACAGAATAGCAACACTTTTGAAAAACTAACTTCCAACCTGTTTCAAACACAACCAACAACCCCAACTCAACTACCTACAAGGCGATAAAGAGCATAATCAACAGTTAAAGACAAGGAATCTCAGATCTAAAAGTACAAAATGGGTCTGGTCTAAACCGGAACTGTTATAAAAAAAAAATGACTAAAATATAAAAAGTGTTCAGTAAAGACAGACGAAAACCCATTTGAAAATAATTTTTGAAAACTATAACCAACTACTTTCTTATGTTTTCCAAATTTTACTATTACTTATATATTTTATGAGTTATTTACAAAATGTATAATAAAATGAGGTCCTCTATAATACATATCCCTTTTTAAGAGCATCTCCAATGGTGTTTGCTAAAATAGCATTGCCATTACTATAATTTGTTAATGAATAGTATTATTTTCCCAAATTATAGCAATGGTGATCCAATGCTCACATATTATTTTAGTAAATCTCAACCAACTTTTTCTCCAGGTTTGTAGGTGTTGTTTTGATATAGTTTTTTAGTGATTTTTTTTTTTTTTTTGGTGTCTTTTGTGATCTTTTTTTAACTGTTTGTAAAAAAAAAAAATCATATATTTATATTACCCGACTAGACAAACATAGAAAATGAAAAAAAAAATTGAAAAATTTCCAAAAAAAATTTAAATATAATTCACCCCACCAAAAAATATACTAGTAAAAAAAAATTATTAACTACATTAAAAAATAAACAATCACCAACTACCTACCAACAACCATCCATTATTCACCAAAAAAAAAACAAAAAAACAAAAAAAATTATTAACTACATTAAAAATACTCAAAATTACATTGAAAAATAAATGACATTGCAAAATTAAAAAATATAGTCTCCCGTAATTATTCATCAAGAGACAGGGGAAAATGGTAATTTGGGTTGTTGACATGTGCGAACCACTTGCAAAAATCTCATTTTTACGCATTATGTAATACGCTTTCATCTGAGGGTCCAAATGAGAAATGTCCATAGTCATTATCAAACGTTCTTCCTTTTTGATCTTAAGTTCTCTCATCTCCTGCAAATGTTCTTCTTTTTTGATCTCCAATTCTTTCATCTCCTGCAATGCTTGAATCCTTTTTTTCTTCTCTTTCAGCTTTTTTCATTTCCTTCTCAGCAAGGCATTGGTTAAATGTCTCCAACAAATTGTTATATTTGTGGACTTCAGCTTGAACAACTTCACTTTTCCGAAGCAATTCTTTTACAGATTTCCTACCCATAAGCCTTTTATCGTTTGCAGAGACACTACCCTCACCGATTGGATTATTACCAACAGTAGAATTGTTACCAACACTTGAACTGTTGTCGTTTTCAAGAGAAATGCAGTTATCCATAGAGGATTCAAGGCTGAATTAGGAAAAAACGGTGTATGTATCGCTGACTTTACTATGTTCGTAGGAGTTATATCTTGCCACTTGATATTGTTTTGCAAGATTGGCCAACAATGTTTAAAAGCAAAATGTCTGTTTTCATCTTGATGGTATAAAAGTTTTTCTTGAAGCACCTATATTAATAAAATATTAAATTAATTAAGTAATTAATTTTTATATGAGACAAAATTTATAATAATAAAAAAAAAACTAACATAATAAATAAAGAAAAAATCTTACTATATCAATTTGAGACATCCCATTTGGGTGTAGATTTTTAACTTGCGCTAAACACCTACGAAATTTGTTTGAACATCTCATGATTATACCCATCAAGATTGGATAGACACTTATGTTCTTGATTGATCATTCTGAAGTGAGTAATAATTTTCATAAATTCTTCTCCAAAAGTGAGTATAAGATTGCGAATTGCCAACAATTGAATCTTCAGAAATATGACATCAAGCTTTACGAAGTGCCACATTTTCATCAATGGTGAATGATTTTCCTTATTTGTTTTTGATGAACCTCCCATAGTGATTATGTGAAAAAACTATAAATAAAAATATAATTTGGGAGGTTTGTTGTGAAATGAAATTGAGAAAAAGGGTTTGTATTTATAGAATTATAAAATATGACCTTGTTTTTTTTAATTTTAATATGGCTGTTGAGGTTTTCAAAAATTTGACCGTTTATAAAATATGGCCGTTTTTTTCCTGTTTAGCTTGTGTTTTTATTTATTTTTTAAATGAACAAAATTGCACAATAGTAATCATCTTAGCCATTGATTGCATAACAATCCAACGGCTGAGATCATCCTTCTATAATGATCCTATATAAACTCAAGATAGAAGCCCTTTCTCTTGAGAACAAAAATGGTGTCTTCTCTCTCTCTCTCTCTCTCTCTCTCTCTTCTCAAACCGATCACTGATCACCGATCTCCAAAACCAGTCTTCTCTCCCTCTCTCTCTCTTCTCTCTCTCTCTCTCTCTCTTTGTGATTTGCACCACCACCACCAGCTTCGATCTCCAAAACCAGCCTTGTTTGTGTGTGTGTGTGTGTGTGTGTGTGTGTGTTTCAATGGAACTCTATTGTTTGACTGAACACCACTATTTGGACTTCGATGGAGGTCTATTGGTCTAGAAACGAGCCCTACAAATCGATAAAGAAGAAGTCATAGAGGTCGATCCAGGTATTTATCTTCTAAATTCGTTTATGAGATTTATATGAATTTGTGAAATTTGGGTTGATTTGTAAACTAATTTTTGGGTTTGATATGTTCTAAATTGATTCTAAAATTTGTGTGATTTGTTCTAAATTGTTTCTGCTATTTATAAATTTGTGAATTTGGAAACTCCTTTGAAATTTGGGGTTGATTATGAAATTTGGGAGGTTTTTTTACTGAATGAATTTTGTTTTTTCAACTGAATTTGGAACCTTTTATGTTGATATTTGATGATATGGCATGTTTGACACCTACTATTCATTCTGTCAAATTTGAGAACAGCAATGGCATCTGCTATCTTTGGCAAGAAGAATAGTAGGCCATTAGAGAATCTTTTTTTGTCACTCTTACCAAATTATAGTTTTGGCAGCTCCTTTGACAGCTCCATTGGAAATGCTCTAAGGTGTATCAAAATAGGTTTAATTTTTTCACAAATTATCAAAAGTTACGATTTACAATTTATTTTTATTTCTTTTAAGTTAATAATTTTAAAAATTATAATCATAGAAACATACTTATGAAAGATACCAAACATAACCTATTTCAACAAACAAAAATTGCTTAATATCTAATTGATTATATACAGAGATCTAATTAATAGTTCAATTTTTTTAAATAAAAAAAGTTGTTAAATTTATTTATTTTTCTACTCATGAAATGTTTATTTCACAACATTTACATGAGAAATTATCTTCAATTAATATTCTATCAAAATCGCTATTTATTATTTGCTTATGAAAGTTACTTATTTGGCCTTTTCAATTTATTTGGCCCCCCCAAAAAAAAAAAAAAAAAAAAGAGATTATTTAAGTTACAATTTTTAAACTTATTTTTGAATTTTTAAATATGTATGAATAAAAGAGAATATATTAAATCAACATGTCATACAAGATTTTTTTTTTTTTAGTTTTAAAAATCACTAGGGACTGTCATTACATATTTAAATATTTTTTGTAACTCCATCTAATTTATTTTAAAACTATGTAAAACACACTTTTAATTTTAATATGGTTTTTTATTTTTTGTTTTTAATTGAAAATAATGTATTTATGTGTACTATTTTAGAGTTAATCCAATAAAAAAACAAATTAATAGGATAAATTTCGTAAATTAGAAAAATAAAGTAAGAAACTCCCTAAGGCTCCATCCGTTTGGAAATAAACTGATGATAGAAAGTAAAGTGAAAGAAATGAAAATTTATTTTCTTACATATATTTGAATAGATAAAAAAAATTTGTAAGAAAATGATAGAAACAAAATATAATCACTACATAACACGTAGTTGTGGAGAGAAACATGGGTAAAAAGAAAAACAAAATAAACATTGTCAAGTGGGAAAAAATAAATTTCCTTGTACATATTGCAAGAAATTGTTAGCCCAACTAATAAACTAATTTGAGGTGTACAAGAAATTTTAGTTCCCACTACTTTCTAGCAGTCTCTATCTAAACAAGCACATACAAAATTATTATTATTTTTTCTTCTTTTACTTTCCTGTATCATCTACCTAATCAAACTGAGCCTAAGAAAATGAAGAGAGAGCTCTCTAGAGATTTCTGGCGATGCTACGGCGACACTCTGGCAATCTCTTTTACAATTCTAAAATGTAGATCTACACTTCTAGAGTATAAATCTGCACTTCTATAGTGTAGATATGGTTTTATTTATTTATTATTATTATTATTATGTCTAGAATAGGGATGTTCTCCTCCAATTTTGACATAAATTTTTAGATTTTCGACACGTATAATGGTTTTCTCTTCTCTCAAGCCTTCTTTCATGTCATTGTGGGTGTTCTTCCTCTTCAACTCACCATTGTGGGTGTTGTGTTCTTCATCTTCAACTCTAACTTCTGGTGCTGTTCGAAGTACGATGGCAGTGGTAGCAGAGTTGGACAACAGCAACGGTGACGACGGGTGCTGATGCAGAACTTGCTTGATTTGATGTAGATCTAACTTTCCAAATCACATCAATGAGAAAATCGGTAATTTTTCTTGGATCGTAACTGCTCTTTTGATAGATTTATTTTTGTTGTTTGTAATTTGTCACTTGATTGTTTGTTTGGCTCTTTAGAGTCTTGTTGTTTTTCTTTTTTAATTTGTATGCTGTTTATTTTATTTAATATAACTGCTTTTCATATTTTCAAAAAACGAAAAAAAAAAAAGAATTAAGTTGAAATCATATATTTTTAATGATTTAATCCAATAAAAATAGTTTTATTTATTTTTTCATACACAAGTATTTTTAACTAAAAATAAATTTTTTATTTTTGGACATGACATTTTATAATCATACAAACAATGAAATAAAGTAAAATAATAAATGAGTTAAGTTAATATTAAAATATTTTTTATACGAATTCAAAATGATACAACACAAATGTGACCGAACACGACACGTACAATGTAATACAGCTGTACGGGAAAGAAATATACCTTCTCGTATAATCCTGTTGATCAGGTCTGCGTTCCTCCGTACGACGTCGCTTGGTCACTTGAAAACACAAACGTAAGCTGGCCGGCGGGTGTTTGCCGGAAACCTCTCCGATGCCTAAGTCAGTAATCGAGACAAATAGGCAAAAGCTCTGTGTATTCAAGAAGCAAAATTGCGTTACCCCCACCCAAAGGTGATATTTGTGAGCTTATATAGGTTTCGCGTGGCATAGTCCTGATAGGACTCTTACTCCTCCATGTGTAGAGTCCTTCTAGGATTACTCCTCCTTGCGTAGAGTCTTCCTAGGATTCAAACTCTTGGAAGATAATGCTTATCCTCCAACACCCTCCTCACTGCTTAAGCCAAGTGAGATGGCTTTGCTATGGCCGAACTCCTTTACAACCGAAGTAACATCTCCAGACTAGACACTTACCACCCCTCCTACCTCGGTTTTCCATGCTTGGACCGAGCTTATCATAAAAGAGCCGAACTATCTTCAAACCAAAGTCCCTTTATGGACTTGGTACACCTCGGTTATCATGTGTCTCAACCGAACTACCAACATCATACTTCCAAGCCGGAGTAAAAGTAAACCTCAAGCAACCGGGCTAACCCTCAACCGGTCTAACTCAGAGGCTATTTCTCCAAACCGGAGTAACCCCCACAGGGCCATTTTACTCGGCCATTTTTACCTTAGCCCATAATGGCCAAAAACCCAGCTCGGCCCCATTTGCATATAAATTGCCCTCTCAACAGCAAAATACAAAAATGCAAAATATGCAAAAACAAAACACACGAAAGTTCAACGAAAATGAATTGTGTGGGGGTCATACTTAAAAATCTCAGCCACATAATTTACTTTTTTATTTTTTCTTTTTCTTTATTTTTGTGTGCGTACATTTTTATTGTTGGTTACGCTATCAAAAAAGTTAGATCCAGAATTAGAATCCGTAATTTATCAAGAATGAGTATGTATGATGTGAATTAAATTGATAAAGTGTGAAATTTATGAGTAAAATAAATTTAAATTATTGGTTTATATTTTTAAATAAATTATGAATAAATAATTCTGAATTTATAGTCTTCTTATTACTATGTCTCCGTTTTGAAGGTTGATTATTTTAATAAACTATTTTAATTTTTGACTATTTTAACCTGACTAAAATAATTGTGTTTGGTAAGAGGGTTAGATTTTTATTTTTTATTTTTTTGTAATTAAATGTGATATTTGTGAGAAAAATAATAAAATGATTACGAATTTAATGTGAAATTTTATTTTATTAACTATTTTAATTTTTTTTTTAATCTTCTAATACTATTTTAATCTAAAAAAATCCTAACGCTGTGTTTGGTTGGGGGATTTGGGGAGGGATTTGGAAAGGAAAAGAGAAAAGGTGTATGAAACTTGGTGAAATATAGGTATGTTTTATTCACATTTCACCTACCTTTTCTATTTCCCTTTTCAAATCCCTCCTCAAATCTCCCAACCAAACACAACATAAATGTCTCTTCCCAAACACCCCTATATATGCATGTCTCCAGTCTTTGCTTTGAACTCACTCACATCTTCACAATGGAAACTACAACCAGCAACAAGCACAAGCCTCACATAGCCATCTTCCCCTCTCCAGGAATGGGTCATCTCATCCCACTCGCCGAGTTCGCGAAGCAACTCGTCTTCTCCCACCACTTCTCTGTCACCTTTATCGTTCCTAACTTCGGCTTTCCCATCTGAAAAATCTAGAAACCTCCTAGATGTTGATTTGTGATTATGTATCAATTTTAAGCAGAATATAACAATCCCAATCAAACAATCAAGAGAAAGAGACACAACGATTTTTACGTGGAAAAACCACAATTGGACACCTTCCAATTGTGATCAAAAAACCACGGGCAACAGCCACAAGAACAATCCACTAAGAAGATTTAAAGGAATTACACAGGTATACTCTCAATTATCTAGCGAATTCACAACGCCTAATTGAACCAACCTCTATGTGCCTCTTCCAACCCCATCTTCAGCACGGAATTGTCTTTCTGATGAGCCACTCCGGATTCCACCAAAGCTTCAGGCTCGAATTCTTCAGAATTCACAACTGAAGAACAACTCTCTCTTTTGTGTATAACAAACAAACCTTTGATGTACTATCTTTAAACCATGAGTTGAATACTCAATAAAACATCAAAGAAAAAAAAAATAAAATATCCCCAGATATAAACTTTTAAGAACCAAAAAGAAGATCTGGAGGACTTCAATCAATTACTTAGTTTTGGGAGAAAACCAAGTATTTATAGAGAACCAAAAGTAATCCAAGATTGGGAAGAAAACAAACTCCTTGAGAAATCCGGATTCTGAGGCTCGCTCGAGCGAAGCTTTCCTGGCTCGAGCGAGGAGAGTAATTTTCATGATTTCTACTAGTGCCTTGGCTCGAGCGACGGATCCTTGGCTCGAGCGAGGAATACACTTCTTCAGGTTTTTGTATGGACGCAATCCTTGGCTCGAGCGAGAATTCCTTGGCTCGAGCGAGAAAGTCTTAGCTCGAGCGAGCACTCCTTGGCTCGAGCGAGCAACGGTTGATATGCAATTTTGAATGCAATTTTGAATTTTGCTTCGGCCGCGAGCTCGACCCCCGTAATAATCAGCGAAGTGGCAATCTTGAAAGCATTAACATCACAAACTTCTCCGCAAAGCTCGATTCGAGTTGGATTCGCATCTAATAAACTCATAGCCTCACTGAAATAAAAATGCGAATAAAATTACAACTCAAAAGAGTTTTGTCAAACGGGATTGCCAAGAATAAAAACCTAACAATCTCCCCCTTTGGCAATGCCGTGACAAAACACATCTAACAAATAAAATCCTAATCACCCCAACCCATTACAGCCAACAAAAAACAAACTTCTTTCTCAAAGTCATGATCTCTGCAAAACAACTATCAGTGCCACAATCTCCAAAACAAATATTAGTCCCATAAGATTATATGAAAAACAATATAAGACTATCTTGAAACATGAGATGAAAAACATGAATAACATGAAGATGCAACTTTGGAGATTTTAAGAACATGTAGCATGAAAACCTGAACCCGACACATGGCATAAAAACATGAAATCCTAAGACACATGAAAAACAACTTTCTCCCCCTGTTTGAATTGACAAAGGAATCTCAAATAACAAAATCAAGATCAAAACCCACACAAGCAATGATATAATGATGTAAATATCAGGAGCATGCAAGAATGCAAAGCAACACACAAAACAACTAAAGCCAATCTTCCTTACCAATCTTCCTTACCAAACTCCCCCTCACTAAAAACAACCACACACATTGAAAACAATGAACAAGAAGAAAAAGACAAAAAATAATATGGTGGAGCAAGCAAGGAATTTCAGATTAGTACCTTAACACACACAAGACTATCCAAGAAGCACAATTACTTGAAACACAATGTGCACAGCCTCTAGAAAATTCCTCATAAAAGAAAGTGATGCATTATGTGAAAAGCATAGATCCCATAAGAAAAAGTGTGTGTGTGACTCTTGGAGTTCGACAAATACAAGATACAAATCCTAGTAGTGATATGAAAGCTGGACCTCCGACAAGAGAATCTAAGCATAACTAAGGAAAGTCAAACCACTAGGAATCAAGGGGTATTTGGTGAGTAAAAGCGGAGGCTCCCCCTCAATCAATGAATCCTTTATTTTTACCTTTTTTTTTTTCACATCTTTTTCTTTTCTTTCTTTTGCACATTTTTCCTTTTCTTTTCTTTTGCACTTTTTTTTTCTTTCTTTCTTTTGCACATTTTTTCTTTCTTTTGCACATTCATTGGCGGCTGACACGCTCAAGAGTATGGAAACCGAACCAGAGAAGCATGGATATATTAAGGATGGCCTGGTTGGTGACTCTGAGGTAGCCTTTTCCTCATGCCTGGACTACAAAGAACAGAGGGGAAAGCCATGGAGATGCAAAAAGATGGAAGGTGGTTAAGAGACTCAACATCACCCAAGATATGCTAGTATTGGTCAATTCCTGTAGAAAAGCAAAAGATACAATGCCAGAAGTCCATAAAAAAAATAAACACTAAGGCGGAAGACTCCAATATTTGCTAATCCAAGAGTGTGTACAGAATGAGACATACTAATCAAAGAACACACACTCCAAAATGAGTAATGACCACAGAAAGCACACACATATTAACATGTAATGGTTATTCTCATCAATTCCAATATGCACCAAGGACTACTCAAAAATTTCAAGCTTGCAAAACCATACTAAGAAAATCTTTTTGGGTTTTTTTTTTTTTTCAACAATAAAGCAAGACAAAAAACAAACATGCACACATTTTTTTTTCATAAAAAAAACACACAGAGACCCAAAAAAACTAAAAAGAGTAAACACATTAACACAAGTCAAGTTTTCTCACCCAAATCTTTTTGGTCTTAACAAAATCAGGTCTAGCGGTCTTGGTAAATGTCATGGTGTTGTGAACACCCTCATGAATCTTGGTATTCCGCCTAGACATGTAAGGTTGTCTCCTAACCCAAAAAGTATTCGAATTTCGACCCTTTTGAGACACTCTCCCATGCAACTTATAACAAAAAGGGCGAATATGGCCATGCATACCACAATGATGACAAATAAAAATAGGGTGTACCTTCTTTTCTTTTACCTTACCAACTCTAGGAAGTTTGAGAAGTCTATCCTCATGTTGAATCATTTGTCCTCCTTTTCCTTGAGTTCTTGTATCATGAGATGTGGATGCACTCTGTTTTTGCTCTCTCTTATCTCCAAAGCCAATGCCACTCTTGTCTGAACAGATTTGTTGAGACCCAATGATATCCTCCAAAGTTTTTGATCCTTTGTTCCAAAGACCAATGGTGACCATGGCACACTTGAGCTCTTCCTCTTTCTTGATCATTAGTTCTTCCAAGGCAACTTGTGACATCTCAAGAGATTCAATCTTTTCTTCAAACATGGCATGAGTTTCCTGCAGCTCATTCCTCTCTGTCTCACAAGTCAACAGTTTTGCACAAAGAACTTGTTGATCATCAGCTATCTTGATGGCATTGATCCTGGCCTCGGAAATCTCCTCCTTAAGTTTGACATTCTCACTTTCACATGCTTTGAGTTTCTTTGTGAGTTTGTCATTCAATTTGAACAAATTAAGAGACTCCTTATACAGCTTTTCATAGGCTTGCTCAAGCTCTTCATGATCACTCTCGAAGATTCATCATCAGAGGTATTCTCAACTGACCTCTTCGAAGACTCTGTTTGTCCTTCAGCTTCGGAAGCCGCCGTGAAAGCAAGGAATTGTTTATGTCCCTCTTCACTTTGATCTTCATTGTCACTATCATCTTCATCAGATTCTGATTCATCATCCCAAGTGACAGCGAGGGCTTTCTTTTTCTTCAAACGCGTAGGGCATTCTTGAGCAAAGTGGCCAAAACCTTGGCATTTATAACATTGGACTCTTTCAGAGTTCCCTTGTATCTTTCCTTTCTCCTTCTTGGCTATAGAATTAATTTTGAGTTTATCTTTGCCTTTAAATTTATGAGCATGAGTAGAGTCCAAAAGATTAGGATTCGTTTTCAAAAAAGATTTTTTAAATTGTTTAACAAAAGCATCCATAATCTTGGAGTCTATCTCACAGTCCTCATCAGAATCCTCCACCACTTTATGAGCACTACTAAAAGCAACATCTTTTTGTTTCTTTTTGAAATTTCTATGTGCCTCATAAGTTTGGAGATTTCCAACCAACTGATCTAGCTTGAGGTTGTCAACATCTTGAGCCTCCTCAATGGCCGTAACTTTTGGTTGGAACCGATCGGGCAAGGATCTCAAAATTTTTCCCACAACTTTGGATTCCGGTATTTTTTCACCTAAATTGAAGCTGGAATTTACAATGTCACTCAACTTCGCATAAAATTCATCAAAGGTCTCACTATCTTTCATAGAAAGGTTTTCGAAACTAGATGTGAGCCTTTGAAGTTTTGATCGTTTAACAGAAGGAGTGCCCTCATGAATAGTTTGTAAGATATCCCAAGCCTCTTTTGCGACTTCACAATTACAGATACGACTAAACTCTTCAGGTGTGACAGCGCAAAAGAGAGAATTGATAGCTTTACTATTCCAGCTACTATTTTGGTAATCAATTGTGTCCCACTTATCAATTGGTTTGGGGAAAGTTACTCCATCAATGGTAATCGTTGGTTCAGTCCACCCATTCATGACGGATTGCCAAACTTTTTCATCAATAGATTTTAAAAAAGATCTCATCCGAGCTTTCCAAAAAGAATAATTAGATCCGTCAAGTAGGGGCGGTCGAACCATAGAATTTCCCTCACGAATTGAATCCATTATCACAAATCAAACAAGATCTCGTTCTAAAAGAATTTAAAAAAAAAAAAAATAGAACGACCCGCTCTGATACCAATTGAAAAATCTAGAAACCTCCTAGATGTTGATTTGTGATTATGTATCAATTTTAAGCAGAATATAACAATCCCAATCAAACAATCAAGAGAAAGAGACACAACGATTTTTACGTGGAAAAACCACAATTGGACACCTTCCAATTGTGATCAAAAAACCACGGGCAACAGCCACAAGAACAATCCACTAAGAAGATTTAAAGGAATTACACAGGTATACTCTCAATTATCTAGCGAATTCACAACGCCTAATTGAACCAACCTCTATGTGCCTCTTCCAACCCCATCTTCAGCACGGAATTGTCTTTCTGATGAGCCACTCCGGATTCCACCAAAGCTTCAGGCTCGAATTCTTCAGAATTCACAACTGAAGAACAACTCTCTCTTTTGTGTATAACAAACAAACCTTTGATGTACTATCTTTAAACCATGAGTTGAATACTCAATAAAACATCAAAGAAAAAAAAAATAAAATATCCCCAGATATAAACTTTTAAGAACCAAAAAGAAGATCTGGAGGACTTCAATCAATTACTTAGTTTTGGGAGAAAACCAAGTATTTATAGAGAACCAAAAGTAATCCAAGATTGGGAAGAAAACAAACTCCTTGAGAAATCCGGATTCTGAGGCTCGCTCGAGCGAAGCTTTCCTGGCTCGAGCGAGGAGAGTAATTTTCATGATTTCTACTAGTGCCTTGGCTCGAGCGAGAAAGTCTTAGCTCGAGCGAGCACTCCTTGGCTCGAGCGAGCAACGGTTGATATGCAATTTTGAATGCAATTTTGAATTTTGCTTCGGCCGCGAGCTGACCGGGCAGCTCGACCCCCGTAATAATCAGCGAAGTGGCAATCTTGAAAGTATTAACATCACAAACTTCTCCGCAAAGCTCGATTCGGGTTGGATTCGCATCTAATAAACTCATAGCCTCACTGAAATAAAAATGCGAATAAAATTACAACTCAAAAGAGTTTTGTCAAACGGGATTGCCAAGAATAAAAACCTAACACCATCAAATCCCAGAAATCTTTTCTCGATTCGCTGCCTGAACCCATTACCGCCGTCTATCTTCCTTCTCCGGTCATCTCCAACGATCTCTCGGGCAGTCTCAATCCCGCAACCCTAGTCACAACCGGCATGACTCGGTGCGTCCCGGGTCTCCGTGACTCACTCAAGGCCTTAACTGAGTCAACTCGCCTCGTAGCCTTGGTGGTTGATGCGGTTGGCACTGACGCCTTCGATTTAACGGAAAAGTTGGGTATTTTACGGTACGTTTTCGCACCTTTCTGTGCAATGTCACTATCTCTTTTTTTTCACTTGTCCAAGCTTGACGAAACGGGTATTAAAGACTACAAAGATCTACCTGACCTGGTTGAAATACCGGGTTGCATTCCTATTCGCCGGACAGCATTGCCCGGTGTGATTCAGGATTTAAACAGTGAGTTCTATAAATTGTTTCTTTACCATACCAAAAGGTACTACTTTTTTTTTTTTTTTTTTTTTTTTTGAACGTGGTAAAATCCATTAAGGAGAAGCCAAACGGCACTTACAAAAGACTCCATGCCACAACAGATAGAGCTTACACTAATCAAAGGAAAAATGAGAAAATAAGCACACAGGTAAAGCTAAAATAGCATCAAAGACATGATCAAACACGATCCTAACCCGTACTGCAACGCAGAAGCGATCATAAGAGATCAACACTAGGGCTAGTCATAGATACCACAAAAGCATACACCCCAGAGAGGGTAAGCTACCAATGAACACAGTCATGGAGTCCAAATAACACAAACAAACTGAAAAAACAAACTGACTGAAAAAAATAAAAAGAAAATAAAGCTCAAAAAAACGAAACCGAAGCCGTCGATCTGGAGGGTGGAAGCTATCAGATCTGGTGGAGGATGGCCGTGGCGTGGAGACGGTGGCTTCAGCGGCGAGAGAAGGAGAATGGTGGTATAGATCTGGAGGAGAGAGGGAGTTAGCAGATCTGGTGGAGGAACGGCAGCGAGAAATGGCGAAGGGTTGTAGAACCGGCGGCGAGAAACGGCAGATCGTGCTCCGGCATGAAGGGGGAGGAGGGGGAAACTCAAAAAAACCACCCGAAGGGGAAATAAACACCTCAAAAAGAGGGAGAGATTGGGAAGACAGAGCTCCCAAAGATTATATTGCAGAAAATAGAAGAGAAAAAAGGGGGGGAGAGAGGAGGGAGTGGCCGGAGGGAGGCCGGAACCCCCCTCCCCCTCTCAAGCGGCACACTCTGAAAAAACCCTAAGAGAGAAAACTTCGTTGGATTGAGTACTTGGCTGATGGGATTATCATCAATAGTTTCATAGACTTGGAGCCGGGCGCTTTTAAGTTTTTAATGGAGGACGGGTCGGGTAAACCACCATTTTATCCGATTGGACCTCTGTTACAAACCGGTCCCACAATTGATGATGGGACCCTTTGCTTGACATGGCTTGATAAACAGCCACGTGGCTCAGTCTTATTTGTTTCCTTTGGGAGCAGTGGGACCATTTCTCAGGAGCAGCTAACTGAACTAGCATTGGGTTTGGAGATGAGTGAACAAAAATTCATTTGGGTTGTTAGGATCCCAGCTAAGAATGCTGCAAATGGTGTGAACTACAATGCACAAAGCAATAAAGAGGAAGACCCTTTTGATTTCTTGCCCAATGGGTTCGTGGAGAGGACAAGAACAAGAGGGTTGGGTCTATTGGTGAAATCATGGGCTCCACAGGTTCAGATCTTGAGCCATGGCTCAACCGGTGGGTTCATTAGCCACTGTGGATGGAACTCAACCATAGAGAGCATAACCCATGGAGTGCCTTTAATTGCTTGGCCACTCTATGCAGAACAAGAAATGATTACGGTAATGCTAACCCAAGATTTGAAAATCGCATTAACACCAAAGAAGAATGAAAATAGCATGGTTGGGAGGAAAGAAATCGCAAAATGTGTGAGGGATCTTATTGTAGGAGAAGAAGGGAAATTGCTTTGGAAGAAGACGACGGAATTGAAAGATGCTGCTGCCATGGCCACAAGTGAACATGGATCATCTACAAAGTCACACTCTCAGCTCATTCAAATTTTTGAAAACCACAATGTTTTGCCTCTTAAAAAATGAAGTTATTAGTTAATTATATTAAAAGTGTTATGAATCAGAATTAAAATAATTATTTAAATGTATTGTATTGATTTAAATTTAGTGTGACGCGGGTCACACATAATAAATCATATTTACACATTTGAAATTAATTTCTTTCCCTCTTTTTATTTTTTATTTTTTTCAGCATTGTCGGAGATCTAATGCAACTGTTTTTGTACAAGTCTTGCATATGTTCACGGATTTCCCAAGTAACTTTATGTTGGTGTTTAAATGCAAATTTTTATTTTAATATTACATTTTACATGAGAACTCCATCGGTGCATTCATTTCCACCTTATAGAGTTGTATTACAGCCATTATAATTTGCATTGATGGAATGGTAAGAAACTCGCTGAGAACATTCAACACTGCTACCTACACCCACTGGGGGTCGACCCCCAGTGAGGTGGCGCAGTGTAATTGGCCAACACTGTTTTTTTTTTTTTTTTGCTTTCAGTCCAATCCCACAGTGCCACGTGGCATTGGGGTAGTGGGGGTGCCCAGTCACTGGGTGTATGGCGCATTTCTGGAGAACATTATAATATAATCATTCATGTTGGGAGTACATAACGTACGGTTGGTTTAATAATTAACTTTTAATTTCACTTTTAATTATAAGCTTGGTTTGAAAATTGATTATTTTAATTAATTTTTTAACATTTTATAAAAAATATATATATACAAAAAATAAAAAGAATGATATGACAATATTTATATATATATTTTTAATTTTTGAACTAAAAACCATTCTATGGGATTGTTTGTTATAACTTTTAGAGAGTGATTATAGCTTATTTTGATTTAGGAGTCTGTGTCAAACTGTGTGGTGCAACTTTTACTTATAACTTATTAAGCAAAAGTAATTTAAATAAATTGAAAAAAATTAATTATTTAAAAACTAAGATAAAAATACTTTTAATTTTTATTTTTTAATTATCAACTATTACCTTGAAAGAGTTCCACCAAACACGCATTTTCGTCTTCTCTTTAGCGATGAACTTTATCTTGCTCCTAGGTTGGCAGTGATTTAACATTCCAGCTCATGTCCATCCATTATTAGTTTAAAAAGTCCCAACCGGTTGGGGTACTAGTTAACATAAATTTGGAAGAAAAAAAATCGCCAACCGGCAACAATAATATAATAATGGGACTACAATTCACATATTAATTTATATTTTATCAATTTGATCACCACTATACAAAGTAGTTTTCGCAAATTTTGGAATCACAAGGGATTGTTTGGTTTTTGAGTTGGGTTAAAAAATTACAGAAGGACAAAAAAAAGTCAAAAAATTACAAAAAATCAAAAATCACAAAAGGACAAAAAAATTAACCATTCCTGAGAGGAAGTTTTTATGTGCATTAGGGTCGAGCTAGGCCGAGGCGTGGTAATGGGTCGTTCTGTGGGCCGCGGTAAAAAGGACTAAGTGAAAGGACTTTGCAATTAGCTCGGTCCAAATATGGTTACAGTCATCACGGTCGGAGTGGTAATTAGCTCGGTCATAGTATTTGGAACTGAGGTATTTGGGCTTCTGATAGTACACCTTGCTCTTGTTAGCTCGGTCAAAACTTACTATAGTTAGCTCGGTCTCAGCAGGCAAACAAGATGCAAGTGAACAAAAGCCGAGCTATGTGTTGCATGTGAAGGTGCTGGATTGAGTATGACAAAGAGATATTGTTAGCTCGGTTATATTGTCATCCCACCGAGGTAAAACCATCTCACTTGGTTTAAGCAGTGAGGGGGGTGTTGGAGGATAAATATTATCTTTCAGGAGTGTGATTCCTAGGAAGACTTTACATGGAGGAATAAGAGTCCTACTAGGATTGTGCCACGCGGAAACTATAAAAGCTCACAACATAACCTATGTAGAGGTAACACAATTATAATTCTCAAATATACAGAGCTTTTGTCTATTTGTCTATTTTGCTGACTTAGACATCGGAGGGGTATCCGGTACACACTCGCCGGCTAGCTCACGTTTGTGTTTTCAGGGAGTTAAGCGACGACATTTGGAGGAGTGCAAACTTGATCAACAGGATCATACGAGAAGAATTATTTCGTGTTCGTATAATTGGCGCCGTTTGTGAGAATTCCACAAAGAACAAAACCTCTTGATCAAGCTTTCCTCTCTAGTTGGAAGTAATGGCGCACAATGAAGACTTGCCGCAATCAGCCATTGATGGGCAAACCCCGGAGGGAGGTGGGAGGCGCGAAGGTTTGCCTTCTATCCCTCCCATGACGGATTTAGAACCCCAGCGAACCCCCGGAGGGATGCAAGGGGGAGGCGGGCTAACAGCCCCCGTCGCTCTCAAAGTCCTAAAAGACAGAGGCGGAGGATGGACCCTCAAGTTCTTGAAGATCGCGTGAAGGAGCAGGACGAGTTAATAAGGAGGATGGCGGCTGACATGGAGTCAATGAAGCGCCAGATAAAAGGAAAAGGGGTGGCGACAGGAGAGGGACGCAAAGGCAACACGCCCCCTTGCCACTCGGAGGATTGTGATGGGCGTACCACACCATTGCAAGCAGAAAGTAGGAGCCTTAGAACATACGACACCCAATCAAGGACTTCCAGGACTCGTTACTCCAGGTCTGAGAGAACGAGAACTGAGAGGTCATATACTGAGAGAAGCACCTATCGGCCCTCGCACACACACCAGACGTCATCTAGGCACACGGAGTTGCCTAGATCATTAGACTTGCGGACTGTGCTTGAAGAAAGGGCCCGATGGAAGGAGGATACTAAGGCACGTGACCCACGCAGAGTTTCAGCCCTTCAGCGATTGGCCCCTCGGACGCATGGGAGCGTCGTAGTAGAAATGCCAAGGCTGTGCCTTGCTTATGAACCAACAGACAAAGCATTAGCAAGGCTACAGAGCTCGCCGTTCATTCCGACAATTGAGAACGCACCACTACCTTTAGGCTTCCACCAGCCTAAATTCACCACTTATGAGGAGAAGACAGACCCCTACATGCACTTGAGTCACTTTTGCTAGGTTATGGCAGTATACCGGCGAAATGAGGCTTTAATGTGCATCCTGTTTCCATCCAGCCTTAGCGACCTAGGTCTAACCTGGTTCGAAAGGCTACCAGAAGGCAGCATCGCCTCCTAGGCACAATTGGCAGAGGTGTTCGTGACTAGGTTCAGAATGAACACCAAGACACCAGTAGAGATCGATTAGCTACTCTCCATTGACATGGGCGACAAGGAAACGTTAAGATCTTACAACAGTCGCTACTGGGAAACCTTCAACCACATTGGGGATTGCCCTACAAACCTCGCCATTGCGCAATACAAACGGGGCCTGCCAGTTAGCAACAAATTGAGGGACTCAATTACTATGACACCACCCCTCACGATGAAGACCTTAATGGAGAGAGTGCACCAACATATTCGCGTGGAGGTAGATAGCGCCAGTGCTAAAGCGAAATCTGGCACAACAACAATGCCAGATAAAAAGACTATAGCAAAAGTCAACACGGTAAAGCAACCTAACAAGAATGGGCGAGGCAGACGGGCCAACAGAGAGGACCCAGAAAAAAAGGAAGTTAAGAGTTCGCACTGCCATTACCACAGTGTTCAAAAAACCAATCTACCGAATTCTCAGTGAGATACACAACGAACCTTTCGTCTGATGGCTAGCTAAGTTGGGAGAAGCACAAAAAGATTATGACGAAAGGTCCCGGTGCACCTTTCATGATGAAAAGGGGCATCGCACTGAAAATTGTACGCCGTTAAGGCAGCATTTGGAGGAGTTAGTGGTAGCTGGGCACCTGGACCAGTACATAGAAGGAAGGACACAGCCAGCCCCCATAACCACAACAACCCAAACGGGATGTCGGTGGACATTCCACCGCAAGGCGTACTTAACGTAATACATGGGATATTCGAACCTGAACGGGTATGTGAGCTCAAGGGGATGATTAAAAAGGCTGAGCACTTAAGGGAGGTATTAAGTGCACAACCTACCATCAAAAAGGGGAGAACAGAGGCCACAAATGTCATATCTTTTTCAGACAAAGATTTAGTAAGGATATACTGCCCTCACAATGATACACTAGTTGTCACTTTACGCGTCAAGAATTTCGACATCAAGTGGATTCTGATTGACCAAGGAAGCTCATGTGAGATAATGTATTACGAAACCTTCAAACAACTGAAACTGGAGGACAAAGACCTGGCACCCGCAACATCTCCCCTAATTGGATTCAACTCAATGCCAGAGTAGCCAGTGGGCAAGTTAATCCTCCCAATCAAGGCAAGAACCATGACGAAACAAGTGGAATTCTGGGTATTAAAAGTCCCTTCCACTTACAACATAATCTTGGGGAGGACATAGTTGCATGCCATGCGATCAGTAGCGTCAACCTACCATCAAGTATTGCGGTTCCCCAACGAAGCCGGAGTAATTGAAGAGGTCTTTGGAGACCAAATTATGTCCAAACAGTGCTTCGTCACAGTAAATGGCAGCCGCGCTGCAAAAGGGTATGTACAGATGGTGGAGGAGCCTGAGAGCAATGAATTATTTGCGGATGTTGGCAAGGCAGCTGAACAGAAGGTAGTGGAGGACTTGGTATAGGTAAGGATAGATGAAAAAGACCTAGAAAAGTTCTTTTTGCTCGGCTCGTCCTTGTCCAGCACTGAGAGAATAGAGGTCATGGAATTCTTAACCTCTAACATTGAAGTGTTTGCCTGGACACCGTATGACATGCCTGGCGTTGACCCAAACTTCATCTGTCACTAACTGAACGTCCACCCAACTGCCAGACCAATTATACAACGCACTTGCAGATCAGCACTCCACCATGCCGAGATAGTGGCGGAAGAAGTAGGAAATTTGCTGGAGGCAGGAGCTATTAGAGAAGTGCACTATCCCAAATAGATCTCCAATACCGTAGTAGTGCCAAAGAAGAATGAAAAATGGCGTGTCTGCGTAGACTACAAAACAGTCAACAAAGCATGCCCAAATGACAGCTTTCCCCTACCATGGATAGACCAACTGGTAGACTTGACGGTAGGGCACAATCGACTTAGCTTCCTTGATGCGTACAGAGGTTACCATCAAATCGCCATGTATGAACCGGATCAGGAGGTCACATCCTTTACAACGCCTAGAGGATTGTATTGTTACAAGGTCATGCCCTTTGGCCTAAAAAACGCAGGGGCAACATTCCAACGAATGGTCACCAAGATGTTTGAACCATTGTTAGACAGAACAATGGAGGCCTACATAGATGACATGGTGGTCAAAAGTAAGAATGAGAAGGACTATCTCAGGGACAAAGATGAGATGTTCCAAACTTTGAAGAAGAATAAGTTGCGCCTAAATGCATCCAAATGCGCATTCAGCGTAGGTTCAGGCAAATTCCTAGGCTTTCTGGTGACCAACCGAGGTATAGAAGCAGACCCTTCTTAGATCAAAGCAATCCAGGATCTAGAGAGGCCCAACATAGTAAAAGAGGTGCAGCATCTCACTGGCCTAGCTGCCGCACTCAACCGGTTCATAAGTCGGTCATTAGACAGATGTCGACCATTCTTCCAAGCTTTGAAGGCCAAATTTGAGTGGGATGAAGAATGCGATCGCGCCCTAGAAAGCCTAAAAGAGTACATGTCTTCTCCCCCATTGCTAGTAACCCCGGTACCTGGAGAAGAGCTCTTTTTGTACCTAGTAGTATCACAGCACGCAGTCAGTGCAGTGTTGTTCAAAGCAGAAGGAATCCAACACCTACCCATCTTTTATGTTAGCAAAACCTTACTAGGCGCAGAAACCAGGTATCTACCATTGGAAAAACTGGTCTTAGCCTTGATGATGGCCTCAAGGAAGTTGTCGCATTACTTCCACGCCTACACCATAATCGTCCTAACTGCTTTTTCCTTAAAAGCCTTGTTTGAGAGGGCGAACTTTTCTGGGCGAATCTTGAAATGGGTGGTAGAATTGGGACAGTTTGATATCAAGTTTCAACCCAGAACTGCAATAAAAGCCCAAGCTTTGACAGACTTTGTGGCAGAGTTCACACTAGGAAGTCATCACATCTGCCCAGTTGACTTGACTGGTACGACAGGAATGGGGACGAAAAGTGTCGCAGGAAATGCGCAACCCCTAATTCAGAATACCCAGCCACATTGCAAACCACACAGGCTTGAAGATCAAGAGGGAGGAATAAACCATGCCATTCCCAGTAAGGACTCATCGACAAGTGAAGACTTAGGGCAGTCAGATAGTGAAGAGCAAACCCCAACAATAGGCATGGACTTGGAAGAAAACATCAGCAACACTCATGACCCCAAGACATCATCCGACCCCTCCACTTGCTGGAAACTGTTCGTTGGAGAGATGTGGAAGCTCTTCGTAGATGGAGCATCCAATAGGCACAGTGCAGGACTTGGCATAGTCCTCATCTCACCAGATGGCCTAGTAGTGGAACAAGCAGTCAACCTTAGCTTCCCAGCATCAAACAATGAGGCAGAGTATGAAGCACTCTTAGTAGGCCTAAAATCAACACTTTTCATGCAGGCCACCGAACTGATGGTTTACAGTGACTCCCAGCTGGTAGTAAACCAGATTTCAGGCGACTACGAGGCTAAAGATGAGAGGATGACAAAGTATCAAGAGTTAGTCAGAAGGGAAATCATGAAATTCGAAGTAGTGCGGATAGAGCAGATTGTCCGAGAAGAAAACAGTAGAGCAGACGAACTAGCAGGCTTTGCTTCGATGGCAAATACATCCATTCCACATCCATTACTGATCGACTTCCTACCAAGACCAAGCATTGAAGAACCCAAAGTAACTGAGGTATGTTGCGCCGAACTAGGCCCTTCATGGATGGATCCCATTATAGTATTCTTAAAAGACGACATCTTACCTGAAGAGAAGAAAGAAGCCAACAAGATCAGAGCAAAGTCACAGTGATTTTGGCTCTCCCTATCAATGGCCTTGTACAAAAAATCCTTCACAGGACCTTACTTAAAATGTGTCCATCCCAGCAAGGTCGAGGCATTGTTGTTCGAGATACAATAAGGCGTATGCGGAAGCCACCAAGGGGGAAGATCATTGGCCTACAGAGCAATTTCGCAAGGATATTGGTGGCCTTACATGCAAGCAGATTCAGAGAAGTATGTCAAGAAGTGCGAGAAATGTCAGAAGTTCGCACACCAAATACACCAACCAGCTAGAGAGCTTCTACTATTAACTAGCCCATGGCCCTTCGCAATGTGGGGCTCGGACATAGTAGGACCACTTCCAACGGCGCCTGGCAACAGAAAGTTCTTTCTTGCAGCAACAGACTACTTTATAAAATGGGTGGAAGTAGAAGCACTCGCCTTAATAAAAGAAAAAGATGTGAAGAAGTTCGTTTGGCAGAATATCATCACTCGGTTCGGCATACCCAAGGCTCTAATATCAGACAACGGCACTCAGTTCGATGGCAAAATTTTTAGAGGCTTTTGTAAGGAGTGCAAGATAGAATTCTACAACTCTACACCAGCATACCTCCAAGCAAATGGCCAGGCGGAAGCGTCAAACAAAGTCGTCTTAGATGGATTAAAGAAAAGGCTGGAGAAATCAAAAGGCAAGTGGGCTGAGGAGCTCCCTCATGTTTTATGGACTTACTGTACCACACCTCGGCGGTCAATTAGAGAAACACCTTTTTCCTTGGCCTATGGCATGGTAGCAGTAATCCCACTGGAAGTCGGCCTCTCCACTATTAGAAGTGAAAATTTTGACCCAGACTTAAATGAAGAAGCCATAGCATTGGAGCTCGACCTTGCAGAAGAGAGAAGAGAAAGAGCACTGGTTCACGTCGCCTTATACCAGCAAGAGTTATCCAGAAAATATAACAAGACAGTACATCCAAGGCAATTCAAGATTGGAGATTGGGTGCTGCGCAAAGTAATGGGAAATACTCTGGTACTAGGAGATGGCAAGTTAGGGCCTAATTGGGAAGGTCCATACAAAGTGGTTGGCTTAGTAGGAAAATGGGCATATCATTTGGAAGATGGAGACAACAAGGCAATTCCCAGGCCATGGAACACTGCCAATCTCAAACTGCTTTATTTTTAGTTCTTCTTTAAAATACTTGTTATTTTTCTTTTTTCAATAAAACAAGTAGTTTCTTTTTCAGCATAATTGTTTTCTTCTGTAAAAAGTAGTTTTGGTGAGCTAGGGGCAATGCAAGTAGAGTTGGCCGGAAAAACCAACACTTGGCTCTAAGTTGGCAGGAATAACCAACTTTAAGCTCTCTTCAGCCAAGATCAAGATCTAGGCTGAAGAAGTTTGGCAGGAATAACCAAACACTTGGCTCTAAGTTGGCAGGAATAACCAACTTTGAGCTCTCTTCAGCCAAGATCAGGATCCAGGCTAAATAGGTTGGCAGGAATAACCAACACTCGGCTCTAAGTTGGCAGGAATAACCAACTTTGAGCTCTCTTCAGCCAAGATCAGGATCTAGGCTGAAGAAGTTGGCAGGAACAACCAACACTTGGCTCTAAGTTGGCAGGAATAACCAACTTTGAGCTCTCTTCAGCCAAGATCAGGATCTAGGCTGAAGAAGTTTGGTAGGAATAACCAAACACTTGGCTCTAAGTTGGCAAGAATAACCAATTTTGAGCTCTCTTCAGCCAAGATCAGGATCTAGGTTGAAGAGGTTGGCTGGAATAACCAACTTTGGGCTCTCTTCAGCCGAGATAAGGATCTAGGCTGAAGTGGTTGGCTGGAATAACCAACTTTGAGTACTCTTCAGCCGAGATAAGGATCTAGGCTGAAGTGATTGGCTGGAATAACCAACTTTGAGTACTCTTCAGCCGAGATAAGGATCTAGGCTGAAGAGTGGTTAGCTGGAATAACCAACTTTAAGTATTCTTCAGCCGAGATAAGGATCTAGCTTGAAGAGTGGTTGGCTGGAATAACCAACTTTAAGTACTCTTCAGCCGAAAAGAGGATCTAGGCTGAAGAGTGGTTGGCTGGAATAACTAATTTTAGTACTCTTTAACCGAGATAAGGATCTAGGCTGAAGAGGTTGGCAGGTATGACCAAACAGACTATAAGGTTAAGACCGAGATAGGTATCTCGGCTAGAAAATATTATACTTCACGCAAATCATAGTAGAAAATAAATGCAAGCATGGAGTAAACCGAACAAACAGTCGAGGAAAACAAAAGAAGATTTCATTCAAAATTCAAGTCAAAATTACAAGAAGTGGGACTTTAGCCCGGTTACATATTCTTTCCAAGAGTAAAAAGAAGAAAATACAAGATCAAACAAAAAGGTCGTCGAGATCCGCATCCAGATCAACTCGAAGCCCGGTTTCAGCAGGTAGCTCGGTCACATTTTCAACCAAGTCTTCCACCAGTGACTCCACCCAAGCTGACTAAACAACGGGATCACTGGTAAGGACCGGGGCATTGTTGGGTTCTATGAACTCTTCTTCTTTCTCAACTTGAAGAAAATTTTGCTGAATAGCGTTGGCATACTCCGCCATATAGCTCGGGATGAAGTGAGGAGGGGGATTCTGGAATACCTCGGTTTCTTCCCCTTGACCGAGATTAAGGACGGCTGCCTTCCACCCACACTTGAAAAAAATGTCTTTGGCAGCTTCACACTGCAAGACGTATGTGGCTTCGCCTTTCTTGTAACCGCAGTCTTCCGCATCCTCCATCTTCTTCTCAAGCTCGGTTATCTCGGCGTTCTTCTTCTATTCGACCTTAGCCAGCTCACACAGATAGCGGTCCTTCAGCTCGGCCAAGGCCTTTTGTTTATCCGCCTCCATCGAGTTGACAAGTCCAGTGAGTCAGGCTAGTTTGGTGTGTAGCTCGACCATCTTTTGCTTTGACTCCTCTAGCTCGGCTGACTTGGTATTGGCCTCTACCATGGCCTGCCGCGTGGTCTTACGTAGCTCCAACACACGCTTGTGAGCGACATGGTTCTTTTGCATGGCCTGCAAAAAGAGAGATAACAATTATAGTAAAAAACCGCGCAAACAAATGTACAAGTTAGAAGGACGAGCAAAGGAAGAACTTACTAGCACCATCGATTTTGTTGCCGAGCGAATGGCCTTCAGCTTGGTGAGATGGTCATGGTGTTCCATATCGATTAGCAGACATACGCTCTTGGCAAGGTTAAAAGCCAGCGAATGGTCTTTTTCTGCGACCACTGAGTTAGTGCTAGTGATAGCTCGGTTCTTGTATGTGATCTTGGGCACCCATTCTGAAGTGCTAGCCCGGTTTGAATGCACTGGTTCTGGGCTCAGCTGGGTGGGTTGAGAAAGTATGGTGTCTTCTTCGTCAACAAGGCATGGCTCGGTTGAGGAAGTGCGAGCACGCTTACTTGGCCGAGATGATGAGGGCTGGGCTGTTAGAAGAGCCACCACGACCTCTTGTGTTTGGCCGGCTTGTGGTACCTCGGCTTGATTTGTTTTGGTGATGAGGGCCCTAACTGCTCTCTTTTTGGCCATTTCTTGTTCCGCTGTTAGTGGGATCAGATTGATTTGAGGTAGTGTTGGATTTGGTTCTGGAGAGGGTTCTAGAAGGAAATCTGTCACCCTGGTCTTCCTTCTACTGCTGTATCTGTATGTCGATTCAAAGTTGAGTAGCTCGGCCCAACCTCAATCGCGGTATCGCAGCGCGGCGCGGAGTGTGTCTAGATTGGGGTAACTGTACTGCGACTTTAGATGGTTCAAGTCTGCATAAGGAAAAAAAGCAACGGTTAGCACGATGCGAAACTAATAAACAAAGTAAAGAACGCGCGAAGCTAAAACCAAGGTATTCATACCAGCTACTCTCTTATTCCAGTTACTTCGGTCGCCCGGGATCTGGGCCTCCTGGTCTTCAAAGTTGCCCAAGACCTAGAAAAAACATCGTCATTTACATCTTTGTCTGATGTATTTTTAATTATTTTCTCTTGACGGCGTCTTATTCTTAAGTAATACACCCAGCCGTCTTCGTTCTGGCCTAGTGAATATTGGTGAAATAGCTCGGCTAAACCGAGGTTGAGGCCAAGCCGACGATTTAGCTCGGCAATGCCATTTATTATTTTGTAAGAATTGGTGCTGAGTTGGGTTGGGCATATTCTAGTTTGTCTTAGGAATTCGCAAAGGAGTGGTTGAACGGGGAAGCGGAGTCCAGCTTCTACAATGGAAAGGACGGTGAAGGGAACGAAACCCTGTTTTCTCCATGGAGTTGTGTCTAGCTCGGCTAGTGAAAGATGGACGTCATCAGGGATGTTGTAGTCCTTGCGGAATTCAGCAATAGCCTCTAGTGAGTTTACTAGGAATCTATATTTGCCCATGTGGACTTAAGTTATGTATAAGTTAGCTCGGTGTTGAGATGGTGTTGAGTATCTCGGTTGAGCGTTCAAAGGAGTGCCTAGCCAACCCAAGTCAGTCTGCAAAGTGAAAAGCAAAAGTGTTAAGCACAGATCGTTGGACCGTGCTAAAAGAAACAAAGGCAAAATAAATGGAGTCCTAACTCGGCTACGTGGGATACTATCCGTTCGTAGCTCGGTTGAAGCGAAAGACTTTAGTTCGGTTAAGTGGAACGAGAGGTTCGTAGCCCAGTTGAAGCTTAGGGTACGACATTCTTGGTTCGGTTTTGACTAAGTTGAAGAGCTGGTTTGGCCCAAGTGATAGCCCGGTCATTGGTTAAGGCTTTCTAGTTCGGTAGTGCGCACACCTAATACTAACAGTTCCCTAGCTCGGCTAAGTGAAACAGAAGGTTCTTAGACCGATTGAAACTTAATCTAGTTCGGCTGGGTGCACACCTTAAGTATAAACAGGTTCCTTGTTCGGTTGAAATATTATTTTGGATCAAAAGCGTCATTTCTCAGATTGGTTGTGAATCCAGTGGGTCTATTACATGGTTTTTGGAACAAAGTGGTTATTTCCCATGGAAACTACAAGAAAGTGTTTTTGAGAAACATATATACTATGCTATGTCTTACAATACAATGCAAAATGAACGAAAAAGAAAAAGATTTGAGTCACGTACCAGTTCAAAATGAAGGAACCGAAGGTGAAAACAATACCAGCAGAAACACGAGCTTGGCAGGTGCTAGGGTTCCAAGAATGAAGACTCAGAGGGAAAAAGAGAGGGAAGATGAATAGTGATATGTTTTGTTCGAAAAGTAGGATTTTGCTTTGTGTAAGGCATGAGTTTGGGCGGGACTGTTCAAATTTTGCGAGGTACGAGGGCGGCTATGGCAGCTGTAATTAACCAATAAAGACTTGCCACGTGTCCAAGAGAATCGTAAGCGATTCAGTTTTGTAGCGACTAAAAAGACATTTTTTGACCGAACCAATCGGTAGCCCGGTGATAACTTAGCTTAGTTTTAGCTTGGCTGGTAACAGGTAATCCTAATCATGCTACGCAGATGGAATTAAGGGGCAATTAAGAGGGAGTTTTTATGTGCATTAGGGCCAAGCTAGGCCAAGGCGTGGTAATGGACCGTTCTGTGGGCCGTGGTAAAAAGGGCTGAGTGAAAGGACCTTGCAGTTAGCTCGGTCCAAATATGGTTACAGTCACCACGGTCGGAGTGGTAATTAGCTCGGTCATAGTATTTGGAACTGAGGTATTTGGGCTTCTGATAGTGAACCTTGCTCTTGTTAGCTCGGTCAAAACTTACTATAGTTAGCTCGGTCTCAGCAGGCAAGCAAGATGCAAGTGAACAAAAGCCGAGCTATGTGTTGCATGTGAAGGTGCTGGATTGAGTATGACAAAGAGATATTGTTAGCTCGGTTATATTGTCATCCCACCGAGGTAAAACCATCTCACTTGGTTTAAGCAGTGAGGGGGGTGTTGGAGGATAAATATTATCTTTTAGGAGTGTGATTCCTAGGAGGACTCTACATGGAGGAATAAGAGTCCTACTAGGATTGTGCCACGCGGAAACTATAAAAGCTCACAACATAACCTATGTAGAGGTAACACAATTATAATTCTCGAATACACAGAGCTTTTGTCTATTTGTCTATTTTGCTGACTTAGGCATCGGAGGGGTATTCGACACACACCCGCCGGCTAGCTCACGTTTGTGTTTTCAGGGAGTTAAGCGACGACGTTTGGAGGAGTGCAACTTGATCAACAGGATCATACGAGAAGAATTATTTCGTGCTCATACAATTCCAAAGCTAAAAAGTCAAAAAAGGCAATCAAGAATACCAAATGAACAAAAAAATCTCAGGCTAAAAAAGTCTAAAAAGCCAAAAAACCAATTACAAATGTCATTGCCAAACGAAGGCTAAGTCTAGCTTCCTATACGAACCTTTTGAGTTAATATTAAATAGAAAACATAAATATACATTACAAATATATATACTTTTGGAAAATTATGAAAGTGCAAATTACACACATGATCTATGCACTCCAAATTGTATGCCAATCAGTCACTACAAGAAAACCTGGCTAATAACACGGAGGTTTTTGCGACGGGGTGACTACCGTCGCAAAAAGGGGTTTTTTGCGACGGGATATAGTTGCCGTCGCCAAAAAAATAATTTTTTGCGACGGTATATATTTGCCGTCGCCAAAAAGGGATTTTGCGACGGCGTGTATCTACCGTCGAGAAACATGGACTTTTGCGGCGGGGCGTATTCCGTCGCTAAAGATTGTAAAAAGAAATTTGCAGAAACATTGGCGACGCACGGTATACCTCGCAAAAAACGTCTTATTAGCACGGTAAGATGTTACTGTCGCAAATGGTGGACCATCTGTGACGGCAGAAGCCCATCCAAAAAACTCTGGTAAAATGACGTCGTTTCATTTGGTAATTACGCTCATTTGCGACGGTTAAAATATACCGTCGCAAATAAATAAAAATTGGTATCCCGCTTGTTGTATCCATTTCGCGGTCAAAGTCCTAAATTCCTCAAATCTCCAAAATCCCTAAAATCGAAATCCCTCAAACCGAAATTGGTTCCTAAATTGCTCAAACCGAAACTTGAATTCGAGGACCCTAAAATCATTCCGCCTCAATATTCCTAAATTGCTCAAACCGAAATCCCTAAAATCTCCAAAATCCCAATCCCTAACTGTTAGTAGAACCAAAATCCCCGAAATCCTCAAATCAAAATCATTCAAAATAAAAAATCTCAATTTTGTTCCATCTCCTGTGACCGACGAGGGTGAAGACGGCCTTCGCCGGAGTGACGAGCAGCAGCGACTGTGAACGACGAGTGACGAGCGACTGTGAGGACTGTGAACGGCCATTCATAAAGGTCAGTGCATTCCTTCTCATTCCATCTCCTGTGAATTTCTTAAACATGAAAAAGAGAGTGTAGGTATCATTGTATGATTTAAGAACAATTTTGTTCTTAAATTGTGATTGACGTGTTCATGCTTGTAATTCAAAATATGCTTTCTGAACATATCAGGTTGTATAGTCAAACCCGTCCTCCATTTTAAAAAAAGAAGAAGAATTGGTGCGAACATATCAGGTTGGTCTCTTTCTGATAGTTTCTCTGTAGATGCAATTCATATTATTGTGTTGCTGCTGTTTGAGTTATCATACTTGCATTATAACAGTTTTGTGCTTTAATGGAGTTGTCATTCAAATTGTCTAATTTTAGCATCATTATTTTTAGTGTCAAATTAGTATAAATTTTGACATTTCTATTAACAGTTAGATGTATTTTATAAAAATTGAAGAGGGGTTACAAATATGAGGTGATGGTTGTGCTGGAAAAATGATATAAATATTGGAGCAAAATTATCAATTTTTAACATTTTTGTACTGTAAAATATTAATATTAATTAATAGTCCTCATCATCAATTGATAGAGGGGAGTGTCTGCCAAAGTTTGGTATTTCATCAAAATTTGTGTAGAGAGAGACAGAGAGAGTGGAACAGTATTTTGGTTTTGCTTGAAGAGATTCTCATCTTAATCTGACTTTTTCCCACATGAAAAAAGAAAAAGAAAAAAATAAATAAAAGGTATTGGTTGCTTGTGAGAGTTAGGCTTGGAATGACATTGATTGGGTTGGGGGGATGCCTTTGATTGAACAGACCATATGGGAAAAATGATGAAAGTGAAAGTGAAATTGAAAGGCCACACATTGACACAGGCTGGTATCTTTGTAATTTTTTTCAATCATGGTTAGTTAGATTTATTATACATCCCTCTTTTTGAAGTCCCTATATATATATATAGTTTTAAAGGTCAAAGTTTAGCACAATTATGTCTAAAAGATGTGCCAAACTCTCATAATAAAAATTAGTTTGGTGAATTTATTATTATTATTGGTCCATATCTTCTTTTTAATATTTCCAAATTGAATTAATAACTAGTAGTTTATTTTTAATTAAGTGGTATGCTTTTGGCCTTTAGTTTGCTTCCTCTGTTGTAAATGGTATCACATCATATATATATTTGAATAAAAATTATGCCAGGGAATAGGGGAGGCGTGCCATGTGTCCTATGCATTTTTTGCTCTGTTAGACACCTAGACAGAAATGGACAGAGTGTCGACATAGATATAGTTTATAAAGTGCAGGGTTTTAGTTGAGAAAAATTAAAAATTAAAAGTTTAATTTGTGATTAGACAAAACCATGGGTTATTTGTGTAATTTCCCCATAAAATATTTATTTTGTGTTTTGTTTGGTTCTTGGATTTGTAAAAGGAAAGAAAAAGAACATGGAGAAGATACGAAAATAAAAATGAAGTGAGCGATCTAAACATATCTGAAGACGAAGTGCCAGTCATATTTGTTTCCATCATATTTGTTATATATTAATCTTTGTCTGGCCAGTAAAGGTGCCATGAGAATGATGCACTTCTTTAGTAGTGTTTAGGAGATTGCTAAATCCACAACCGTTATGGCTGCATCCAGATTCCACAGCCTCCTTTCTCATGTGGGGTCCACCTATGTGAGAGGGAACAATGTGGGTAAAGCCTAAAAGTTATGATTTTAGCAGTGGCATTGTTTTGTATTTTATCTGTTTGCATCTTGTCTTATCATGACCAGATCAAAGTCTGGATATAGTTTTAGCTCAATCAACTTATTGCAATAATGCGGTGATAAATTAATATGTGATATTATGTCTTGTAATTATATTTTTACCCTTACATCTCATTATGACTCTTACATTTGTTGTAATTATATTTTTTTCTAGGGCATATTTGTTTTGTATGTGAGATGTATATCTCCCAGTAAGTTTGCCTGAAGCAAATTAATAGTGGGAAACACATATAAGGGAAGTACAGATGATGGATAAGAGTTGGATTGATTTGCCAAATAGGATGTCGAGGGAATACATTAATGGGATTGATCAATTCCTTGTGTTTGCCTACACCAATAGGGTTGAAGGTTCGATGATTAGTTGTCCGTGTAGAAAATGTGAGAATCGATACCATCTTGTGCGAGAGGGTGTACGGAAGCATCTGATTTTGAATGGTTTTTTTAAAAAGTACAAACATTGGATTAATCATGGGGAATCTTACGTATCTCTCATGCTAATCGAGGGAATGAAACATTGGCTAATTTAGACATTGGCGACGATATGGTTGGAATGATACAAGGGCTGTGGGAAATCCACATGCCGGTACAAGTGTTGACGTAATGAAGCACAGAGCACTGATCCCCATGCATCTGAACCCCAGCTCGGTCCAAATGCAGAGACTGCAAACTATTTCAAACTTCTTCAAGATGCACAAAGTGAATTTTGGCAGGTACCTCTGTTTCAACATTGGGAAGATCACTGGAGGGTAGGAGGCCAGCAATTATCCCAGATAACCAGTTTCGCTCCTCCGGCGCCCGTTTTGCTCACTTCCGGGCCAATGTTGAACACCCTAGGCCCATTTTCTTCCACCAAAGCTACATATCTGTGATGAGGGCACATGGGAGGACCCTAAAAACTACTGGTCAGCCAGAAATTCCAGGTTTCATTTTTGAGCCCCTCCTTCCAGCTCTATGTTGTGGCTCCTGCTTCAGTGTTGCCAATTTCAACCTTGGATCCTTGTTCTACACATCTTGGAGGACACAAAAAGTTGGTGGTCGGCCAGCAATTGTTGATTTCATTTTTGAGCCTCTCCTTCAGCTCTATGTTGTGACTCCTGCTTCAGAGTTGCCAGATTCCGACCTTGGGGCCTTATTCTACACACTGGGAGGACACTACTGTATGGTGGTCGGCCAGAAATTCTTGAGTTCATTTTTGGGGCATGGCCGGCCGGCCAGGGGGAGTGGCTGGCCGACCAGGTGGGGTGGCCGGCCGGCCACCTTGCAGAAAACCACCTGGCCGGCCGCTTGCTTTCTTTCCAGCTCAGCACAGCTGTCCGGATATTTTTGCCAAATATCTCCCCATCCGGGGGATATTTTGGGAGGGAAAGCTTGGATGCTTTGCCCTCCCCTTTTACACCTTTTTGCCTATTAAAGGACCAAGCTCCTTTGCCTAGGTTAGAAAAATTGCCTCAAGACATCCCTCTCAAAGCTTCATTCCATAGCCAAAACCTTAAAAAACTTCCAAGTTCCTAGCTCTCCTCTTCATCAACCCTTAGCTCCACCATCAACACTACCATTCCAGCAGCTAGGAAGTGAATTTCAGAGGTTGAGAAGCTACAAATCAAAGCCAAGAAGCAAAGAAAGACAAGTCTTCAAGGGTAAGTATTCAAAACCAACTTTTGGGGCTTTTTCTTGATCCTTTTTTATACTCTAATTGGTTGAGAATTGGGGCTCCGACCCCTACTGCTTTTGTGCTCATTTTGAGCCCCTCTACAACATTGTAGAAGGGCTCAACTTCATTTGGTATTTGTATATACTAGTTCCTTCAATATTCATCAAGATTGTCACATTTTTGCATGCTAAAATTGACCTATTTGTGTTGGTTTTTGGGGTCCGACCCTACTGCTTTCTTGCTTATTTTGAGCCCCTCTACAACATTGTAGAGGAGCTCAACTTCATTTGGCCATTGTATATACTAGTTCCTTCAATTTCATCAAGTATGCCATATTTTGTATCCAATTTTTGACCTATTTGTGTTTGTTTTTGGGACTTCGACCCCTACTGGTTTTGGTCTTATTTTGACCCCCTTTACATGTTTCATGAAGAAGGTTTGGTCATTTGATGTATAGATTGCATGTCTTGTGTATACCCTTTTGCGGCTCCATTTTGCCTTCCATTTTTGGCATGTTTGTCTTATGATTTAGAGGTTGCCATCTTCTGCATATATGCTTATTTTTGGGCCTCTTTGATGTTGTAGAAGAAAGTTTGTCCATTTGCATTTTCTATATACCATCTCCCTTTATAATGCTCTTTTGGCCATTAATCTTGCGAGCTATTGTTGCCATATCTGTGCTTGCATTTTGGCCATGTTTATTACTGAAAAAATGCCATATTCGGGACTGCCTTGCTACTGTTATTGCTGCCATGATCATATTTTGCATGTTTAGCATGGCCGTAGGCCATTTCGGGGCTTAATTTCACATTTTCGGGATGATTGCATGCTTCGGTTGTTATTCCGTATCATTTCGGGGCTGTTTTACATCATTTGTGAGTGCTGAAATTCCATTGCCATGCTTGCATATCATTTCCCATGTCATTCCCTTGCCTCGGTTTGCGCGCCCGTGGGCGCGCACTTCGAGGCGCTCCGTTTTCGTCACCGGCATCTGATGTGAGTGTGGCTGAGGCCCTCTCATGTTAGTGTAAGCCCAATCTACATTTTTCATGCCTATGTCATCGCCTCGGTGTGCGTGCCTGTGGGCACACATTTCGAGGCACTTCGGTTTTATCCGATTTCTCATTTTTCATCGCCTCGGTGTGCGTGCCTGTGGGCACACATTTCGAGGCACTTCGGTTTTATCCGATTTCTCATTTTTCATCGCCTCGGTGTGCGTGCCTGTGGGCACACATTTCGAGGCACTTCGGTTTTATCCGATTTCTCATTTTATCATCGCCTCGGTGTGCGTGCCTGTGGGCACACATTTCGAGGCACTTCGGTTTTATCCGATTTTCTCATTTTGTCATCGCCTCGGTGTGCGTGCCTGTGGGCACACATTTCGAGGCACTTCGGTTTTATCCGATTTCCATTTATCATTGCCTCGGTGTGCGTGCCCGTGTGCACGCATTTCGAGACACTTCGATTTTATCCGATTTGCATTTCACATCATCGCCTCGGTTCGCGTGCCCGCGTGCACGCTTTTCGAGGCGTCTCATTTTCATCTCATTTCCATCTCATTTTCATAGCATTGAGCATGCTAGAATTGTATATTAGCTACATTCATGCATCATGCATATTGCATCGTGCATAGAGTTAGCCCGGACACGGGAAACGAGGCACGTTTCGTACTCCAGTACGGAACGGGTCTCAATTCCCAGTCACCGACGCTCCGGATTACCATGATGGAGTTAGGTTTTGTTGTGCATTCATCGCATTCATCCTATATTGAGTTGTGCAATCCGATCCTCGGCCATCATGCATCGGTATGCGTGATTGGTGGCACGAGGATCGAGGCATGCATATATTTGTGAAATACATGCTATGCCCTTTTCCTGCTCTCTGTTGCAGCAATGCAAAATTCAGGAAGCAACTTTCGGAGTCTGGCGCGCATTTCGAGAAACTGCAAACAGAGGCTAATCGGGCATCCCGTGGATTTCCGCCCGAGGCAGCCCGCAGCATATTCATCAGAGCAAGGCAGCTCCCTGGCTTGCATGCCAGTTTACTGTTTTTCTAGTTAATTGTTAATTAATTAGAATCTGTATATTTGGACTGTATATTCTTTTTTCGGACTGTATATTTATTCGGACCCTCTGCGCGAGGGCACAAATGTAATAAGTGTCGTGTGTGTGTGTATGTCTTCCAACCCCCATTTCTTTCTCCCTTTTATTTACCTGCTTACGATGGTTAGATATAGGGCATATTTCAATTAGCATAACAGTATGATAGCATGTTGCATCATTCATCTGTTTCGCACGCACCGGGCTCGGCGCATCATACAAACTGCATTTGTATTTCAATTCCAAATTGAATACATGTTAGCTGTAGCATTTCATATGCCATGTTTAGAATAGCCGAGCCTGCTATGTTGCATTTTGCATGTGTTGCATTAGGCATTCTGTATACTTAGGATCCATGCATGATTTCTAATCGGTTCCTGTTTTGGCTTGGAGTACTAGGTGAGTTTTATGCTTTAGCATCCTTGCATGCGTGTGAGTGTTGCCATGATAGCATGCTTGCCATGAGGCTATGTGCTTATATGATATAACTGCCTTGAATGCCTGTGGGTGGAGGTTGAGTTATCTGAATTGGGACAATTCATCAATCATGTTTTCTAAGCCCACCTGAGGGTGGCAAATCCGCGTTTTAGCCTACCTGCGGGTAGCACCATCAAACCATTTTCAAATGTTTTGTTCCAATTCAGGCGGCCCAGTCTATACTTGTTGCTGCGAGCATCACATAGTAATCCTAGGCTAATAATCGGAATAAGAACTCACAATGTTTTCAAAAACAGATATCATGGTTAGTAGAGGCCGGTCTTTGACCGGGCGAGCGGGGGTGCTCACGATGTGACCTTCCCCAATCGTACCCGAGTAGTTCCCGAGCCAACTTTGGTGATGACGGACACGTGGCCTTTGGCACTGAGTTAGGGTTTCCTAAATTTCCCATTTAAAAAATATTTAGGTGGCGACTCTGTTATCTGGCAAAGCAGTCCATGTTTGGCACTTCTTTCAAAAAATCAGTTTTTCTCAAAACGATTTGCCGGATTTGGACTCTTTGGTTCGAGATTTAGAACCGCAACAAAATCGAGTCCGAACTGTAGCGAGGTCCCCCGCGGGCGTTGTTACAGCAAGCAACCAACAGACTTCAAAGATGTAGAAATCATTGTTACATTGTACTTGTATCTCACCCTATTTTTTTGCAACAAGTGGAAATTCAATAAGGTGGTTTTTATACAGTATGTGGAACTTCTTGAATCAATGAAACAGTATGATTGACCAGAAGCAATCACATCAACATTGATTGATTCTATCATGGCATTGCATAAAACTCCAGAAAAAGTTATGGGGTGTGTCATTGCATTGCTGGTAAGTATAATATCCATTCAAATTTGCAGTTATCATACTTACAAATTTGTGCATTTAGAAAATTTTATTTACTTTAATTTTCATCACAATATTGGCTATGTGAACATGCAACTATCATTGACTCGGAACACAAATAACACAACTGACTTCCCAAGATGTGCGAAGTGGAACCTGCAAACCTTGACAAAACAGCTGCAGAAGACACCAGTCCACTCTCTTGCACCTCGACAGGTTAGATTCCCATTGCTCCTGAAATCTCAGTGAAATTCCAAAATTTCTCTGACCACTGCTTGTTTTCCTTCCTTGTGCATTGATTGATTAAGATCAATTTTCTTTGAACTATCAATTTATGTTTTCTTCTTTGGTACCAACTGGTTTGTTTCTGCATTGTCATCAATTTTCTCTGCAATCTAAAATTCTCTGACCACAATTGTAACACATTAACTTATATGCCCTGATTGCTTTTCTCTAATATATGAATTATGTTGGTTGTTTCATAATTTTCTTTGGCCCATAAAATTGTTTCTCCTTGTGTGTAATTTTCTCTGGCCTATAACTTATTTGCCTTGCATCTTTGATAAACACTGTTTATTTCTGCCCTTCTAATGAATTTTTTCTGGAATCCAAATTTCTCTGACACAATTATAGTCAAACATTAACTTACATGCCTTGATTGATTTTCTCTGATATCTAAATTATGTTGCTCGTTTCATAATTTTCTCTGCCTCATAAAATTAACTCATTGTCTGTAATTTTCTCTGGCCCATACAATTTCTCTGAAGTTTACCTCCTATACAGATAGATAACAAGCAGCTAGTCAAAAACCCATCAGAGAGTTTTGTCTTGGTAAAAAGACAAAGAAAGAATCAAAAAAAGCAATTGTCAAATTCAATGAGGCATTGGAAGATTCATCTGAAGGTCAAGCAATTGTCAATTCAATGAAGAAGCAGAAGGCAACATAGAAGAATACGAAGCCAGCAATGGACAAGAAGCCCAAGCAAAACAGTGGAGAAGAAGAAGCCAGAGAAGAAAGTGAAAGCAGTGGAGAAGAAGAAGCCAGAGAAGAAAGTGAAGACATAGAGGCAGAAACAAAGAACAGAATGAACAGAAAGAAAAAGACAGTGAAGAAGAAGATGAACAAGAAGATGAAGAAGAAGAAGATGAACAGCAAGAAGAAAACAAGGAAAGTGATGAAGAAGAACGTAATGAGCCGGTCGACCAACACGTGATAGCATTTCTAGCTCAACAATGCATCAAGCCTCAAGAATTTGAGGAATCAAAGGATGCCCAAATTGCTGATCTACGTCAAAGACTGAAGGCACTTTCTCAAGCTAAACAAGAAGAAGACAGAAATTGGATGAAATTACTTGCTGAAAAGGATATTTCAATAAGAAACCCTGACATCACTTAACTCAGAACTTCAAGAAAAAGAAAGCACAATCCAAATGAAACTAAGGATGTTGGAGGTTGAAGGTTGAAAAAGAAGACAATATGAAAACAATTCAACAGTTAAGGAATTCAAATTCGGAGCTTGAAACAGAAAATGCTAAATTGCATGAACAAGTTCAAGAACTGTCAGTCCAACTAGCAACACAACCATACAGAACACCAACACAACTTCAACCACAAGGTCAGTGAAAATCTTGAGCCACAAAAAGTTATGTCCCTGTGTCAGCATAACTCAGAGAAATTTCTATTTATTATAATTTTCTGTCATTGGTAATTTTCTCTGGAAGTTATATTTCTCTGAACACATTAGTTTCTGCCGCTTATTTCTATTGATTTCTACTGCTCATTCATTTTCTCTGTCTATTTTCTTATTCCATTTTTGGGGCTTGTTGATTTTCACTAGTCTAGTTGGAATCCAAGTTGAACAACAACCAACGACCCAACAAGAAGAAATGGCACACAAAGAACAATCGAAACAAAAGACGAAAGTCTATGGTAACTGGAAAATATTGAATCACATAAATTTACATATTGAAATATCATCTGTTACTTCAGAGAAATTTCACTTTTACTAATATTTTCACTGTCTACAGTCAAAAAAGATCCGACGTTAATGATCAAAAATTTAAAGGCAAAAGAAAGGAAGGAAGGAAAAGCAGCACGATCCATAATTTCAATATCCCAAAGTTGTAAAAGTGACTAGAGCTTCAAAACAAGCTACAAAGCAAGCTGAGCAAAGCACGAAGAAAAAAGAATTTCACTTTTACCTCTTCAAGTATTAGCCCAGAAACTAAGCTGGAAGTCATCCTCGAATGTTTACTCGTACGAACCGCCACACCACACGTATGTTCATTGTTCAAAGTCCTTATGTAGAAGAACCCATTTTTTTTTTTCAACAGAAGCATGTACACGCCACATACATCCCCTTGATTCCTTATATGCACATTCTGCCGTAACCCTCAGCTTGTCATTTTTAACATACGTAAACTGAAAACCAACCTCAATAGCATACTTGCATAAAAAAGTACGGAACTCAACCACACCACCCTCAAACTTTTGTCCAACACTCGTAATATTATTCCGCCAACGAGCCGACAATAACACCTTTTCTTGGTGAGAACAAAACTTAGAGAGTGAATTCCTTTCAATATCTACCAGCCTATCACACTCACCATCCACAACATCTACCCAATTAGACCCCACTTCATCCTCTTCATCAGAAGTACTACATCTAGTAACTGAAACATCAACTATATCAACACCGCATGCACAAACAACCCTCAACATATTCAGAAAATCAATATTATTTCGAACCATACAATTCAGATGGCCCAAAATAGAATATGAAATACACATAGTCTCAGGTTTCAAATTCTCCCATGTTTTACACAAAATGCCAACCAATTCCTCAAAATTCAATTCGCATGAAACATTAATGACAATAGTATCATTTCCATATTTGCACAGCAACACTGCACTGTCCATTGAAACTGAAACAAAAAACAAGAAAAATAATTTGTTTAACATAGAAACACTTCACAAGAACAACATAAAAATCCAGAGAAATTTCTAAAAATTATAATTTTCTCTGAACTTAAAATAAAAGTCCATAGACATCTACAAATTAATATTCACCTTCAAGATGATAAAAAACAAAATCACAGAAACTCAATGAATCATAGAGAAATTTACTGCTAACTATTAAACACAATCATAGAAAAAAATCACACAGAATATCTGTTATGAAATTATAGGCTTCTCCGTGATTTTCACTTCACTACAAGCTAACAATTTTCTATGCATCATTCTGCAATATTAAAAACTGAAAGTGAGTAACAAACTTACAATTTTCTCTGAACTACAAATACAAGTCCAGAGAAATTTATGAACGTACATTCACTTTCTCATATTCTATCTGCATTAGAAACTTCTAATAATATGTCCATATGCACTTATAATTTTCTCTGGATTACACAAACAAAAGTGCAGAAAATGAAATTTTTCTAGTTTGAAAAAACATAGAACAAAACTTATCATTGATCAGCATGTTTATAGAAAACAGAGCACGAAAAATGAACTCTAAACATCAAAATCACCTACACTGTCAACACTATTTGAAATTGATCAGAAAACAAAGAATGAAAAATTAATTCCAAAAATAAAAATCAACTCTATCAAGCTGGCCTCTCTCTAAACAAAAATTCAAAACCAAAATCAAAATCCATGTGGAATCTAAATCGAAAACAAACCTGATTCAACTCCACTCAAAAACCTACGCGATCAACACACTGTCAACACTCTTTGAAATTGATTAAAAAACAAAGAATCAAAAATTAATTCCAAAAATAAAAATCAACTCTATCAAACTGGCCTCTCTCTAAACAAAAATTCAAAACAAAAATCAAAATGCATGTGGTATCTCCATTGAAAACAAACCTAATTCAACTCCACTGAAAATATACGCGATCAACACACTGTAACACCACTGAAATCTCCGACGAAATCTCCAACGAAATCTACACGATCGTATCAATCTTTCTTGTCAACTCCATTGAAATCTCCAACGAAATCTCCACCATGAAATCTCCACTGAAATCTCCGACGAAAACTCTGACGAAATCTCCACTGCAAATCGGTTTCCAAAATCTATCAGTTAAGTCAACAATATATTCAAACAAATTTATATTATAAAGGAAGGGTAATTTAGGTACTGTATAACCTAAAATAAATTTGAGAGACCTTAGCCATCAAAACATATTATTTGGACCTCTCCTCCTATCAAAAGTAGAGGAGGGACCTTAGGCCAATTTTCCCTTAAATTAAGAAGGGTATAAAATATTAAGTTTAATAGATATTTTTTTATTAATGAGAGATTCACCCTTTGCGAATTAGTTTATTAAGAAGTCATTTTGTTTATTTTGAAAGATATTTTGTTTTAAATTTTACTTTTTAATTTATCTATTAACTTTTATTAACTGTTTGTTCAAATTTTTTTTTTCTATCTGCTCAAAAATTTTCCCTATGTGATCAATTTTTTTACCATATATGTTTAATTTTTTAATATTTTCAATTCAAATTTCTCTTATCTATTTAAATATTTGTCCAAATAAAATTTTATTTGTCCCAATTCATACCATTTTCAAAATTTCTCTCTATCTGTTTCTCTATCCAGTTCTCTTTTCTTTTCTCTCTCTATCTGTTTCTCTCTCCACTTCCCTTTTCTCTCTCTATCTGTTGAATATTTTTTTATTTTTTATTTTTGTATCTGTTAAATACCAAAACAAACCAAATCTTACTTGTTCAAATCTTTCTTTTCACTCTCTTAATCTGTTTCGTCATCACCATCATCATCCAAAAAAAAAAATCTCAGATCTTGGTTATTTGGGCATTACAGTCATGTTGCTGACTGAGTCATCAGAGACTTCTTTCCCGGAAATCAATGTATCATTACTTGATCAGCCACACTTCTCAGAAACCTCATACTTGAAAAAATTAAAATTAAAAAATCTTCATTTTTTCATTCCAATGAAGAAGCATATATTCTGCCATTCTTCCTATTCTTTAGTTTCTCAATCCCAGTTCTGAATTTTTGCTCTGACTTAGGTCTCCCTCTTCAGTCATTAGTGTTGTAATCCAATATTGTTGATTATCTCAGCATCTTGGACTAGAAAATAATGGAAACCAATTTTTTGAACAGTTCCCACAACTCCTTCTAAAACAGCTCCATCAACTGCCTCAACAAGACTTGATCGACACCCCAAGCCGAAGCGAGCTCGAGAGCAGAGGGAGATCCCGAGAAACTCTGGACGGGGTTGCGATCGTGTGCAGCAGAGACGGAGCATCCGCGTGTTACTCATCGCCGGTTCGAACCACTAGAGTCATTGGGTTAAGCTCTGAACCGTCGGATCTGACAGTTGTTGGAGGCAACGAACTCAAATTGATTGAGATCGGTGGTGAGGGAGGGTGTCGGAGAGGGAGTGGTCGTTGAGGAAGATGAAGCCGGAGAGAGAGAGAGAGATGGATGGAGGGTTTGGTTTGGGAAGAGAGAGAATGTAGGTTTGTTTAGTTTGTTTTCAACAGATAAAGCATGAAGGAGGATGAAGTCTAGGACTAGGGTGGATAGTTTGATTATTTTGTAAAATCATATCCTTATGAGTTTGACAAGAAATTTATTTCCACACACTTATCTTAATGCATATATTTAATTAAATATTATTTTAATAACAATTATATCTTAATATAAAATGACCATAATGGATATCAAAATACACCCATAATATTATATCAAAATATTTTCTATACACATTTTTTAAAAATAATAAAATCTTAATGCACATCTTTTGAAAAAAAAAAAAAAACTAACCTCTAATTTTTCTTATTGTTTGTCACTTCTTCTAGAACAATAAGAATATTGATTTGTAAGTAATAAAGAAGTATAGAATGTATAAAACTTTTCTATAATTTTATACATTCTATACTTCTTATTACTTACAAATCAATATTCTTATAACAACTCTCATATTTTTCATATTTTTCATTGTTGAAAACTAGTTCGAGGTTCAAATGTGAAATTGCTCTTCTGGTCGGTTTTCCACCAGGAAAATAAGGATTTTTTTTTCTATAATTTCTTGTCTCTTTTGATCTTCTTCTTGATGTTGTTGCCCAACCTCAAATTCTCTTTGTTTGCGTGCTTTCTTGCTTCCTCCAAGAACTAATAAAAAAGGCAAATCAAGAGTTGATGACAATGATTCGAAGGAAAGGAAAAGAAAGGTTGCTTCCTCCAACAACTAATAAAAAAGGCAAATCAATAATTGATGACAATGATTTGAAAGAAATGTTACTTCTTCCAAGAACTAGTAAAAAAGGAAGGAAAATAAAAAGGAAAATATATGAAAATCCTATTTTTTATTATCACATTTGATGCATCAAAATCTATAATTTTCTCAAAAAAGGCTTGAAAATCAATAGCTTAATTCATAAAACTGCGATTGAAGAAGATGAAATGGAACTCAACAGTTCTTTCACTTACAATTTTCAATTAGTCTGGAATCGTAACAGTGGGTCTATAATTGTCAATAAGTGTGTAGAAGGAGGATTGAAGTGGTGAGTATAATGGTATGATCTGTCAAGCATGAAGGAGGATGGAGTCTAGGACTAGGATGGATAGTTTGGTCATTTTATAAAATCATGTCCTTATGAGTTTGACAAGAAATTTATTTCCACACACTTATCTCAATGCATATATTTAATCAAATATTATTTTAATAACAATTATACCTTAACATAAAATGACCATAATGGACATCAAAACACACCCATAATATTATATCAAAATATTTTCTATAAACATTTTTTAAAAATAATAAAATCTTAATGTACATCTTTTGAATATAAAAAAAAAAAAAAAACTAACCTTTAATTTTTTTATTGTTTGTCACTTCTTCTATTGTTTCACAATTCTGTATTCTACATATTCTATATTTCTTTATATTTACAAATCAATATTCTTATGACAACTCTCATATTTTTCATTGTTGAAAACTAGTTCGAGATTCAAGTGTGAAATTGCTCTCCTGGTCGATTTTCCACCATGAAAATAAGGATTTTTTTTTTTTTATAATTTCTTAGTCTCTTTTGATCTTCTTCTTGATGTTGTTGCCCAACCTCAAAATTCTCTTTGTTTGCGTGCTTTCTTGCTTCCTCCAAGAACTAATAAAAAAAGGCAAATCAAGAGTTGATGACAATGATTCGAAAGGAAAGGAAAAGAAAGGTTGCTTCCTCCAACAACTAATAAAAAAGGCAAATCAATAATTGATGACAATGATTTGAAAGAAATGTTACTTCTTCCAAGAACTAGTAAAAAAGGAAAGGAAAATAAAAGGGAAAATATATGAAAATCCTATTTTTTATTATCACATTTGATGCATCAAAATCTATAATTTTCTCAAAAAAGGCTTGAAAATCAATGGCTCAATTCACAAAACTGCGAGATTGAAGAAGATGAAATGGAACTCAACAGTTCTTTCACCTACAATTTTTAACAAGTCTGGAATCGTAATAGTGGGTCTATAATTGTCAATAAGTGTGTAGAAGAAGGGTTGAAGTGGTGAGTATAATGGTATGAGTGAAGAGTATAAGTGAAACATTTAATGTGTAAATTGATAAAAATAATTAATAATCAAATTAATAAGTGTGTGCACCAAGAAATAATGTGTATTAAAGTAAGTAGGTGTGGAAATAGAATTTTTCTAATTTGGCAGGTGGATCTTTGGACAAAACAAATTTAGATTTGGACTTTTGGCCTGAGCGTCCTATTTTCATCTTATTCTAGTGTTGTTTTTTTTTTTTTTATTTCTCTTAAAACAAAGTTTTCAAAAAAAAAAAATAATAATTTTGGTTAGGCCAAACCAAAATACCTATAAAGATTCAAAATACATAGTTATAATTTCAATTTGAAGTTTATTGGATTGAGAAATAAGGGAACAAGATAAGTTGAGATAAAATATATACATACCAGTATAATATTCATGTCATGTACAATTTTAAATAAATAATTAACAATTAATTTTAAAATTAATTCATAAAAAAATAGAATTAACTAAATTTTAACTTTTTTTTATCACAATTTCATTTATGGTTTTTTTTTTTTTTCATTAATGCTATGTTTTAAGTTATAAATAACAATTACATAAATCATAATGCAATTAGGAAAAATTAAATAAAAAAACTCCTTAGTGTATTTTCTCAAACGTAACAACGTAACTGTCACGCCCCAAACTCGGGTATGACCGGCCGTGGCCCACAGGGCCTTAGCCCAAGGCACATGTAAGTCTAAACACGAATCCATAATCACATTGAACAACTAAACAATAGTCCAATAATAAATTACCAAAACTCAATCCAAACATGCCACAATTATAAACGGCAAAATCAACCGTAATCAAAACCATCCAAACTTATGGGATATAAACAACCCACATATAAAAAATAATCCTAAATGAACCTCAATAAAAATAAATATAAATATGCATAAACTTGACATAACAGTCTAAAATAAAATAAATGAATATCCTAGAGGTTTATGCAATTTAGTCCCCGCTACGCCATGAGTCCACTCTAAGTCCTTCTAACACCTGAAAATGGTAACAACTAAGTCAGCTGATAGCTCAATGAGTAGCAACATGGATAGTAAATACAGTTTTGAAAACAAGGTTCAATTCCAAAATAAGATATATATCATAGAAAACTAGATTGGCATACAGTTTGGTAAAGATAATCTGTTTCAAAAAGAAGGTTTCACAGTTCAATAGTTAAAATACTCATGTCTTTCAAGAACATGATAAATGACATTTTCCACTTAAAACAGATTACAACATGAACACCAATAATTTTCTGGGTACCAAAAAAATAACAAGTAATATGCCATACAGTTCTTAAGGCTATAAGCCCCGTTGGATCCAATACCGAACTAAGAGTCATCCTCAGGGTGGCAACCTGGGCCTTTTTCTCAAAGATGATCCGATTGAAGGTCACCTAGCTTAACCTAGGTCTTTTCCTTACAATCGTTGAGCGCTAGAGTCATCACGGCCCAACCCGGATCTATTCCCTAGTGGCCAGAGTCACCACACACAGTGGAATAATTTTCCTGGACTAAAATATATAGATGGTCCCAATAATCAATACACATCAGTTTCGCAAAACATGGTAGTTTACCATTATAAACATGAGACCAAAACAAATAGTTTACAGTATGCCAAGTTCACACATGTTTCAGAAATAATTTGATTCCATTGATAATATAATAATTTTATCAAAATAGTTTAGTCATGAAACAACAATTTAATTTTCCAACAGTTTAGGGTAAGGGAACATTTATAAAAATATGTAGCATGAAACTACTCACCTGAACATGATATAATATAATCCTCGAATAAAGTATGAAAGTCCAACTAGTGCCCTGAACAAAGTATTAAAACTATACGTCACTACTAATTTAAACATACTAAAAGGAATAATAACTAAGTAACCCAAACTAAAGCGCATTAACATGGCTCAACCCAACTCACCGTTACTCTTAAATATTACTTAAGTTCATGTTCTTCAAGGTCTAAAATCACCCAAGACATGGGTTCCGATCGAAACTTAACTAAAAGTGACTTTAAGATAAAGTAGAGTTTTTCCTATCTATTCGCTAACTTTGAAAATTACAAAACCCACTCCACGCTGTTCGAAAAATTCCAAAACCCTCCAGATATCAACTAATATATCCTAAGTTTCAAACCCAATTGGTTTTACTTGATTTGCTTATCAAAATAATTATCTACAATTAATTAAATCTAAACAGGTTGTTTTCTGCAGCACTTTAAAGAAATTAATAGTTCTCTTAGTATACATGAGCAATCAATGCAAGGCCAAAAACGTACGAAACTAAACTCGTAACCGGTTCTAATGATACTGATTTGATAATTTTTGGATTTATACCCAAAGAGAACAACACTCCCGAACTTACTGTTTAAAACCAGTTTTCTGGACAGATTTAAACGCATCAGTTTATATGGATTTTGACTTCCAAAAATTATGAAAAAATTCAGATATGCAATTCAATATGTAATTAATCTACTGTAAAAATTTCAGTTCAAGATTCATCCATTTGATATGATTCCTCAAAATTTAAAGTTTATGTTTTTAGGATCAAGAATTTCCGTCCACCATTGCAACCCAAAACTTCCCAACAACTCATTTACACAAGAAAATCCATTATTAAATACTAATACCTCTCTCTTTAACTCCTTCACAGCATAACCAATCCACCAATTAAATATAAAGAAATAATAAAACCACACACCTGCATACCCAACAATTCCTTTGCCACAGATGCACCACTCTTACGCACAAACCAACCGAGATACACATGTAATATATTGACTACCCAATTAACTCTATTGTTACATTAGTATAAGTATGTATGTAGGTATATCTATATAAAATAATCCCAAAACCGACCAGCCACACAACCCTCACAACGACACAAGGAATTAAATTAAGAAAATAAGAACAAAAAGGAAGATAGTGAGGAAGATTACCTTGCTAATGGACACCACAAAATTGAAACAATCTTAGGCACCCTTCACCCAACCACCTTGCCGTCTCTTTCCCTCTCTCGTTTTTCTATATCTCACGGCTGCTACTAGGGTAGTTAAGAAAAGAATTGATATCTCACCATTAGGGTTTTATCCTCCTATAATAAATTTTCAAAATGACCCCTTACTAACTATTTTATTATTATTGTTACTATCATTAAGATTATTATCAATAGTCTTAAAAATTGTGGACTTCCATAAAAATTTATTTATAGTTTAAAAATTAATTAAACATCCCCCAAATATTAAATTTGCACTTTAGGATTTACCATCAAAATATTTGAAATTGTAAAATTATTATTATTTAATTATTTACTTAATTTTTTATATTCGGGTTCTCACAATAACACTCCAAAAAAAATTTCTTAGTGTACTTTTTCCAAACATAACACTAACATACAAAAAAACTCTTTAGTGCATATTTTCTAAACGTAACACTCTAATAAATATAATCTCCAAACGTAACACTCCAATTTAACACACAAAAACACTAAAAAATTATTTACTGTACTTTTCCCAATCGTAATACTCACAGTTTGAAATTATACATTTGCCCAAAGGTTACTAAGGAATTTTTGTACTCCTTTGAAATGGTACGAAGAATCCCATATTCTTTTTTCGAAATGTTATATTGGAGTGTTACGTTTGGAACTAAGGAGTTTTTTTTTGTATATTACATTGGAGTGTACACTAAGGAGTTTGTTTAGAGTTGTTATATTGAAGTGTTACATTTAAGAAAAGTACACTAAGGAATTTTTTTTAAAGTGTTATGTTTAGAAAAAATACACTAAGGAGTTTTTGTGTGTGTGTGTTATATTAGAGTGTTACACTAGAGAGTTTTTTTGGAGTGTTATCTTGAAGTGTTACGTTTGTGAAAATATATTAAAGAGTTTTTTTTGAGTATTACACTAAGAAATTTTTTTGGAGTGTTATATTAGAATGTTATATTTGAAAAAAGTACACTGATGAGTTTTTTTAGAGTGTCACATTGGAGTGTTACAATTTGAAATTATATATTTATCCAAAACTTACTAAGGAGTTTGTGTACTCCTTTTGAAATGTTTGAAAAATCTCATATTTCAAGTTATTTTTGTGCTCCTTTTGAAATCACTACAACAAAAAATGTCTTTAGAGACGAAAACTAATGACGGAAATAAATTTTGTCACGAAATACGTACCTTTTAATGACGAAAATAATATTTCGTCTCCAAATGTACCATTTTTAGAGACAAATAAAATTTCGTCACCAATCTACATATATAATTAAAAAAATCAGGTGACGAAATTATTTTTCGTCATTATTTATATTTTTTTGTCGCCGAAGATTTTCTTGCTATTTTTTTCGGAGGGTGACAAAATTTTGAGACTTTTGGTGAGGAAAAAATTGGTCACCAATTATAAAATTATTGATGACGAATATATTTTCATCACCAATAATATTAAATATTTGGATATCATTTACTGAGGAAACTATTTTCGTGGCCAATATTTTCATCTTTAGTGAGGAAATAATTTTGTCACCGATAAATGGTTTAGTTGCTAAATATTTTAGAGGAAAATTAATATATTGGTGCCTTATAGAATTTTTCTTCTTCTCATACAGATACATCGATCGATTCTTCTTTTCACATAGATATTCGACCACTAAACCTCACCCTGCGTCACCTCACCTCACCTCACCTCAGCGCAGACCACCAACGCCGCTCGCCACCGCCACCGCCACCATCGCATTCTCACAGGTACTCTCTCACTCTCGGTCTGTCTCTCTCTCACTCGCAGTCTGTCTTTCTCTCTGTTTCTCGCTCTGTCTACCTTAGTCACTCTCTCTTCCTCTCTGTCCCCCTTTCTCTATTTCCCCTTTCTGAATCTTGCTCTAGGGTTGTTATGATTTGTTCAATTTAGGCGCTGTTTGGGAAGATGAGAATCAGGCTATTATAGCCTAATTTTGAAAATCAGCCCAAAAGCCAACTTTTTTCTTGGTTTTCAAAAAAAAAAAATAAATAAAAATAGCCTGCGCGCTGGACAGTGTAGGCGCAGCCTACACTGTCACAGCCGGAATGATTACATCAACAGATCAATTACCATTTTGCCCCTCAGCCGGAAATTAAAAAATTATAATTGTAGGGACAAAATGGTCATTTTAATTACAAACATCTTTTCAACATATTTTTTAATACACCAACTCCAATAAAAATTTAACCCAACTTCCTAAACACAAAATTAAAATGGCCTACTAAAATAGCCAAAAAGCCAAATAGCCTACTAAAATAGCCACTTCCCAAACGAGGCCTTAATTTGGTGTTGATTGCAAAAAAATGGGTTTGGTTGAAGTGGTCTATTTCCCCCTTTCTGAATCTATTGTTTCCCTCTTTATATTTAATGTTTTTTATTATTAATTTCTACATCTAGCTTTGATATATAATGCTTGCGTTTGTTATTGAATTAGATTCTAGCTATAATAATTTTCTTACTCTTTAGAAATTGTTATTTCACGGGTGAAGTAGACATCATCTTCATTCCTTATTGAAGCAGATTTCTGTAGACATTTTTTCTTATGTAGTAATTTTGACTGCTCAATTCTATAGAGAGCTTAAGCGGTTATTTGCAAATCCTTGTGGTTGCATATAAATATAAATGTATTGCTGTCAATTGGTTTTCTTTCCTATATTCTATTTGTGAAATGCTGAAGATTGCAGAAAGATATGCATGTCTGGGTTAGTTGAAAATTATTTCCTGTGTCAAAATAACTACTGGATGGAGGAATTGGGCTTCCAGCTTCCTCAAAGAAAAGGTCAGTTGACTCAACTTGATGACAAAGTCATTTGCAGCATGTTAATCGGTGTCATTTTTTTAGATTTTGTGAGTTTCTCCTCTGTTTTCCAGTATGTCTAACAGGTTTGTACAGTTATGGAGAACTGTAGATAAAAAGAATGATTGTTATTATTTTGATCTTTAAATTTCAATTGCTTAGTGCATGAATGTGATACAATTGGTAATTTTCTTCTTTAGGTAGTACCAGTTGTACACAAGTATTATAATTAGTTCTATGATTTAGCTGATGCATTATATGATTTTAGTTTATGAGCTTATTTTAAATCATATATTATGCATGAATAGTGCAGATTTTGAGGTGAAAGATTTTTATTTATGTTGCATCTTTGAGTTACTTTACCACATGTTTATATTTGAGGACATGCCCACCAATTGTTTGGTTAAATTTCTCAATGCCTATTATCAAGTCAAACTATCCTATTAAATAGCGTTGGGTCAACACTCTTGGGGGCATAAACGAAAAGCTGCTATCATAGATAAAGGTGGAAACAAAAGAGCTTATACAATGGAGGTTGAGGAAGAGGAGGAGGAGACAGATGATGATGATGATGATGAGGAGGAGGACGACGACGAGCTTGAAGCAAAAGCTTTGAGAAAGAAAACATAAAATGGAAAAAGGGAAATATCTACTATTATATGTATTTTTTGTTGTAATTCATTTGATTAGTAACTTACATATTTCATGTTTATTATTGAACAGCACTTTGAGCCATCAGAAGTTGGTATGCTAACTAGGTGCTTGTGCATTCTGCTTGTTTCAATTCGTGTTGGGAAGATCAACAAGCAAGGGACTCTCTTATGCCCAACTGGTACAAGGTAATTACATATAATTCTATACTGGTTTGTGTAAATGAATGGTTGGTAGGTTGCATATTGCAACTTAAATTCTGTCTAGTGGATTTTATTTGTATCTTAACTCTAGTATGGTGATATGGCAATTGGTTTTGTTTGGGTTTTTTTTCTGCTATCACTTGACCCGTTGATTGGTTCATCCTGGGGAATTGAGTATGATGCCACAACAAAAGTATTTTATTGTTCTGATGGAATTGGAATTTTAAGTTTGGGACACATTTGTTCAATATAGCTATAGTTTATCCATTCCTTAGGTATTAGCATTCCAGTGAACCCAACATATCTCTCACTGTTTATTCAATATGCTTTCTAAATTCCTTACATACACCTGTCTCGAATCTCGTTCTCTGACCTCATAGCATGAGAACGTCTCACTCTATTAAAAATCCGATCTTCCTTATCACTCACATGCTTGTCACCACCATCTTGCACAAACTTTCCTTGCATATATCTTTTTTTGGGTGAATAACCTTGCAGATATCTGTAATCACTTCCCTTAACTTTCTTAGTGCCAACTCCTTTATTAGTTGTCACTGCACTAAAGATAGTTACTTAGTCCATCAAGCAAAATATGATTACTCTTTGACAGGCTAGAATAGTGGAGTAGATCGCGTGGTTCATAAATTAGAACTTGGTTAATACATAGATGTTGTCTTGTAGAACTTGAATGGAGGAAATATTGAACTTCCTTTTGGCTGCAGGAACTGTATCATAAGTTACATGCCTTGGACAGATTTGAACAAGATTATCAGCGCAAGCAATAGGAAGAGGACAACTCAAATGCTACTCAAAGAGGTAATTGTGCCCGTAATTCATGCAGCTTTCTTTTAATCAATCTAGTTTATCTACTTTGTTTTAACATGCTGAATCTATTTTAAATAATGCAAAATGATTCTTTAGATTCTGGTCTATGTGTATTGAAAATTGAAAATCTTAGAGATATGCGAAGGTTATGATACCTATGTTGTGTTGTTTAAAATTGCTTAATTATGTATAAAAGACATAAAAAAATTGAGCTTCCACTAATGAACTTGATGATCACTTGATGTTGCTTTGATTATCATTGGTGCACTGATCTTAATTAATATAGTAGCACTGTTGACTTTTGTTGATTCGATCGAGAAGTTTAAATCAGAAGTGGTATGTGAATGCTAAGATTGATGTGTACACTCATAAGATTTGTCTATGGAAAAAGTGGCTAATGAATGATTGTTAAGTAAAATGTGGATAGGAACTTATATTCCTAAGTTGTTCTTCGAAACCAATATCATGACTAATTCCATTTCAGTAAAAGAAACAGAAAAGGGAAAAAATGATGCCTTGAGGTGTTTTGTTTCAAAGCTACCAAAGATGGTAGAATATGTATGTTTTCAATTATTTGGCGGAATGAAAACTTTTAGAGTAATTACTTCCCAGCCAGAAAAGGTCGTAGTTTCTTATATGTCATGCGTTTTGGGAAAACTATAGCTATAATAACAAGGAGGTAGAGATGCCTAATGTGAGGAATGGACACAATGACCTAAATGGTTTGTTTTCTTTTTGGTCTAGAATGGATAGCCATGAACAATATTATAAAGAAAATATTATACAAATTAACAATATATATATATATATATATATCAAGAAAAGAATGTTACTGTTAAAAACTCCCATTTTGCTGGAAATTAATTTTGTTCTACTGATAGGCAAGTGGATCTAATCTTCTATTATAATTGGTTAAAATAAATGGGATGGGTTATTTAGTATAAGACAATAGATTTAATACTTTAACAAGCAAGGGATGGAAATTAATTTTGTTCACCTACTCCCTTTTTTTGTATGATCCTATCCTTGATCTTGATACAATTGACTTGTAATAACTAAAATATGATATAATTATGGTTTTAGTATGTTTGACTACCAGACAATATATAAAATCAGAAAATATGTCCAGAAAGTTATCCAAAATATTGTTGTGTGCTCTCGATTCAATTCTATATAATGAGATTCACACTTGAAATGAATCTCAGCCATCCAATGCTTGTTCCTGGGTACCTAACACTGCTGTTTGACTACTGTAAAACTTTTAAGTTATATTTATGTAGAAAAAGCCTAAACACTTGTGTAAAGTAGAAAACTTCTTCATGATTGTTTAGTTTGTACATTATGACTTTAGGATTCACTTTTGCCTGGTTTTTGTTACTTCATTAATTTTTGTGCTTAGCTAATGCTTTCTCTTTCATGTCATCTTGGTGGCTCTTAAATTTTCAATGATTATAATGGTTTCACCTCTTATCAGCATCTTCATCTTTAAGGGTTGACTTTAGGATTATAATGTCATCTTGTTCTTGCTTTGTTCTTACTTTGTGAAGCATTTTATGTTATTTTATTTATACCTTTTCGCCATGTGATTCATGTTCAATTGGAGTTTGGTATAATCAAGGTTTACTGATTTATTTAGGTAATCATGATTTCATCAAAGGACACCCCTATGCCAGGAAATTTTTTTTTTAAAAAAAAAAAAAAAAAAAAAACCATCATCATGTATTCTGACTAGTTTAGAAATTGTTCAGTGCTTATAATGAGATATGCTCTTTGCAATATGAACTAAAGTTAGTTCTGCTTCTACTATGTCCATTTGTAGTTTTACTTATCAAAAATCATGTCTCCATTTTCAGTGTGTACTATTAGGTGCTATCCCATTCCTTGCCGATGTTGAACGACTGAAAGATCTTGGTGTTTGTGAAGTGATCACCTTAATTGAGCCATATGAGACTTTGGTTCCAACATCTCTATATCAAGTGAGTTTTTGTTTTTTTGTTTTTTAACTTGTGCATTTTTTTACAGCTAGGCATGCTTTGTTATCTGAAGTGCATCCATTTATTTTACTAAGTGCACTAATTAAAGGTTGCTTCTGAAGTGCATTCATTCCCAGACTTATTTGAGAAAGTAATTCTTTTTGGCCTTTCACTCCATCTGGAATCTTGTTGGGTATTTCTGATTTGTTGGAATGTGAGCTTTACCAAATAAGTCTGAAAGTGATAATTTTTATTTATTTTTTATTTTTTTGATTAGTGGTCCAATATATGAATGTTATTGAGATGCACAAACTATTTTACGTAAAGGTTCGAATGCAGTTACCAGACGAATGATATTGAGATGCATAAACATCACAAACACTGAAATATGCACGTGGCTACCAATTTGATAACTACTTTGAAATTTGCACTATTTCAACATGTAGGTATGAAACTAAGTCAAAAAATGCACTTTTCTCACACTTAAGCTTGAAAATAGGCCATATGGGGTCAAAATCGTGTAATAGTCACGAGAAGGCCCGGGGAACACCTCAAACACCTTGGGAGGAACTAATGTAAGTTGTGGAAACTTACGGAACTAGCACGGGACACCCGATTTGAAAACTAAGTTGAAAAATGCACTTTTCTCACATATAAGCTTAAAAATAGGCCATCGGGAGCTAAAATCGTGTAATAGTCACAAGAAGGCCTGGAAAACACCTCAAAAACCTCGGGAGAGACCAATGTAAGTTGTGGAAACTTACGGAACTAGTATAGGACTCCTGGTTTGAAAACTAAGTCGAAAAATACACTTTTCTCACACTTAAGCTTGAAAATAGGCCATATAGGACCAAAATCATGTAACAACCATGAGACGGTCTGGGAAACACCTAAAACACCTCGGAATGGACCAATGTAAGTTGTGAAAACTTACGGAACTAGCACGGGACTCCCGGTTTGAAAACTAAGTCGAAAAATGCATTTTTCTCACACTTAAGCTTGAAAATAGGCCATCGGTGGCCAAAATCGTGTAACAGTCACGAGAAGGCCTAGGGAACACCTCAAATACCTCGAGAGGGACCAATGTAAGTTTCAAAAACTTACGGAAGTAGCATGGGACTCCCGGTTTGAAAACTAAGTCGAAAAATACACTTTTCTCACACTTAAGCTTGAAAGTAGGCCATCGGGGGTCAAAATCGTTAAACAACCACAAGAAGGCCTGGGGAACATCTCAAACACCTTGAAAGCGACCATTGTAACTTGTGTAAACTTACGAAATTAGCACGAGACTCTCGGTTTGAAAACAAAAGTCTAAAAATGCACTTTTCTCACACTTAAGCTTGAATATAGGTCATATGGGGCCAAAATCATGTAACAGCCATAAGACAGCCCAAGGAACACCTAAAGCACCTCGGGAGGGACCAATGTAAGTTGTGGAAACTTACGGAACTAACACGAGACTCCCGATTTGAAAACTAAGTCAAAAAATGTATTTTTCTCACACTTAAGTTTGAAAATAGGACATATGAGGCCAAAATCATGTAACAGTCACGAGAAGGCCCGGGGAACACCTCAAACACCTCAGGAGGGGCCAATGTAAGTTGTGAAAACTTATGAAACTAGCATGGGACTCCCGGTTTGAAAACTAAGTCGAAAAATGTATTTTTCTCACACTTAAGCTTAAAAATAGGCCATTAGGGGGGAGGCCAAAATTGTGTAACAGTTACAAGAAGGCCCGGGTAATACCTCAAACACCTCGAGAGGGACCAATGTAAGTTGTGGAAACTTACGGATCTAGCACGGAACTCCCGGTTTGAAAACTAAGTTGAAAAATGCATTTTTCTCACACTTAAGCTTGAAAATAGGTCATCGGGGGCTAAAATCGTTAAACAACCATGAGAAGGCTCGGGGAACACCTCAAACACCTTGGAAGTGACCATTGTAACTTGTGTAAACTTACGGAACTAGCACAGGACTCCCGGTTTGAAAACTAAGTCCAAAAATGCATGTTAAATTATTTATTTAATTGATAAGATAATAATAATTGTCTAACTTGCATTTTTTTTTTTTTTGTGTTTTGTTTTATTGCAGATTCAAGATTAGATATGGACATGTTTGGTAATCTGGAGAGCAGAAGCTAGCTCATTTTGTGTTTTTGTTCATTTTACCTTACATGTATTTTAGTTGCATTATAAATTTTATATTTTTGTGGGTATTACAGGACATGTTTGGTCATTCGCACTTGATATTATATTTTTGTGGATATTAATAGCCATGTTTTTTGTGGATATTAGGAGACGTGTTTGGTAATTCGCATGCGGTTGATATTGTATTTTTGTGCATATTAGTAGACATGTGTTTTTGTGGATATTAGGAGACAGGTTTGGTAATCCGCATGTAGTTGATATTGTATTTTTGTGGATATTGTGATGAAATTCGACTGTGATGTTCATGAAAATGAACAGATTTTTGTATTGATTTGTAATAAATATTTTATTGAACAGGTTATTGAAATGCACATGGAGATTTTAGTGAAAAGAAAGATTTTAAATTGAAAATATTACCCTCATTTCAAAAAATTTTAATTATTATTAGTGACGAAAAAAAATGTCGCTATTAGTTTTCAAACAACATGACGAATAATTTTGTCACTAATGATATAGTACCAAACAAGTAATTTCGTCACATTTGTTGAATATTTCGTCGCTAAATTGAAATATTTGGTGACAAAATATTTTTTTGTCATTGAAGAATTTTCTTTTGTACTCATTTTAGAGATGAATTTTTTTATCACCTTAATCTATATCATTGGTGAGGAAAAATTTTGTCACTAAAATCTATTTGGTAATGAAATATTTCGTCGCCAAAACAATTAAATTAAAATATTATCTAATTCTAGTGACGAAATTGATGTTATAGAAGATGAAAAATGCAACATTTGGAGATGAAAAATTTCGTCGCCAAAAATAAAACATAGGCAATGAAACTATTTTTTGTCACCAAGTACTTTCAATGACAACGTATAGGCGACAAATGTGGTGACAATTTTTTTTGTCACAAATCACTTTGGTGACGAAAATTTGATGTTTAGAGACAAAATCAGTCTGTCACTAAAGGCCTTTTTTGTTGTAGTGAATGTTTGAAAAATTCCATATTTTAAGTCATTCCAAATAAAATAGATTCTCATATAAAAATTCATTCCAAATTTGACTCACATAGGTTGTATATCTTACCTTTCTGACACACACACACACACACACAAAGAGGAAGGAATTATAATAAAAATAAGGGTATAACCATAAATTCAATTTCTAAATAATATATTAAATCTATCTTCCAAAATCAATAGAACTAATTGGTCTATAAAAAAAATCATTGGAACTAAATGAACCACCATTCCTCAAGATAAGATTTATAGATAAATTTTCCTAATTTTAATTTGCCACATATTAGATTCATATGATGATATTGTACACTAAGTGTGTGTATATATATAATAATTACTTCAAAATTTTTTTGTTTTTGTTTTGTGAAACTCAATCTAGCAAAATTTGTTTAAATCAAAAAATTGAATAATAAAATGGAAATGACAAATAATGAACTACTAGTAACTCCTGTTCTTTTATCCTTCCTGAAATTAGAATTTACATACTAATTAGCTTTTTGGTGAAAAGCTACTTATAATCAGCTTATAAGCAGCTTTTTTGTGAGAGAGGAAGTGGGTTATAATCTGAGAAGTGGATTATAACCCACTTCCCAAAATAGGCCTAAGTACAACTTCTAAATTTTCTTACACTCGCTCACATTAGGCCATTTTCTTGTTATCCTCTCTCACTCATCCTGTGACTTTCATGACCCCAATTATCCAACCTTTCTCCTGCTAGGCATCTTAATTTCTCTTTTTCAGTTGCCTTTACTTTGTCACCACCATTTTGCTAAACCACTAAACTTATATTTGTATATAAAATATTGAATTTGGATAATCTACATTTGTTATATATTTCTAAATTTAGTAATGTTTGAATTATCATATTTGAATATTCTTTTTAAAGCTTCCTAATTTAAATAACTAAAATTTAATCAAGAAAATGTAAATTACCATGTATAGATTCTTTCAAGAATATTTTTTTTATGAAAATTTCATTTATGTCATAGAATATTTATATGAAAAAATAGCGGTTTTTTTCTCATATTATTCTTGAACTTTAAATTTGAACTAAAAAATCTACCAATTATTGCTTAAATTAGATTTGGCTTACGTATAAATTTTTCATCTCATTTTATTTAAAATTTAAAATTAGATATATTTGGATGAGTTAATAATTTTATGCGACATGTATTTATTAAATTTTATAAATTAAAATTAAGATTTTGAAGATCTTTAAATATTTTGTACAAAAAGTTAGTTTGCGTTAATATATAGATAATAATAGATTTAGAAAAATTATCACTCACAAATAATAATTATAGTTAAATTTGTCAATAAAATAAAGTGATAATTTCAAAACATTATGCTTTCTATTATACAAATTATAGTACGATTATTGCTCATCAGAGATTGATGATTATAATTATAGAAAATTAAAAAAACTTGCCATATTGATCAACAAAATAATTAAATTAAATGAAAATAAGATAAAATAAGAAAGAACTATTAATATAACTAAAGAGCTTATCATATTATAATATAATATTAAAAAATTTATCATTTTATAACATGTGTTTATTCATATATATATATATATCTATATAATATGGGAAGAGTGTTTTTGAATTTGTCCTAGAGACAATTGTCCTAGAGACAATTGTCCTATTAGGACATTTTAATGATCAAGATTCATCCTCAACTTGAAGATGGACGGTAGAGATGAAACTTTCTCTCATATTCATCCTCAACTTCCCGCCCAAGAGCCCCACTTCACTTCAAACTCACCTACGCATCCTCATCCATCTCACCCACCCACCTATCCACACGTTCTTCAAATTCTCTCTATAAAGTTTTCCCTGTTTACCTTTCAGCCACACTTCCAAATTTCCAAATTTCAAAACACCCGCACACACACACTCTCTCTCCCTCTCTCTCGACTCTCTCGCGACCCAGCCGTGGTGCTGCTCATCACCAACGCACAACGCCACTTCCTCCGGTCATCTCCACCGCTGCTGCTCATCACCACTACCACCGCTCATCATCGCCCTCGCCATGGACGGATCGACATACCGTTGCTGCTTATTTGATCTAAGAGAGGAGAGAGACCAATGTTTTCTGGAGAGACGAGAGAGAAGAGAGTAGGGCAGATGTATCTCATAGGGCACCGCTGCCACCACTCATCATCGTCGTTGCCATGGATGGATCGACATACCCCTGCTGCTTATCTGATCAACGTTTCTGGAGAGAGAGAGAGGGTTGGGCAGATGATATCCATGGGTTCTGTCTTTTTTTTCTTTTTTTTTTTTGTGCAAATGTATCAAAGATGAGTGTTTGTTTTTCTTGGATAGAGACCAACGGGGAAATGAGACTGAGAGACCAAGGTTCGTTTTTTTTTTTTTTTATTTAAACAGACCAAGGTTGGTTATTTGAGACCAACGTTTGTGAATATGGTTAATTGACATAGTTTAATGTTAGTGGTGGAAGATGGAGGGGAGAGCCAAAAAAAAAAAAAAAAAACTTTGCTGTACATTGATGAGTTGCCTTTGTGATATCGTTCAGTGTGTTTTTTATTTTGCCTTTCTTGGACGGGGCTTTGTGAGTGTAAAAGAATATATTATTTATGGGGGTAAAGAGAGCAATACAAGCATGGAATAGAATACGACTTTCACAGATAGACAAAAAAAAAAAGAAAAAAAAAAGTTAGTATATCATCTTCAAATTAAAATAATATTATCTGGAGTATTTTATATATATATATATATATATATTTATTTCACTATTTTATTTTTTGTTGGTGAAATAAAATATAGGACTTTTTTTTTTGGGTACTTACCAATTAGTCCTATTAACTAGACTTATTTACCTACAGGTCCTAACTAATAAATTTAATATTATAAAAAATAAGAGAGTGATAAATTTATCACTAAAAATTTATTTATAAAAATAAGAGACTGATAAATTTATCACTATAAATTTATTCATAAAAAAAAAAGACTGATAAATTTATCTTTATCACTTAATAAATTTATCAAATAGGACTTAATGGGTAATAAGTCTTTCAAACTCCAAAGTAGGACCTATTGGTAGTTTACCTTTTTTTTTTTTTTCAAACATTATAAATTTTGTATGTTTATTTCTTAATTTGATACGTAGGATCTAATATTAAAAATTCTTAATATGAATAAAATTAAGAAAAATAATATTATACGTAGGAATTAATATCATATTTTTTTAAGGAATTAATTTATATTTTTTAAGAAAAATAATATTATACGTAGGAATTAATATGAATTAAAATTAAGAAAATTCTTTAAGAAAAAATAATATTTTTTTAATATGATACATAGGAATTAATATTATATTTTGATCTCAATATTATTTATATCATACTGGTACCTTTTTTTTGTGAGTTTTGTTTCGAAGAGAAATAATGGTGAAATTTAAGAGACGGACAGAGAGGCATGAGAGGGGAAATCTCTTCCCAAGAAAAAGGGAAAGAGAAGATTGATGGGATAAGGCAAAAATTGAGAGGCAAGCCCATGTGGATTTGCTTCTTATGGATGCTCACCAGCTCTATACTTAGGCTGTTGGTATTTGGTTAAAAGTTAAAAATCAGTTTTTTAATTTATTTTGAGTGATATTATGTTTTTATTTTTTTATATGTTTTTTTTTAATAAAGTCAAACAAAGTTAAAAGTCAATATTTAATCAATTTCTCAAAACCATTCAATGTATGCTGTAATATCACTCTAAAATTTTGTAACATAAATATTAAAATGATATAATATGTTTTCATTACAATATATATTTTGTTGGATGGTAACTCTCTCATAATAACAATAAATAACTCTCATAATAACAATATTAGGTAATTAAGAATGGAATTTAATCAATTGAGTTTAAAAGGAATGAAATTTAAAATTTAATCAATTGAATTTAATAACAATAAAGTGATTCTGAATGGAATATAATTTAATTAATTGAGATTAAACTACATAATATTTTAGATAGATTTCACTTACATAATTATAAACGATGAAACAGCTAAGTAAATTTTAGATAGACTTAAGATAGTCATCCTCACTTACATAATTATAAACGATGAAACAGTTAAGTAAGACAGAGTTACATAAATCTAAATTAAAAAATTGAAGACAAAAATTATGCCCTTCTCTTCTTGGGGTAGCAAAGTGTGTTTGAGGAGAGAGAGAGAGAGAGTGTGTGTGTGAGAGAGTGTGTGAGTGAGTACGTTTTGAAATTTAAAATTTGAAAAAGTGAGGTGGGTGAGAAAGGACGGTGAGTAGGCGGGTGCAGAGTTTTAGGTTTATTTATTTATTTATTTATTTTTAATTTTATGTGTGCGTGGCTCTTAGGTGCAAAATGCGTTTTGTTGATTGCCATCTCACTCTCTTGCGGGCAAAATGTATTATTCAAGATTGGTTTAGCATAAATTATAAAAGTTAAAAAATTATTAAAAAAGTCAAAAAAATTTATACTAATTGGAAGAAGTTTGTGGGAAAAGCCTAAACGACAAAATTATTATTTTATTCTTTGAATTCAACAATCCAAAAATCAAGTCAAAAAGTCAAATGGGTAGAATGGTCATTTTTCTTTTACTACAATATTTGATTACATATCTTTTCATAAAAAATTAAAAAATTATCCCAAACATACATATTTTTTCTTTACTTTTCTAGCTAAAAAGTAAAAAAAGTGTACTTATATAGCACATCTATTTTAAAATCGTAAATATTATTTATTTAATTTCAAATGTAAATTTATAGCATTACTCTAAATTTTATAATTCTTAAGTATATTCAGATTGAATAGATCTAAAAATAAAAAATGCTTACTAAAATATTTAAAAAAGTTTACTAAAAAATAATAAAATACAATTTAAAAAATTCTTTTCAAAAACTCTAAAACTAGATAAGTTTTTGAATTTCAAATTTATAAAAATTATTTTAAAATATACAACCAAAATAATATTATTTATTTTATAACAATATTATTTCAAAATAATGATATAAACTCTAAAAATAATTAATTTAAAATAATGATACCAAAATAATGATATAGAATAAATTTAAAATAATGATACCAAAAATGATATAAACTAAAAATAATATTATTTTAAAATATCAACCAAAATAAAATATTTAAAATTCATTTGACTTCAATTTTATTTTATTTTTATACAAATAGGTAAATTATATTTTTTATAACCAAAATAATATTTCTTCATATTTTTTTTAATATTTGTATCAAAGAATATTACAGATTCCAAAATTTTAAAATTAATACATATAAATTACAATTATATTTTAATCTTAACAATATTTATACCGTGCCTTTAGGCACGGGCATATACTAGTATATATATATTACATTATTGATCTTGATTTGATTTCCATATAAAATGTTTCATAAGAGTTAAGTTTAAATGTTTAAATATATTACTATATTGATCAAATGACCAATAGTTTATTGACATGTGTATTTTATAATTTTTTTAATTCAAAAATTTATGAAAATAGAGTTTATGAAAATAGAGTTAGAACTTTGAGGTTCAATGAACCAACAACATTTTTGTTTATATTATATAATGCATTTTAATAAGATCTTTATAGATGGAAAGAGAATCTGTAGCATAATTTTAAATAATTAGTATTATATAGTTATTTTAAATTTATCATGATAAAATTATTTAACTCAATTTTAAAATTTATAAATAAAGTATCATATCTAAATATGAGCTATTGTCATTGAAGGGTGAAAAGAACAAATCCCTTGATTTGAAATTCATATATATACATTAAGTATATACTAGTGGTAACTCGTGTGATGTACAACTGTATACGATTTAAAATAACTTAAAAATAGCATTACAAAACATATGATGTGTTATGATTTTAGGTTTAATATTATCTGCACTGATTGTCTTTTGTTATTTATTTTCGATGAGATTTTGATAACCAAAAATATAAAAAGTAATTCAATTAAACAAACAGATAAATCAAAAAAACTACAACAAAATATCAATAAGTATCATATAATTGAGAACTATGTTTTGCTATGATAAAAATAATATTCTACTATCAACCCACAAATAAAATAAAATAAAAGACTCAATTATTCAAGTTTCTTATTAAAAAAATTAATTTGATATCAAATGTAAAAGAGCAAAATTAAATATTACATAAAAACATATAAATTACAAAACTATGTAAATCCATCACCGAAATATTCTTGAAAGATAAAATTTTAAGCAAAAAAAATATGGATACAGCTCCTCTCCAGTAACTGGAGGGTGATGTTCAACATTGTTGAGCCTTAATTCGGGACCATGGCGATGATCCAAACCGTTCAATGTGTAGAACCCATTGAGTGCATCATTCCTGCAAAACATCACTTTGATCGGATATCAATAACCACTTGATCAGATCACATTTTTATCACAATTTATTTTGAAAATTCCATTTGAAAATTATATTGAAATATAATATGATCAAATGGTTATCGATATCTGACTAATGTGATTTTTTTGCAAGGATGATGTACTCAATGTGTTCTACACATTGAATGGTTTAGATCATCGTCATGGGCCCGGATCAAGGCCCACCAATGCCGAATAGCACCCTTTAGTTATTGGAGAGGAGCTAGGTCCAAAAAATATAATAGACACTCAATGGCTAAGTTAAATTATTTTGAAATTTTCAATTAGGAAAGAGTTTTTTTTAGTTTGGTGGGAATTTCCTTATGAGAATGATATACACAAATAATTTTCTTACACATTTTTTATTTTTATTTTTATTTTTATTTTTTTTTGCAATTTTGGTACATAATATTCAACATTGATATAATAAAAAGAAATTCAAAAACTCTCTAGCGATCAAGTTTGATATTATATTTATGATGTCACCTGCAAAAAACATTAAAATTTAGGCAAAAAAATGTGAATATGGTAGTCAGCATCATTTTCAGCGCATAGCACATACCTTATAACAATATATAAATAAATATATATAAAGAAAAATAAGGGGAATACAAATGTGTGAAGCATTTAGTCATACTTATAACAATATAAAATTATATATATATATATATATAGAGAGAGAGAGAGAGAGAGAGAGATAACATAATAGTTTTGTATGTGTTTTTAATCAATTGAAAAGGATGAGAGAAATATGAAATTGGATAGATAAATATAGATTATCTTTATATATATTCAATTTAAATTATCTTTATTTTGAATTTTGTTGATAGATATAGATTATCTTTATATAGATTTTCAATTCAAATATTTTTGAAGTTTGTGATAGCTCTCTCTCTCTCTCTCTCTTTCTCTGTCTCTGTCTCTGTCTCTGTGATAAGTTTGTATTTTGATAACTATTATTCTAAGAGCATATTTTTATTTTAAATGGAAATGATGTTAGAGGAATGAGTTTGAAACTTAAGTGCCACATAATTTTAGATTTTATAAGAAATTAAGAATAGAGATTTTGAGGCTTAAGAGCGCACACACTACATTTGTTTATATATAGTATAGATTTTCAAGCAAAAAAAAGAGATTGAAAATGATGTGGTGTAAAAGAATTGAGAAATAGTATTATTGAAAAATAAAAATGTAATGAGTAGGAAAAAAATTAAATATTGACTAACTTTTAACATCCTTATAAAAAATAAAAAAAATAGTGTGATGTTCTATTGCATGATATAATCTCTTTAGGGATAAGCAAGTTGCACATGACATTTAAAAAAAATATTGGAACTATGTAAGTATAGCGACCCCGGTCTTTTCCCTTTTGATTATTGTATCCGGACTTATGTTCCGTAGATTCCATTGTTGTATTATTGTTGTTGTCGTCCTTTAATTCTTTATTTTTGAGTTATGGGTTGAGTTGGGCAGGTTTGTTACAGGTTGGTTGGGTTGGAAACCAAGTGTTGCTGTCCAGATTTTTGGACCTTCGCTCGAGCGAGGAGTTGGTCGCTCGAGCGAGCTGTTGTTTTTGTTCTTGCTCGAGCCAGGGTTTGGTCGCTCGAGCGAGAGTCTGCGTCTGGGCTTAGGACCTGAGAGATGTGTTTCTTGGCTCGAGCGAGCATTTCTTCGCTCGAGCGAGCGACGTGTATGTTTTCGAGTTCGTCGCTCGAGCGAGCATTTCATCGCTCGAGCGAGCTTCTGGGTTGCAGACCTGAAGCATCGAGTTTTTGGCTCGAGCGAGCTTTTCTTCGCTCGAGCGTTGGATTTTTGTGTCTGGTCGCTCGAGCGACCATGTCTTCGCTCGAGCGAGCCTGTTCAGTTTAAATAGAGCAGCAGCGGGTTTTTTAATCAGTTTTCTATCTCTTTTTGTTTCTAAACCCTAGGTCCGACCATTCTCTCTCCCTACACACCTTCTACCCTAGGTTTCATCTAGTTTTAGGGTGTTTCTACCCTAGATCCTTTATTAAAAAGTTAGAGTGGGTCGAGGGCTTCAGTTTAATCTGAACTTTTGGTGGGTTGGAGCACTTTGGAGTTTGGGGCTTCATCTTCGTCTTCTCTTTTTGAGTTATTTCTTCGAGGTAGGGATTTCCTACTCCATTTATACGCTTTAATCCTAAGTGATGGTATTTTGGTATGTGGGGGTATTTTGGTAATTTTGGGAGAAACCTTAGGGTTTTGTCATAGATTAATTTATATAATTAATTTAAAGGAAGATTGTGATATTGGGTTAAATTCATGAGATTGGGGAATTTAGTGGTTTAATGATGTATTTGGTAGTTTAAATACTACCTTTGAGAATATTGAAATTTACATTCATTGTTGTATTTATTTCTTGTTTAGAAATAACTGTTTTGGGCTATCGGTGGAGGATAGCCATTGATTGTTGTAGACCTCGCATGCGGCTTAGGTATAACTGAAATTGAGTCAATTGTTTGACTGTTGAGTTAATACAGAACATTCGTGTATTAATTATGTGTTGTATATGGCAAGTATTGATTATGTTGCATATGCATTTGGTTTTGGAGGAGATAGGGGATGAACTCCACGGTTTAGGGGAAGATAGGGGATGGACCTCTAAACCGGACTTGTTGGGAGAGATAGGGGATGGACTCCAGTAGCATCACTTATGTGTGTGCTTAATTATATAGAAATATTTCTATTTGTTGTTGATATGATACATCACCACCATGTGTATCAGTTGGGAAGTAAGGAAGTGAATTTGATTGAGATTGGTATAACACCAGCATGTGTGTTTATTATGTTATGAGAAAGGTTTCCTGATTTGTTATCCTTGTTGAGTTGTTTGGCCAGGTTCTGAGCCATGACTGTATAAATGGATAGTAAAGGTGTCATAGACCATGTGTCCATAGACAACGTAGGCGTTTGTGTCGATGAATTGTAAATTGATTATCTTGTGTTAACCATGTATCGGTGCTATTGCTTTAGTTAATTCTTATGCTTGGTTTAGTATTTCTCTACTGGGCTGTGGCTCACCCTATATGGGACTTCATTTTCAGGTTCAGGTGGCTCACTACTCCAAGGACTTAGCTTGTGAGGATTTGGACTTGAAGACTTGTTTTATTTGTTTTGAGTTAGAACTCATGAAATTGTGTCCAAGTGTTGGCTTGGCAAGATGTAAGCCCGTAGGGCATTTATTTTGATGTTTTATTTCGCAATACTCTAATGATTTAAATAATATAATATTTTTCGTTTAATAATGCATGCCTTGTTTTATATTTAATGGGTTTAATTTTGAGGGCGTGACAACTTGGTATCAGAGCGTACCGGGTTTGAATACTTTGGGTACGTGGGAAGTGATTAGTATCACATTGGGTTCGTCTCGTTTGATAGAGACTTAGTGTAATTTTACATGCTTATATGATAACATGTTTATGTGACTATGTGGGTATGGAACGTAGTTTCTAGGATGTTGATTGGACCCTTGAGTTTCTAGTAGTCTTGTTGGAAAGGCACTTGATCACTGCTGCTTCCAACCGGAACTATAGTAACGCTTTGGGACTATCATTATCCGGGAATGAAATTCGTAGGTGCTTATGTGATTATGTGCTTACGTGGAATGAATTATTGTTGTCCAATGTATTAGGACGTGAGTGTTTAGCTTCGGCACATTTATTAATGTGCTAACGTCTTTGTTTCTTGTATTAGGATGTCAGGACGAGGACGAGGACGCGGTAGGCGTGGTAGGCCGGTAGGCAAGAGATGCCTGTGCCAGAGGAGATTCCGGCAGTTCAGGAGGGTGTTGGCCAGGCCAATGTGGCCGAGCCAGTAGGACAGCAGTTTATGGGCGCTTTGGCCCAAGGGATAGCAGGGGCATTTCAGGCGTCAGTTGACATTCTGAGGGCTGCGAATCCAGCCCAGGTTGTTGTTGTTGCAGATACATGGCCTTCTTTTCTGAAGAGGGAATTCTTCCGGTCTCACCCGGACGAATTTTTAGGTGATCCTAGCGAGCCGCTTAAGGCTGATGAGTGGCTCGAACAGACAACGAAAACGTTCGAGATGCTTGGCATCGAAGACGAGGGGTTGAAAGTGACCTTGGCATCTTTCCAGCTTAAGGGGGATGCAGGTCAGTGGTGGAAATTCATTAAGGCTCGTATTGGAGGTACTTGGAAGGCTTTTGTTGATGCTTTTCAGGAGAAGTACCTGTCTCCAGCTGTTCAGGAGAAGTTGAGAGATCAGTTCCGCCATCTTGAGCAGAACAGTTTATCAGTGGCCGAGTTTGAGGCTGCATTCACTAGTTTGTCCAGGTTTGCACCTGAGTTGGTGGCGACTGAGGAACGCCGTTGCATTGAGTTTGAGAAGAAGTTGATGCGTGGCCTCATGTTGAGAGTTTGTCGGATCTATGATTAGGGATTTTGGGCGATTGGTTGATGCAGCAGCCCATATCGAGACTATGATGCAGGAAGAGGGGGAAAGGCAGAAAGGCTCCAAGAGGAGTCAGGATGGCCAGAGTGATGGCAGGAGCCAGAGAGGTTTCACTCCTCAGCAGCCTCAGAGTAGTTTTTCTAGATCCACTTTTTCCAGTGCCGAGTGCTAGTTCTGGGAAAGGCAGTCAGGGAGACATTACCTGTTTCAAGTGTGGCCAACTGGGTCACAAGTCTCCAGTTTGTCCTCAGAGGGGAGGAGTTCAGAGAGCAGCATCTTCTTCGGCTTCGATCTCAGAGGCAGAGTCAGGGTAGAGGCCAGGCGTTCTCTTTGTTTTCAGTGCGGTCAGCCGGGGCACATGAAGAGGTTTTTGCCACAGTTGGGTGGCATATCTGGTGCATCTGGTTCGAGGCAGACTCAGAGTCAGCTGCCTGCTCAGTCAGTTCAGGCCTCGAGGGCCAATTAGGGGGCTTTTCGTCCCAGTCTGTGCAGCAGTCTTATGCTCCGAGGGGTGAGCAGGTTGATCAGAGGTCGTCTGGGCGCGTGTATGCTGTTACCGCGCAGGATCTGTACCGGCTCCATCTGTTGTGAGAGGTACCTTCTTGTTTTGCAATTCAGTTGCTAGTGTTTTGATCGATACGGGTGCATCTCATTCCTTTGTGTCTGCTGCATTTGCATCTGTTTTGGAGTTGGAGTTAGCTCAGTTAGCGTCTCCTATTTGTGTAGTGTCACCTCTTGGGGGTGAATTGATTTTGAAACAAGGTGTTAGGGGTTGTGATATAGAGGTCGATGATCATAGAATCCCTTTCTCTTTTGTAGTTATGCCCATGAAGGGCTTTGATGTTATTTTGGGTATGGACTGGTTGTCGTCATACCGGGCAGTTATTGATTGCTACCGTCAGAGGGTCACTTGTTGTACCGTGAACGGGGAGTGTTTTCGTTTTCTGGGGGACCGGGTTGGTAGTGTTTTGCCACCGGGTATGATCCGCGAGGGCGGAGTGAGCTTAGTGGTCTACTTGCTAGTCTTTCGATTAGTGAGGGTGATGAGACCCAGATTGTGTTGCCGAGGGTGGTTTGTGAGTATTCGGACGTTTTTCCCGAGGATCTTGTTAGTTTGCCACCTCAGCGAGAGATTGAGTTCTCTATTGATTTAGTGCCCGGCACGGCGCCGATTTCTATGGCACCTTACCGTTTTGCCCCAGCCGAGTTAGTTGAGTTGAAGGTTCAACTCCAGGAGTTGTTAGATAAGGGCTATATCCGTCCTAGTGTTTCGCCGTGGGGAGCACCGGCCCTCTTTGCTAAGAAGAAAGGTGGTGCTTTGAGATTGTGTATTGATTACAGGAAATTGAATCGGGCTACGGTTAAGAATAAGTATCCTATGCCCCGTATTGATGATTTGTTTGACCAGTTGAAGGGTTCCCGTTGTTTCTCTAAGATAGATTTGAGATCGGGTTATCATCAGTTGAGAGTCAGGGAGGAGGATATTCCGAAGACGGCATTCCGTACGCGGTATGGCCACTATGAGTTTCTGGTGATGCCGTTTGGGCTCACCAATGCACCGGCAGTGTTTATGGATTTGATGAACCGGATCTTCCGGGAATTCTTGGATCGTTTTGTGGTCGTCTTCGTGGACGACATTTGATTTATTCACCTTCAGAGGAGCACGAGGAACACTTGAGAGTGGTGCTAGAGTTACTTAGAGCCCATAAGCTTTATGCTAAGTTCGGGAAGTGTGAGTTCTGGCTAGAAGAGGTGAAGTTCTTAGGCCATGTAGTTTCTGGGGAAGGGGTGTCTGTTGATACATCCAAGACTGAGGCAGTGCAAGATTGGGCACAGCCTAAGAGTGTGTTTGAGATCCGCAGTTTTCTGGGATTAGCTGGGTATTACCGTCGGTTTGTGAAAGATTTCTCCAGGTTAGCTTCACCGTTGACTAGATTGACTCGGAAGGGAGTCAAATTTGTATGGAGTGAGACTTGTGAAAAGTCGTTTCAGGAGTTGAAGGTTAGACTGACCACCGCTCCAGTCTTGATTATTCCGGAGAGAGGGTTGGGTTATGCAGTCTATTGTGATGCCTCACGAGAGGGTCTGGGTTGTGTGTTGATGCAAGAGGGGAAAGTGGTTGCCTATGGCTCACGTCAGTTGAAAATTCATGAGAAGAATTACCCTACGCATGATTTAGAATTAGCAGCTGTGATTTTGCCTTGAAGATTTGGAGGCATTATCTTTATGGTGAGAGGTTCGAGGTATTCTCGGATCATAAGAGTCTGAAATATCTGTTTACACAGAAAGACTTGAATTTGAGGCAGAGGAGGTGGATGGAGTTCATTGAGGATTATGACTTCGAGTTGCACTATCATCCGGGGAAGGCCAATGTTGTGGCCGATGCCCTTAGTAGGAAATCTGTTGGTGACTTAGCTAGTATAGCCATCCGGGAGTGGGAGATGTTGGGTGCAGTTGGGGAGTTTGATTTGCATCTGGGCGAATCCGTAGAGGCTGCGGCCTTGTTTTCTGTTGTTGCACAGCCTACACTTGTGACTCGAGTGTTAGAGGCTCAGAGGGGTGATCTTGAGGTAGAATCTCTCCGAGAAAGATTTCCATGGGAAGGTTGAGAAGGGTTTGACGGTGTATCCCGACCTGAGTGTGAGATACCGAGACCGTCTGTTTGTGCCGGAGTCTTGCCGAGAGGAGGTACTCCGAGAGTTTCATCATTCGCGCCTTGCGGTGCATCCGGGAGGTACTAAGATGTATCGGGATTTGGGTCGCCAGTTTTGGTGGCGGGGTATGAAGAGAGATGTGGCAGCTTTCGTATCTAGGTGCCTTACTTGTCAGCAAGTGAAGGCCGAGCATCAGAGGCCAGCGGGTTTGTTGCAACCCTTGCCTATTGCCGAGTGGAAGTGGGAGCATGTCACTATGGACTTCGTTGTGGGTCTTCCGAGGACTCAGCGGGGTAGTGATGCTATTTGGGTGGTTGTAGACCGGTTGACGAAGTCGGCGCACTTCATTCCTATGCGTGTTAGAGATTCGGTAGATCATCTTGCCGACTTATATATCCGGGACATAGTGAGGTTGCACGGGGTCCCAGTGACGATCGTCTCAGATAGAGATCCTCGTTTACTGCCAGGTTGTGGCAGAGTTTGCAGAGTGCTTTAGGCACTAAGTTGACCTTTAGCACGGCTTATCATCCTCAGACTGACGGGCAGTCCGAGCGTACTATTCAGATCCTTGAGGATATGCTTCGGGGTTGTGTTCTCGACTTTAGTGGGTCGTGGGAGAGGCACTTGCCATTAGTGGAGTTTGCCTACAACAACAGTTTTCAGTCTAGTATTGGTATGGCACCGTTTGAGGCCTTGTATGGCCGACCGTGTAGATCTCCGTTTGTTGGGCCGAGGTGGGTGATGCACCTCTGTTGGGTCCGGAGTTGGTGAGGGAAACAACGGAGAAAGTTGAGCTTATCCGTAAGAGGCTTGTTACAGCACAGAGTCGTCAGAAATCTTATGCCGACCGTAGGAGGAGACCTTTGGTATTGAGGTGGGTGATCATGTCTTTTGAAGATATCACCTAGCGGGGTTTGATGAGGTTTGGGAAGAGCGGGAAGTTGTCCCCTCGGTTTATTGGGCCTTTTGAGATCCTTGAGAGGATTGGCGAGGCTGCTTATCGTTTAGCTTTGCCACCGCAGTTATCCGGAGTTCATGATGTGTTTCATGTGAGTATGCTTCGGAAGTATGAGCCGGATCCATCGCATGTACTGGATTGGACTGATTTAGTTGTTGATGAGGATGTCTCGTATGAGGAGAGACCGGTTCGGTCTTGGATAGGCGGGATCAAGTTTTGCGAGGCAAAACCATCCCTTTGGTGAAAGTTTTGTGGAAGCATCACGGAGTGGAGGAAGCCACTTGGGAACGTGAGTTGGAAGTCCGTGAGAAATATCCGGATATGTTTATTGATTGTAATCTTGTATTTAGATTATAATATTGTTGAACTTAGAATTTTATATATGTCTTAAGTTGGAAAACATTGAGAATGTTTTGGGTTTAATGTTAACATTTGAACTTGCCTTTTTATGGAAGTGGAGTATAACATTTATATATTGAATGTGTTGTTTATATCATGAATTGAATAATGATATGGAAATTGTTAACATTGAAAGGAATAATGCATAATATTGATGCAAGTTGAATATATGTTGATTTATACATATTGTGAGATGCCTCTTGATAAGAGATGAAGTGACCGGTATTGGGTCAAGTTGTTGTTTATTGTTTTATATATCATTGGGAATTGAGAAAAACTTGTTTTTACAAACTCATGCTTAATTTCGGGGACGAAATTCTTTTAAGGGGGGGAGGTTATAGCGACCCCGGTCTTTTCCCTTTGATTATTGTATCCGGACTTATGTTCCGTAGATTCCATTGTTGTATTTTGTTGTTGTCCTTTAATTCTTTATTTTGAGTTATGGGTTGAGTTGGGCAGGTTTGTTACAGGTTGGTTGGGTTGGAAACCAAGTGTTGCTGTCCAGTTTTTGGACCTTCGCTCGAGCGAGGTTGGTCGCTCGAGCGAGCTGTTTTTTGTTCTTCGCTCGAGCCAGGGTTTGGTCGCTCGAGCGAGAGTCTGCGTCTGGGCTTAGGACCTGAGAGATGTGTTTCTTGGCTCGAGCGAGCATTTCTTCGCTCGAGCGAGCGAGGTGTATGTTTTCGAGTTCGTCGCTCGAGCGAGCATTTCGTCGCTCGAGCGAGCTTCTGGGTTGCAGACCTGAAGCATCGAGTTTTTGGCTCGAGCGAGCTTTTCTTCGCTCGAGCGTGGATTTTTGTGTCTGGTCGCTCGAGCGACCATGTCTTCGCTCGAGCGAGCCTGTTCAGTTTAAATACGCAGCAGCGTTTTAATCAGTTTTTTCTCTTTTTGTTTCTAAACCCTAGTCGAGTTCTCTCTCCCAACACACCTTCTCTCCTAGGTTTGATCTAGTTAGGGTGTTTTACCCTAGTTGCTTTATTAAAAAGTAGAGGAGAGTGAGGGCTTCATTTAATCTGAACTTGTTGGTTTGGAGCACTTTGGAGTTTGGGCTTCATCTTCGTCTTCTCTTTTTGAGTTATTTCTTCGAGGTAGGGATTTCCTACTCCATTTATACGCTTTAATCCTAAGTGGTGGTATTTTGGTATGTGGGGGTAGTTTGGTAATTTTGGGAGAAACCTTAGGGTTTTGTCATAGATTAATTTATATAATTAATTTAAAGGAAGATTGATATTGGTTTAATTCATGAGATTGGGGAATTTAGTGGTTTAATGATGTATTTGGTAGTTTAAATACTTACCTTGAGAATATTGAAATTTACATTTTGTTGTATTTATTTCTTGTTTAGAAATAACTGTTTTGGGCTATCGGTGGAGGATAGCCATTGATTGTTGTAGACCTTGCATGCGGCTTAGGTATAACTGAAATTGAGTCAATTGTTTGACTGTTGAGTTAATACAGAACATTCGTGTATTAATTATGTGTTGTATATGGCAAGTATGTTATGTTGCATATGCATTTGGTTTTGGAGGAGATAGGGGATGAACTCCACGGTTTAGGGGAAGATAGGGGATGGACCTCTAAACCGGACTTGTTGGGAGGAGATAGGGGATGGACTCCAGTAGCATCACTTATGTGTGTGCTTAATTATAATAGAAATATTTCTATTTGTTGTTGATATGATACATCACCACCATGTGTATCAGTTGGGAAGTAAGGAAGTGAATTTGATTGAGATTGGTATAACACCAGCATGTGTGTTTATTATGTTATGAGAAAGGTTTAACCTGATTTGTTATCCTTGTTGAGTTGTTTGGCCAGGTTCTGAGCCATGACTGTATAAATGGAAAGTAAAAGGTGTCATAGACCATGTGTCATAGACAACGTAGGCGTTTGTGTCGATGAATTGTAAATTGATTATCTTGTGTTAACCATGTATCGGGTGCTATTGCTTTAGTTAATTCTTATGCTTGGTTTAGTATTTCTCTACTGGGCTGTGGCTCACCCTATATGGGAACTTCATTTTCAGGTTCAGGTGGTTCACTACCTCCAAGGACTTAGCTTGTGAGGATTTGGACTTGAAGACTTGTTTTATTTGTTTTGAGTTAGAACTCATGAAATTGTGTCTAAGTGTTGGCTTGGCAAGATGTAAGCCCGTAGGGCATTTATTTTGATGTTTTATTTCGCAATACTCTGATGATTTAAATAATATAATGTTTTTCTTTTAATAATGCATGCCTTGTTTTATATTTAATGGGTTTAATTTTGAGGGCGTGACAGTAAGCTAGGTAGAGTTTTTTTATTAGAGAATTAGTTTGGGGAAGGAAGAGAGAGAGTTCGGGGAACGAAGAGAAAGAGTTTGAAGAAAGATTTTAATTTTTTGAAAATTGGTGAGAGAGATTATGATGGGGGAGATTAGGGAATATTTTGTTATCTTTCCATTTGAAATCCACAAATTAAGGGATAATTATTATTTATAAAATAATTAACAATTAATTAAATATATTTGTCAATAATTTGTTTTTTTTTTTAAATATATTTTGTAAATTGAGAATTCAAGAATTTTAGAATGAGAGTTTAGAGTTTCTAGAAGGTTTCTCTCTAAAAATCTATTTTTCCTTATATAATACTAGCATATCACCTGTGTTATGTACGGATTGTGTTTACAATTATCTATATATGTGAATTGTGATTTTTAAATATATATATATTTTTTAAATGTCTTCTTTTTTTCCTTTTTTATATTATATTAAAGTTTAATATTTTGATAATAATCATATGTGTTGGACTTTTCAAGGAATTAAATGTCTTTTTTTTTTTGTTATATTATATTAAAGTTTAATATTTTGATAATAATCATATGTGTTGAACTTTTCAAGAAATTTTTTTTATGCTTGTTCTTAATGCATTAAAGTGTTATTATGAGGGATAATAATCATATGTGTTGGATTTCAAAGAATTTTTTTTATGCTTGTTCTTAATGCGTTAAAGTATTATTATGAGAGTAAGACTTGGGAGTTGAGAGAAGTTAATAAATGCTAAGATTATTTTTTTTTTAAATAAAAAAATCAGGAAATTTAGATTGGGAGATTGGAGCTCCCACAAGACTTGGGGTTAAAAACCCCTTTTACTTAATATATAGTATAGATAGATATAGATAGATTTAAATTAGGAATTTAAAGAAAAATTTGTAAAGTGAAAAGAAAGAGGAGATAATAAAAAATAATAACTTATATTTCATTTATTTTTTACTTTACAAATTTTTTTTTTTTCAAATTAATGATTCAAATCACTCTATTTGGTTTCAGTTTTTAAAATTCACTTTTTAAAAAATTCTACTTTTTTGTTTTCCATATTTTTTGTATTTTTTGTTTTTTAAATATTTTAAACAATTTTTTTAATTTTTAGATACACCTAACATAAATACACTTAAAAAGTAGGAAAAATTAGTTTAAGGTCCCTCTTCCACTTTTAATAATGTAAGAGATCCACAATATTATGGTGTGATGTCTAAGGTCCCTCAGTCAGCTGCTTTCCGAAGAGCGTAAGATCAATTTATATAGTTCAGTGAGCCCTCTCTCTCTGTGTGTCAGTTCCATAAAGGCTTGTTGGGCTTCGATTTCTAGGGTTTCTTTCTCTTAGATTCTTCTAATCGACTCGCTTTTCCTTCGAATTTCTATTTTTGGAGGTCTTTGGGATCAAATTCGCAACTGATCAAGAGATATTGATGGTTTAGTTGATGAATTCTGGGAAATCTCCGCCGGAATCAGAATCTTAGAGCATGAAATGGTGTCAGTGAAGCTGGAGGTAGAGAACCCTTTAGAGGACAAACATGGCCCCCTCAACAAACAATCTAAGCTCTTCATGGCCCTGGTGCAGAGGCTCACTAGTCTCTCATCTTCCTCGCGATCATCTGAAAAGAACGAAACTTCATAATCTCAACCTAGAAACAATACAAATAGTTATGAAATGAAAAGTATCAAAGTTGATGATGATGAGTCCTTTTTAAGCCCAACAGATCAGAATTGTGGTGGTCACAAGTATAGCTCAGTTTTGTTGAAAGTTGAAAGATGACGGCAGCAAAGTTTTATGGTGATGAAAAGGAAAAAATGGTGATCAACAAAGACTCCCATGCCATCCACAAATAGCTATTATCCCCTAGTTTGCTCTCTCTCTTTCTCTCTCTCTCTCTCTCTATATATATATATATATATATGGTTGATTGCTAAGTGGGTGTGAGAGATAAGTAGAGAGACCTGGCATTGGAAATCACAGAAAATGAAATTTCTTTGGGTTGGAGAGAATTTCTCTCGAAGTAAATTTCTTTGTACTTGAATTTCTCTGACTAAAAAGAAAACTGTGTGCATTGTGCATGCCCATGCTCCAATTCATGGTGCACACTTTTGTTTGTCCTGTAATAACTACTCTGGAAACAAACAAGGGGAAAGAGACCTTTACTAATAAGAACATACTTTCAAGATCTTGAATTGTCTTGGCATTTCATTTTTTCTGAAATAGTCTGAGAGATAAGTAAAGACCCGCCATTGCAAATCATAGAAAATGAAATTTCTCTGGGTTAGAGAGAATTTCTCTGGAAATGTTTCTTTGAGAATTTCATTGATTTTGAAAGAATTTCTCTGGAGAATTTCTCTGGCTTAAAGTGATCCAGAGAAATTCTTCATTCATTTTCTCTAGAGAAAATTTCTATCCAGAGAAATTCTCTGGGATTTTGGCCATTGTTTAAATTTTCTCTGAGAAATTCTCTGGGAGGTCCAGAGAAATAAAGAAACCTCCCAGAGAAATTCTAGTTCTCTGGAAAGAAATTTCTCTAGAAAGAAATTCTCTGGATGAAATTTATCTGGATGGGAATTTCTCTGGAGAGAAATTTCTCTAGGAAGTCCCGAGAAATTCTCTGGATGAAATTTCTCTGGATCAAATTGAGAGACCTTAGACATTATGAAAATATTTAGTATCCTTTATGTTATAAAATTTAATACCAGGAACCTTAAAAAAAATCCCCTAAAAAGTATAATATTTGTGAAAAAAAACTTTAAAAAATTCACTAAAAACCAAAAATATATATAAAAAGAAAAAGAAAATCCAGTACATTTTTTTTTTTGTATTTTTGTATTTATTAATTTTTAAAAATATATTTTCACAAATATTTTATTATTTAGATACATCTAAGTAAGGTGCATCTGAAAAAATAAAAAAATTGCTTAAAATTTAAAAATATTCACTAAAAACAAAAAAATACGAGAAAAAAAAACTTAATTTTCAAAAATCTGAATTCAAAAAACTGAAATCAAACACATTGAATAAGATCCAAAAACTAGGCATCAACTTGTACCATTATGTTTGCATCAAGGCTTCCTAAAATGATACGTGGAAAAAAAAGTGTGATAAGATGAGTTAAATTTAGTGTGTTTTGTTTCAATTTTTTGAAAATTGAGTTTTTTTTTTTAAAAAAAAAATTGTGTCTTTTTATTTTTAATGAAAATTTTTAAAATTTTAAACAATATTTTGAGTTTTTTAGATACATCTTACTTAGATGTATCTAAAAAGTAAAATATTTGTAAAAAATATTTTAAAAAGTTAATAAATACACAAGAATACGAAAATGTACAGAATTTTTTTTTTTTTTTATATTTTTGGTATTTAGTGAATTTTTTAAAGATTTTTTTTTTTACCAATATTTTATTTTTTAAGTGTATTTATATTAGGTGTATCTAAAAATTTAAAAAATTCAGTGAAAATAAAAAAAATTATAGAAAATAAATTTTTTTAATTTTTTAAAAAGTGAATCCTTAAAACTCAAACCAAATATCTGTCACTAGTTCCTTCACTTTATTTATGTATCCAATTAAGTTCCTTTTTATGCAAAATAGTAGCATATATATTGACTAACATTAGGCCAGATTTTCAAAACAAAAATGTTATTAATTGTAAACAAATTTATTCTGAATCTTATTTTGAAAATGAATGTATAGTGTAAATTTTAAAATTAATGAAATGTGGATCACCTTTAATAGAGACCATTAACTACTTATCTTTTTGTATTATTTATTTATTTTGTTTGAGTATGTGGTATTTTTCTTAAAATAATAGCACAAACTGATGTCGTCAGAGTTGTTTTGGCTACTAAAAAAATAAAGTTAGTCCAATAGAAATTAGTGTCAAGAAAAATATAAATAAATTATAAATTTATTTTTTGAAATTTACTTAAAATACAAATTAATCTCTGTAATTCTAAAATTTATAAATCATCTCTTGAAATTTTCAATTTCATAACAAATAGCTCTTTTTATTAATAAATCATTAAATCAATTAACAATTTTTAATAATATTATAAATTTATTTCAATAAATAATTCAGGTAATTTTATTATTGTATAGAAGAGAAATTAAGAATTTTATTTTTTCAATTGATTCTGTTAAATAAAAAGTTCTAATAATGGAATATTTGTAATTTTTTAAATAACAAAAATCTATATTTTAAAGCAATTTCAAATAGTATATTTATAATTTATCCGAAAAATATTTATTAATCTACTTCTGAATTGGTATATCATGTTAGGCCCTTTTTGATTTTCAAAAATCTCGAACAGCTACAAAAGCAGTTATGCTATTATTCAGTTTTCAATTGCACATAGTGTGTTTATCAGTCACTTAACCCCATTGTGTGATATTAATCTCTTACACTGTGTGTGGTTGAAGGATTCTCATTGTGTGCTATTAATTTTTTAAATTGTGTTTAGTTGAAAGATTTAAGAAGTGATTTAAAAAGAGAAAGGCAAAATTACATGTGAAATATAGGTATATTTTATTCATATTTCACCGTTATTTTTCCTTTCACTTTTCAAATCCCTCCCTAAATTCTTGAACCAAATACAGCCTTACGGATCTCATCTGTGGGCATAACCTAAGATTTGCATCATTCACATGAAAAATTCATTTTGGTAGAGTTTTGGGATTAATTGGAGTTTACACAAAATATATATATATATATATAACTTATAATTAAAGTGAAGTTCATGAAGAAAAAACGATTTATTTATTTATAATATTTCCAGCAATTGTGCACGTGTGCTCTATGGAAGGCAAAGTGGTGAGCTTGGTCCCAGAAATCCAGTGGTTTTCCACATGCACCAACCCATGTGCTCAAGTAATCTTTATTTACTGTTTGCCAAAACCACAAAACATAGGAACGAGGCCCAAAAATTAAAGTCCATTTTGAATCCAAATGGGCCAAAATGGACAGCCCTTCTTCCTTGGCCACTTCTCCTCCATAAAATTCATGGAATAAGTACGAATTAATTCAATTGACTAGACTTATTTATTAATCATAAGTTTTGAGTGATTTTTTTTAAAAACATATTTTCTCCTGAGTTTGATAATAAGAAATTTTGAGACTTTAAATGTGTTTGGCGTTTATGAAATGATAATTTGTAACTAGTAATGATACTAATAAATTTATTAAAGTGATAAATGATATTGACATTTTGAATTTTATTTATGAGTATTGATTTATTTTTAGTTTATGCATATTAGTTTGTATTGAAATATAATGTGATAATATAAATAGTTGAATTGTATTTTGTTAAAAATATTTTTACAATAATAAATTTATCACTAAAAGTTGGAGTAGGGAATTTTTATAAATAATAAATCCGGCCCACAGTCCACAGGATCAGCTCGCAAACTGCTCCAAATTTTGCGCTACGTCGCCAAATCCTTTGCCTTATTTATTTTTATTATAATTATTTATTATTTTTGGTATTGATCCTCTGCTTTGATAGGCATCAATATGTCAGTCCATATTATTTAAATTGCCTCTCAATCAGTAGTGGAGCCAGGAATTCAGTGAAGAGGGGACACAAATTAATGACAATATTGATTTTGTTTTTTCCTCATAATAAACACTAAGGAGATATTACTAAACGTAAATATTAAGAGTTTATTTGGATAGATGTGAATTTTAAATTAAAGGATTTGAGGTTAAATTTTATACAAATATTGTGGAGTAACTATTTTCGGTGGATTGAAAATTAAAAAAGAAGATAAATTGAGATAGAAATGATATATTTTAGTAGAGAAATTCTATAAAAACACACTGCACAAAAAATGTCTATCATATGTTGTAGTTATGATTTTGTGATCTTTAGTTATGACACATTATAGTGTTGGATATAACTTTTTGTGGTTGTTATTTTGGTTATGATTGAAGAGGTTTTTGATTATACATTAAGTAATGATTCATAATGACTCATTCTGAAATTAGTATGACTTATTGTAATTTTTTTTTTTATAATTGAAGATTTGTTATTTGGTTATAATTTATATAGTAGTCATTTTAATTATGAACGAAAATAATTTGGTTATGAAAATTTATAATATCAATACCATAAAGAAAGAACTAGTACATGATACACCCCTTTTGGAAGTGTATAATAGAAGAACTTATTTTAGTATATTCATTGTAATTAGAAATAAAATTTATAATAGAAAGACTATTATAATTTGAAGAACAAATATTATTATAATTTTATAGAAAATATATAATATAATCTAATATATATAAGATATCAATATAATTATCAAAACTTGAGGGGACACGAACCCTTAGACATACACTGCCTCCACCCTTGCTCTCAAAGCTTTAAATTCATGTTCCACGGAAAGCCAAGCTTCTCTCCAAACTTTGGCTTGCAAAGCATAAAAAAATAAACAATCTCATGTAGCTCAAACTTTGACTCAAAACAAAGCCTCTTGTGGGTCGGTAATTCTGCCTTAAAGGCCCTAAACATAATGTGATTGTTTTTGACAAAGTCAAATTTGTCAAAAATTGTGGATCCACCTCTTGTTGCGTTGGTCATGTTTGTATCATGTTATTTTTTATTCACGTCAAAAATATTAACACTAATTTAATCCATTAATGTTTTTATATTATCATGTTATGTTATTTCGGTGTGTCTAATTTGTGATGCCAAAAAAATTCGTCATTAGTTTAAATACAATGGGTATCAAAAATTAAAATTTTCCTCACAACACGGCGTCAATTTCATGTTCCTATGAGCCAATGTGCATCGTATGGAATGGTGAAGAGTCCATTTGTTAGAATAGGGGTGGTTGTTTAATAATGTGCGGCTGATAGGACACAAATTTTTTTTTTTGTTTTTTTTCTCACTTTAATAATTCCATCAATTCACTTTGTAGGGTACATAGAATAGAATATGTTTGCAAAAATTAAATTGATCAGACATCAATAGTTCTTTAATCGAATTGTATTTGTATTTAAAAAAATAAATAGTAAATATAATTTGAAATATAAAACTAAATACAAATATTATTTGATGAAAGAGTTATTGATATCTAATTAACTTGAATTTTGGTAAGCATATTTTATTCGATGTTATCTAAAAATTGAACGTTCGAATAATCAAAATGAGACCTGAAATAAACCTCACCAGCTACACAATAGTTGTTGTTGTGCCCTCCACACAACATCCACTCCAATTCCCCATTTGTAAGCTTGTTCTTTCCCGGGTAAGTTACCAATGGATTCTACTTTTGGAATTTATTACTTATTAAGTCCTATTAATAAATTTATCAATTTCTCTTATTTTTATGAATAAATTTACAATGATAAATTTATCAATCAGAATATAAATAAATTTAATTAATAGAACTGATTAGTAATTTGTCATAGAACTTTAAGATGTATAAAGTTTCATATTTGCTTTTTAGACAGATAGATAAAGACTTTATTTAAATTAAGTTGATCTAAGCCATTACTGCTCAACGGAGAAATAATAGGTAGGGATAACAGGATTTGAACCTGTGACATTTTATACCCAAAACAAATGCACTGCCAAGTTGCACTACATCCCTTTAATTGGTCTACAGCGTCATTACAGAGAATTCCTGTCTTGTTTTCCACATCCTTAGGTTCTTTATTGATATACACAATTTATTTAGTTTCTCTATTGATATACACAATTTATTTGTCATTTCTTGTTTTTTTTTTTTGTGTCATTCATATTTTCTCTATTGATATGCACGTCCGGGAAATTTGACCAGTTCCAGCAAGTCTCTATATTCCCAATCAAAACTTTCATCAAGTTGGGGTAAATAGAAAACCAACTATAAAACCATCGCGGTTGTAGGGAAGAAAATGTAGGGCAACACATTGAATTCTTTCCCCACATCAAAGTCCTACGCACCATTTACTTAGAACAATGAAACTCATCTCTAAAATTTTAGACTTGGTTTGAGAATGGACTTTCCTAATTTTTTTTAAAACCTTTTTATGAAAAGCCTTGTAAAAAAAATAGAGGTTGATTTGATAACGTAGTGTAGTTTTGGGGCTAAAATATTTGGCTCCAAACATTCCCTAATATAGTGTTTGATTCACTAAAGTAGTGGATGAGAATGAAATGTTCATTGTTTAACCTCTTTACTAAATGATCTTTTACTTACAATTGTAGGTGTTGATTTTTGACCCCACAACCAAATTAGATCTCCTAACCGAGATCTAAGGAACTTAGATGTAGACTGCATAGAAGAATAGAAGAGCCCAACACCTGCACACAAGAAGACAACAAACACCACGATGACTCGTCCACCTGGGAGCACTCAGACGATCAAATCAGTCACTTTATCTCTTAAAGATATTGGCACAAAATAATACTAGTTCAAAACATACCTTAAACTCATGGGAGTGCCATCTTTATATAATCAGCACTGCCCTCGTTATCACTTCATAGGACTATCTTCTAGGGATAAACACTATCTTAGACTCCTCCAATCCAGATTAGGACAAACTTCTTGAAGAGTCTCATCTTTATCTGCACAGAGAGCCTCAAATCATTAAGGACTCTTGTCCTCTAATTGAATATCTCGTATTCCGATATTGTAGCATTACATCTCGGGAGATCATTAACGACCTCGGCGATATGGTCCATCCACGTGTCACTTCGGCTACGACCTCGGCCACAATCTCGGCCATGTGGACAATCTAAAAAATAAGTCCCTACAACTACGATAAATAATAATGTATTTTTCTAATAAATCCAATGTGAGAATGAATATTATGATAAACAATTATTTCATTTTTTTTAATAAACCAAACATAATATAAAGATAATTCACCTAAATTTAGACAAAGTGACGAAAATCCAGTAATTAGGAGTAAGAGTTATCACTTACCAACAATAAGGCTACATATGGCCAGTCAACTCCACTTTTAATGAATAATTATCATATACATGATAGGGTTAATGGGATATGCATGCAAGTTATATAGTGGTTATGTCATAGAATTGTATTTGACCCCCCAAACTTCTGATATTTTTACTCTCATATACTATATTTTGCAGGATCCTTATGAGTTTTGTAGTGTTAGGTACAAATTATTTCAGTTATGTTATGAAAGATGCACCATAAGAAAAACCTTGGTCACAAATCATTGTGGTTATGTAACGAAGCATCATGAATCATGATTATGATATGAATATTAAAATATTATGAACTATTATTGTGAAAAAAATTATTAACTATTGTGATTTTGTTATGAATTATTATGGTATAATTTTGATAGGTTATAGGGTATGCCATAATTTTGTTCATTTTCTTTTCTAAAAATCTATCTTCCTATTTCATTTATTTGTGCGAGACAACATCAAAAAATTATGTAAATAGTGTGGTATATAATTCATTATCATTTACATTTACATTTTTCTAGTGGTGAATCATTGAAATTCAAATATACATTTATTTGCGCAGTTTTAATGATAATTTGTTGATTTTAGTTGTTCACAGTGAATTTAACCCAGCTGTCTAGACTTGGCTAATGCCTTACTTCGCCGCCCCCCCCCCCAAATGCTACAATTCTGGCTCCGTCCTGTGAATGGTGATATTGATGACGTAGGATCATCGTTACACTTAATTTTTTTTTTTTTTTTGAACAAGAGAAGTTTGTGGTGGGCTTACTTAATGGGTTGATGTGGCATTCACCAATTGATTGTCTATAAATTAAGGGTTTACGGTTGAACCATAAATTAATGGCATATTGTAATAGTGGTTTAAGAGTTATTTAAAATCTTAAATTAATTATTCAAATCTAAAAAAAAAAAAATTACATAATTACTGATGTTTTGAGATTTAAATCATCTTGAATCATCATTACAACAAGCTTATTGGATTAAAAATATTCAAGTCAATCTAGGCGATGGGGTGTTGAGAAAAATGCATACTTTTATTTAAAAAGGCGAAAAATTACAAAATTATTTATCATGTTAAAAAAAAATAAAAATAATCACATTAATTTTTTCATTGATAAAAAATTTCTTTAGTAAGTTTTTTAAATATAATAACTTTTTTAACTTCTAAAAAAAACCAATCCCAAATTCACTCCTAATTCGAGAGAAAGGCGGACTAGCTCGACATATATATTTTTTTACTCATGTAAATCTTATTTTGTTACAGTTTTTGAGTACTCATTCATTTTATAAATTAAAAAACACATAATACACAAAATAAAGTCTTTTTTTTATCAGTTTGTGTTAATTATCAAAAACTAACACACATTTTTAATCATTTTACTATAAATAATGCTCTTATATTTTTAGATAGTCGCAAATGCGATTCATAAGAGTTAGAGCTCACTTGAAATTGAATTTGTTAGTGATTTTTTAACTTTTATAAAAAAAAAAATTAAAAAAAAGTACAAAAAAGAAAAGAAAAGAGAGAATAATTTGACAACTTTTAATAATTTTTTGACTAAATTAGAAATACACTCCTTGATATTTATTTAAAATACGGATTCTCCTATGTGGTTTTGAAAATTATAAATACCATATTGTTAGAGTTTTTATTTAACAAAATTAATAAAAAAATAAAATTTCTAACAACTCTATTATACAATAATAAAATTACTTGAATTGTTAATTGAAATATATTTATGACATTATTAAAAATTATTAATTAAATTGATAATTTATTAATAAAAATGACAATTTGTTATGTAATTAGTAATTTAAAATGGCAAGATATAATTTTTAAAACTAAAAAAAACAATTTATATTTTAATTAAATCTTATTTGTAATTTATCTTAGTAATTTTTTAGTTAAAAATATTCGTACCAAAGGCTTTAGTGGGTCGTGTGCTCATTTATTTTGCTTCAGCTGAAAAAGACATTATCTTACCTCACCCAATTAATAATAATAATAATAATAATAATAATAATTGTTTGACTCATCATCTATTAAACAATTTTCCTAAATTGTCCTTTTGTGTGACCTTTTAATTGCTCAACTAATAAGGAAAGAGTCAACCGATAATGAAACTGTGGCAACAAACATTATCACAAATTTTTATCTGCCCAATATTTTTTTTTAATTAAAAAATATGATGGATTCCACTAAACGTAGCTATTCACGGGAAAATATTTCCTTATTATATAGTCTGAACAATTGTTTTGTATATAAAAAAAATCAGCATTACATAAAAAATAATATTTAACAGTTGCTGTCAATAAATCATATGTAAAAGAAAGACTACTTGTCGGTTTTAGAATATATATTTCTTTCATCGAAATCTAGATTAACATCATTGCAAACAATCAAAAGCCAAAAGTTAATATAAATAAATGAGATTTTTTAACATTCCTGATATTAAGATTTTATAGTATAAAGAATTTTTAATATTTTAATAATATCTAACGTCTCTCAAATCAAACTAAAGAAATTCAATCCAAACCAGAAAAATTCTCCGTTTCAAACCAGAAAAAATTCAATTCAGAGAAATTCTCTGATCCAAACCAAAAAAAATTCCATTCAAACCAGAGAAATTCTCCCTAATTTACTTATAATTTTCTCTGATTTGTTTACCATTTTCTTTGTCTTCAACAACAACCATTTAGCTTTGAATTTCTCTGGTCCAAACTAGAGAAATTCTCTCGAAACCAGAGAAATTCTCTTTGATTTACTTATAATTTTCTCTGATTTGTTTACCATTTTTTCTGCCTTCAACAACAACAACCATTTGAATAAATCAACCTCAACTGTTGATTAAACAATAGATTTAAGAACATACATCTTGCAATAAATGTCAAAATCATACAAGTTTACAATACTCCAAAGAGTTGATTCATTGTACTCACATATAACTTGTTACAACATTTGGTTTTGAAACAATTGATGCAAATTCTAATGATACAGACAATAGGATTTAAAGAAGACATTTATGTTAGCTGGTATTTTACTGTTAGAATTTCATTTATTCCTTATCTCTTTTTTATTTTTTAAAAAGCTAACCTATCTAGACAAAACATGATTATTATACAAGCAGCAATAATCATGTGAAGGACTAAGTGATAAATGAAGCTCAAGAACAAATTAACTGATCCCCTACTTGATGCAGACTTAAATCTATTGTTTGATCCAGCCTCTGCAACCTCAACTGTTGCATGAACCTGTTGATGAAATCATCAGCCTTCACATCAACCTATTCATCTTCTACAACCTCCATCAAGACTCTACCTGTTCTTCTCGAAGTGAGCAAAAGTTGACTTGGCGCTCGCCGACTTCCGAATCTTTGTCAAAAGCTTCTCCGGCAACTCGCCGGAGACGGGGTTGGTTTCGGACTTGCTCCTGTTCATGTGATGACGGTAGACCTCGTCTAAACTCCTCGAATCATCTTCTGAGATCGCCACCAGGAGATCTAGATCGTAAGTAGGCTAGGGTTTGGTTTGGGCAGATGAAAAGAAGAGAGAAGAGAGAAGAGAGAGAGAGAAACCAGGAGTGGACTGGTTCTAGGTTTGTGTGTTGAGTTTGATAGGTTTTGAACAAAGAAAAAGAGATTTGATGTAAGAGAATCAAATTTCTTTGTGATATATGGGTGTGAGATTGAAGAACCTTAGACATCATAAAATAATATTATAGATCTCTTCTATTACAAAAAATGGAAGGACCTTAGACTAATTTTTTCATAAATAAATATCCTAAAAACGTCTCTTTTAATTTTACTTCATTTCATTTTCAAAATCTATTTTTTTATTTTTATTCGTTTTTTAAAAGTAGAAATTAATTGGACAAAAATAAAAACCAAAAATATATTTTAAATTTTTTGAAAATTATTCTCAACCCCCCCCCCCTCCAAACAAAAAAAAAAAAAAAAAAGAAGAAGAAGATAAAACATATGAAAACAATTAGTGTTTATATTTTTTACACACAAATTAAATCATTCTAATTTAAAAAGAATAAAAACTAATTTAAAAAATCAAACCAAACGGAATCATTTTTTAAAAAATGTGTAGCATTCATCCTTTGCCAGTTGTTCCCCTTACATAATAAGATACTTGCCATTACTTACACAAACATAAAAAATAATATTCATCTTGTTAGATAATTTAAAATTATAAGTATACAAAAAAAGATTTAGTAAAATACTTAGCCAATTAAATAATTTAGAAAAAAAAAAAACTCAGAATTTGAACTTTATAACAAAATAAGTCATGAGTTTTTATTTTTGTTTTAACCCTAATATTTTGATTTATTTTCAATCTAAGTTATCTACCTTTTTCCATTTAGTAAAATTTGTTAGACAATTTTCACTGTATTTAAATAAATTAATTTTGTTTGGGTATTAAACGACAAACAGAATACAAAAGAAAAATAGGAAAGGAGTGAGAATGTTTGATTATAAAAATCAAACCAATAAATAGAAATAAATAAATAAAAGCAGATTTTTATTTTGTTACAAAAACAAAATCAAAATCTGATTTAAATAAATAAAAATAAAATAGAAAAAGAATTAACTTACTTGATTAATTTCTTGTACAATATACTGATCAAGTCCAGTATCAGACACTGTGTCCTTAAGACAGATTCGTCCTCTCCACAGTGCTTTCAGAATATGAACGTCTATCTCCTAGGATAAAATGATCAATCAATGAAAAATTGCAGCACTACAAAATTTTCGTATAACGAACACACTTAGTGTATACACTCTTTCTCATAGAAAAATAATAGAATACAGCAAAATGCAGAGATGAATTGCAGCAGAGATGAACGAGAATTGGAGTGAATATCCAAATGAGGGATTAGTCTATTTATAGGTGTAATGGTGACTTTTCAGTTTGAATCTAACAGGTAGCAAATCTGTTTTGAATAGATACAGTACCTGTTCGGCTCTGTTTTACATAGATACAACCTGTTCAGTTTGAATTTGAATAGATAACCGAATTTGGTTTGAATTTGTACAAAATTCTGAAGAGGTGCAACAATTTAAATTGTCGGACAAGCCCAACCCAACCTCACACCCAGCCTGCTTGGACGGTGGCGCGCGTGTGGTGATTTTTGGATCTAATGGGTCTAGCCCATGTTGTCCATAACCTCCCTCTCTACAAAACTTGGGTGCCCCTTGAGGCCTACCCCAAGTTCCAATCCCATGCCTTATAAACCCACTCAAAACTTCCCACCAAATCAATGTGGGACAAGCCATTATTCAAACCTAAAGGAATTTCCATCAAAACTTCATTTCTATGGAGCTCACTTTGACTTCAAATTCCCATTCATCCGATAATAGTTTTGAGCAACCAAATATGCCACGTGAATCACAATGCGGCAAAGAACGCATTACCACTTAGAACCACCAACTTGGCACGCGGTCTCACCTAAAAAATAGACTAAAGTTAAGAAAAAATTCTGTTTTTACGTAGATTTTTCCAAAACATTTCTAACAAAATTTTCAAAAAAAAACATGTATTTTAATCATTAAATTGAACGTAGAAGTACGAAAAATGTACAAAAATTGCCTGAATTTTTTTTCCCATTGAGTTTAATGATTAAAATACTATTTTTTTGGGTTAATTTTACTTAACAGAAATAGGCCGATGGTTTAGTTTAAAAATAAATAAAAAAATTTAGAATTTAAATTGACAAAATTAAAATTTTAAGAATTTATTTTGTTTCATTTCAAGGCTCAAATATTTATTTTTTTATTTTTGTAATTTCCCTAATAATTTATCATGAAAATATAATATTTACAATAAATTAAGATGATAATTTTAAAATATAGTCAATTAGGAGTAAAAAAAAAAAAAAGGGATTAGGTTTGTGGACTGAACCATGTTGGTCGAGCCCATGGAGCTCATCATAGGTCCTGTCTCAATTATCTGAATCATTCATTTTTTAGACCACAACGTGCAGATCATCCATAAAAAAGAAAAAAAAAAAAAAGAAATCAAGTTGATCCGATAACCGTAGTCACATTAGTTTATTACATTTATTTCCAAAAAAAAAAAAAAAAAACATGAATGGTTTAATTTTCAAATAATTTTGTCATTTATTTTTTTGCAAATAAATGTCATAAATTAATATAGCTTAATATAGTTACGATTATTGAATTGACCTTTTTTTTTTTCTTTTTTTTTTTTTATGAATGATCAACACGTTATGATTTAAAAAATGAATAATTCGAATTATCGAGTCAGGACCCTCAATGAGCCCCATGGACCGAACAGTACGGTTCAATCCACAGTGGACTAGAAAGAAGCTGTACCAAAAATAAACTTGTCTCAAGTCATCAATCCAACCAAAAGCAATCAATTGAAGTAGGCAACATCCATGTTGCTTCCATCTTCAATTTAGGTTACCTACGTACATGATTTGGATGTTTTGCGTTGACATGATACTTACACATTTACAACTTTACAAGTATAACAGTTTCTAGTTGCTTCTACAATCTCAAATTTTGAAGCACTCAAATCTTGTAAAACTAGACTAGATTTTATTTTTATTATTTCTTTCCCGATGGACATCCTGTATGAGGTTGAATACTTGGCTCACGAAGTAATGGAAGTGATGAATTTACGAATTCAGAAATTCGCTTAAGCATCTTTCTTTCTATACTTTCCATGAAGTGTTTTGTGCATGTTGGTTGCATTGTACCATTTGTTACCATTTCATAAGGTTTTAAGTAGCTCTCTCATATCAAATACTGACACATGAATGATAAGTTCTTTGAAGAAATAAATATTACATTTGTGAGGTATTCAAATCCCTTGCACTTGAGAGTTGTGCGCCAAGATATCTTTATAATTATTTTCAATTCTAAGACATATCTTGTTAGCGATTGCATATATGTAAATCTAATATATACTATATTTTTATAGTAGAGAGACTTCACCAGCTATTTTGCCAATAAATACTATAATATGTGCTTTGCTTTGTGAAGATGATAATGTCGGACTTTTAATAAAAATAAAATTAATTATTTTTATTTAATTTGTTTGATTAACATTTATATTAGTTTTAAATATTTCAGTTACAAAGATACATTATTATTATTATTAATTGTTGTGTTATTCTAGAAGATTTTTGACCTATATATTCCTATGTTTCCTTAGATGGAGGACACACACAAGAAACATAAGAAGACATTTATATGAGATATTGAGTTTTAATATAAGGGTAACTTTATCTATTTTATGTATTTTTGGACAACTATAGTTCGTGACTCGTTCATATTCTCGTAGTGGATGTGAACATTGGATGAGAAAGACTGTGAGCGCTTGGGTTGTATCTTGGAATTGTTGCACTTCGGTTGTACCTTTACGTGGGGAGAAACAACGGCTTTAGAGTAGTGATTACATGTCTCTCAATCTCACAAGCCAACTTTTTCTTACTCTTTGTGAATTTATTTGCTTTCATATTTTATTTATCGTAAATCTCTTAATCATTTTATTAATTAAATTATATTAGTAAATAACATTTTTCTATCAGAAACAAAAGGTTAATGCACATGTAAGTGGTATTTTTTTTGTATAAATTTGTAAATAATTAAAAATGCAAATGTTAACTAGTGTCACCTAAGCATTATTTGATATTTGAATTAGAGTATTTTTTTTTTTTTTGAATATGTAAAAAATTAAGAGAAAATTTGTGATAAATCAAATTTGAGAATTGCTTGAGGCTTTAGGTCCGCTAGGTATATTTTATTGCTGAGAAGTACACGCTTTGAAATATTATGGTGAGAAGTACATTTTGTTGTTTTGGATGACATTTTCTTTCTAATTTTTCTGTTTTATGTTATTTTTTAACCTATCTAGTCAAATTGTTCAAAAAAATCTATCTATTGAAATTTACTAATCTTGTTTGTTCCTATCTATTGAAATTTACCAAATATATTTTCCTTAGCTATTAAAATTCTATTTTAAAACTCACCAAGCTTGTTTTTCCTATCTGTTTACTTTTTATTCTAGAGAGAGGGATCCGTTTAAAATTTTTTTAGCTTTATCTGTTCAAATTTTTTTTTTTTTTTTTTTTTTTTTTGCAATTCATCAACAACAAATCAAACCCCCTTAAACCCCCTCTCTTTAATTTGGAAATTGAGAACAACAACCGATTGTCTTCGCAATTTAGTGATTTTTTTTCAACTTTTCAAATGAGTTTTTTAGTTAATGTGTTAAAAATGTTACTTTTTGTAAAAGAAAAAAATGATGTCATTTCTGATTTTTTATTTATTTTATTTTTATTTTTAACTTTTAGCATAAACTGGTTTTTTGTGTGTTTGTGTTGTGCCAAACAGAGACAATTTTAAACCGATCATGTGCTGGCGTTGGACTTTTTCCATTTTTATTTATTTATTTTTGTTGTATTTGAAACAGTCTTTTTTCTTTCGTCGGGTACTACCTCGGAAACATCCGACATTTTGTAAGGATATGTGACTATTGTGATTTTTAATAGAGTAGTACTACAGATCAAGAAATTAATTATAAAAAAATATTTTATGGTTCAGATTTAATTTAAGTGTATAATTTATAACACAATTGTTAAATTTAAACTACATATATTTTTTTATTAGAAAATTGGTGAAAAGTCTATCCCAAAAGGGTGCAAGGCATTAGATTCAAAGTAAAATCTTATATGATAATAAGGATATGCAGGAAAAAATCGTCGGAAAAGTCGCTAGCGACCGGCCAGCAGGTAATGGTAGTGAGGTAGAGAAAAATGCATGATATTTAACAGATAAGTTATGATTGATATCTGTCACATTTTAACAGATAGTTTGGTGAATTTCAACAGATAAATAAATAGGTTGATTTCAACATATAATTGTTATTTTAGACAAATTTTGTCCTTTTGACCCAAAAAATTAGTGTTTGGACCCAACAGTTCAAAAGATTCAGACTTATGACTTGAGTACCCTATTTTTATAGTATTTTTTTTTTCTTAATCCTAGCATCATGGTTTTAGATATGGAGCACAAGCTTTGCAATTGGCAAACGTCCAAAACTAGGATCTTGTTATAAAACTAAAGAAAATAAAGAAGGAAGAGCCATAATAGAATAAAAGGAAATAAGGGATCAAATGAGAGTATTAGAAAATAAAAGGCCAAAGGAGAATTCTTTCTTTCCTTTCTCTCTCTCTCTCTCTCTCTCTTTTCTAATGGATGTTGTCACAATGCATATAGGTTTTCTTTTATAGGCATATCAACCAATGCATGAAGACGTGCAATTGGTTCAATGACATCATAGTGTATGAATTCAGGAGTCGCATTTTTATTGATTGACATATTGAAAATTTTGGTTTTTATAGGCTTATTTTGAGCCAACTTTGAGTCCAAATTTGAGTGGAGTCCATACGTTTTGAGGTGGGTCCGAAGAGGTGACGTGTTCCTTGTCGCATGGCAAGTCACACGGTGAAGACGGTTTGTCAAAATCATTTATGAGTGAATGGGCACTTGGCGTCGTTTTTAGGTTTGTGGAATGGACAATTAAAGAAATAAATGTGGGTTTCCTTGAAATGGGTTGTCCCACATTGAAACTTAAAGAGAACTTATGTGTGTATATAAATTCTAGGTGGCAACACTTGGGTTGGGCCCCAAGGGGCACCCCAAGTTTGTAGAAGGCAGGAGTTATGGACAAATTCAACCTTGGGTCGGGTCGGTTCTAATGTTAATTTTTTGAACAAAATTCATTTGAATTTTTTCAAAAATTCTTGCAGGAAATTAATTCAAAATCAAATTTTCTGTCCATAATTTTGCCACTTCCAGTCCAAAATTTCCAACAGATAAACTATCTTTTAACAAGTTTTAACTACCCAGCAGTTCCAAACAGTTTTTCCAGACAGATTCAAATTTGAAACTACTGCAAATCTGTTGGAATTTTGAACTGTATCTGTTCAAAATAGTTTATACCTGTTTGGGTCAAAACTGCACCTGTTCGGACAGATCAGTTTGCCTATAAATACCAGCCCTTTCTAGTAGTTTTCCAATCCAAAAAATACCCAGAAAAAATTCTTTTCTTTCCGGTTTTGATTTTTGGTTGCATTGTTCTTCATATTATTTTTTAGGAAAAAATTCAGAGAGTTTAGAACACAGGTTTTGTTTGCCGTACAAACTATTTGGAGCACTACTATAATTTGTGAAGATCATTGTATCTTGGGAGATAGACGCCTTTTATCTGTAAGCACCATAGCAGGGCGAATCTGTCTTAAGGACAGAGTGTCACACACTCGACTTGATCTTTTGTTTTTTTACATTTCGGTAAAATAAATTCTGTAAGTAATTTATTTTTATTTGTTTGATTTGTTTCAAGTTATTTATTTTATACAGAAGATTGTTCCAACAATCTTAAGACAGACTCGAATTATTCTAGTTATACAGAATTTTTCGTTTGTTTCCTATTCTCTTTCTTCTTCTTATAGAAATTATTTTTTGTGGTTTTACAAAGAAATATTATAGTTGGAAAAACAAATAGCAGTAATATGCTGTTTGACAAATAGTAGTAATATACTGTTTATTTTCTTTGACAACTAGTAATAATATACTGGTGTCATTAACAATTCAGAATATTCATTTGTGAAGTTTGTCAGAAATTAATTTTGGTTTTCATAAATAATTTCTGAGTGTTCATTAATTAAAATTTTGTTTCAGTATTTTAATTATTGAAGTGTTATAGAAATTTAAATTTTCCGTATGGAATTAATATGGCTAAATAAAATTTTATTTTATTTTCAAATTAATTGAAAATAAAAGTTACAATTCTTGTTTATTTTATTTTACAAAATTTAATTATGTGGTTTTGGTTTAAATTTTCTGTATAGTATAATATTCTAATTATAATGTTTTATAATTTAGAATTCATGGCTACTGAAACTAGTCAGACTAATGCTCAAAAAAGTACTAGTATGGTGGCTGCAACTATGCCAACCCCTCTTCCTGTTGTGACTGTACCAGTCAATAATGGTGAAAAACTAGAGAAGTTCTTAGGAACTGTTTTTACAAGATGGCAGAAGAAAATGCTATATAAAGCAGGGGAAACTAAGAAATACAAGTTTAATGGCAAATGTTACATTTGTGACAAAGAGGGACATCGGGTCAAAGATTACCGTAGCAAATGCAAAGGCAAAGAAAGATCAAGTAAGAAGCCTGCTCAAGCCAATATGACCGAAATGGACAAAATTCCCAATAGAGATGTCAAATCTTTCTGCAGTTGTTTCCGAGGCAAACCTTGTCGGAAATCCTAAAGAGTGGTGGGTGGACACTGGTGCTACTCACCACATCTGTGCCGACAAAAAGATGTTCACATCTTATTCTTTAGTGGACAACGGTGAACAACTTTTTATGGGCAATTCCTCAACTTCCAAAGTTGAAGGACAATGAAAGATTATTCTAAAGATACATCTAGAAAGGAACTCACTCTCAACAATACTGCATGTACTCGACATTCACAAGAACCTTGTTTCTGATCTTGTTGAATAAAAATGGGTTAGCTAATTTTTGAAAGTGACAAGGTTTGTACTTATCAAAAACAGGATGTTATGTAGGAAAATGTTACATTCTGATGCCTTTTCAAAATTAAGTAATGACTGTTGTACTCTTTGTTATTAATAAAATATATCTTCTCTTGCTTGCTTGATCTTCAAATTATGATATGATAGACTTGAACATGTTATTATGATCTTTGCATAGATTAATTAATATGGAATGTTTACCTAAATTTGATATTGATTTAAATATATAATATGAAATTTGTTGAGCAAAATTATTTAAATCTCCTTTTATTCAATTGAAAGAAATACGGAACCACTTGAATTAATTCATAGTGACATTTTGAGTTTTAAATCAATTCAAACTAGAGGTTGGAAAAAGTATTTTATCACTTTTATAGATGACTATACTAGACGTAGTTATGTTTATTTAATTTGAATCAAGGATGAAGTTTTGAAACTTTCATTTAATATAAGAATGAAGTTGAAAACCAACTTGGTAAGAAAATTAAGAAACTTAGAAGTGATAGGATGTGTGAATATGAATCACCTTTTGGAGAATTTTGTAAAGAACATGGAATCATTCATCAAACCACCGCTCCTTATTCACCTCAGCAAAATGGAATTGCTGAAAGGAAAAATAGGACTTTAAAAGAAATGATGAATGCCATGTTAATAAGTTCTGGATTCCCTCAGAACTTGTGGGGGGAAGCAATACTTTCTGTTAATTATATACTTAATAAAGTACCCCGAAAGAAAGTGAATCAAACACCTTATGAAATGTGGCATAGGAGAGTACCATCCTACAAATACTTAAAAAATGTCGGGGTGTTTGGCTAAAGTGGCTATTCCTAGTCCTAAAAAGACTAAGATAGGTCATAAAACCATTGATTGTATTTTCATTGGTTATGCCAAGAATAGTAGTTCATATCGGTTTTTGATTCATAAATCAGAACATTCTGAAATGCATGTAAATACTATTATTGAATCTTGGAATGCATCTTTCTTTGAACATGTGTTTCCAAATAAAACTAGACAAGAGACTAGTACTAACAAAAGATCTCATGATGCTATTACTAGTCATGATCAAGAACAAGATCAAAAACAAGAGTAAGAGATAGATCAAAATGAGGAAGAGAAACTTAGGCGTAGTAAACGTGATAAAACCTCAAAATCTTTTGGTCCAGATTTTTTAACTTTTTTGTTAGAAAATGAGCCTTTAACTTTCAAAGAAGTTATGTCCAGTCTTGAAGCTCCTTTATGGAAAGAAGCCGTAAATAGCAAAGTTGAATCTATCCTACAAAATCACACTTGGAAATTGGTGGATTTGCTACCAGGTTGTAAACTTTTTGGGTATAAGTGGATTTTCAAAAGAAAAATAAAAGCGGATGGATCAATTGACAAATACAAGGTAAGACTTGTGGTCAAAGGTTTTAGACAAAAAGAAGGTCTTGATTACTTTGACACATACTCACCGATTACTAGAATAACGTCTATTAGAATGCTAATTGTTATTGCATCGTTGTACAATCTAGAAATTCATCAAATGGATGTGAAAACCACTTTCTTAAATGGTGAGTTAGATGAAGAAATTTACATGGAACAACCAGAAGGATTTTCTGTTCAGGAAAAGAAAAGAAAGTGTGCAAATTGGTTAAATCATTATATGGTTTAAAACAAGCACCAAAGCAATGGCATGAAAAATTTGACAAGGCTATGATGTCAAATGGATTTAAAATTAATGAATGTAACAAATGTGTTTATATTAAAAACACAGACAGAGATTATGTAATAGTATGTTTTATGGATGACATGCTCATCATAGGTAGTAATTATGACATGATTAAAACTACCAAGAAAATGTTGAATAAACATTTTGACATGAAGTACATAGGGATAGCTGATGTAATACTTGGTTTGAAAATTACCAAAACATCAGAAGGTTATGCTTTGTCACAATCACATTACATTGAGAAAATACTTGACAAATTCAGCAAAGATGATGATCATCTTGCTAGAACACCTGTGGATGTTAATGTGTTTCTTTCTAAGAATTTACAGGAAAGTATTTCTCAATTAGAGTATGCCCAAATTATTGGAAGCTTAATGTACTTGATGAACTGCACTTGCCTAGATATAGCTTATGTAGTAAGTAAATTAAGTAGATATACGAGTAATCCAGGAGTAGAACACTGGAAAGCTATTATAAGGGTTCTAAGATATCTCCGATTTACTCGTAACATTGGGTTGAATTATACTATATATCCAGCAGTACTTGAAGGATACTGTGATGCAAACTGGATATCGGATACTAGAAACTCAAAATCCACCAGTGGATATGTCTTTACTCTTGATAAAGCGGCTGTATCTTGGAAATCTTCGAAACAGACTTGCATTACTAGGTCTACTATGGAATTAGAATTCATAGCTTTAGATAAAGTTGGAGAAGAAGCAGAATGTCTTCGCCACTTCCTTGAAGCTATTCCAATGTGACCAAAACCGGTGCCTGCTATAGGCATACATTGTGATAGTCAATCAGTAATAGGCAGAACACAGAGTCATATGTATAACGGTAAGTCACGACACATTCGTTATGGACATAACACCGTGAGACAACTACTCTCTAATAGAATTATTTCCATTGAATTTGTGAAGTCCAAAGACAACATAACGGATCCACTAACCAAAGGGTTAGCAAGAGAGTTAGTTGAAAATTCATCGAGGGGAATGGGACTTAAGCCTATTAAATAAGAGTTACCACAACGGCAACCCAACCTAATTGAGTGGAGATCCCAAGATCTAGGTTCAAAGGGACAACCGAATTGTGTATGACTCATAAGGATCACTGGGGAGTTAAACTCCTACCCATTTTTATGATGAAATAGTGATGTCTGCAGTATTTTAGGTTAAGTAATACTTTTAATGATTCTTATATCTAGCTATACCTAGTGGAGTATGGCAAGATACTCTTTATAAGAATCACTTATACGAGTGTGAATTAGGCCAGTTCTATGAGATTTATGAAGGACTACAATTCTCTAGAGTACTCATGAAAGATCAGGTTGTTCAGGGCCAAAATAGACACAATAGTGAGAATTAAACTGTATCTGGGGATATATTGTGTGAGTTCTATTGTCTTGCTTTACACAAATGGTTGAACAGTTCAAGACATCATGTTCACTGGTTAGCTAGTAAATCCGATAGTGTCTTACACAGGAAGGTTTAAAGCCAAAAGCTACTTGTCCTTTGCAGAATATTTCCAATTTCCGTACTCTCTATAATTAGATCATGTTGTTGCATTTTCTCTCCGTCAAATTCCATTCATGTGGGGGATTGTTGGAAAATTTGATTTTTATAGGCTTACTTTGGGCAAACTTTCAGCCCAAATTTGAATGGGGTCCACACATCTTTGAGGTGGGTCCGAAGAGTGACGTGTTCCTTGCCGCATGTCAAGTCACACGGTGAAGACATTGTCAAAACCATTTATGAGTGAATAGAAAATGACTTCATTTTTGGCCGTTAGAATGAATTAAAGAAGAAATGTGGTTTCCTTGAATGGTTGCCCACATTGAAACTTAAAGAGACTTATGTATATATATAATTCTAGTGGCAATACTGGTTGGTCCCAAGGAGCACCTCAATTTGTATAAGGGAGGATTATAGACAAATTGAACCTTGGCTCAAACCACCACACACGCGCGCGCGCGCCGCCGCCGTCATCAGTCTGGCCGGCTATGCCGGGCGCGGGTGTGGGTTGTGGGTCGAGTCGGTTCTAATGGTAATTTTTTGAACAAAATTCATTTGAATTTTTTCAAAATTCTTGCGGGAAATTAATTCAAAATTTACACCAAATTTGAATTCAAATTTTTTGTCCATAATTGTGCCACTTCCAGTCCAAAATTCCCAACAGATAAATTGTTTTATAAACTTTTTTTTAACAGGTTTTAACTGCCAGAAACTGCCTAGTAGTTCCCAACAGTTCTGGATAGTTTTTCTGGACATATTCAAATTTGAAACTATTGTAGATCTGTTGGAATTTTGAACTGTATTTGTTCAAAACAGTTTCATACTTGTTCGATTGAAAACTGCACCTGTTCAGACATATCAGATTGCTTATAAATACCAGCCCTTTCCAGCAGTTTTCCAATCCGAAAAATATCCAAAAAAAATTCTTTTCTTCTTGGTTTTGTTCTTTGGTTACATTGTTCTTCATATTATCTTTTAAGAAAAAATTTAGAGAGTCAGAACACAGGTTTTGTAAACGTACAAATTATTTGGAGTGCTACTACAATTTGTGAAGATCGTTGTATCTTAGGAGATAGATACCTTTTATCCGTAAGCACCGTAGTGGGGCGAATCTGTCTTAAGGACAGAGTGTCACACGCTCGACTTGATATTTTTGTTCTTTTACATTTCGGTAAAATAAATTTTGTAAGTAATTTATTTTTATTTGTTTGATTTGTTTCAAGTTATTTATTTTACACAGAAGATTGTTTCAACATAACAAAGGTCTCTAATTTCTACTACTTTCTATTTTGTCTTTTTATATGAAGAAATACTCTTCAATTCCAATTGCATCTTTTTTGATGATTATCCAAATATTTCACAACACTTCCCCTTGGATAACCATATACTAAGAATATGCCTCGTTAAAACCTTACCAAGAAAAACCCAGTGGGAAAAAACCTTTAGTAAAGGAAAAATAGTATAATAGTCTTGTATATAATTTGTTTAAATTGGCTCATTCAAACCTTACTAAGGAAAAGCCAGCGAGAAAAAACCTTAGACGAAGTAAAAAGAGTACAATCTACAAATTTGTTTAAATAGATGTCTCCCTATCAATGCTGCATAATAAATCTTTATGTCGACTCATCCTAATATTATGCTCCATCAATATCACCATTCTTTTAGAGCTTATGTGTGTAAAAGATTTTTGGTGAAATGTGTTTAGTCCTATCATCTTTGATATAGCCTCATTTGATTTGTGTGATACACGCAATATTATCTTCATATAATATAGTTGGACTATCTTTTGTTGAAGACAATCCACATCTGTCTTGAATATAATGGATCATGGATCGAAGAAAAATATATTCTCGACTTGCTTCATGAATTGCAAGTATCTCTGAGTGATTTTAAGAAGTAGCAGTCAATGTTTGTTTTACTGATCACTAAGATATAGCAGTATGCCCATAGGTAAAAATATATCTTGTTTGTGATTTGGCTTTATGTGGATCAGAGAGATATCCAGCATCTACATACTCAATTAACTGCGGCTTTGATTCATTTGAATAAAATAAACCCATATCAGTTGTTCCACGAAGATAATGTAATATTTATTTTACTCCATTCCAATGCCTTCGGGTTGGTGCACAACTATATCTTGTTAATAAATTGATAACGAGTGCAATATCAGGTTTGGTACAATTTGTAAGATACATGAGAGCACCAATTGCACTAAGACATGGTACTTCATGACCAAGGAGTTCTTCATTATCTTCTCTAGGTCGAAAAGATCCTTTTTCACATCAAGAATCGAACAATCATAGGAGTATTCAAATGATGAGCTTTATCCATATAAAAGTTCTTCAAGACTTTTTTTTGTATATGTTGATTGATGTATAAGAATCCCATTTGGCAAATGTTTGATCTGCAGGCCGAGATAAAATTTTATTTTGCCAAGATCTTTCATTTTAAATTCCTTCTTTAAATATTATGTAGTTTTTGTAAGCTCTTCTGGAGTTCCTACAACCTTCAAATCATCAACATATATGCAATAATTGCAAATCTGGATTCTGATTTCTTAATGAAAATGCATGGACAAATCGGATCATTCACATATCCTTATTTTAACAGATATACATTGAACCAATTATACCACGTGCGTCCGATTGTTTCAATCCGTATAGGGATCTTTGTAGCTTGATTGAAAAAACACTTATGGGTTTGAATTAGATGCTTCCGACATTTTAAATCCTTTAGGACTTTCATATATATATATATATATATCACTATCTAGTGATTCATATAAATATGGTGTGACTACATCCATTAGAGGATATCTAAATTTTCTGCGATTACCAAGCTAACCAAAAATCTGAATGTAATTGCATCCATTGTGAGTAAATATGTTTCCTCATAATCAATACGAGGTCTTTGCGAGAAACCTTGTGCAACAAATCGTGCTTTATATCTTATAATTTCATTTTGCACATTGCATTTTCGAACAAACACCCATTTATATCCCATAGGTTGTAACCCTTCAGGGGTCTGGGCTACAAGTCCAAATACTTCACGTTTTGGAAGCAAATATTGCTCCTTTCCACATTGGCTAATCATTTCTCTATCGACATTCCTTGACGGTTCGTGGTTCTTTGTTTGATAATGTTTTCAGTATTACATTTGGTAATATTAAGAGCAATTTTAAACGAAAATATGTTGTTGAACAATTTGATTTCTATCCCAAACGTTTCCTGTATTCATATAATGTATTGAGATCTCATTATTTTCAAGTACTTTTTCCACTTTAAGGAATAACTTTTTAGGAGATTTCTTTTCTACAGGTTCTTCTTCTGGAGGTTCATAAGTAGGAAATTTGAATAGACTTACTATAGCATGTTTTGTGGTTTTAGCCTCTTCAGGAGTGTTTTCATTTATGGGTATGCTCTCTCTAAGAGATCTATTTATGGTTTCTTCTAGAGTACCAACTATTTGTTCTTTAGCTTTCCTCTTTCGAGGAATTTTGTCTTTTGCATTGATGGGTCTTCTACGCTTGTAGCATGCCTTAAACTCGTTTTGCTACTATACCCATTGATTGTCCGACAGGAACATCAATTTTTGTTGGGCTACTAGCTACTGGTATGTAAGATTTTGTCACATTTGTTGTGTCAGTAAATGCATCCTATAACTAATTTGCAATACTTTGCAAAATGATCCTTTGAACTTCTAGATGACATTGATTAGTACGAGGATCAAGATGAGATAACATCGAAATATTCCAACTGATTTCCTATCAAACTTCAGGCTGCAACTTGTCTCCCCCTAATGATGGGAAAATTGTTTAATCAAAATGACAATCCTCAAATCGTGCCTTAAACACATCACCAGTCAGAGGTTCTAGATATCTAATGATTGATGGAGAATCAAATCAATATAAATTCCAAGCCTACGTTATGTATCCATCTTAGTGCGCTGTGGAGGTGCAATAAGGACATAAACCGTGCAGCCAAACACTCCAAGGTGACTAACATTTGGTGACTGACCAAATCCAAGTTGTAATAGCAAGTATTGATGATATGCAGTTGGTCTGACATAAATCAAAGATACCGCATATAATATAGCATGACCCCGTGCTGAAACAAGTAATTTGCTTTTCATAAGCAAATGACGAGCAATCAACTGAAGTCTCTTAATGAAAGCTTCAGCTAAACCATTATGGATATAAGTGTGTGCAACAGGGTGTTCAATATCAATGCCAATGGACATGTAATAATAATCAAATGCTCGTGATGTAAATTCACTGGCATTGTCAAGATGAATTGTCTTGATAGGATGGTCTAGAAATGTACTCTTAATCTAATTATTTGAGTAAGGAGTCTAGCAAATGCAACATTACGAGTAGAAAGTAGACAAACATATGACCATCTAGTTGATGAATCTATTAAAACCATAAAATAATGAAATGGTCCACAAAAAGGATGTATGGGTCCGCATATATCCCTTTGAATTCTTTGCAAAAAGAATGGAGATTTGACAATTACTTTTGTAGTGATGGTTTGGTAATTAGTTTCCCTAGTGAACATAAAGAACATGGATAATCACTTGGTAAAAGATTCTTTTGGTTCTTTAATAGATGTCCATGTGAATTTTTAATTATTCGACGCATCATTATAGATCCTGAATGCCCGAGTCGGTCATGCCATAGCATAAACATTTTTGGGTCAGAGCACTTCTGGTGCATGACAATATGTGACTCAATCATTTTTATTGTTGTATAATATAATCCAGATGATAATGCAAGAAGTTTTTCTAATACTAGCTTTTGGCTAGAATTAGTTAAAGTGATCAATAAATACTTTTATTGACCTTTATTTATAGTTTCAATATGATAGCCATTACGATGTATATCTTTGAAACTTAACAGATTTCTTCTGGATATAGTAGAAAATAAAGCTTTATCAATACAAATTTTTGTTCTATTTGGCAACATAATATTAGCTCTTTAGGAGCCCTTAATCAGGTTTGCAGAACCTAAAATTATATTGACATTAGCATTTTCCATGATTAATTGTATAAAATATTTTGCATCACGTAAGATTGTGTGTATGGTTGCATTGTCCACTAAACAAATATCATCACCAATCATGTTTAAATTAGTTAATGTAGCAATGAAAGCCATGCCTATATAAAAAAAATAAAAATAGAAATTCATTATTCTCAAAACTTAAAGCAAGAAAATACAAACTATTAAACCCAAAAATACAAACTTCAAAATCATAATCAAAACAGGACAATACATGATGATATCTAGAAAATCAAGTCATTCAATGTGAACATGTCCATCACCAATTAAATTATCAATATTTCCTTTAGAATCTTCAAAGACATCGAAAACATCAAGATGATTAATGTTAATTGATTCATAATGATCTATAAAATGCATCTCAATTACTTTTTCTTTTATTGATGCTTGATAAAGATAACCTAAATGTTTGGGTGTATGATAGGTACTTGACCAATGTTCTTTCATACCACATCTGAAACAAATATTTTCATGACTCTTGGGAGGTTTATTATATAAATCTTTTCCCCTTTTCTTGTGATGTCCTAGGATTATTCCACTTCTGATGGAATGACATGGTATTTTTCTGAACATATTCCACATGGATTCAGTAATTATTTCTACCTCGGCCACGTCCAAAACCATGACCTCTCCCTTGTCCACAACTATGAGCTGCAACCTCATTCACTTCAGGGAATGAAGCAGAACCGGTTGGACGGGATAAATGATTTCTCAATAACAACTGATTAGTTTGTTCAGCTACAAGAAGGCATAAAATTAGTTTAAAGTACTTTGAAAATTGACGCTCTCTATATTGCTGCTGGAAGAGCACATTATCAATGTGAAATGTGGAGAATATTTTTTCAAGCATATCTTCATCGGTAATTTTTTCTCCACATAATTTTAATTGAGCGATTATTTTAAATAAAGCAAAGTTGTACTCACTAACTGATTTATAATCTTGCAACCTCAGGTGTAACCCATCATAATGAGCTCTTGGGAGGATTACGGTCTTCTGGTGCTTGTATATTTCCATCCAATTATTCCACAGAATTAGTGGATCTTTTACCGTGAGATACTCTTTTTTTAATTGTTCTTGGAGATGATGGCGAATGAATATCATTGCCTTTGTGCGATCCTGCAAGATGCTTCATTTTCATGTTTTATGGTATCTCCAAGATTCATTGCCTCAAGGTGGATCTCAACAGCAAAAATCCATGATAAATAATTTTTTCCGGAAATGTTAGGACCTGAGAATTCCAATTTTGAAAGATTTGACATGTTTACTAAATTGTACAAAAAATAATATATTTAGTATCATGTGAATATATTAAGAAAGTATAGAATTAGATTTAGAATTTATTCATACATGCCTCAACCACTCAGTAGCTTTTCTTTTCAGCTAGTTAGAATCTCGTGCTGATATCGTGTTCTAAACTAAAGGAAATAAAGAAGAAAGAACCACAATAGAATAAAAGGAATAAGGGACCAAATGAGAATATTAGAAAGTAAAGGGCCAAAAGAGAATTCTTTCTTTCCTTTCTATTTCTTTTTTGATGGATGTTGTCACAATGCATATAGGTTTGCTTTTATAGGCATATCAACCAATACATGAAGACGTGCAATTGGTTCAATGACATCATAGTGTATGAATTCAGGAGCCGCATTCTAATTGATTCACAAAGGTCTCCAAATTTCTACCACTTTCTGTTTTGTCTTTTTATATGAAGAAATACTCTTCAATTCCAATTGCATCTCTTTTGATAGTTATCCAAATATTTTACGACAGACCTGAAGTAATCAGATTTTTTTAACTTCATATTTTTTATTTAAAACAATTAAAGTAGTGTACGGGGAGCAAATATTCCGGCGAGCCCGTACTCCTTCCTTCCAAGCTCCGTTTCTGTCCGATCACCTGAAAGCACAACGGCGGTGAGCTACCCGGCGGTGTGTGGCCGGAAAACCCCTCCGATGATCAAGTTAGCACACACCTTGGGATAGAGAGAGAGGGTGGAGAGTGTTTGAGTGTAAGAAAGTCTTACCAAGTGTTCGTCCCCCTGTATGGGGGGGCGCAGACATGCTTATATACCCTCTGCGCCCCGAACCTACTCCCAGTGATCTCTCGACACGTGGCTCTGCTATCCCATCTGTCAGCATAAACCTTGCTGAACATCACCTAACCCAGCTGCCAGCCCACTCTGCTGGAAGCACGGCAACCGGGCTGGACCATCTCGGCCGTCAACGGCCATGCTATGCTACATACACAAGTGCTCCAAGAGCTGAGCTCCATTCAGCTGTGCTCGGTTGCACTCCGGCGAAGCCGAGCTGGAGATCGGTCAACCTGGTCAACCAAAGGCCTTCCTGCCTGCTTCGGGGCATGAGGTCCTCAGCCGGGCTAATCAGCGCGCGCCTTTGACCGGGCAACGCAAGCTGCACGGTTGTCCCTGCGGAGCCCCAAGTAGCTCGGCCCATGTCTTAGAAGCCCAACTCTGGGCGGATCCGAAGTTATCTCGGCCCAATGCCCCATTGGGCTCCCAACCTGCTCGGCCTCTACCTCGGTCCATATCCGGCTCATAATTCTCCCTCTCAATTGCCCCTTAATTCCGTCCGCTGAAGCGTGACTGGGATTACCTATTTCGACCGGGGTAGCACCTTTCGGTCCTCAATTTACTAAACGGCAACCGGGCTAGTCGACATGCATGAAATTCAAACTCGCCGGTCTGACATTCCTGCCTCTTCGGCTTGCTCGGTCGACGCCTCACCTGACCTTTCTGCCTCTTCATTTCTGACGGCATCATAAATGGGGACACGTGGCAGTCCCGTATTGATCCTCAAGCAGCCAACCCAGCCGTCCCCTCAATTTTGAATTTGGGCGGCCTCGCCACCTCTATATATATGCACCTTTCTTCTTCCTTCCATTCCTACTGACTCTCTTGCCTTTCAAGCATTACAGAGCTCTTGCCCCTCGTTTCTTGCCATCGTTGAGTTCGTGCTCGAGAAAAATCTCTGCCCTTCGCTCGTAAGTCCTCAAACTTCTCTTTTGTTGTCTCTTCCTTTGATATTTCACACATTAGGGCATTAAAATGTAGTTTATAGGGCATTAGGCACCAAAAACGTCCTAAACCTCCAACTGTTCAAGGTGTTCTTCATATTTCCTGAAGAACACTGAAGAACTGGGGCGGACTGGGCTCCTGGTCTCCATTTAATCCAAAAAACCAATCTGACCGAGCAAATAACATGTTTGTCCCAACCTTAGCAGAAACCGTGATAACAAAAGGTCTTGACTGCTCAACCGGGCTAACATCTGGTCCGCTTGGGCGACCGAGCTCCTTGGTTAGGCTTTACAACCGAGGTGGTTTGGCACTCCTAATGACCGAGCTAAAGTCAAGCTCGCTTCGCGCAACTGCGCTCACACTTACACTTGCCATCCTTTTCCTGCAGAGTCCAAGGAGACCACTGACCACTTCTGAAGCTCTCAAAGACCGAGCACCACCAATTACCACAGTGCCAAACCCCTCAGCCGAGCAAACTTAGGCCGGCCGTAAATGGGGAAATTCCGCTTCCTAGTGGATACTCCGGCCGCGTTGGCTGCGTTCAGGAGGAGTACGGCATCCCGGCCGACGTCCATCTTGAACTTGCAGCAGAACAGACAACGCCTTGGGGCAGACCAGAACAATGCCCCTTCACCGTGCTGTCTATCATTGAAGGAGGCCTTCGCTTCCCGCTCAATCCATTAATTACCGAGTTCCTGCGCCAAACCGGGCTAGCACCCACCCAAGTGTCCACCAACACCTACCGGATAATAAACGGTGTGCACGAGCTAAACAACCGGCTAGGCATAAACTTAGGCTTAGCCGAGATACTGCGGCAGTACACCCTTGGTCATACCGGCGATGGTCTCGCCTACTACCTAAAGATTAGGCCGGGCAAAGAAAAAATCGTGACCGGCACACCAGACAAGGATTTGCACGACGACGATTTCTTCTGGGTGTCTGGCAATTATGAAACAGCCGAGGTACCGGGCTGGTTCGTAAGCAAGAACTTCGGTTCTACATGTAAGCCGCGCAAACTTGCTCGGTTAGCTTACTATCTTCATTATTCTGTACTTAACCATTTTTCTTGTTTCTTTTGCAGCAATTCAAGCCTTGCAAGCCAACTACCAATATCCCAACGTAGAAGCCATAAGAACCGCGCTCCGCTACCGCCACCGAGATTGCAACGAGCTGCTCGGTTACACTCCAACCTACAGATACTCCGTTCCTCGCCGGAGTAGAGTTACAGACTTTCTCCGTGCTCCAACACCACCTCCAGATCCAACCTTGCCAGACGTCCACTAATCCAGTTGACAGAAGCAAGAGATGGCCAAACGAAGTCGAATCAAAAACCTGCTCACTGCAACCTCCGCCGAGATACCGAGCGTCGTCACCCACTCGCCAGCTGCCAGTCAATCCAGCGCCGCCGTGGTCGCCCTAGCTACCCCAGCTGCCAGACAACCCGCCCGAGATACCCGTCGGGCTGGAAAAAGAGCTCGCACAGACCCGTTTGCTGAGCTGGTTGCCGAACTAACCACCGAGCAACCCACCGTCACGGCTGACCCAACCCCAAGCTGGCGTCCACAGCTCAAACACCGGGGCAAGGACATCCCGGCTAACGCTTCGGTGAAGGGCGACAAGTAGCACTTGCTTGCCTTTGACCTCTCAAAGGCTCTGCTGTTGCCGAGCGACGTGGTTGGCAGCGACCACGTCCCTAACACCCGACTGGTGAAATCAGCCGTGAAATCCATGACCAGGGTAAGGATCCAACTTTCATTGAAATTTTCACAAGTGTTTGCACGGTCTCTTCACTGATCAAATTCGCTGCTTGCAGGCCATCCAAAAGCAACACCTGGTAATGGAGCGCATCCATCGATTACGGCAGAAGGCGAGTGACACAACCAGCCAGGTCGAGAGCCTCCAAACCGAGCTGGGCCGAGCAAAATCATCGCTTCAAATTGCCAATGCTAACAACAACCGGTTGCTCGGTCAGCTTGACGAGGCCGAGAAAAAGCGTGATGAGCTCCAGGCCGAGCTGGATGCGCTCAAAAAGTCCAGGAAGAAAGACTGCTGAGATGCAAACAACGCCGGCTTCCTTGAGGCCGAGGAAAGCTACAAGAAGCAGGTCTTTGCAACTCAAGACATTTACTTCAAAGCGGGCTGGAGTCTGCCTACGAGCATCTCGGTCAGGGGCCCGAAACAGATGTATTTGCTGCTCCGCCGCCTGCCTTCCTATCGACCTTTCTCGTGCCATACGCCAACGACGTCTTCAGCGCGTTGCAGGCCGAAGCCGAGAAAGGGCTCGAAGAAGAAGAGGCCGAGACAGATGCTGAGGAAGGGGACCGTGAAGAGCAAGAGCAGCCCGGCCAGATTTCGACCGGTGTACAAAATCAATCTCCAACAGTCAATTTGGAGACAACTGAGGACGAATTCACCAATCTATCCCCCTTGGCTTAGTTTTCTTTTTTTCTTTGTCTTTTGTATTAACTTTTTGTCTGCAAATGTAACCGGGCTAAGTTCCCCACCTTTTGTATTAACTATTTATTAATGAAAAGCTTTAATTTCACCAAGTGTTTGCACGGTTTTCTTCAATTTCTATCTTCAGCAGAACATCTCAGTTACTTCAACCGGAATACCCATCTCGGTTGGAACAACAAAGTTGATCAAACCACCAACTACTTTCAACCGGAATATTTATCTCGGTTGGGACAGTAAAGTTGAACAAAACATCAACGCATTCAGCCGGAATAAATCACCTCGGCTGGAAATAACTAAGTTGCACAAAACATCAACTTCTTCAACCGGAGTGCCCATCTCGGTTGGAACAACAAAGTTGAACAAACCACCAACTCTTTCAACCGGAATAAATCATCTCGGTTGAGATTACCTAAGTTGAACAAAACATCAACTCTTTCAACCGGAATAAATCATCTCGGTTGAGAGTACCTAAGTTGAACAAAACATCAACTCTTTCAACCGGAATAAATCATCTCGGTTGAGAATACCTAAGTTGAACAAAACATCAACTCTTTTAGCCGGAATAAATCATCTCGGTTGAGAGTACCTAAGTTGAAGAAAACATCAACTCTTTCAACCGGAGTAAATCATCTCGGTTGAGAGTACTAAGTTGAACAAAACATCAACTCTTTCAACCGGAATAAACATCTCGGTCTTTACATTAAAACAACAATCTGAATGCTAAAGCAAAGACACTTCTATATATTGACAAAAAGAATTACATTCTGAAGTGTAAGGCAAAAATTCCTTTGCACAAAAAGAAAGCTAAAGCTAGAAATAATACAGTTTGAGGTTGGCCGCATTCCATGGCCGGGGTATTGCTCTACCATCCAGATCCTCCAAGTGGTATGCCCCCCTGCCCGCCAGACCGGTTATCTTGTAGGGTCCTTCCCAATTTGCCCCTAGTTTGCCTTCACTGGCACCAGGGTGTTTCCCATAACTTTCCTTAAAACCCAATCACCCACTTTAAACGGTCTGGGGTGCACCGTTTTTTGTACTTACTTCTTGAGAGCTCTTGTTGGTAGGCGGCCACGTGGATGAGGCCTTCTCCCGACGCTCTTCCACTAGGTCTAATTCCGGGCAATAGCCTCGGCGTTCAGCTCAGGCTCAAAACTTTCACTTCTTAGGGTGGGCATGCCAACTTCCAATGTATGACCGCCTCCATGCCATAAGCCAGAGCAAAATGGAGTTTCCCCGGTAGATCGCCGCGGGGTTGTTCGGTATGCCCAAAGGACGCTGGGTAGTTCCTCAGCCATTTTCCCTTTGCCTTCTCCAGCCGTTTCTTCAACCCATTCAGGATAGTCTTGTTTGATGCCTCGGCTTGACCGTTGGACTGTGGGTAAGCCGGAGTGGAGTTGTAGAATTCGATCTTTAGATCCTCACAAAATCCTCTGAATAGGCGACCGTCAAACTGCGTGCCGTTATCAGAGATCAAAATCTTAGGGACGCCAAACCGCGTGACTACATTCTGCCAGACAAACCGCTTCACGTCTTTCTCCTCGATTGTTGCCAAAGGCTCAGCTTCAACCCACTTGGTGAAGTAATCTGTGGCCGCGATGAAGAATTTCTGGTTGCCTGGTGCTGTTGGTAGCGGCCCGACTATATCTAGCCCCCACATTGCAAAGGGCCAAGGACTGGTGAGGGGAAGAAGTTCCCTGGCCGACTGGTGGATCTGATGGGCAAATTTCTGGCACTTTTCACACTTGCGTACATATTTTTGTGCGTCGGCTTGCATGCACGGCCACCAGTAGCCCTGCGAAATAGCTCGGTAGGCCAAGGACCTGCCCCCTATATGACTGCCACAGATGCCTTCGTGAATTTTGTACAGTAGGCCTCCATGCTACTCGGGTGCACGCACTTCAGATAAGGACCGGTGAAGGACTTTTATACAACGCTCCAGATGGAGAGAGCCAAAACCGCTCTGACTTCACACGGACTTTGTGCACTTCCTTCTTGTCGGCTGGCAGAGTCCGGTCTCTGAGAAACAAGATTAAAGGATCCATCCAGGAAGGACCTAGCGCGGCGTAGAGTACATCCGTCTGCCCGGCTTCCTCAATGTTGGGTCGTGGAAGGAATTCAATTAACAGGGGGTTAGGAGATGTACTATCAACCATTGAAGCAAGGCCGGCCAGCTCATCTGCTCGGCTATTTTCTTCACGGCCAATCTGTTGAACTCTGATTGCTGAAATTGCTTGATGTGTTCCTAACCAGAGCTTGGTACTTTGCCATTCTGTCATCATTTGCTTCATAAATCCCAGCGACTTGGTTAACCACAAGTTGGGAATCACTGTAAACCATTAGCTCGGAAGCCTTCATCTGAAGAGCGCTCTTAAGTCCGGCCAGAAGCGCCTCGTACTCGGCCTCGTTGTTGGATGCTGGGAAGCCAAGGGTGATAGAATGTTCAATAGTTAGGCCATCTGGCAAGATAAGAACGACACCTAGCCCGGCACCGTGGCGGTTCGACGCCCCATCAACGAAAAGTTTCCACATCTCCCCCACAAAGAGTTTCCAACACTCTGAAGGGTCTTGAGAGTTTCGAAGGTTTATGGGATCTCGGTTGCTCGGCTGTTCGGTTCTAGTTCGGCGATGATTGGTTCCACTTCAGCCCCCTTGGTGATTTGGCACCGGACTTCAGCAAGTTGATCCGCGATGCCCAAGTCTGTAGGCGAATCACCAGGTTGCGGTATTGTGCGGCCGCACGCTCTGTGCTGGGTGGGTCCATTCCTTCTCCCGTGGTGATGCGGCTCCGGACGAGCAGGTTGATCGGTGGACCCGACTCCGTCATCGCATCGCCGGTCGGTGGAGTTGTACAAACTGAGGGTGCTTTCGGTGGGGCGCGCAAATTCCGCATCGCAAACTCCACCAGGTTGTTGTATCTCGGTTAGGCTTGCATTCACCTCCTCATCTGCCGGCGAAATGTCAACCGGGCACACCGGGATGAGTTCCAAGGTGAGAATTCAAGCAACGAAATCAGCCAAGGTCTGGGCTTTGATAGCTGTGTGCGGCCTGGAACTTCACATCAAATTGTCCCAATTCGACTGCCCACTTGAGAATTCGACCATAAAAGTCCGCCCGCTCAAACAAGGCCTTAAGGGGGAATTCGGTCAGAACGATGATGGTATGGGCGTGAAAATAGTACGCCAACTTCCTTGAAGCCATCATCCAATGCTAAGCAAGCTTTTCCAACGGCAAGTATCTCGACTCTGCCATCTACTGACGTAGAAGATTGGGAGGTGCTTAATTCCTTCAGCTCGGAACAAGCACCGCACTGACTGCATGCTGTGAGATGGCAAGGTAGAGATAGAGTTCCTGCGCTGGCTTTGGTGTAACCAACAGTGGCGAGAAGATAGATACTCCTTGAGCTCGGCCAAAGCCCGGTCACAATCTTCGTCCACAAGAACTTTGATTTCAATGCCTGAAAGAAAGGGCGGCAGTGATCTGACGACCGGCTTATAAATCGATTAAGCGCGGCGGCTATCCCGGCCAGATGCTGCACGTCCTTAGCCGAGCTAGGCTGCTTTAAATCTTGCACGGCACTGATCTGAGTGGGGTCTGCTTCGATGCCTCGGTTCGTGACTAGGAATCCCAAAAATTTTCTGGATCCCACGCCAAAGGCACACTTAGACGCATTCAGGCGCAGCTTGTGTTTTTTGAGAATGGCGAACATTTCAGCCAAGTCGGATAAGTGGTCTCCTGCATGCCGGCTTTTAACCACCATATCATCAATGTAGGCCTCCATTTTCCGCCCAAGCAAGGGAGCAAACATCTTGGTCACCATCCTCTGAAAAGTTGCCCCGGCGTTCTTCAAACCAAAAGCATGACTCGGTAGCAAAAGAGTCCCTTGGAGTTGTGAACGAAGTAATCTCTCGGTCGGCCCATGCATGGCAATCTGGTGGTAGCCGCGATAGCATCCAAGAAGCTGAGCCGATTATGTCCAGCCGTCAAGTCCACAAGCTGGTCAATACGGGGCAAAGGGAAGCTATCCTTCGACAAGCTCGTTGACTGTCTTGTAATCAAACAAACTCGCCACTTCCCATTCTCTTGGGCACCACTACTGTGTTGGAAATCCACCGAGGGTGTGCACTTCCTGAATCGCTCGGGTGCCTCAAGCAAGTTTTTCACTTCCTCTGCAACTACCTCGGCGTGATGCAGCGCCGATCTCCTTGTTCGCTGAATGACTGGCTTTGCTCCGGGAAGACATTGAGGTGATGGCAGATAAAACTTGGATCGAGGCCGGGCATGTCGTAAGGCGACCATGCGAAGACTTCGATGTTGGCCATCAAAAACTCAACCATCTCGGTCCTTTCTTGGGCGTGAGGCTGGAACCGAGCAGGAAGAACTTATCCGGCCGCTCCATATCAATTCGCACCTCCACCAATTCCTCAACAGCTTTGTCCTCTGCCTTGGTGCCCACATCGTCAAGAATCCCCTCTTCCGGTCCTTCTATCATTTGAACGAAGCCTTTGGCAGCCCGGCTCCCGTTCACTGCCACGAAGCACTGTTTGGACATGACTTGATCTCCCCAAATCTCCTCGATTGCCCCCATAGCCGAGGGGAATCTCATCACCTGATGGTAGGTCGACGCTACGGCTTGCATAGCGTGAAGCCATCCCCTTCCAAGGATTAGGTTGTAAGTAGAAGGAACTTGTAACACCCAGAACTCCACTTGCTTGACCACGGATCCCGCTTTGACCGGCAGGATAATCTTTCCCAAAGGCCACTCCGGTTGTGAGTTGAAACCAACCAGTGGCGAAGTTGCCGGAGCCAAGTCTGTCTCTCGGAGCTTGAGCTGCTTGAACGCGTCGTAATACATGATCTCGACCGAGCTTCCCTGATCGATCAAGATCCGTTTGACATCGAATTCCTTGACGCGGAGTGTTACTACTAAGGCATCGTTGTGCGGCGTCTGAATACGCTCTAGATCCCTTGAGGTGAAACTAATCACATCTTTCTCTTCGGTCTTCCCCCTCTTGATGGCAGGCTGTACCGACAAAACCTCCCTCATATGTTCTGCCTTTTTGATCATACCCGGAGTTCGCAAACACGCTCCGGTTCCACTATGCCGTGGATGACATTAATAACTCCTTGTGGTGGCGCATCTCGGTCATCCTGTCCCCTGGGATCAACCGGAGCCTGGTTCGCCTTTACGCCCCCATCAATGTAAAGGTCTAGGTGTCCGGCCGCGACTAGCTCTTCCAGGTGTTGCCTCAAAGGCAAACAATCCTCAGTCCGGTGGCCTCGCTCCCGATGAAATGTGCAACGATACCGGGACGTAGCCCTTTTGTCCATCGCCCAACTTAGCAGGAAACCGGACATACTCCTCGTCTCGGATTTCACTAAGTATGCGATAGATTGGAATCTTGAAGACCGTGGTTATGCCAGTCCTTGCCTTCAACCTTCTGTTTGCATCCGCTACGTCATCTCGGGGGTAGTCATCCCGGTCATTCCGACGTCCTCTACCCCGGTTTTTGCGATTCGAGCCACGGTCCGATTCCTCTGCTCGGTCACTTGAGCGGCTGGACTCTTGCCCAACTGCGTGCACTTTGCCTGCTGTCTTCTTGTCTGTTGCTACCGGAGTGTTGCCTTCACGGTAGATGCTGACGCATCATCCTCAACTCGGATGTGCTCATTGATGCGCTGCATGAGCTGGCCCATGGACGTCGGTTGGTGCATGGTAAGCGAGTCCCGCAGTCTATGTCCGACCGGGAGACCACGCTTGTATTGAGTGATTGCAAGGTTGACCGGGCAATCCAAGATCTCGTTGAAGGTCTCCCAATATCTGGAGTTGTACGCCTTCAATGTGTCGCTCGGTTCCATCTTGACACTCAGTAGGTGATCAACTTCTTTTGGTGTTTTGGTGTTGGTTTTGAAGCGCGTGACAAAGGCTTCGGCCAACTGATGCCACCTCTCATACTCCCCTCCGGCAGCCTTTCAAACCACTTCAAGCCCAGTTCGCCCAAACTTGACGGAAAGATGAGGCACATAAGAGCATCATTCCGCCTATGTCCGGCCATGACCTGTCGGAAATGACTTACATGCATGTAGGGATCGGTCTTCCCGTCGTACAATGTGAACTTTGGCTGGTGGAAGCCCGACGGGAGAGGTGTTGTTTCTATTTCCAGGGAGAAAGGGGTGGCACTCAACCTTGCCAAATCTGAATCCACTAGGAGTGGCGCTGCTTGGCGGGGTGGAGGCATTCCGACCTCCTCGCTGGCGTGAACCCCGTAGGATAACCGCTGGAACGCCGGTATCCTCTGAGCCTCCCGGGAGCCCCTCCTTTAAGACTGCCCGCAAATCCTCTGAATGAGCGGAGTAAGAGTACCTCGACGTCGTCACCGGACGTGAGGGCTGGTAAGTGCTATCTTGCGCGCTAGACTTCTCTGCATGCACGTCGGAATCACCAACCTTGTAACTTCTGGTAATAGAAATGGACGGAGTGTGTCGCTGACTCTGACTGCCTGAACGGCGGGGTTGGGTGCGCTCACTGTGGTCTCCCACTCCAGCTACACCCTTCCCTTTGACATGCCGCTTCAGCTCCTCCATCTCCGCCGCCATTCGCCGGATGACGGCGTCCTGGTCTCTTAGCTTGTGTTCCAGACGTCTGGCGTGCGATTCTCTCCGTCGCCGATGACCGTCGGGACTCCGTGAATGACCATGACTCCTACCGCGCTTATCTCCGCGTCTCCCGACTGTCCTCCTGGGAATGTCTCCAGGTTCGCCATCGGAAGGATGTCGGGATGCCCCTCTCTCCGTCTGCCTGACTCCAGAGTAACTCCGTCGATGGCGGACAACGGAAACTCATCGTTGTTCGCCATGGACGGCGATCAAACGAGCGTGGAAGACAAGGTTTTGTCTGCAGAATTCCCACAGACGGCGCCAATTGTACGGGGAGCAAATATTCCGGCGAGCCCGTACTTCTTTTTTCCAAGCTCCGTTTCTGTCCGATCACCTGAAAGCACAACGGCGGTGAGCTACCCGGCGGTGTGTGGCCGGAAAACCCCTCCGACGATCAAGTTAGCACACACCTTGGGATAGAGAGAGAGGGAGGGAGTGTTTGAGTGTAAGAATGTCTTACAAGTGTTCGTCCCTGTATGGGGGGCGCATGCTTATATACCCTCTGCGCCCCGAACCTACTCCCAGTGATCTCTCGACACGTGGCTCTGCTGTCCCATCTGTCAGCATAAACCTTGCTGAACATCACCTAACCCAGCTGCCAGCCCACTCTGCTGGAGCACGGCAACCGGGCTGTACCACCTCGGCTGTCAACGGCCATGCTATGCTACACGCACAAGTGCTCCAAGAACCGAGCTCCTTTCAGCTGTGCTCGGTTGCACTCCGGCGAAGCCGAGCTGGAGATCGGTCAACCTGGTCAACCAAAGGCCTTCCTGCCTGCTTCGGGGCATGAGGTCCTCAGCCGGGCTAACGGCGCGCCTTTGACCGGGCAACGCAAGCTGCACGGTTGTCCCTGCGGAGCCCCAAGTAGCTCGGCCCATGTCTTAGAAGCCCAACTCTGGGCGGATCCGAAATTTCTCGGCCCAATGCCCCATTGGGCTCCCAACCTGCTCGGCCTCTACCTCGTCCATATCCGGCTCATAATTCTCCCTCTCATATATATATGTGTGTGTGAGTAATTTTTCGATCACACTGCCAACTCAGTGATCAGCTGGAGAGAACTGGCAGAATAAATGACACCTGACTAACCTGCGACAGAAAGAGCAGATTCCGGCGGTGGTTCTTCCACCCGAGGGTACTCCGACAATCAAGTCAGTATATCTCAAAGATAATCAAGTGCTAAATTCACTGCTCAAAGCATAAATTGCGTACCTTAGACCCATGGGGGTGCCTCCCTTTTATAGTTTACTCAATCCTAGTCCCACTAGAAGCCTGACTTCTATGGACTCCCATTTAGTGCTTACTTTGGACTCTACAAGAGATAAGGATAGACTCCCTAGGAATACTATCCTTATCCATCTTGAAGTCTTTCTTCATTCTAGGACTCTTGTCCCTTATCTGCTCATCTCGGATTCCGATATCTTCGGAGGTCACCTCGGCAACACCGAGATCACCTCGGCATAAACCAGGACACGTGGCACCTCGGCTGACACGTCGGCGTCACCTTGCCACGTGTCGGTACTCAAAAATATATCCCCACAACTGCCCCTAGGTTCTATTACCTCGGCATTCTGAGGTGATGGAACCTACATCGGTACTTCCTTCCAGTACGTCGGCTTAAAGTATCTTAGCCGAGATCATATCATAGGCCGACATGTCTTCTAAAAGATCAAGAACTCCAAGAGCTCCCTTATGAACTTCTTCATGCGTGTGAGCTGTCAAGCATCGCTTTTCAACCGTTTCACCTACGCGTTTGATCCTCATTGGATCGTGTTTCTGACGCGCCTGAAAAACCGTCTTCTCTGCGTGCGCCGTCTGACGTATGCGTTGCTCCAGGCGCATTAAATGCTCCGTTTTGCCGCCGTTTCAAATTTTTGACAAAACCTTTCCCCTTTCTCATTTTTTCACTTTTGCATTCGATTTCTCTTTGTCTTTTCTCTCTCTAGCTCTTGAACGCCATTGTTCCAGTCATCAAGCTCTGTAACTGCCTTCCTTTCTCCCTTCCTGTGAAGCTTTCGTCGTTTTGTTACATCTGTAACTGTCGTCTGACTTCGGCAATCTTCATATCGGCTCCATTTTTCTGGTAAGCAACTGTTCCTCTTGTTTTTCAATTCCTTTGATATTCCTCATTACTTCTTTACTGTTTTGTTCAAACATTTATCTTGCGAACCATATATCTGAATGTATTTATTCCATGATTCTGCTTTTGCCCAAATCTTGAACACACGCACTGTTTCACCACTTTCTTGCGCTTTTGTCACTGTTCTTGACCTTATACTCCTTGTATTTTCTGTGCTTTTGATAGCCCCACCTCTGTTCTTGATTCTGAAACTTCATTCTTGCTTTTCTGTTTTCCAGATTTGTGCCTTCAATCTTCGTCTTCATAGATTTAGGTTTGGGATTTGACTGTAGAACCTATCAAAACTAAAACAATCTTCACAAATTCTTGCATCAATATACACCTAGGTCTTAGCCGAGGTTCACAAAACCTTTTTTAGATCATCTCTCTTCTGAAACCCAGTCCTTTTAATTTAGGCCGACGTTATGGGTATGTGGAGGCATAGGGTAAACACCCCAACCAAACTAGAATTCTTTAGACAGGAGTTTGAAATCCCAGCCGACGTCCATCTGAGGTTGGCTGGGGATGATGACTCCATCATGCCTACTGACGACTCCATGCCCTTCCTGTAGTTGCCTTTATTGAGTGTGGACTTCGGTTTCCACTCAACACCTGTTGTTTCGCGAGATTCTCCATTATTATAAGTTGAACCCCATGCAACTTGCTATCAATTCCTATCGAGTGATCAACGGTATCATAGCCTTAGCTAAACAGGAAAACGTTAGGATCACCTTAGCCGACGTTCAATACTGCTATACCATGTGCAGCCTTAACTTGAAAGAAAAAGGCTACATTTACTATCTTAAGCCGAGATCCACAGAGTTTAAAATCGTAGCCGACCTCCCAGACTCCAACAAGGGGGCTGGAGACGATTACTTCATTACCTCAGGAAATTGGGAGTTTGCTCCAGATGAGGATCTCCATCTCTTCCCTCTTCCCCGATCAGTTTTAGAGGGCAAGGGTAAGAGCCCAGTGTTAATACTTGATTGTTTCTTTTCAAGTCTTTAATACTTTACCTGTTTCTAATGTCTGTTTTCCCTTGCAGCTCTCCGTCAGCCACCAAAGAACTTTCGCCAATCCTTCATTCTCAGCAAGGATTTGAAGAAACTCTTGGACTTGCCAGTCCAAAAACGGAAGGCGCCTCTGCTTCTTAACTTCATTCCGACATACAAATCAACTCTTCCCGACGTTCCCAAGAGAAAAAAGAAGAGCTTATCTCCTCCCTCTGCCACAACTCCACAAGCCGCATCAACATCTCGGACAGACCAAGGATCAACATCTGATGCAGAACAGCCGTCTACTTCGGCTCAATACCTGATCCCACCATCTCAACGCAAACGTCGCCGACGTCTTGTTCTTGCAGCCGAGATGGGTCGCGCAAAACCAGTGGCCAAAGATCTCTTAGCCAATCCCAACTGATGTTGATGCTCTACCAACAAACCAGCTTCCACCCAAGCCAAAAAGAGTTAAGAAGGCTCAACCAAAGGCCAAAGTGACTCAGGTTGAGACTGAAGACACTTTGCCAATTTCCAAGCTGGCTCCAAGTGAAAAGACTGCCTCTGTCCCTACGAAGAGGTCCGCTGAAACCCTTCCCTCCGAATCCACCAAGTCAAAAAGGCCGAGGTCATCCTCTGGAACGACCTCGGGGTCTAAAAAACCTGATGCCCCCTGGGTCCCCGAGATTACCCTAGAAGATAAGCCTGTTATGGCTAGTGACAGCGCCGACGATATCAATGTCGGCGTTGCCCTCAGCACTGCACTGCTTCTTCCAGGTGATCTGGAGAGAAACGCCGGATTTAGTGAATACGAAAACTATGCTTTGATGCTTCAACACTCTGTTCAAGTAAGTGTTTTTTGTCTGGTACTCTTTCTTTCTTTCTCTTTACTTAGAATATTTTTCTAATACTTCTGTTTTCTTCCAGGCCTGATATATATATGTGTGTGTGAGTAATTTTTCGATCACACTGCCAACTCAGTGATCAGCTGGAGAGAACTGGCAGAATAAATGACACCTGACTAACCTGCAACAGAAAGAGAAGATTCCGGCGGTGGTTCTTCCACCCGAGGGTACTCCGACATCAAGTCAGTATATCTCAAAGATAATCAAGTGCTAAATTCACTGCTCAAAGCATAAATTGCGTACCTTAGACCCATGGGGGTGCCTCCCTTTTATAGTTTACTCAATCCTAGTCCCACTAGAAGCCTGACTTCTAGGACTCCCATTTAGTGCTTACTTTGGACTCTACAAGAGATAAGGATAACTCCCTAGGAATACTATCCTTATCCATCTTGAAGTCTTTCTTCATTCTAGGACTCTTGTCCCTTATCTGCTCATCTCGGATTCCGATATCTTCGGAGATCACCTCGGCAACACCAGATCACCTCGGCATAACGACCAGGACACGTGGCACCTCGGCTGACACGTGGCGTCACCTTGCCACGTGTCGATACTCAAAAAATATATCCCCACAACTGCGGTAGATGCAGACGCATCATCCTCAACTCGGATGTGCTCATTGATGCGCTGTATGAGCTGGCCCATGGACGTCGGTTGGTGCATGGTAAGCGAGTCCCGCAGTCTATGTCCGACCGGGAGACCACGCTTATATTGAGTGATTGCAACGTTGACCGGGCAATCCAAAATCTCGTTGAAGGTCTCCTAATATCTGGAGTTATACGCCTTCAATGTGTCGCTCGGTTCCATCTTGACACTCAGTAGGTGATCAACTTCTTTTGGTGTTTTGGTGTTGGTTTTGAAGCGCGTGACAAAGGCTTCGGCAACTGATGCCACCTCACAATACTCCCCTCCGGCAGCCTTTCAAACCACTTCAAGCCCAGTTCGCCCAAACTTGACGGAAAGATGAGGCACATAAGAGCATCATTCCGCCTATGTCCGGCCATGACCTGTCGGAAATGACTTACATGCATGTAGGGATCGGTCTTCCCGTCGTACAATGTGAACTTTGGCTGGTGGAAGCCCGACGGGAGAGGTGTTGTTTCTATTTCTAGGGAGAAAGGGGTGGCACTCAACCTTGCCAAATCTGAATCCACTAGGAGTGGCGCTGCTTGGCGGGGTGGAGGCATTCCGACCTCCTCGCTGGCGTGAACCCCGTAGGATAACCGCTGGAACGCCGGTATCCTCTGAGCCTCCCGTTGGCGAGCCCACTCCTTTAAGACTGCCCGCAAATCCTCTGAATGAGCGGAGTAAGAGTACCTCGACGTCGTCACCGGACGTGAGGGCTGGTAAGTGCTATCTTGTGCGCTAGACTTCTCTGCATGCACGTCGGAATCACCAACCTTATAACTTCTGGTAATAGAAATGGACGGAGTGTGTCGCTGACTCTGACTGCCAGATCGGCAGGGTTGGGTGCGCTCACTGTGGTCTCCCACTCCAGCTACACCCTTCCTTTTGACATGCCGCTTTAGCTCCTTCATCTCCGCCGCCATTCGCCGGATGACAACATCCTGGTCTCTTAGCTTGTGTTCCAGGCGTCTGGCGTGCGATTCTCTCCGTCGCCGATGACCGTCGGGACTTTGTGAATGACCATGACTCCTACCGCGCTTATCTCACGCGTCTCCCGACTGTCCTCCAGGGAATGTCTCCAGGTTCGCCATCGGAAGGATGTCGGGATGCCCCTCTCTCCGTCTGCCTGACTCTGGTGTAACTCCGTCGATGGCGGACAACGGAAACTCATCGTTGTTCGCCATGGACGGCGATCAGACGAGCGTGGAAGACAAGGTTTTATCTGCAAGATTCCCACAGACGGCGCCAATTGTACGGGGAGCAAATATTCCGGCGAGCCCGTACTCCTTTCTTCCAAGCTCCGTTTCTGTCCGATCACTTGAAAGCACAACGGCGGTGAGCTACCCGACGGTGTGTGGCCGGAAAACCCCTCCGATGATCAAGTTAGCACACACCTTGGGATAGAGAGAGAGAGGGTGGAGAGTGTTTGAGTGTAAGAAAGTCTTACCAAGTGTTCGTCCCCTGTATAGGGGGGCGCAGATGTGCTTATATACCCTCTGCGCCCCGAACCTACTCCCAGTGATCTCTCGACACGTGGCTCTGCTGTTCTATCTGTCAGCATAAACCTTGCTGAACATCACCTAACCCAGCTGCCAGCCCACTCTACTGGAAGCACGGCAACCGGGCTGGACCACCTCGGCCGTCAACGGCCATGCTATGCTACACGCACAAGTGCTCCAAGAGCCGAGCTCCGTTCAGCTGTGCTCGGTTGCACTCCGGCGAAGCCGAGCTGGAGATCGGTCAACCTGGTCAACCAAAGGCCTTCCTGCCTGCTTTGGGGCATGAGGTCCTCAGCCGGGCTAATCGGCGCGTGCCTTTGACCGGGCAACGCAAGCTACACAGTTGTCCCTGCGGAGCCCCAAGTAGCTCGGCCTATGTCTTAGAAGCCCAACTCTGGGCGGATCCAAAGTTATCTCGGCCCAATGCCCCATTGGGCTCCCAACCTGCTCGGCCTCTACCTCGGTCCATATCCGGCTCATAATTCTCCCTCTCAAGTAGTTATATTAAAAAAACAAACAACATACAAATCAAGAAAATAAAAGCAATAAATCTTAAAGTGCCAAACAAACAATCTAACAAAATTACAAAAAAAAAAAAAAAAGAATTCAAAAAAAGTTACGATTTAGGAAAAATTATCAATTTACTCAAGATGTAGTTTGAACAAGTAAGATCTACATCAAACCCACCATCATCCCCATTACCATTGCCCAACTCTGCCACCGTCACCGCCAAACTTTAGACACAGATAAAAATTAAAATTGAAAAGGAATAACACCCACAACAATATGGGAGAAGCAGGGGCAACTCTACAACTAGTGTAGGATGTTCAATTTTTTTATTTTATATATATGTAATTCAGTCAAAGCTTTATGTTGAACTCCTTAACTCATTTTCCTAAACACCCACCACAGGTGACTGCCCACCTGGCTCACTTTCTTGAACACCCAACCCAACCCATAACATTTTAATCAATACTAGGGATGTGAGCCCATCCGATGGGTGTGCTGAAAATATGACTTTTAATTTTAAATTTATGACATATTTCTATATTATTTAAGTGATGAAAGTGTTCTTTAGTAAGTTAAAAGAATGGTCATAGGTTCAAGGCTTGTGCCCCGTTTTAACTACTATTTTTTATTATTTTTTCTTTTTGGATGGAGAAATAACACTTGATACAAAAAGAGAAGGCAACTCGGTAAGGAGAGAAGGAAGTTCATAGACACTAAATGAGGTGTTCACCTTTAATAATAATATAGAAGATATATGCTTTGTGACACACAACATGTTTTGGAGCTTTGCTTCTTCAGCCTTTGCAAAGTAGCTCATTGACAAAATTATGTGATTTTGCAATTCCCAACAAATGTACCACTTGAATGTTAATTTTGATTAACAGTTTTATAACTTATCTCAATTTGAATTAAATGAGCTTTCCTCATTTTTTTTATTTTTATTTTTATCATGCTAGTGATAAAAATAAAATATATTTATGTAATTTTTTGTATCTACATTTTATTTTTTTGAAACAATGATTATTAGAATTTTATTTATTTATTTATTTGTATGTGACTTGAAAAGTCTAAAGAAATTAAATATTTGAATGTGTACCTTGAAAACAAATTCTGGAGTGCTCATTATGAATATCTTGAAAAAAATTTCTAGAGTTGCTATTGAAGAGAAGGAATGAGAGAAGAGAGAACCATGTCTAATCAATTAGATAGACTCCAAGAAGGTGACCAACTGACCATGCAACAAATCTCAATGGTTAGTTGAGCGCTAAAAACTTAAGAATAACATGTAAAATAATTAGTTTGAGTCATCTCAAGGAACCTCTAACGATTTGCCTGATTATTAACTTTAGTACCTTAAAATTTATCGAAGTGTGCACAAATTAACCCAAACACATACCTATAAAATAAAATAAACAATTGACCATGCAACATGTAACGCCCCCAAAATTACATACTAAATACAACCCATAAGTAGAAAGATAATAGAAGTAATATGCTTCCATTCATCAGAGTTCGTATTACAAAAGATAACACATGCACTATACATTCATAAATGTTCATCCTGAATCTATAGCATGTAATACCAGTTAATAATCAACAAAATAAATACCCTACGGGCTTACATCTTTCCAAGCCATTGCTTGGTTACAGCAAAAAGAAGAGTCTAACTCAATACAACTTAGCCCTTGGCTATACAAAACAAATAAACTAAAAGGAAGCTCTTGCTTCTAGTCTTTCCAAACTACTGTCTTAGCGGAGGTATGTCTCCAACACCTGAAAATAGTTCCCAAGTAGGGTGAGCCAAAGCCCAGTAGAAACACACTAACACAATCTATAAGAATTAACAAGATGTAAGTATGATGTACATGTTCATTGTTCTACGAAAAAATCTTTATAACTCTTTCCAAAACCATGTTATGCCAAAATGGCATCTCAATTCATTCATTTTGTTCAATAGATACATCCATTGCATTTAACCCATCAACAGAGGTTACACCTCAAACATTTCCAACAGATAAAATCATCATACAAATACAATCACTTCTACTTGCCATTTTACGAAAATTTTGTTTGCAGGAATCTGCATCCATGCATACAAATGGCTTTTGGGACTTTCACCCTAGACATACAGGCCAACTTAGTTCAATGGAGTCCATCTCCTTTCTTCTCCTCAAAACATGGAGTACATCTCATTTATCCTCTCAAATATCATACATATACAATGCATATCATTCATGATCATATTCAATGATAATGGTTAAGGGATTAGTTTCAATTCGCCTAATTCACATACAATATCAACAACAATCATAACTATCCTCCACCGATAGGCCAAAACAGATATTTTTAAACAGATATACAATCTTTATAACAGATGAATCATCAAATTTCTATAGGTGAGTGATTAAACAAATTCAACAACACCATTCATGTATATATCCTCCCAATTTCACATTTTTCATACCAATTTCATTATTTATATAAAATAATTATTCAAGACATTTTAGGGCAAAGCTCCTTATTTTTCAAATAGCAACCCAAAGGCCAAAATCAACTAATTTAACACAAGATGACCTCATATCCAAACCCCATAATCATTTATATAACACCCACATAGAAACTCCTCTTTTCAAACTTGAACCCAAACCTTAGGTTTGCTCAAAACACTCGAAATCTCACCATCTTCACACAACAACCTATAATCAAGTTAAAACTCATATTAAGGTGTAGAGAGTCTCTACCTCAAGAAGAGAAGACAAGCAAACCAAGTTTGAAACTCCAAAGACACCGAAAGCCACTTTTGTTCGGATGAAAAGAGAGCCTACGACGTGCTCTACCTTTTTCTCAAAGGCACTAGAGTGAAGAACCTAATGGATCTACGTGAAATAGTAGAGAGAAGATGAGTTTTAGAAAGAGAAACTCAAGATCTCGGTTTTTGAAAAGTTTTAGAGAGAGAGAGGAATGAAAAAGTGATATAAAATGTCATCCTCACGACCTGTTATATACGTAGTTCACTCGAGCATGAAAAGTTCCACTCGAACGTAAGAAGCGAAGCTCGAGCGTCGAATACACTCTTCCAGAATTTGCAGGTCTGCAAAAATATACTGAGAGTTTGCAAATCCTGCTTGAGCGCAATAATGGCCGCTCGAGTGGAGGAGCAAAAATTATAAGCCCGCTCGAGCGCAAGAATGGCCGCTCAAGCGGAGGAGCAAAATTTTGGGCAATAAAGGTTTAGAAAAACATGTAATCAAGCACACCGACACTATACCATTGTTATGTATGATTTTTTTTTTTTTTTTTTCCAAAATAGTTATGTTAAGGTAATCACATTTGACGGTAATATCTGTCACCTCTTTTTACTAAAATCTTGAAAGTATTTTTGTTTTGTTTTGAGTGCTGCTATTAGCACTTTATTAATTATTTTGGATTCCTTATTTTTTAATTTTTTTATTATTATAATAATATCCTCAAATGAAATTACTATAAAGGATATCAATAATTTTGGAACACTCTATCTCACAATTAAATCTACACAACCACTATATTATGAATTAAGGTTTATGAGACCACCCATCTCCATCACCATCCATACATCTTCCCCAAATTCCACCTTCAAAATCTACCCACCCTCAAAACCTTGAAAACACTTTGGCAACAATATTCTAGCGACAACGGTGGCAACTATTTGATTACATACACTTTCCAGTAACGACAATTAATGAAAGTTTTTTCGGCAATCACAACTCCATGAGACGAGAGGAGTATAACAATAAAAGCTCAAAAGAGGTTTATAAATTTGATGGTGTTCTTAGCTCATAGGAGATTGTCCTTATAAGTGTAAGTTTTTTAAAAAAAATGACAAAAATAATAAAAATTGTTTGTCATTTTTTTCGAGACTTAACTCCTGAAAATATGACCGAAATTCAGGAACAAAGGTCCGAACATTGTTTATTTGTTTAGGAACAAGTAACCAAACATTTCTTATTTATTTGGGAATAGATAACCAAAATAGCAGTAGAAGTAGGCAAACAAAAGAGGTCAGACTACCCCGGGGTAGTCAACCGGGGGGTGAAATCCTGCCCAGTTTCGTTCACAAAGAGACCATAGAAGTACAATGAGGCCATGGATGAATCACAGAAAACAACCAGAGAAGCATGAAAGTGGATTGTGTTGTGTGTGTGAAAAGAGGTAATAGAAAAAGAAAAAAAAAATTCAAACAAATTGACAAACCTCGTAATAAAGCAAAGAAAAAACTTCGTAATCATCAGAAATTTTTTTCTACTTGTTTTGGGAGGTTCCACCGTCATAGGTTTTGTTAGGGTTTTGGGAGAGAGGCTTTTTGGTGTGCAGGGGAGGGGGGATGTGGGGGTGTAAATTTAAATGGGTGGAATGCTTTTATAAGGATAATTTTGGTATTATTTGGAGGCAGAAAAAGAAATTTTATAAGTTTTACAGTTTATAAATGGGGGTCCAAAGAAATGGAGAGTTCAAAATAATTTATGGAGTGCTAATAGTAGCCCTCTTTATTTTTTATCAAGTCTCATGATTCTAATATTAGATGGTTAATTTGTTTGAAATTCGGCTTTATGAACTTTGTTAGAGAATTTCTAATGTTTAATTATTTTTTTGTTAATTTAAATTAAAAAAAAATGTTAAACAATTATCTCCTATCTATTCATTAAATCAAAGGAGAACCTTTATGGATTGGATATCCATATAAACGGGATTCGCATTGAGATTGCTTATTATCGATTTAGACAATCAAATTTAGATTAACATTTAAAGTAATGTTAAGTATCATGAAAAATAAAATGACGCTAATTTAGAATAATACGATCAAATCAGATTATGTTAAACCGGGCCCAAACCCTCGTTTATCAGCTCAGATCTGTGTTACATGGACTCGGATATGGGTATCGGGTGCGGGTGTGTATCTAAGGGTTGGACACCTTAAAATTAAAAATTAAGAATACGTGGATATGTATCCAAATTTAGATACGGGTACGGGGATATGTTAAATAGTTTTTTTAAAAAATATATATATTTATTAGAAAATGAGTTATATTATATAAATAACAAATAAAAATTATTTTAGAAATAAAATAAATTATATTATATATGATAAAATAAGATATTTTTATTTTAGACATAAAAATTATATTATTTATGATTTATTATATTATATAATTTTTTTGGATGAATAATATTATATTATTATATTAATGTAATTTATACTATATGTTAATAAAATGTAATATGAATAATGGATGAATAATATTATATTTGAATAAAAAAAATAATAATAATATTATATATTATATTATTATATTATGCGATTTATATTATCTACTAATATTATATACTAATAGACTACTAATATTATATACTAATAGAGGGAGATCGAGAGAACAGAGAAGAGAAGAAAGAAGTCGGCAACTGAGAGAGAGAGTAAAGGGAGATTGAGATCGACAGACGAGAGGAGAGGAATAGAGATCGACAGATCAAGAGACGAGAGAGAACACAGAGAAGGAGATTGAGGGACGAGAGAGAAGACAGAGCAGGAGATGGAGATCGAGCTTGTCGAAGCAGCGACCGATGTCTTCATCGTTTAATAGGCAACCGGGTTCTCTCTTCCTCTCCCTCTTTCATTTCTTTTGCTGTCTGTAAAGAGCCGTGTCCAAGAGAGAACACGAGAATCCGACACAGATCCACACTCGCACCCCTGTCGTGTCGTGTTGACACGGGTACTTCGCCCTAAAGTGCTGTACGGGAAAGAAATATACCTTCTCGTATAATCCTGTTGATCAAGTCTGCGCTCCTCTGCACGACGTCGCTCAAACTTCCTGAAAATACACACGTGAGCTGGCCGGCAGGTGTGTGCCGGAAACCTCTCCGATGCCTAAGTCAGTAAGTTTGACAAATAGACAAAAGCTCTACGAATTCAGGGAGCAAAGTTGCATTACCTCTCTAAAGGTGATATGGGTGAGCTTTTATAAGTTTCGTGTGGCATAATCCTAGTAGGACTCTTACTCCTCCATGTAGAGTCCTTCTAGGATTCATACTCCTGGAAGATAATACTTATCCTCCAACACCCCCCTCACTGCTTGAACCAAGTGAGATGGTTTTACCATGGCCAAACTCCAATATGACCGAAGTAAACGCTAGTTCGGCCCTTACTCTCCATTTTCTTGCCTTGGTGTTCCCATACTAAGACCGAGCTAACCACAAGAGAGTTGAGCCGAACTAACTTCAGAGCCAAGTCCTCTCAAGGACGTAGCATACGTCGGTCTTCATATACTGCGACCGAACTAACTACTGAAGACCGAACACCGCCTTCCTCAACCGAGGTAGAAACAAACCTTACGTGGCCGAACTAATTACCTCGGTCGTGACCGGTCTAACACCAAGATCACTTCTCCAGACCGGAGTAACTTACACGGCCTTTTTACTTAGCCCTCCGTAGTGCGGCCCAAAATGACCCATCACTTAGCTTGGCCTATTTTACCCAGCTCGGTCCATGTCATCCAGCTCGGCCCAATATATAAATTACCCTCTCAATTGCCCCTTAATTCCGTCTGCAAAGCATGATAGAGATTACCTACTTATCAGCCGAGCTAGAATTTTAACTTCTCTAGCCGAGCTAAAAACACCTCATTAGCCTTTCCAGCCGAGACAAAACACTAGCTTTTCTAGCCGAGCTACACGCCAGCCGAACTGCGCACGTTCGGTCAAAAAACGTCTTTTCAACTGCGGCAACGGAAACGCTTCTTCTCCTAGGGACACGTGGAAGCTTTTTATTGGTCAATCCCAACTGTCGCGCCGCCCTCGTACTCCACACTTTTTGAACAGTTCCCGCTCTTTTCCCTTTTACACCAAAAGAACTCCTCACTTTTGAATCACACCATACTCTGTTCATCTTCTCTCTCTCTATGCTTCTGTTCTGAGCTTGGAATTGCTGCGTTTGAGTTCTTCATTGCTGCCTTTGCTTCTACCTCCAGCTTCTTCTTCTTCCGCTGGAAAGCTTTCAAAAACCTGTTTCTGTTTCCCTTGTTTTCATTTTGTGTGTTTTTTGCAAAACACTTCTCGTGCTTAGCTTTGGTTTCTGGAAAGAACTTCGTAAGAACACATGAATACATACAATACTCTGTAGAATATTTGATTTTGATCATAATCACAAGGCAACCGCACTAGGACACAGTTTTAGCTTATATATAAAGATATAGGAAAACTGGAACCGAACTAGCACTTGACTATACAACAGTAGTTTCGATAGATCACCATCTGATTCACACTAGCCAAAATAGAAACACGTTTGAACTAGAAATTCTGGCCCTCGACCGAGCTAAGCCTTGGGGGCTAAGCCAGCTTTCTCAGTTCCTAAACCGAACTCAGAAAGCTGCCCCTTGATGCCTAACCGAAGTAACAAAAATCATAGGTAGAACCGAGATAACCAAACATCTCGCCGAACCGAGATAACAAGCAACTTGTTAGAACCGAGGTAGATCCTGTAGTACCCTATTTAGCCGAAGTAAGGCTTCCTTTTCTTGCTTTGTTTTTGTAGCACGGTCAATGATCTGTGCTTGACCCCTTTGTTCTTCCACTTTGCAGACTTTAGGTTGCCCAGGCCATTCTCTTTGAAGGCTCGACCGAGCTACTGAGCACAACTTCTTCAGCCGAAGTAATTTATTCTATATTTATCCAATAGATGGGGAAGTATAAATTCCTAGTAGAAACCCCAGGAGGCCTAGCCGAATTCAGAAAAGACTACAAGATTCCAGCCGATGTAAACCTCACTTTAGCCGAACAAGACGTTGACCCATGGGGCAACGAAGGCTTTGTCCCCTTCACCCTTCAATCAATAATAGAAACCGGACTTAGATTCCCAGTCCAACCCTTAATATGTGAATTCCTTAGGCAAACCAGATTATGCCCAACCCAGCTGTCCACCAACACATACCGCATAATAATGGGTATAGCCGCACTGAACCACCAAACCGGTCTCAACCTCGGTTTGGCCGAGATACTTCACCAATACTCCATAGGATCCAAGAACGAAGGCTGGTGTTATTACTTGAGAATACGCCGTGGCCGAGAGAAAATAATAAAACACACACCGGACAAAGACTTGAACGACGATGATTTTTTTGGGTCTCTGGAATTTTGAGGACCACCAGGCCCAGATTCCTGGCTGGGGAATAAACTGGAACAAAGGAATTCCTGGTATACTTACTTCGGTTGTATTTCACACTTTTCTCTATTCGGCTCTCTCCTCTAAACCGAACTAACAGTTTGTCTTCTTTTGCAGATAAAGCCCATCTCCTTTCAAACTACAGTTACCCTAACCTTGGTGTTCTGCGCGCCGCACTATGAGTTAAGGAGAGAGGTTGGGCAAAACTCCTGAATTTCGAGCCGACCTACCAATACAGCGGTCGCCGAAAAGCGAGGGTAACTGACTTTCTCCTTGAGGAAGCACACCGGCCAATCCCTGCCCGAGATCGTCCTTGTGCCACTTACCGCCGAACAAGAAATGGCAAAGAAGAACAGGCTAAAGGCCCTCCTGACTGCAACAACTCCAACCGACGTGCGTCCAACCGTCCAAGCCACTGAAACCGTGGTGGCCCTTCCAACCCAGCAACCATCCACTTCCCGCCGAAACAAGCGTGCTCGGACTACCCAAACCGAGCCACGTCTTGCTGATGAGGACGAGGCCGTTCTGCCACAAAGCTCTCCTCCAAGCCCCCAGCAAAGCCTCCGACCGGAGCAAACTGACCGAACTGCCACTTCCTCCGCATGGGCTCTCGTCCTCTCCTTTGACAACCGAGATATCACAGCTGAAGATTCGGTTGTTGCTGAGAAGGACCACTTGTTGGCTTACAACCTGGCCAAAAGTGTGTGCCTTCCGAAGGACATGGAGCACCATTACAAACAGGCTGAAGTCAATCCGGTCTTCCACTAAGTCCATGATCCTGGTAAATAACTCCCTACTTTCTATGTAATTTTTTCCCACTTTCAGTCCGGCTAAAGTTACTTTTCTCCATGCAGGCCATCCAGAAAAACCAAGTTACACACCGGAGGGTCATGGAACTTAGGAGGAGTACAAGGGAGGCCTTGGCTGAGGCTGAAGTAAAAACAGCCGAGCTAGAAGAGGCCAAAAAACAAATGGCCGAACTACGAGCAGAAAATGGTCGGCTTACCGAGCTAGCTAATTCGGTTGAAGCTGAAAAACAGAAGGTTGCCAACGAGGCGAAAGACAAATATCTGCGCATTTTGGCAAAGATTGAAAAGAAAAAAGACGCCGAAATAAACGAACTGAAGGCCGGAATAAAGAAAGCCGAAAAATGAGGCTTCAAGAAGGCCGAAGTAGCATACACCTTACAATGCGACGCAGCAAAAGACCTATTTTTTAAATGTGGCTGGAGGACTGCGGTGGAGCAGCTTGGTTGTACGTCTGACACCGAGGTCTACAATGCTCCGCCGTACTCCATTCCGGCTTCACTGTCACAGTATGCTGCCGATCTCCAAAAGCAACTTCTGGAGGGGTCTGATGAAGAAGATGACGATGATGATGATGATTCTGAAGAAGATGAGCCGACTCCCACCCCGGTCATTAATGAGCAACCCAACAACCAGTCAGTTCGGCTGGAGCCGGTCATTGAAGATCTTACCAATGAGCAGCTGACTGGCAAAACGCAGCCAGCTAAGACGGAGGTTCAAGCAGAAACCGAGCTCCCAACCCAAACCGTGCTCCCAGCTAACACCGGACTCCGGACGAATGCCGACGATGAATTTGATGCGACTTGATGCACTTCTACGCTGATTTTTTCTTTCTCTTCTTTTGTATTTGAATTTTGCAACCAGGCTGTGGCCCCTCAATTGTACTTGTTCTTGATTTCAATGAAATGGTCTTCTCCAACTCTCATTCTGGTTTGTTTTCTTGTTTAGGTATGCTTGCATTTGTAATGAAATTTCCATGAATTTATTTGCTCGACTATGATCTCGGTGTTAGCTATCTAACTTACTAGCCAACCACTCTTCAGCCGATATAAACACTTCGGCTGGAGAGTACAAAGAATTGGTTTAATCTAGCCAACCACTCTTCAGCCGGTATAACTTACTTCGGCTGAAGAGTACAAAGAGTTGGTTTAATCCAGCCAACCACTCTTCAGCCGATATAACTTACTTCGGCTGAAGAGTACAAAGAGTTGGTCTAATCCAGCAACCACTCTTCAGTCATACACTTACTTCGGCTGAAGAGTACAAAGAGTTGGTTTAGTCCAGCCAACCACTCTTCAGCCATTCACTTACTTCGGCTGAAAGTACAAGAGTTGGTTTAATCCAGCCAACCTCTAAGTTGGTTTTTCCAGCCAACTTAGAATAAAGTGTTTGGTTATACCGACCAAACGTCCTGCAGCCTGGATCCTGATCCTGGGCTTAGGAAGGGTTATAGTTGGTTATTCGGCCAACTATGTTTACAATGCTGCTAACTACTAAAGCTACTTTCTACTGAAAACAATTATGCTAAAAAAGAATCGATTTGTTTTATGAGAAAGTAAAAAATTACACATACTTAAAAGAAAAAACTAAAAATAAAACAACTTGAGATTGGCAGTGTTCCATGGCCTGGGAATTGCTTTGCCGTCCTCATCTTCTAAGTGGTATGCCCCTTTGCCTGCTAATCCGACCACTTTGTAAGGTCCTCCCTTCCCGTTAGGTCCCAGTTTGCCATCTCCTGGTACTAAGTGTTCCCATCACTTTGCGCAAGTACCCAATCTCCGATCTTGAATTGCCTTGGATGCACTGTTTTGTTATACTTTCTGGACACTCTTGTTGGTAGGAGGCGATGTGACCTAATGCTCTGTCTTCTTTCTTCCGCAAGGTCAAGCTCCAATGCTATGGCTTCGCCATTTAAGTCTGGATCAAAGTTTTCGCTTCGAATTGTGGGGAGGCCAACTTCTAATGGGATGACTGCTTCCATGCCATAAGCTAAGGAGAATGGTGTTTCTCCTGTTGATCGTCGAGGCGTGGTGCGGTAAGCCCATAAAACATGGGGGAGCTCTTCTGCCCACTTGCCTTTGGCTTTTTCTAACCTTTTCTTCAATCCATCCAAGACTACCTTGTTTGACGCTCTGCCTGTCCATTTGCTTGGGGATATGCCGGTGTGTAGAATTGTAGAACTCTATCTTGTACTCTTCACAAAAGCCTCAAAAATCCTACCATCGAATTGAGTGCCGTTGTCTGATATCAGTGCCTTTGGTATGCCAAATCGAGTGATGATATTCTGCCAGACAAACTTCTTCACATCTTTTTCCTTGATTGACGCCAAGGCTTCTGCTTCCACCCACTTTGTGAAGTAGTCGGTTGCGGCAAGAAAGAACTTCCTGTTGCCTGGTGCTGTTGGAAGTGGGCCTACTATGTCCATCCCCACATTGCGAAGGGCCATGGACTAGTCAAAGGTAGAAGTTCTCTGGCAGGTTGGTGTATTTGGTGTGCGAATTTTGACACTTTTCGCACTTTTTAAACATACTTCTCCGAATCTGCTTGCATGTATGGCCACCAATATCCTTGCGAGATCGCTCTGTATGCCAATGATCTTCCTCCTTGATGGCTGCCACAAACACCCTCATGTATCTCGAATAGGAATGCTTCCACTTTGCTGGGGTGAACACACTTTAAGTAAGGTCCTGAGAACGACCTCTTGTATAATGCCAAGGATGGGGAGAGCCAAAATCGCTGTGACTTTGCTCGTATTCTGTTGGCTTCTTTCTTCTCTTCTGGTAAGGTGCCGTCTTTCAGGAACAATATGATGGGGTCCATCCGAAGAAGGGCCTAGATCGGCGCAACATACCTCTACCTTCTGGTCTTCAATGCTTGGCCTAGGCAAATAGTCGATTAGTAGTGGGTGAGGGATGGAGGTATCTGCCATTGAGGCGAAGCCTGCGAGTTCGTCTGCTCTGCTGTTTTCCTCTCTGCCGATCTGTTCTATCCTCACCATTTCAAGCTTCTTTATCTCTGTTCTGACCAATTCTTGGTACTTGGCCATTCTATCATCCTTTGCCTCGTAGTCGCCAGATATTTGGTTTACCACCAACTGTGAGTCGCTGTAAACCATTAGCTCGGTGGCCTTCATGTAGAAGCTGACTTGAGGCCTGCCAGAAGCGCTTCATACTCCGCTTCGTTGTTTGATGCTGGGAAGCCAAGGTTGATTGCCTGTTCCACTACTAGGCCGTCTGGAGAGATGAGGACTATGCCAAGTCCTGCTCCATGCCGGTTGGATGCTCCATCCACGAAGAGCTTCCACATCTCCGACGAACAACTTCAGCAAGCAGGAGGGATGATCAGATGATGCCTTGGGATCTTCCATGATGCTGGTGTCTTCTTCAGAGTCCATGCTCGTTGTCTGCCCCTTGCTCTCTGTTTGCACCAAGTCTTTATTTGTTGGCGAGTCCTGACTTGGTGTAGCATGGTCTGTTTCTTCCTTCCTTTCTTCACTCTGGTCTGCCTTGGGGCCTGACTGAGTAACCAGTACTAGGGGTTGCGTTATTCCGACGTCAACTTCCATCCTTAGTTCGGTTGTTTCAGTTAGGTCGACTGGGCAGATGTGATGACTTCCTGGTGTGAACTCTGCGACAAAATCTGCCAATGCTTGTGCTTTTATTGCGGTCCTAGGTTGGAACTTGATGTCGTATTGTCCCAACTCTACTGCCCACTTCAGAATTCGCCCAGAGAAGTTTGCTCTTTCAAATAAAGCCTTTAATGGGAAGGCTGTGAGAACAACTATGGTGTGGGCGTGAAAGTAATGCGACAACTTCCTTGAGGCCATCATCAAGGCCAATGCCAGTTTCTCCAGTGGCAAGTATTGTTTCGGCGCCCAGTAATGTCTTGCTGACATAGTAGATAGGAAGATGTTGGATTCCTTCTGCGCGGACCAACACTGCGCTAATTGCATGCTGTGAGACTGCAGGTACAAGAAGAGTTCTTCTCCAGGAATTGGGGTTACAAGTAGTGGTGGAGAAGACATGTATTCTTTCAGGTTTTCCAAAGCTTGGTCGCATTCGTCGTCCCATTCAAACTTGGCTTTCAGGGCATGGAAGAATGGTCGTAATCTGTTCGACGACCGGCTTATGAATCGATTGAGCGCAGCGGCCATGCGCGGTAAGATGCTGCACTTCTTTGACTGAGTTTGGTCTCTCCAGATCCTGAATGGCCTTGATCTGGGAGGGGTCTGCCTCTATACCCCGGTTGGTCACCAGGAAGCCCAGGAATTTGCCAGATCCTACTCCGAATGCACACTTCGACTCGTTGAGGCGTAACTTGTGCTTCTTCAGGATCTCAAACATCTCTCCTAGGTCCCTGAGATGGTCATTCTCATCCTTGCTCTTAACCACCATGTCGTCGATGTAGGCCTCCATTGTCTTGCCTAACAATGGTTCAAACATCTTGGTGACCATCCTCTGGAACGTCGCCCCTGCGTTCTTTAGGCCAAAGGGCATGACCCTGTAGTAGTACAGTCCTCTTGGAGTGGTGAAAGATGTGACCTCCTGGTCTGGTTCGTGCATGGCAATTTGGTGGTAGCCTCTGTATGCATCCAGAAAACTAAGTCGGTTGTGCCCTGCCGTTAAGTCCACCAGTTGGTCTATCCTTGGTAGAGGAAAGCTATCTTTTGGGCACGCCTTGTTGACCGTTTTGTAGTCGACGCAAACACGCCACTTGCCATTCTTCTTTGGCACTACGACGGTGTTGGAGATCCATCTTGGGTAGTGCACCTCTCTGATTGCCCCTGCCTCCAGCAGGTTTCCTACTTCTTCAGCCACTATTTCGGCGTGGTGGAGTGCCGATCTGCGGGTGCGCTGAATGATTGGTCTGGCAGAAGGGTGGACATTGAGTTGGTGACAGTGACAGATGAAGTTGGGATCAATGCCTGGCATGTCGTATGGGGTCCAGGCAAACACTTCGATGTTGGAGGTCAAAAATTCCAAGACCTCCAATCTCTCAGTGCTGGACAACGACGAACCAAGCAAAAAGAACTTATCCGGGTTCTTTTCATCTATTCTGACCTCCACCAAGTCCTCCACTGCTTTCTGACTAGCCGCTTTGCCAACATCTGCGAATAGTTCATTACTCTCAGGTTCTTCCACCGAATGAACGTATCCTCTGGCAGCGCGGCTGCCGTTCACTGTGACAAAGCACTGCTTCGACATGATCTGATCTCCATAAACTTCTTCTATTACTCCGGTGTCGTTGGGAAATCGCATCACTTGGTGGTAGGAGGACGCCACCGAGCGCATGGCATGCAGCCATGTTCTGTCCAAGATAAGGTTGTAGGTGGAGGGAACCTTCAACACCCAGAACTCCACTTGTTTCGTCACACTCCCTGCTCTGACTGGGAGGATAATTTTGCCTACGGGCCATTCTGGCATGGAGTTAAATCCGATAAGGGGAGATACGGCAGGCGCTAAGTCTTTATCTTGCAACTTTAGTTGTTTGAAGGTTTCATAGTACATGATTTCGCATGAACTACCTTGGTCAATTAGAATCCGCTTGACGTCAAAATCCTTGACTCGGAGAGTGACGACCAAGGCATCGTTGTGAGGGCAATAAATCCTTGCCAAGTCTTTATCCGAAAAGGACATGACATTCGTGGCCTCTGTCTTCCCCTTTTTGACGATTGCTTGGGCACTTAGCACCTCTCTTAAGTGCTCAGCCTTTTTGATTGAACCTTTGAGCTCGCATACACGCTCAGGTTCAAAGACTCCATGTATTACGTTGATGATGCCTTAGGGCGGGGCGTCAACCGGCATCCCGTCGGGGTTGTTATGGTCCTGGGGGGCTGGCTGCGCCCCTCCCTCTATGTATTTGTCCAGGTGTCCTGCTGCCACCAACTCTTCCAGATGCTGTCTCAATGGCGTGCAATTCTCAGTGCGGTGGCCCTTTTCTTTGTGGAAGGTGCACCTTGATCTGTCATCGTAATCCTTCTGTGCCTCGCCTAGCTTAGCTGGCCACTTGACGAAAGGCTCGTCCCGAATCTCGCTAAGTATTCGGTAGATCGGTTTCTTGAAGACCGTGGTTATGGCAGTGCGGACTCTCAACCATCTCTTGTCTTGGTCCTCGCCGTTGTCTCGTCTGTCCCGTCCGTTTCGGTTCTGGCGATCTACCGTATTGACCTTTGCTGAGGTCTTCTTCTCTGGTGCTGCGGTCGCGCCAGATTTTGCTTTGGCACGAGCGCCATCCTCTTCTACCCTGATGTGCTAATGCACTCTTTCCATCAGGGCCTCCATGGAGAGGGGCGGTGTCATGGTGATAGAGTCCCTCAGTCTGTTCCCGACTGGGAGGCCTCTTTTGTATTGCGCAATGGCGAGATTGGTTGGGCAGTCCCCGATCTGGTTGAATGTCTCCCAGTAGTGACTGTTGTATGATCTTAGGGTTTCCTTGTCGCCCATATCGATGGAGAGTAGCTGGTCGATCTCCACCGGAGTTTTAGTGTTTGTTCGGAACCTTGTCACGAACGCCTCCGCCAATTGCGCCCAGGAGGCTATGCTGCCTTCTGGAAGTTTCTCAAACCAAGTCAGGCCTAGGTCGTCAAGACTTGAAGGGAATAGGATGCACATCAAGGCCTCATTTCGCCGGTATACAGCCATAACCTGGCGAAAGTGGCTCAGGTGCGAGTAGGGGTCCGTCTTCCCCTCATATGTTGTGAATTTGGGCTGTAGGAAGCCTGACGGTAGGGGCGCGTTCTCTATTGCTGGGACGAATGGTGAGGTCTGCAGCCTCGCCAATGCCTTGTCCGTTGGTTCGTAGGCCGGGCGCGGTATTGGCATTCCAACCTCGACGCTTCCATGCGTCCGAGGAGCCAACCGCTGTAAGGCAGAAACTCTGTGTGGATCGCGCGTCCTGGCGTCCTCCTTTCACCGTGCTTTCTCTTCCAGCACGGTTCGTAGGTCAGACGATATGGGCAACTCTGTCTGCCTAGACCTTGTATGGTGCGTATGCGACGGCCAATATGTGCTGCCCTCAGTGCTCGACCTGGTGTGACGAGTTCTGGAGGATCTGGACTCCGTATCGCCCGTCCTGAGGCTTTGCTTTCTGCTTGAAAGGGTGTAGTATTCCTACTACGACTTTCCGAGTGGCGAGGGGGCGTCTTGTCTTGTTTGTGCACCCCTCTCCTGTCGCCACTTCTTTTCCTTTCACCTGGCGCTTTAGAGTTTCCATGTCTGCTGCCATCCGACGGATCAATCGTCTTGTTCCCTGACGCCTCCAAAGTTTGAGGATCAATTCTGCGTCTTTGTCTCTTTGGGCTTTGCGAACGAGAGTGATGGGGGCTGTTATTCCGCCTTCGTCCCCTTGCATCCCTCCTGGAATTTTGTCTTTGTGGTTCCAGGTTCGCCATGGGAGTCACCAAGGGTAGGCCTTCGCGCCTTGCACCCCTTTCTGGAGTTAGTCCGTCGACGGCGGACTGTGGTAATTCTTCGTTGTTCGCCATTGATTTTTGGGAGGAAAAGCCTGATCAAGAGGTTGTTCTTGTCTGATTTCCCATAGACGGCGCCAATTGTACGGGAAAGAAATATACCTTCTCGTATAATCCTGTTGATCAAGTCTGCGCTCCTCTGCACGACGTTGCTCAAACTTCCTGAAAATACACACGTGAGCTGGCCGGCGGGTGTGTGTGCGGGAACCTCTCCGATGCCTAAGTTAGTAAGTTTGACAAATAGACAAAAGCTCTACGAATTCAGGGAGCAAAGTTGCATTACCTCTCCAAAGGTGATATGGGTGAGCTTTTATAAGTTTCGTGTGGCACAATCCTAGTAGGACTCTTACTCCTCCATGTAGAGTCCTTCTAGGATTCATACTCCTGGAAGATAATACTTATCCTCCAACACCCCCCTCACTGCTTGAACCAAGTGAGATGGTTTTACCATGGCCAAACTCCAATATGACCGAAGTAAACGCTAGTTCGGCCCTTACTCTCCATTCTCTTACCTCGGTTTTCCCATACTAAGACCGAGCTAACCACAAGAGAGTTGAGCCGAACTAACTTCAGAGCCAAGTCCTCTCAAGGACGTAGCATACCTCGGTCTTCATATACTGCGACCGAACTAACTACTGAAGACCGAACACCGCCTTCCTCAACCGAGGTAGAAACAAACCTTACGTGACCGAACTAAATACCTTGGTCGTGACCGGTCTAACACCAAGATCACTTCTCCAGACCCGGAGTAACTTACACGGCCTTTTTACTCAGCCCTCCGTAGTGCGGCCCCAAACCCGACCCCTACTTAGCTGGCCTATTTTACCCAGCTCGGCCCATGTCATCCAGCTCGGCGGCCAATATATAAATTACCCTCAACAAGTGCGAGTCCATGTAACACATGCTTAGATGCCATTCTTGTATGACATTAAATTCGTCTGCTTTGTGGAGTTAGACATTACAGGCAAAACGGGGAAAAAAATAATAATGTAAATGCCTGGATCTTCAAAACTTAATTATTGTATATAGTTCAAAAAATAAAAAATTTCAACAAAAAGAAAGTGAAGTTTTACAATAATTAAATATAAAACTTTACAAAAAGAAAACTTCATTTTGTATAGTTTATTTTGTCTATAGTTTAAATAATTATGTGTTTTTCAAAATATATAATTTTATATTAATTAGGAAATGTAAAGTTTTAACTATCAACCGAGAGTGAACCTTGATCAATAAAAAAAAAAAAAAAACCAAGAGTGAACCAATGCTAATCCATGGCATTTAAAGGGAAATATATATTATATATATATGTAAGTATTAATATGGACTCTTTAAAAGTGATGTTTGACTGTAATAACTCGTCTCATCATCATTAAAATAACTATTTTAACAAAACTTTTCCAAGTAATAGTGGTGAACACGGGATAGTTGGTAGGGGCCACCGCTCCCTCAAACTTTTGAAAAATTACATTTTTATGATGTAATTTTAAGTATTTATAAAAGAATTTTGCATTTTGACTCCTTTGAAATTTATATAATTTTACTTTAATCTCTCTAAAATCTAAATAACTTCACTTTTGTTGCCCCATATTTTGAATTTTTTTTTCACTATTTTTATGCAATTTTTAGTTATTATAAAATAAATTAGAATTTTTAATAATCCTAAACCTTTGAAAATTCTCATTACTTTCATGTAATTTTAAATATTTATAACATAAATATTTTAATTTCTAAAATCTATATAATCTTACTTTAATTCTTCTAGAATCTAACTACTTTTGCTTTAGCCCCACTTTTGTACAATTTATACGCCTGTCGCTGCTTCCAAAATAATTATATTTGAAAAGTCTCAAGAGACTTTTTAAATAATTTATATAAATAGATAAATAAAAAATAAATAAAAAGTAATGTGGGGATATATTTTCTGAGTACCAACACGTGACATGGTGACGTCGACGTGTCGGCCGAGGTGCCACGTGTCGTGGTAGTTACGCCGAGATAATCTCGGAGTTGCCGAGGTTATCTCTGAAGATATCGGAATCCGAGATAAGCGGATAAAGGACAAGAGTCCTAGATTGAGAGAAGACTTCAGTTTGGGTAAAGATGAAACTCTTAGAGGGTTTATCCTAATCCCACTGGGAGTTCCAGATTAGCAGTAATCCTGAGTCCATTGGAGTTAGGCTCCTATTGGGACTAGGATTGTATCATTGGAGTTAGGCTCCTATTGGGACTAGGATTGTATTGGCTATAAAAGAGAGGCACCCCCATGGGTCTAAGGTATGGCTTTTATATTCAAGCTTGTGAGTTGAATACCTGAATATAATTGAGAAATATACTGACTTGATCGTCGGAGTGCCCCCGGGTGGAAGAACCACCGCCGGAGCCTTTTCTTTCTGTACAAGACAGCAAGGTGCCATCTATTCTGCTTGTGTTCTACAGCTGAATTACTAAGAGGGGCAGTGTGATCGGAAAATCACTCACACAATTTGGCGCCGTCTGTGGGAAAGAAAGACGAATAGATGGCCGGTAACTCACAAAACGAGAAGGTTGGGGACGACGCTCCCGCTGGGAGTGGCAGGCCTATCGACCTTGATGTTGAAGGAGACAACCACAATGAAGAAACCCGCGACCAGGGGCATGGAGGAAAAAACGTCGGCAGGAGGGCGACACCTCAAAGAAGACAGACCAGGACATATACTACAACGAAGATAACCTCCAGGTATGGAGGGATAGGTGCCTACGAAGGGATGCAGAAGTAAAAGAATTGGCAGACAAGTTGGCAGATCTGCAGTCGGTCGTCAACTTTATGATGCAAAACAAGGTCATGCAGCCACCATACCCGCTGCAGGACACGCCAATTCCAGCGGTTAATACTCAGAAGGGAGGAAGGAAAGTAATTCCCGAAACACCTCGGCATACCAGGAGCGCAAGGCACTCCCACCCGCCTTCCAGGGAGATCGACGAGAAGAACCGAGACAAGAGAAATCCCAGAGGACATACCACACGAAGGACCCAGAGCCCAGAGAACATCGGCATGCCCAAAGGCAGGCACTCTGCTTTGACACAACCCATGGAGAAAGATCAAAACGGGCCCACCACGAGGCCGAGAGCAGTGTGCCAAAAAGACTGAAGTCAAAAGATAGCCGAGCTCCAGGGAGGAGTAAAGAGGACTTGAGAAACTACCTCAAGAGGAAGGAACAGAATGCTGAAGCTGAGGTTAATTCACCCAACAAGCCGAGGACACCGTTCTCGGTAGAACTGGACAAATTTGAGGCACCAAAAAGATTCAGCATGCCGAGGTTTCAGATATACGATGGTAAGTCAGACCCTAACTTCCACGTTGGTCTATTCCTGAATTCAATGGCATTATACAGTGGAAACGAGCCACTGCTCTGCAAAGTGTTCCCCTCGTCCTTTGGGGAGATTGCATCAGATTGGTTCCACAAGCTACCAAAGGGAAGCGTGAAGACATGGGAAGGCCTGGCCGAGATGTTTGTGGCCAGGTTCGTGACGATCAAGCTACAGCCATTAAGGGTGGACGCACTAATGGTTTTGAAGATCAGCCAGGATGAAGGCCTTAGGGCCTATGCAAAAAGATACTACGAGGTGTTCAATCGAATACCTGAGTGCAACCAGGAAGTGGCGGTCGTATCCTTCAAGAACGGCCTGAAAGATAACTGTTCGCTGCGGAAATCTTTGGCAAAGACATTGCCAAAGAGCATGGAAGAACTCATGGCAAGGATCGAAAAGTATGCCCGAGCCGAGGAAGATACATCAGCGCACAAGGAGGTCAAACAGGAAAAAGGGAACGGCTCGCCGAAGCGAGGCCGAAGTAACAACGGATTCAGCAAAACAGAGATAGAGTTAAGGGCCAAACAGGCAGTGACAACCGTGTTCTGAATTCCAATTAAAAAAGTCCTAGGAAAAATTCGGAACCAGCCTTATTTCAGAATGCCAGCAAGGAAACCGGGAGAATTTATGGGAAGAAACATGGACAGACATTGTGCTTATCACAATGAAGACGAACATACAACACAGGGCTGCAGAGCCCTAAAAGCACACTTGGAAGATTTGGTAAGGCAAGGCCACCTAAGAGACCTTGTCGATGAAACCAGAACAAGAGAAGAACAGGCAAGCTGCCTCAAGCTCCAACAGCCCCACCACCTCCGCAAACCTCAGGTAGAAGGACCTCGGATAGTTAATGTGATTCATTCAAAAGTTAACGAAACGAAGTCAGAGGAGAGACTCAAAGGTAAGGCATCTGCAGCATGTCTACCAAGTCGGGGAAAAAAAAGACAATCTGGCCAGCGGAGTGCCACAGACCGATGATAGCCTTTACCGAAGCCGACCTAGAGATGGTACAGCACCCACATAATGATGCCTTGGTAGTATCCCTCCAGGTTGGGGAGTGCCAAGTAAAACGCATCCTAAAGATCAAGGCAGCTCTTGTGACATCATGTACGTTAGATGTGTACAAGGAGCTAGGCCTTCACCCAGACGACATGGAGCAATCGAATGGCCCGATGGTCAGCTTCAATGGAACGCCGACGTGGCCACTGGGCGCTACAAACTTGGAAGTACAGGCGGCGGCACTAAGAAGATCAGGACAGAATTCATTGTGATTGATACGCCTTCTCCTTATAACATCATATTGGGAAGGCCATGGGCATGCAATGGGGGGCAGTTCCCTCAACGTTGCATCAACTATTGCGATTCCCAACAGAACATGGGATTGAAGAAGTCAGAGGAGACCAGCTACAGGCCAAAAATTGCTCCATGGCAGCAATGAAAAACAACCTGCAACATACAAGAACCAGGGAAGGCAGAAATTGAAGATGAGGACATGGAAGTCCTGAGATGATGTCGGCAAGGAGCCGGCCGAGAAAGAGCGAGGAAACACTGAAGAAAATCCTCGTCCAGGAGGGGCGATGAAGAGCGTTTCTTTCTTCTCGGCTCAGGCTTAGCCGAAGAAGAAGAGAAAAGAACTGGAAGCTTTTTTAAAGAGAAAACATAGAGGTGTTCGCCTGGACACCTTATGAAATGCCTGGCATTGACCCCAAGGTCACATGTCACAAACTGAAACGTCGACGGTCGGCTAAACCTGTAATACAGCGAGCTAGAAGACCGACGTTGATGCACGTCGAAGCAGTGGAGGAAGAAGTAGACAGACTCCTGGAAGCCAAGGCCATCAGAGAAGTCAATTATCCAACATGGCTATCAAACACTGTGGTGGTAAGAAGAAAAAACGTAAATGGAGGGTCTGCGTAGATTTTACAAGCTTGAATAAGGCCTGTCCCAAAGACAGCTTTCCTCTGCCCCAAAATCGATCAATTAGTAGACGCCACATCTGGACATGGAAGGATGAGTTTCCTGGACGCTTACAGGGGGTACCACCAGATAGCCATGTACCCCCCAGACGAGGAGAAGACAGCGTTCATCACCCCAAAAGGCCTGTACTGCTACAGGGTGATGCCTTTTGGGCTGAAGAACGCAGGAGCAACCTACCAAAGGCTGGTAACCAAAATGTTCAAGCACCTGATAGGCCAAACGGTAGAAGTCTACATCGATGACATGGTCGTGAAGACCAAGGAGCCTAAGAGTCATCTTGCCAACCTGAAAGAGGTATTTGAAATACTCAAAACATATCGGCTCTGACTCAACGCATCTAAATGCGCGTTTGGAGTCGGATCTGGTAAGTTTCTAGGTACCTGGTAACAAGAAGGGGAATAGAGGCCAGCCCAGATCAGATCAAGGCCATCCTAGATCTACAGAGCCCAACATCAGCAAAACAGGTTCAAATGCTCACTGGCAGGGCCGCAGCCCTAAACAGGTTCATAAGCCGAAGTTCAGACAAGTGTAAACCCTTCTTCAACCTGGTAAAAAAGACCGCAGATTTCCTATGGACTGAAGAATGTGAGGCCGCTTTGGCCGACCTAAAAAAGTATCTCACCACGGCCCCAGTCCTCTCAACACCTGAACCTGGGGAGGAGTTGTTTCTGTACTTAGCCGTGTCAGAACACGCAGTAAGTGCAGTGCTAATCCGAGAAGAGTAGGGAGAACAGAAGGCTGTCTATTATGTAAGTAAAACCTTGGCCGACGCAGAAACAAGGTATCTACCGCTAGAAAAGTTAATGCTGGCCTTAGTAATGACCTCAAAAAAGTTGAACCACTACTTCCAGGCACACAAGATTGAAGTGCTAACAGAGCACCCACTGAAGTCCTTGTTACAACAAGGAGACTTAATAGGAAGAATTGCAAGGTGGGCAGTGGCCTTGGGCCAGTATGACCTGGAGTTCAGGCCCAGAACAGCGATTAAGGGCCAGTTTTGGCCGACTTCGTGGCAGAATTCACACCTGAGTCCATCGAACATCGGGCTCCGTTGAGCCAAGATGAACGAGGTCCCAGCAAGCAGGGAGAATCCCAGCAAAGGCCAAGGAACAAAGAAGGAAAAGCTCAGACCCTGCAGCATCTACATCGGCGACTCATTCAGACTATTTGTCGATGGAAGTTCAAACCGACAAGGAGCGGGGGCAGGAGTGCTGCTGATATCCCCAGATGGAGAAATAATAGAACAATCCATCCGTTTGGGGTTCAAGGCCTCAAACAATGAAGCAGAAATACGAAGCATTAATTGCAGGACTAAAGCTGGCAGCCAGCAGCAGAAGCAGATGAGGTAATAGTTTTTTGTGATTCACAGTTAATTGTTAACTAGTCAACAGGAGAGTTTGCAGCCAGAGACGAGAGGATGTCGGCATATGCAAAAGAGGTCATTAGATTGGCAGCCCTGTTTCAGAACTGCCGACTTCTCCAAGTAAGCCGAGATGATAACAGCCACGCCGACGCATTGGCCAACCTCGCAAGTTCAATACAGACTGGAAAAACAAGAACAATTATGATTGACTATATGTCAAGCCCGAGCATAGAACCACAGAGCGCAAAGCAAGAAGCAATGTGTGTGGACATGGGGCCAAGCTGGATGGACGCAATTGTTGCATTCCTGAAAAGAAGGAAAGCTGCCAGAAGACCGCAAGAGGCACACAAAGTCAGGTTGAAGTCGGCAAGATTCAGCCTGACTGCGGAATGGACATCTCTACAGAAGGTTCCTTCACTGGACCCTTTTAAGGTGCGTACATCCTTTACAAGTTGAAGATTTTTTATATGAAATTCATGAAGGAATTTGTGGAAGTCACATTGGGGGTAGATCATTAGCCCATAGGGCCATTACCCAGGGTATTGGGGGCCCTACATGCAAAAAGATGCAGAAGCATACGTAAAGAAGTGCGAACAATGCCAAAGGTTTGCACCTTTGATTCATCAGCCAGCTGCTGACCTGAATCCAGTATCCAGCCTTGGCCGTTTGCCCAATGGGGCATGGATCTGGTTGGACAACTTCCCCAGCAACTGGGCAGAGAAAATACTTGCTGGTAGCAACAGATTACTTCACAAAGTGGATAGAGGCAGAACCTCTTGCCAAAATCCAAGATGTGGACGTCAAGAATTTCATATGGAAAAACATTATCACCAGATTTGGCATTCCAAGAGCCATCGTTGCCGACAACGGAACGTAGTTTGACAGCAAACTTATCAAGAACTTTTGTGCGAAATTCAAGATCAAGAATTACTTTCAACACCAAGTTTCCCCCAAAGCAATGGGCAAGTAGAAGCATCCAACAAAGTAATTTTGGATGGAATAAAGAAGAGGCTGCAGGTAGCAAAAGGAAAGTGGGTAGACGAATTGCCCAACGTACTTTGGGCATATCGGACTACGCTGAGAAGATCAACAGGGGAGTCCCCCTTTGCCATGGCTTATGGCACAGAATCAGTCATTCCACTAGAAGTCGGCATCCCAGGGATCTGAACCCAGGGAGTTGAGAATGGACCAATGACATACTCTTAGCCCAAGATCTGGATCTTTTGGAAGAACGAAGAGAGAAAGCTGCAATTCAGCTTGCAGTACGCATTATACCAGCAGCAGCTGGCCAGAGCTTACAACAAGAAGGTCAACCCAAGAGATTTTCAAGTCGGCGACCTAGTCTTGAGAAAAGTCGTTGGCAACAAGAAGGATCCCAGAGAGGGCAAGCTTGGCCCAAAACTGGAAAGGACCTTATAGAATTACTTCGGTGCTAGGCAATGGAGCTTATCGGCTTGAAGACAATGAGGGCAAAGCATTGCCAAGACCCTGGAATACTTGTAATTTGAAATTTTTCTATCATTGAGATATTCATTGTATTTTGCCGACGTCATCAATAAAATCTTTACAGAATTCCCTAAGACTTATGAATGCATAATGTTGTCTCTAAGTAATGAGAACCCCGAGGGAAACTCAGGTTCACATTGGGGGCAGAGAGAAGGCAAAGAGATACAAAGTTTACCACTTGTTGAAATTTGTAGCAATTTACAAGTTGGTCAAAACCGATACAAAGTTACCACTTGTTGAAATTTGTAGCAATTTACAAGTTGGTCAAACCGATACAAAGTTTACCACTTGTTGAAATTTGTAGCAATTTACAAGTTGGGAGTTAAGCCAAGATTACTATTTCTCTTCGCTTGTTGAAATTTGTAGCAATTTACAAGTCGAAGTGAAGCCGATGTTATTACTTACAGACTTATGGCAATCTACTGGTTGACTAAACCAAAAAAGATGCTTAACACTTGTTGAAATTTGTAGCAATTTACAAGTTGAAGTTAAGCCGACATATGATCATTTGTTGAAATTTGTAGCAATTTACAGGCTGAGGTAAAAGCTAAGTATATTGTTTAAACCCTTGTTGAAATTTGTAGCAATTTACAAGTAGATCACTGTTTTACATTTGTTGCAACTTGAGAAAAGTTTACTGTATATGTTAGTCCTTGTTGAAATTTGTAGCAATTTACAAGTAGGTTAGAGTAAAATTACTGTTTACACATTTGTTGCAACTTGAGAAAAGTTTGCAAAGTTTACATTGAAAAGTATATGTTTTATACTTGTTGAAATTTATGAAAAGATTGCAGATCAGTATCTTGCCGAAGTAAAAACTTGCAGTTATTATACCCGAGATATGTAACCCCGAGAAGATTGTGCAAAGGAAGAATTATACAAATGATGCAACATATTCAAAGTGTAGAGCCATACAGAAGCAATGAAGAGAAATTAAAGACTAAAGCATTCAGAGAAAAACAGTTGCAGTTGTATATAATGAAGGCACTATGGCCTAGCAGAAGTAAATTGTTCACAAGTAACAAAGAAAGGCACATCGGCCATAAGAGGAAGCTTACATTGTTTAAAAAACAAAAGAAAAAGAGTACAAAAGACATTCAGGATTCCTCAACATCAGCAGATGGTTGGGCTGGGACCTCGGAGACTCTGGAAGAACCACCTCGGCATCTTTTTCTGCCACAATTTCGGCGTCAATCTTAGCAAGTGTTTGATCAAGACTCTTCTCAACTGGAGGAACATCAGATGATGCTTGTTCAGGAATAGCATCCTTAATAACCTCCTCATCCTCCTCATGAGTCAGGTCTAGGACTTGATCATCCTGAGGAGGAGATTTGGTCTCGTTGGCACCCTTGGGCTTCCTTACTAAAGCATCATCATCATTTTTATCTTCACCCTCAGACTTAGACTCAGATTCTTCTTCAGTCTGACTTGGTGGTGGAGGAGGAGGAAATGGAAGAGGAATAGCATCGGCGTTGCGGAAAGGCGAGTCAGCAGGGAGATCAAGTTTTTTATCAGGGACATCCAACCAAGGGAAAATCCCCTGTTGCATGCCTGCCTGACTTGAAGCTTGTGGTCCTCAGTGACGTCGGCCACGCCCTGGGCATAAGCCTTTTCGTCAGCATCCTTTATTTCAGCAACTTGGTAGCCAGGCCTCTTGGAGCTCCTTTCGGCCTGGGCCTTTTTAGCCTCGGCTTCCCTCTTCTCAACCTCAGCAACCTTCCTTATAGCTTCAGCAGATTCAGCGCATTTTCCTCAACCACCTATTTGGCCTGAGTAGCAGCCTCAGCTTGATCTTCCAGCTTCTTCATTTTTTGTTGAAGACTTTTGTTGGCCTTCTGAAGGGAAGTAAACTCCTTCTTCATCTCGGCCAACTTTTCTCGATTTTCAAATGACTGCATTGAAAGGAATGGGCATGCTGGATAGCCTGAAAGAAAACAGAAGTGTTAGAAAATATTCTAAGTATGAAACAGAAAGAAAGAACAAGTACCAAACTGGAACACTTACTTGAACTGAGTGTTGGAGCATTAAAGCGTAGTTCTCATATTCACTGTATCCAGCATTTCGCTCCAAGTCACCAGGCAGAAGCAGTGCAGTGCTAAGAGCCACGCCGACATTTATGTCGTCGGCACTCTCACTGGCCATTATTGGCCTGTCTTCCAAAGTAATTTGGGGGGCCCAAGGAACATCTGGTTTTTTGGATTCCGATGTAGTTGCTGAAGACGACCTCGGCTTCTTCGATTTTGTGGACTCAGAAGGTTGAGCTTCAGCAGACCTTTTGGCAGAAGTAGAAGCAGTCTTCTTACTCTCTGCCAATTGTGCAATAGGCAGGGTGTCTTCAGTCTCAGCCACAGTGGCTTTGGTCATTGGCTGGGCCTTCTTGGTTCTCTTTGGCTTTGGTGGGGGCATAATTTGAGTCGGAGCAGCATCAACGTCGGTTGGGAGATCGGCTAGCAGGTCTTGAGCAACGGGCTTTGGGCGACCCATCTCAGCAGTTTTGACAAGTTTGCACCGGCGTTTGCGTTCGGGTATTGGTATTAAGTATGGAGCTGAGGTAAATGGCTAATTGGTTGGGTCAGATGTTGATTCCTGATCTGTTCGGGATGTAGAGGCAGTTTGAGTTGTGGCTGTAGGTGGAGAGAGACTCTTTTTCTTCTTCCTTGGAACGTCGGGCAAAATGGACTTATATGTTGGGATAAAATTTAACAACAAAGGGCTTTCGTTTTTGGACAGGCAAGTCCAAAAGCTTTTCAGATCCTTGCCTAAAAAGTAGGACTGGCGAAAGTCCTTTGGTGCGAGCAAAGGCTCTCATAACCGAACTCTGCAAAAAAAAAAAGACATTAGTGTCACTGGGCTCTTACCCTTGCCCTTTTTAACTGTTCGAGGAAGAGGTAAAGATGAACATCTTCGTCTGGGCCAAACTCCCCAATTCCCCGAAGCAATGACATAGTCATCTCCAGCTCCCTTGTTGGAGTCTGGGAGGTCGGCTACGATTTTGAATTCAGTGGACCTCGGCTTGAGGTAATAGACATAGCCTTTTTCCTTCAAATTCAGGGCATCACATGCAATGACACGTATATGAACGTGAACAGACGTTGGCGGTGATCCTAACGTTCTCCTGCCTAGCTAGGGCTATGATACGTTTATCACTCGATAGGAGTTAATGGTGAGTTGCATAGGGTTCAACTTGTAATAGTGGAGAACTTCACGGAAAAGGGGATTGAGTGGAAGCCGGAGTCCACATTCAATGAAAGCAACAATGGGAAAGGGCATGGTATCATCTTTGGGCATGATAGAGTCGTCATCACCAGCCAGTCTCAGATGAACATCGGCAGGAATGGAAAACTCCTCCCTAAAGTATTTGAGTTTGGTTGGGGATCTACCCTGTGTCTCCACATACCCATGATATCGGCGTAAGGTGTAGACACCCCATTTTTGACCGTCCTCAAGACTTGGACGTCACCGTCGGAACGCTCGGTGATACATGTTTGTGTTCGTTTGGAGTTCCCGGAATTCTCGACTCGCGCGCCGTGCCTCAGGACCTCCGGACTCGACTGTTTGTGTTTGGTTTCGCACCAAACACTTGTGTTTTGCCTTGGAAGGGCAGGGAATGCTTTATGAGGCATCCCTACACACCACCGGCTGGGGCTAGAGGCCACCGGCTGGCTAGAGTTGCCATCGGCACTATATTGTGCCGGTCGGCATTATTCTGTGCCGGTCGGCACTAAATTTTGTCAAAATGACATTTTTTGCCGGCCGGACACTGTGCACTTGCTTTCTGAGATATTTTCAGACAGCTGTGTGCAATTTGCTTCCCCTCCATACACGTGTATGGAGGGATGAGCCCTTAGTTGCTTAGCTTGTAAGTCTTACAAGTTCTATAAGAGGAAGGCTCTTCCTCTTGGCTTAAGTTGGGGATTTCTTGAGAGGTTTCAGCCATTTTAGAGAGAGAGTAAGCTCTGGTTTTAGGTTAGATCATATATCTATCTTATCTCTCTCCTTTCTTGCTTATTTAGTATACTAGGTGCTTTAGTTCACACTATTGCACACAAGCACCTAGTGTCTCACCTTCTCCTTGCAACTGAGGTTCTAAGGGCTGTTTTTTAGTGTTCTTGACTGGTTTGGAGCTCAAGGGACCAACTACTCCAACCTTTGTGAAGAAAAGCTTCAAGGGTAAGAAACTTACTTTATTTACCCCATTTTTGCACTCCATTTTTGCCTAGTTTAAAACAGTCTTTGTGCTTGGTCTATAACACAAAAAAGTTCTATTTTTTAAGCCTCTTCATTGTATATTAAGGGTGTTTTGTGGTTTGGGGAAGTTTGACCCCCTTTAGGCCTTGAAAAGGGCTCATCTTTGTGCTATTTTGGAGAGATCCGGGACTTGTGTGCTTGGACCTCTCCACCACTGAAATCTTGAGGGATTTCAATGGTGGAGATGGTGCCTTAAAGTCCTAGAAAGGGGAGGGCCACCCCTCTCCTTGATGTCCTTGGAAAGGGCAAGTTTTGGCTTCCAAAGAAGCACCATGCTTGAGTGTGTGTTGAGCATGTTTGACTTATTTTCCATGCTTATATTGCCATGCCATAACATGATTTCAAGTTGGTTTTGGTCTCCTATGCATGCTTAGTATAGTTGCCTTGTAATGCCTCTTTATGCCTTAATATGCCTAGGTTGTGTGCCTTCATTTCTAGCATGTTTTAGGCCTAGATCCATGAAGCTTGTATGCTCATTTTGCCATGATCTAGCTCTGTCCATAGCCATTTGGGTCGATCTCATCATGCATTACATAGCTCCTTTGCATTTGGCTTGTTGGCCTTGAGAGCATGTGAGTGTAGCATGACTTGCTTGCTTCATTTTCAATGATTTGAAACCATCTAACATGCCATTTCAGACCTTATGATGTGCTTGTTTGATTGCCTTGCATGCCTCTTCAATGCTTTAAAAGCTTGTGTTAAATGCTCCATGTTTTGGTCATGTTGCATGCCTTTGATTTCAAGCTTCTTAAATGCCATCTAAGTGGTCATTTGGGCCTAATTTGACATGCCAAAAATCTGTTTTGGGTTGATTAATGCATGCCATGTGTGTTTGTGCTAGGTGTGGTTTAATGTCCCATTGACTTGCCTTAAGCCTAGGCCATTTACATGCTTTGTTTGGCACACTTTATTGCATGATTTGGCATCATGTTTAACATGAATTTCAGAGCTTTAAGTGCATGTTAGTTGTCCATGATCGGTTTCTTTCAAGTATGCTCGAATGTCGTCTTGTTTATGCCTAAGTATTGGTGCCTTGATTTGTGCATGTATGCATGTTTGTTTGGGCCCCCATAACTTGGCATTTTGGCTACTGATTTTAGGCCTTTTTGAGTTGCCTAATTCATGTCTAAGTCCATCATTCCATTGGTTTGCATGCTCACCTTGCATGCTTGTTTGAACCTTTTACATAAGTGTGTTGCATAGTCCACGTTGCATGCTTAGTTGACATGCTTAGGTTTGCATTTCCATTGTGCATGTTTGGCCTCTTGAAGTGAAGTATGATGGAGGTTGAACACCCTTGTTTGCTTGTTTGATTTGCACACATTTGAGATCAAAGTTGCATCCTTGGCTCTTAGGGCCATCACGCATGGAAATGCGCGATTGATGGTCCAAGGACCGAGGCACATCCCCCTTTGAGTCCAAAATATGATAAGGATTGTGTTTGGTGCATACATGCTTTGAATCACATTGCCATGCATTTTGTTGCCCTCTGCTGCTGTGAGTTGCAGGTTTTGCAGGCATTTTGTGCCGACCGGCACTTTTTAGTGCCGACCGGCCGTGAATTGGCAGCCGATGGCTTCACTCAGTGCCGGTGGCCACATCCTTCAGCCGGTGGTGTTGTACCCCAGCCGGTGGTACTCCCCAGTGCCCTGAGAGGCACTCTTGGGACTTTGGCAATTTTCAGAGGAGGATAGCAGGGAAAACAGAGGCACACTTGCATGACAGTGCGATTCCGAGCCAATTCCGAGCGCGCGCTGCATTTGGGCCCTCCTCCCGAGGCATTTACTGTTTTAATTAGATTAATTATTTGTTTAATTAATTTAGTGAATTTGTAATAATTAATTAATTAGCTTGCGTAGTTAATTATTTGTATTATTATTTTGGTCCCTCCGAGTGAGGGCAAAAATGTAATAAGTGTGCGTGAGTGGGTGCATGTCTTCCAATCCCCACTTCTTTCTCTCCCTTTTACTTACCTGCTTTTGATGGTTAGTATTAGGGCATACTTATTTTAGCATACCTTATGCAATGCATGCGTGCATTCATGCATTTGTTTACATGCATCGGGCTCGGCACATCATGCAAACTGCATTGTATTTCAATTCCAAAATTGAATACGTGATAGTTGTTGCATTTCATGTGCCATGCTTAGGATAGCCGAGCCTGTCTAGATTACATCCCTGTATGCGATGCATTAGCCACTTAACATGAACCAGGTCATGCATGTTTGCTAACCGGGTTATTGTTTTGGCACGGAGTACGATGTAAGTATTTATGCTTTAGCATATCGCATGCGTGTGAATGTTTGCCATGACAATAGGATTGCCATGCGGCTAAATGCTTATGTGTGATAAACTGCTTGAATGCCTGTGGGTGGAGGTTAGATTGCCTGAGTTGGAACAACTCGTTGAGATCCGAATTTTAGCCTACTTGCGAGTAGCATAAAAACCAACACGTTTTTCGAGACAAAACGGATATGCAATGATTATTTCCGAATTAGGCAATCTAGTCTATACTTTTGTGCTGTGTGCATCACATAGTAAAATTCTAGGTTAATAATCGGTACAAGAACACGTAATGTTTTCAAAATCGGATATCACGGTTAGTAGAGGCCGGTCTTCGGACCGGGCGAAAGGGGGTGCTCATAGCTGACCTTCCCCGATCGTACCCAAGCTCCCGAGCCAAGTCACTTTGGTGATGACGGACATGTGGCCTTCGGCACCGAGTCAGGGTTTCCTAAATTTCCCATTTTAAAATATTTAGGTGGCGACTCTGTAATCTGGCAAAGAAGTCCATGTTTGGCACTACTTTTTTCAAAAATCTATTTTTCTTCAAAACGATTTGCCAGAGATGGACTCTTTGGTTCAGATTGAGAACCACAACACAAAGTCGAGAGTCCGAACTGTAGCGAGGTCCCCCCCCCCCCCCCCGCGCGGACGTGTTACAAAGGGTATTCAATTTCAGAAAGGAGATGTTCTTAAATGGTTTATTAGGACCTCGGCAAAAACCTAAGCAAATACTGGTAAGAATTGTTTCAGTTTTTCCTAAAGAATTGGCAGGTTCTATATGCAAATCCCAAACCTAGACCTATGAAAACAAAGATTGGAGGCTCGAATCTGGAAAAAACACATAAAACAAGAAAGAAGAGCAAGTTTTCAGAATCAAGAACGAAGGTGGCCTATCAAGAGCATAAAAGATACGAGAAGTAAAGGGCCAAGAATAGGGGCAAAAGTGCAAGAAGTGGTGAACAGTGCGTATAATTCAAAACATGGGCAGAAGCAAAATCATGAGGAAAAAACATCAAAATGTATAATTCACAGGTTGGAAGTTCCAACAAAACAGTAAAGGCAGAAAGAAATGAAGAACATTAACAAAATTGAAGACAAAAGGGGCAAAGGCTTACCGGAAAAAATGGAGTCGGTATGAGGATCGCCGAGGTCAGACGACGGATGTAGATACGACGGAACGATGAAAACTTCGCTGGAATGGGAGAATGCAGACGATTGCAGAGCTTGGAGCTAGAGCAATGACGGATTTGGAAGAGTTTAGAGAGAGAGAAAACAAGAGAATCGAAATGTAAAAGTGAAGGAAAAAAGACGAAGGAAAGGTTTTTTTGTCAAAAACTCGAAACGGTGGCAAAATGAAAACAATTATTACGCCTGGAGCATCGCATACGTCAAGCGGCGCACGCAGAGAAGACGATTTTCAGGCGCGTCAGTGATACGATCCAATAAGGATCACACACATAGGAGAAACGGTTGAGAAGTGATGCATGACAGCTCATGCGCGTGGCAGAGTTCATTTTAATTCTTGTTCTTGAAAGAAGACATGTCGGCCTTAAGAGAATGACCTCGGCTGAAGAGTTCTGACGCCGACGTACTGGAAAGAAGAACAATATAGGTTCCATCCCCTCAGAATGCCGAGGTAATAGAACCTAGGGGGCAGTTGTGGGGATATATTTTCTGAGTACCAACACGTGGCATGGTGACGCCGATGTGTCGGCCGAGGTGCCACGTGTCGTGGTAGTTACGCCGAGATAATCTCGGAGTTGCCGAGGTTATCTCCGAAGATATCGAAATCCGAGATAAGCGGATAAAGAACAAGAGTTCTAGATTGAGAGAAGACTTCAGTTTGGGTAAAGATGAAACTCTTAGAGGGTTTATCCTAATCCCACTGGGAGTTCCAGATTAGCAATAATCCTAAGTCCATTGGAGTTAGGCTCCTATTGGGACTAGGATTGTATTGGCTATAAAAGAGAGGCACCCCCATGGGTCTAAGGTATGGCTTTTATATTCAAGCTTGTGAGTTGAATACCTGAATATAATTGAGAAATATACTGACTTGATCGTCGGAGTGCCCCCGGGTGGAAGAACCACCGCCGGAGCCTTTTCTTTCTGTGCAGGACAGTAAGGTGCCATCTATTCTGCTTGTGTTCTATAGCTGAATTACTAAGAGGGGCAGTGTGATCGGAAAATCACTCACACAAGCAACATTGAAGTATATAAATAAAAAAAAAAGTGAAATAAAACAATGAGCGTACTTTTTTATAGTTTAGTTTGTGAAAATTTGGCCAAGTTTGGCATCCTCAAAAAAATTCAAAAAGTCAAAAAGTCACTATCCTATTTAAGTCACATCATCTTATTTAAGTCATATCACCTCTTTAACACATCACTTCAAACCCAACCCAAATCCAACCCATATTTCATAAAAAGTCAAAAGGTGTACTTATTTAGTCTTCCCAAACTTGGCTGTAACATTTTAGTTATTTTAAGTCACATAAGCGAGACAAAGATTTCAAGTAAATATTACCTTTTAATGTTATATAGGGATTGTTTGGAAAGTGAGTTAGCTTTTTGACTTTTTGACTATTTTAATTTAGGGTTAAAAAGTCTCGTTTGGAAAGTATTTTTTTTGGCTTTTTTGGTTTTTTTTGTAAGAGAGAGAATGTAATGATTATGGGTTGGATGTGATATTTTGTCTTATTAGGCTAAAAAGCCTATTTTGTCTTTTTGTGACTAAAATAGTCCCAAACCCAACCCAATTCCCCTCTTCCCAAACGAAACCATATTAAATTAGATTTGCATGCAAGTTACAAAAAATTTGCAAGATTATGTATGAAGTAAAGTGAAAATTAGGGGTAAGCAGCAGATATACCGATCCATCAAAACCGATCGAACCGATCCGATCCGTCGCATTTTGGATGGATGCGTGATAACGAGCGGACGGTTGCGGATTCATTTTCTCCAATCTGCCAATCTGGCGGACGAATGGCGAATTTGAGATTCCTTTGGCCGCAACCGAACTGCCAAACTGCGAGCACCCTTACTAATTTATAAGACTTTGTGTTTTCAGTTTGTTTAAATATTCTGTTTGTGTTTTCAATTAAAAATGAGTTTAAATATTCTGTTGCAAAAAAGTTTTCAACTTGAATATCTTTTTTGAATTGAAAAAAATAAATGTATTATTTATCTATATTTTTTGGTTTTTAAATCTATCTCTAAAAATAATAAATAGAAAATATGATATATGCTGGTTGGTTTTTGTTTTCAAAAACAGATATAGATGTAACAATATAAAGACATACAATCTCTACTATTACTCTGTTTATAGTTTTGGTGGTTTGAATTGTTTTTATATTTTAAAACCACATATTATAATACTTTATGTGGATGAGGCATGTAGTGATTGTGATATTCTAAAGTTTCAAACTTTCTTGCTTTGGATGAGGCATGCAGTGATTGTAATATTTTTTTAAATCATTGACTGTAATACTTTATGTGGATGAGGCATGTAGTGATTGTGATATTCTAAAGTTTCAAACTTTCTTACTTTGGATGAGGCATGCAGTGATTGTAATATTTTTTTAAATCATTGACTGTAATACTTTTTTTTTTTTTTTTAGAGGAAGTGTACAAGTTGAATTATGTTAAAAATTTATAAAATTTTAAACTGCCAAACCGAATCGCATCCATCCGCCAAACCGCCAATCCGCTCAATCTACATCCGCCGGATTGGTGGACAGATGCAGATTGATTTTCTCCAATCCGCCAATCTAGCGGATGGATGGTGGATTGGAGGTTCCGTGGCCGCAACCGACCCGCGCCTACCCCTAGTGAAAATTCATAAACTACTATGATCTCCTAATTTAAGGATATGTTTTTTAATTTTTTTAATTTTACGGTTAGAGCATTTTTTTATTGCTTCCTCCGTCCCAAAACATTAGTCCCTTATTTCATTTTTTATTGTTCTAAAATATTAGTCCCTTTTTTAAAAATCAAGGACTAAAAGAATATTTAATTTTCTATTTTTCATTTCTTTTAAATTCATTAACAACACAAAAAGTACATTTATGACAATTGATATTCTCCAACAAAATGTACTATCAAAGGATAATTTTGAAAAATTACTTTTTGTAAAGTGCAATAATTATATTACAAAAAAATATTGAATTCCCCAAAAGGAACTATTATTTTGAAACATAGGGAGTATTATAATTTAGTATCTGATTTTTGGACCGACTAATTTGATATAGACGCCTCAAGAAATTGTTTATACTTAGAAAATTTTAAATTTGAAACTTTAGAAAGAGTATAATCCAAACTCGAGAGACCATGAAGACCAGGCCAACTAGTAGAGGTCATACATTTAGGCCATGTTTGTTTGGACGGACATGTACTTGAAATTGGACTAGTAGTTCAATAAAATTATTAATCTGATGTTTGGTTGAAAAATTAAAGTACAGACTAACAATCCATCCGGATATGATATCCCACATATAATGGACTATCCAATTTCATATAGGGGGTAGGATATAAATTGGGGGACTAAGTCAAAGTCTAGACTAATTTATCAAATGACTATAATAGAGGTATTATGATCAATATATTAACTGTCTCATATCCTGTTATGTCCTATCCATTCCAATCTCTTTAAACAAACATTGGATCAGATAATATTTTGTTAATCCCTCCTTATAATCCTAACGCAATCCAAACATAGGATATGATACACAATCTAAATGAATTCGTAGTTTTAGAACTATTAGTCATGAGAATATTAATCTGACCTAATCCAGTCCACTCAAACAAACATGGCTTGCGAGCTATGCCAACTAAAGTATTAACTATTTTTTAAATATTTTTAATTTTTTTATGAGATTAAAAAATGTTGGTAGATTTGAAAATAACATTTTTAATTATATGGGAAAGTGTTTTTAGATTTTTTTTAGTGATTATATAAATTTTTAAATTTTAAATTTTTTAATATTATTTTTTTTAGCTTTATATATACTAGCGACCGGGCACATGCGATGCGTGTGCAAACTCATTTGGAAACTCAATTGATAAAAATTTTAATACATCCTCATTCAATTTGTTTTTTTTTTTGTTTTTTTTTTATATATTCAACTGCATAATTTTTTTTTTTTTGAATTTAATATGATATATATACACACATTCTCATATACTTCTACATTATCTCAAATAAAATAAAAATATACTCACAATGATAATATATTTATAAAAAATCTATACAATTATTTTTATTGTTTCTAATCACTAATAATTATTTTACATTTCATTACAAAGCAACCTAAATAGCATATCAAATTGTTCAGTAGTATTGTATCAAATTGAATAAACATCAAAACAATTATACCTCATCATGACTTTTGGGCCAAAACAAAACCTCCCATGGATACAGCTCTAAAACGCCATAAACACCTTCACAACCCTCTATCACCAACTCGCCATGAAACCCTAGCCAATGTCGATAACAATGGCGAAGATAGAATCAACAATTTGCCAGAATCGATTCTCTGTCTCATCCTCTCCAAACTCCCCACCAAATTTGCCGCCGGCACAACCATCTTATCCACCAAATGGAACAACCTCTTTGCTTCAATCCCCAATCCCACCATCGACATCGACGATTCTCTGCTCTTGAATCCCCACAACAACACCACCAATTCCAATTTCATCAATTTCATGAACCATTTGTTCACAGTCACTCTCATGGACATCCCAACTATTCACAAACTCCATCTCTAGTGTCATCACGACTATGGCTATTCCAACATTGATGAATGGGTATCTATTGCTTTAAAGCGAAATGTAACTGGGCTTTTGTTGTTCTTCAATGTGAAGAGCACGGGTGTGTCAATTCCTGACCTTTTTGACTCCACAACGCTTGTGGATTTGTTGTTGAGCCAACACTATGGTTTGAAAGTTCCGGATTCGATTTTTTTTGCCGAAACTTAAGCGCCTTTATTTGGATTATGTTGGATTTGTCGATTGATTAAGGCCGAATTGTACATTATTGAGGCCGTTAATTAGGATCTCTTAACTTCACTTGCTGGTCAAACTGTATACTTTATGTGTGTTGAATGTCAATCAGGTTGTACATAATCGAAGCATAAAATGGGCAAAAAGACAGAATTTGGAGAGAGTTGACTTTACCGCACATGCGTCGACTTTTCCCGCACGTGCGTTGACTTTTCCCGCACGTGTGTTGACTTTTTCTAGGAAAATGTTCCCGACGTTTTAAACCTGTTGGGAAGAGATCAGAAGTATAATAGGCAAGGAAAAAGCTGGAATAGGGTTCGAAAAATTGTTTTGTCAAGAAAGAGAGGCTAGGGTTTGAAAAGAGAAGGAACTTGAAGCTTCAAGCATGTCTCCCATGCTGGCTTCTTCTCCATCTACCTCCTTCCACTCCTCCATGAGTGGCTAGTCTCCTTTTCTAGGGTTTTGATGAAACCCTAGCCATGTAATAGGTTTTTCTTTTTGATTTTCAATTATGTAAAGGTTTGAACACTTGTATGGTGTTTTAGAAGTTTCATATATATATTTTCCATTATTTCTTCAAATATTCGGCTTTCTGTGATTGTTGAATATTTTCCATACAAGAGTTTTCTATTCTTTCACATTCAAGGTATGAGACGAATCATACTACGAGAGATGAGTCGTATCACTACCTTAGTTTAGAGTGAACGATTCGTACTACTTGAGATGGTTCGTGTTCGTACATTGAACGTGATGATTTTCTTGCTAAATACTTTGAACTTGTAGTTACGAAGTATTATTCCGTTCAAACCATAACATAATTGTTTTCAATTTGAAAACCCTATTTACGTGACTAGTGGTGGACTCTTTACCCTAGGTTTTTCCCCAATTCAGTAAATCCAATTTTATTTATAATTGATAATTTAATTATTTAGTTTAATTTATTCGTTATTAAATTAGGTTATGATCAATCAATCTTTTCATCAAAATTAATTTAGGAATTTAACAAGTTAAATTAGTTTAATTTCACAATTGTCACTGTGGATCGATACTTGGACTTGTCATTATTCTAAAAGAATTTGGTATAGTTTAGTGTTTAATTTTTGTGTGTTCAACGACCCATCAAATTTTGGCGTCGTTGCCGGGGACTTCTGGCAAAATTAATTAAGTTAAAGTTATATTCTTATTTTAATTTTTAGTTTAGGATTTTATGCTTTCGTGTTGCTAAGTGTGCAGAGTGTTTGAAATTGGAGCTATCACCGAAGTGCAAGCGGAGCGCAACCGAGCTTTAAAAAATAAAAAATAAAAACCGCAACACTAAAGTGCGTAAATAGAAACAAACACTCGCAAGCAAAGCACCAAAGTGCTAAAAAGAAAGACGAAGCTCAAATAGAGGTTGGAGACAACGTCTACACGTCAAGCACCCACAAGACGAGTAAAGCGTTTTCATTAAACCGCTGTGAGTATTTCTCCCTTTGGTATTTTGCTTTCATAACTTAGTGCATAGAGTCGGAACTTTTTGTGTATGAGTGGGTAGTATATGCACGAGCGCCGTTCTTGTCGCCTTGCATTGTGGAGTTTGGACCTTGAACTAGAAAGGACTCTTAGGAGACTTAGAGCCTCTGCCCGTGTTCCTAGGCTTGAGTATTCATATTCATACATTGAGCCATTAGAGATGGCAGATCCAGATGTCCTGAATGTGCCTAACCGGACCCTTAAGGATTATTTCACACCCACTGCATATATATCACCATCATGCATCCAATTGCCCAACACCACTACTGCTCATTATGAGATTAAGTCCAGCACCGTAGAAATGCTCCCATCATTCCATGGACTAACTCATGATGATCTTTATAAACATTTGAATGAATTTCTGGAAATTTGCTCGACAGTGAAGATCCAGAATTTCACAAATGAGGCCTTAATGTTGCGATTGTTTCCATTCTCATTAAAGGATAAAGCCAAACACTGGCTGAATTCCTTACCAGCTAATTCAATCACAACTTGGGACCAATTACAGCAACGGTTCTTGGAGAAGTACTTTCTGTAGACGTCCCCGAGGGCCTCATGCTACAGTTCGGACTCAAATGTCACGGTTTTGAATCTAGTCCCGCAAAGTGTAATGCGAGACCGATAAATCACCAAAGAGTCCAAATCCGGTAAATCGTTTTGGAAAACTGATTTTTAAGAAAGAAGTGCCAAACATGGACTGCTTTGCCAGATACAGAGTCGCCACCTAAATATTTTATTTTGGGGGAATTTAGGAAACCCTGACTTGTGCCTAAGGCCACTTGTCCGTCATCACCAAAGTTGCCTCGGCTCGGGAACTTGGGTACGATTAGGAATGGTCATCTATGAGCACCCCCGCTCGCCCGATCAAAGATCGGCCACTACTAAACATGATATCTCGTTTTTGAAAACACATGCGTTCTTATTCTGGTTAATTAGCCAGAATTACTAGGTGATGCGCACAACACACAAGAATAGACCAGATCGCCTAATTTGGAACAAAGCACCGCATATCCGTTTGTTTGGAAATGGTTTGAAGTTTGCTACTGGCAAGTAGGCTAAAATACGGATTTCAATGAATCGTTCCAATTCAAATAATCTAGCCTTCACCCACAGGCATTCAGGCAGTTATATCACATAAGCAATTAGCCTCATGGCAAGCATGCTGTCATGTTAACACTCACATACATGCAAGATGCTAAAGCATAAACACTCACAGTGTACTCCGAGCCAAAACAAGGAACTAGTTAGTAATCAATGCATGATCCTAGTTCATTTAAGATGGCTAATACAACACAAGCAAAGATGCAACTAGAAATAGGCTCGGCTATTCTAAAATGGCATGTGAGATGCAACAACTGGATACATGTATTCAACTTGGAATTGAAGTACAATGCAGTTAGTGTGATGCGCCGTGCCTGGTGCATGCAATACAAATGGATGGATGCAAGCATGCATAGCATAAGGATGCTAATTGAAATATGCCCTAGAACTAACCATTGAAAGCAGGTAAATAAAAGGGAGAAAGAAGTTGAGGTTGGAAGACATGCATCACACACACGCACGCTTATTACACAATTGCGCCCTCTCGACGGAGGGTCCCAAAGAATAATACAAATTACATAATTAACTAACTAACAAGCTAATTAATTATTACACAACACTTAACTAATTAAACAAATTAATTAAGCTACTAAAGCAGTAAAATAGCCTTGGGAAGAGAGATGCATGCATGCTCGATCGGCTACGCTCGGAAATCCATCGCCATGTCATGTTGCCTCTGTTTACACTGCTCTGCACCTCTGAAAACTGTGCAAGTCTCAAGGATGCTTCTGAATCACCTTCTGAGCACTGTGGGATGTCACCGGCCAAAAGTCAAGGCCACCGGCCAAGAGGAACTGGTCAACGACCATTTGTGGGGATCTCGGCCAACAATGCATAGCCGGCCGGCACTGAAGATGGCCGACCGGCCATTTCTTCCTACAGAATGTTGTTTTGCTGCAGCAGAGGACAAACAGAGCATGGCAATACATTTTCAAGGCAATGCTTGCACCATCACCCTCCTTATCATGTTTGAGACTCAAAGGAGTATGGCTCTCGACCCTCGGGCCATCAATCGCGCATGTCAACGCATGATGGCCAAAGGTGCCAAGGGTGCAAATTAATGTACAATGAATGCACAAAACACATGAATGCCTTACACTCTATCATGTTAGATCAAGAGTGTCGGCGACCAAGGATTGAGGCACATTTCGTCACTTCAAGTACGAAACGTCCCTCGATCCTTGTGTTTGGTTTGACACCCCAAACCAAACACAATGCTATGCAAGTGTACCAAATACAATGCAAAGCATGCAACCAATGTAATGCGACATGTGCAATGCAATCCGATGTAATCAACCTAAGCATGCAAGCTAAGTCAATGTAACATGAGCACGACAAATGCAATGCAATGTTACCTAACATGCATCCAAACATGCAAGAACATGTGACAACATATCAAGCACATGACAAAATGCAAGCTAACAAGCATGCAAAATGCGACTTAAGCATGCAAATATGCAAGGCATGTAACAACATTCAAGCATATAACAACATGTGAGGCAAACATGTAACAACATGTTAAGCAACTTAAAAAAAAGAGAATGCATGCCAAATGCATTACAACTTAAGCATGCAACAACATGTCATGGACCAAGTACACAACAATGCACAATTGAACTAGCACATTATAACATGCAATTTACCAAATATGCAACGAGCATGTGACAACATACAAGGCAAGCATGCAACAACATGCGGGGATGGTCTTAAACCGAAATGGACAACTCTCAAATAGGTCCAAATCAGCGGCCAATTATGCTAAGGGATAAGGGACAAAATCACATGCAAACATGCATGGTAATTGGCCTAACACTTAAGCATCGAAGGGCAACTTTTAGCACACTTAAAAGAGGTGAAATGCATGAAAATGTGACGACATTACATGCTCTAAAATGATGCTAGGGGTGATGCCAAATCACATAAACAAATCAAGCAAAGCATGCATAAGGCTCAAAGCCTAAGGCTTGTGAAGGGATTTGAACCAAAGCTACGCAAAACAAGTAGCACATGGCAAACATAACCTAAAACAGTCCTAAATCATGTCAAGATGATCCTAAAACATGCAAGGAATGAAGCCAAAACATGCTAGAACAAAGGACCAAAAGCATGAAGCAAACAAGGCCACAAAAGAGGTGTTACACTACACCTGTCAAAGTCAAACATGGCATGACTTAAGCAACTAAAAACAGAGTTATGGCATGTCAAAATGAGCCCAAAAACCCACTTAGATGGCATCCCAAATGCCTAAGCATGATGGCATACATAAGGATACATTTATGAGGCATAACATACCGACTCTTTAGAGCGTTAAAGAAGTTACAAGTGCAAGCATATAAGCATACTATATGGATTGAAATAGCATAACAAGTGATACCAAATCACTGAAATGATCGAAATAGAGCATGCTAATGACTTGGACACTTAAAGCTAACAAGCTAGAATACATGGTAGCTATACAAATCAATGCAAGCATGACCAAGGGGATTAAAATTAGAGCTTAAGAATGTCACAACATGGCTAAAAGTTTCATGGAGTTGAACCAAAATCATGCTAAAAAGACATGTTACAACATGGTGCATGTTAAGGCAAATCATGGGATTACAAGACAAGTATATAAAGCATGCATGGTATGTCTCTAAACCAAGTCAAAACAGTGTTATATCATGGCAAAACAAAGCCTAATATATACTGAAATGAAGCTAAAACAAGCTAAGCACACATGCTACAAACATAAGCCATTTATGTAAGCATTAAAGATAACATGGAGAGGGGATGACCTTCTCCTATTTAGGACACCAAAACTACCTCTCCACCACTGAAAATTCTCTGGATTTCAGTGGTAGAGAGGTCATACAAAGACAAGAACAATGGCCAAAAGGGATGGCCTAAAACAAGGCCTAACAAGGCCTAAGAGGGGGGAAACAACCCCAAACCTCCAAATGACCTTAAACAAAGTTCTAAAGCAAGAAAAATCAGAACTTTTATCAGTTATAAACTAAGCTCAAAACCATAAGCAAGAAGGGTTAAAAGCTTAAGCAAGAAAGGGGTATCTAAAGCAAGTTTGCTCACCCTTGTAGAACTTCTTCAAGAACAAGGCTCCAGCAGGTTCCTTTGACCAAAACCAGTCCAATAACTCTGAAATCAACCTTAAGAGACCTCAGCTCCAAGAGGATGGTGTTCTAGCGTGTGTTTGTGTACAATAGTAAGACAAAACAACACTTTTGAGCACAAAATAGGATCAAACAAGGGAGTATAGATACAAAACCATGTCTAACTCTCCTAACCTAATTTTTTTCTGAACCCTAGAGGAGGGAGGAGGGAGGAGGAGCTCCTCTTTATAGAATTTCAAATTCTAAAGCTTCCAAGAGAAGCTAAGCAAAGGGCAAATCCCTCCATACACGTGTATGGAGGGGGTGAATTGTTGATGCCAGCTGCACCAGCTGGCACAAAATATCTGCATAAAGCAGATGAGAAGGGTTCGGCCACCAAAAATGGCCGATCAACAACATAAGTGCCGGCCGACCAAATATAGTGCCGATCGGCTAACACTCTTGGCCGATGGCAAGAAAAAGGGGCTGATGGCATCATGCCCTGGCCGGTGGGTTGAGGGGATGGCAAACAAGCCCCCTCTTCCCTTAGAAGCAAAAAAACAAGTGTTTGGTCCACAACCAAACACAAAACAGACAAGTTGAGAGATCTTGAGGCAAGGCGCGTAGTCGAGACTTTCGAGAACTCAAAACGAACACGAGTATGGATGATCATCGAGTGTTCAAATGATGACGTCCAAGTCTCGAGGACGGTCAAAAATGGGGTGTCTACACTTTCCTATAGGTAAAACCAACCAACTTAGGCGAGCCATTACAAACTTTGCTCAAATGGATGGCGAGCAATTCCATGAGATGTGAGAAAGACTTCGAGACCTTCTCCAACAGTGTCCTCACCACCAAGTGCCTGATTGGCAACTTGTTCAAACATTTTATTATGGCTTAACTGAGCTGCACCGCCAAATGGTGGATTCATCCTGTGGTGGGACATTCATGTCCAAAAATGATGTCGAGGCATGGCAATTGTTTGAGAACCTAAGTGATAATTCCCTTCACCATGCCTCCGCAGCCCGGCAAGTCCGGCAACCAGTAGTTGGAGCCCCGAAAAGAGGGGGCATTTTTTAGGTCGGGCAAAACCTAGAGTTAGCCCAACAAGTAGAGGCACTGTCCCGTAAGATGAACCAATTATTAGCTGCGGGACATGCCCCTACCCAGCAAGATCAGCCTCAATTTCACGAGGCATGTGTTATTTGTACGAGTCCTGCTCATGACTTGAAGTGAGTGCCCTTCGGCATCACAATTTTTGGAGTTAGTCTAAGAGCATGTGAATGCAGCTCAAGGATTCTCCAATCCGGGTAATGACCCATACTCCAACACATACAATCTGGGATGGAGAAATCACCCTAATTTTTCATGGAGACCTTCTTCACAAGGCACTTCTAACAAACCTCCACCACTAAGGCTGTCACGACCCAAACCCGCCCCTATAGGTTTGGCACCTTAACCGGCCAGTAATCCGTGGATTACCAAAGGCCTCTGAACAGATTAACAAATAAAAGGGGCTGCGGAAGCAAATATATAAAATAAACAAGGTCCTATGAGCTGTGATACCGAGCATGAAACAGAACTTCTCAAAACTTATTTATATACAAAAACATGCTAGTCAGATACATCAATATTTACAGAGAATAGTCCCCAAGACCTGACTTTACATAACACACATACAGACTAGCATGGTCACAAAAAACAGCCATGTCAATAGGCTTCAAGCGGAACCTCCTCGGGAGGCGCAACGTTTGGCTGACAAAACAGAAGAAAAGGCCGTCAACTCTGGCCTGGGTCATGTGCCGCCTCACCTACATATAATAGTAAACTGTGAGCGAAAGCCCAGTGAATAATAAACAGAGTAAAGGGGTTTCAATGAATGAGTTCGTACAGATTTCAGAAATCAATTCATATTGTATCAAAATCATACTTGTTCAGATCATATACAGACAGAAATCATAAGTCATGGTTACATTTACGTGATACATCCACTAGCATAACAGAATAGGACGCATAAGCGTAACAGAACAGAACGCATAAGCGTAAGGTTATGAATAACCTAGTTCCAAGAAGGAACCTCCGGATCCGGGTCACAGAACAGGACAGCTAAGCCCCCATGGCGGGCCTTCCGGTACGGGTAACAGTGCACAGACAGGACGCATACGCGTGAGGTTACGAATAACCAGTTCCATAAAGGAACCTCCGATACCGGGTAACGCTGTAGATATCACATGATACTAAGGATGTCACGAATACATGTCAGAAATTGAACAATCATTCATTGTACCGAACATATCATTACCGAAAACAAATCTCATTTTGCCACACAGAAAATAAGTACAGTTGAACATATCTTTACTATGTTATTACTCACAGTGGGCGTTGAAACAGACGGACGGAGCCAAAAGGTCAAACAGAGTGCGGCACGTGACCTACATAACACATAACAGACATATACATGAAACACACGTTCTAACTATACAAAACTTATGTCATTGGTTCTAAGTGTGTTTCTACCCTTGAATTCCCCTTATAGAGTCTTAAACATGGCCTAGGAATGCCTAGGATGGAATGAGGATGCAAAAATGCACTTTTAGACACTTTACAAAATTTTCAGAAAACAGGGGTCTCGCTCGAGCGTGGCTTTCTACGCTCGAGCGGACATGAGACAAAGGAGCTCCGCTCGAGCGTGACTTCCGTCGCTCGAGCGGACTGTAAGCTACAGTGAAAATACTGGATGCTCAAAATTCACGCTCGAGGGCGCTCGACCCTCGCTCGAGCGTGAGACACAAGTCCTCGCTCGAGCGTGAATTCTCTCGCTCGAGCGGACTGTAAACTCATGCAAAGTACTGGATGCACGCATTTCACGCTCGAGCGTCACTTTACTCGCTCGAGCGGAAGGCATGATCACAGAGTGTACGCTCGAGCGTGGAGTTCCTCGCTCGAGCGTGGGTCCAAAATCTGGAAATTCCAGATTTGAACCTCAAGTTCAAAACCAAGTTTTAATGCATAAATTCGCTCCTCTTGGGCTAATTTTCTGGAAAACACTTGTAAATACATAGAATAACATGTTTCAAAACTCAATTTGTAAAACCAAAGCCCAAGGGTAGTTTAATTAAATCCAATTTCAAACCAATTTTCATGAACAAGATGAACATCAACATGCATGAATTTAAACCACTTTCAAGCTTTAAACACTTGCTCTAATGAGCCAATTCTTACAAAATCAAGATGAAATCATGGTCTATAATATAAACATGAACATGCATGCAAGATTTCCATGAAATCAAACCTCACAATGCAAGGATAAACACATGCATGCATGAATTCTAACTCAAATCAACATATGAAGCTATTTCATGACTTAATCCACTAAATTTGAATGAATCATGTAAGAACAAGCTCAATTCATAAACAAGAGGGTAATTACACTACCTTAGGTCTTGAATTAGAGGTATGGAAGCTAATTTTGCAATCCTCTCTTCAATCTTTCAATTTCAAGCAAATCTCCAAGTTTGAACTCAATTCTCTCACTCTCTCTCTCTCTCTCTCTATGGTCGGTTAGAACAAGGAATATGGCTGATGAAATTGTTTTGGTCAAGTGTAATGAAGCTCACAAATGGATCATGTAGTGGATCACTCACAATGGCAATTGGTAAATACTCGACTGGTAATACAATGTTATTTAATCTAATTTAATCATACCAAATCACTTTTCAGATAAATATGCCATAAAATCACATAAAATCCAACTAACACGGATCACTAATTAATTTCGGAATGGGCACCGATAAGGCTTTCAATTCGCAGTTTGAAGTTTAAAGCATGAACAGATATTTCGAACTGAACAGATAGAGGCACATAAAACATGCAACACATATGCAAATTAAATTCCAGATTTCCTCTTAATTACTTTAGGCATAATTAAGTACCAATTGACGTTAATCAGGGTCAGGGTTATTACAGTCTTCCCCCCTTAAAAGAGTTTGGTCCCCAAACTCAAATTACCTTCATTCGGAATCAACACGGGGTTCAACGGAAACAATTCCGGATATCTCTTCTTCATGTCTTCCTCGATCTCCCAAGTTGCATAGGTTCCCCCGTGGTTTTCCAATCAACTTTCACCAAGGGTATTGTTTGTTTCTCAACCTTTTGATTCTGCGGTTCACAATCTGGATAGGCCTTTCTTCGTAAGTGTAATCATCTTTCAGAAGTACATGTGTCGGTTCAATGACATGGAGTGGATCTCTCAAATACTCCCGAAGCATCGATACATGAAAGACGTTGTGCATATGTTCCATGACAGGAGGTAAGGCTATCCGATACGACACCGGATTGATCTTTTCGAGAACTTCATAAGGTCCAACATACCTTGGCGCCAATTTTCCCTTAACACCAAACCGAGTTTGACCCTTCATCGGGGTCACTTTGATGAACACATGGTCCCCCACTTCGTACTCCCTTTCTCTTCTTCAACATCGGCATAGCTCTTCTGCCTACTCTGTGCAGTTTTCAGACGCTGCTGTATCAGTTTCACTTTCTCGGTGGTTTCTTGCACAAGTTCCGGCCCCAATAAAGGTCTATCACCTACTTCAGCCCAACATACCGGAGAACGACATTTTCTCCCATATAAGGCCTCATAAGGCGCCATTTCAATGCTGGAGTGGTAGCTGTTGTTGTATACAAATTCGGCCAATGGCAAGTAGATCTCCCAATTTCCCTGGAAGTCTAACACACACATTCTAAGCATATCCTCCAGAGTTTGGTTTGTTCGTTCAGTCTGGCCATCTGTCTGTGGGTGATAGGCACTGCTCAGTCTCAATTCAGTTCCCAAGGCCTGTTGCAAACTCTGCCAAAATCTTGATACAAACTTTGAGTCCCTGTCAGACACAATAGACACTGGCACTCCATGCAATCTCACAATTTCAGTCATATAGATGTTGGCCAATTTATCAGCGTTATAGATAGTTTTAACAGGCAGAAAATGTGCAGACTTAGTTAAACGGTCAACTATAACCCAAATAGAGTCCATACCTCGAGAAGAACGAGGCAATCCCACAATGAAGTCCATGGTGATGTGCTCCCATTTCCATTCCGGTATTGGGAGTGGTTGTAGCAAACCGGCAGGTCGTTGATGTTCAGCCTTAACCTGTTGGCAATGCAGGCATCTAGCCACAAAGTCTGCAATACTCCTTTTCATTCCAGGCCACCAAAAATTCTGTTTCAAATTATGGTACATCTTCGTGTTTCCCGGATGCATAGCAAATTTACTACTGTGAGCTTCGGTCATAACACGTTTCCTCAAATCATAGCAATCAGGCACACAAAGACGGTTCTGGAATTTCAGCACATCATTCTCAATCACAAATCCTGGCCTCGGTTTCGAATCAAATTCCTCCATAATCTTTTTCAAGTGTCCATCTTCACATTGTTTTTGTCTGATCTCATCAAGAATAGCAGGTTGAGCAGAAATAGCAGAACACAGTCCATCTTGTTCTAGGTCGGTCAACAATTCTTTCTGGCTGGATAACAAACACGACACAGTTGCACCGGATTTTCGGCTCAAGGCATTGCCTTTCCTGGATGATACAAGATTTGCAAGTCATAATCTTTGATTAGTTCCAACCAACGTCTCTGTCTCATATTCAACTCCTTTTGGGTGAAGAAATATTTCAAACTTTTATGGTCTGTATAAACCTCACAAGTTACCCCATACAAATAGTGACGCCATATCTTCAAAGCAAACACCACGGCTGCCAATTCAAGATCATGTGTTGGGTAATTCTTTTCATGAGGTCGGAGTTGTCTAGAAGCATAGGCAATCACCCTTCCGTTTTGCATTAGTACACACCCCAAGCCTTTATAAGAAGCATCACTGTACACTTGAAACCCATCAGTACCATTAGGCAAAGTTAAAATTGGTGCAGTCACTAACCTGGTTTTCAGTTCTTGAAAGGCTGTCTCTCTTTGTTCAGTCCAGTCAAATGGCATATTCTTCTGAGTTAACTGAGTTAATGGTAAGGCAAGCTTAGAAAAATCTTTCACAAACCTCCGGTAGTAACCTGCTAGTCCCAGAAAACTTCGGACTTCTGTCACATTTGTAGGTCTAGGCCAATCCACAACAGCTTCAATTTTCTGAGGGTCCACAGAAACACCATCCTTGTTAACAACATGACCCAAAAATGCCACACTGTCAAGCCAGAATTCACACTTGGACAGTTTAGCATACAATTTCTTTTCTCTCAAAATCTGCAAGGCGGTTCTCAGATGATTCTCATGTTCCTTCCTGTCTTTCGAATATATCAGAATATCATCAATAAATACAACAATAAAGTCATCCAGATATGATTTAAACACCCTATTCATAAGATCCATGAAAGCAGCAGGTGCATTGGTCATCCCAAACGGCATTACTAAGAATTCATAATGTCCATATCTAGTTCGGAATGCAGTTTTCTCTATGTCCTCGGCTCTAACTTTTAATTGATGATACCCCGACCTGAGGTCAATTTTAGAAAACACTTGGGCACCCTGAAGTTGGTCAAACAAGTCATCTATTCGGGCAGAGGGTATTTGTTCTTGATAGTCACTTTATTCAGTTCCCGGTAATCTATACACAGTCTCAAAGATCCATCCTTCTTTTTGACAAACAAGACTGGAGCACCCCAAGGTGAAGTACTAGGACGGATAAAGTTCTTGTCTAACAGTTCCTGAAGTTGGGTTTTCAATTCTTTCAATTCAGAGATAGACATTCTGTAGGGAGTCTTGGAAATAGGTTGTGTCCCCGGAAACACCTCAACAGTAAATTCAATTTCTCTGTCAACTAAGTCCCCCGGTAAATCAGTCGGAAACACATCAGGAAATTCACAAACAATAGGGATCGTTTCTACGGTAAGATTGTCGGACGATGTGGTCAGTATGCAACACAGATAACCCCTACATCCCTTCCTAAGTAGTTTTACAGCTTTCATAGCCGAGATTAAGTATGGGGGAGGAACTACCCCATTCCCACTAAGAGTAAATTCAGGCATACCCGGCGGTCTAAACACAACAGTTTTGTTTGCACAGTCAATGGTAGCACAGTATTTAGTCAACCAATCCATCCCCAAAATACAATCAAAATGATGAATGTCCAAAGGTAATAAGTCCACATATAACATCATATCACCAACCCTAACATCACATGCTGGATATACATGAGTACACATCATAGAGTCCCCAGATGGCGTAGATACAGATAGCACATATGTCATAAGTTCTAATGGCCTAGTCAATTTTCGAGAAAAAGCATGTGACACAAAAGAATGTGTAGAACCAGAATCTATCAATACACATGCATTTTGAGAACATACAGAAAGTGTACCTGACACCACAGTATAGGTGTTCGGTACGTCACCGGGCACTAAGGCAAACACTCGGCCTTGTCTCAAAGGTTCCTTTCCTGCATTGGCTTTGACATTGGTTTTGGCCACTGAAGCGGATCCCGCTGAACTTGCTGCAGGACGGCTAGTAGTCTCAGATCTAAGCGGACAATCTCTCATCATATGACCCGGCTGGCCACATCGGAAACAAGCACCGGACGCTCGGCGGCACACACCCCTGTGCCTGTTACCACAATCAGAACAGACCGTGAGAGACCCACTACTTTGACTTGAGTTGCTCCAAGTCCCTGTGTTTTGCTTCTTATTACTAAAGGACCGGCCTTTCCTAAAACCAAACCCGATCTTTTTCCTCTCCACTCATTTGCTGTAGGTGCTGGGGCTTTGCTTTGTCTCATGGCAGCTAGGGTAGCCTCTGCCATTAAGGCTCTGTCTAGGACTTCCACATAAGTAGGCAATTTCAGAAGCCTACCCGATCAAACACGTCAAGATCCAATCCTCCTTCAAACTTTCGGGCTTTCTTGTAATCTGTGTCCACCATATGTGGAGCGAATCGTGCTAACTCGGTGAACTTAGCTTCATATTCTGCCACTGACATTCTTCCCTGTTTAAGTTCCTGAAATTCGGACACCTTTCGATCCCTGAAACATTGGGGAAAATACTTGTCGTAGAAAATGGCATTAAACTGTGCCCATGTCATATTCCCATTGCCGCCTCGGATTAACAACCACCACCTGCGGGCTTCGTCTTTCAAAGTGTAGGTGGCTAACAAGACTTTCTGAGTTTCAGAACACGGAAATACTTCATACAACTTTTCCATCTCAAGTAACCACGTCTCAGCTTTCAAGGGTTCAATTCCACCGTAGAACGTTGGCGGTTTCATTTTCATGAACTTCTGTGTCAGATTGATAATGTCATTGTTATCTGCCTCGGCTTGTGCCGGCGGAGGCGGAGGGGGTAAAGGTTGCTGTCTTTGCTGCTGTGTTAAGGTCTCAGTCAATGCTGCCAACATTTGTTCCATTCGGCCCATGCGAGCCTCTGAAGATTCACTCTCACCAGTTCCCCTTGCATTCTCCATCTTACACTACAGATATCAAGTGATATTAAACATAGGCATAATCTTATTCATTTCCTTTAATTCAGTTATTCAAATGTACATTCAGTTTTAATATTCAGTTGTATTACCACACACTCACACATGCAGATGGAATGCCCCTAACTCTTACTAGGACATCCTAAGCTCATACGGACCTGTGTGTGGTATAACTCGTGCTCTGATACCACTCTGTCACGACCCAAACCCGCCCCTGTAGGTTTGGCACCGTAACCGCCAGTAATCCGTGGATTACCAAAGGCCTCTGAACAGATTAACAAATAATAAGGGGCTGCGGAAGCAAATATATAAAATAAACAAGGTCCAATGAGCTGTGATACCGAACATGAAACAGAACTTCTCAAAACTTATTTATATACAAAAACATGCTAGTCAGATACATCAATATTTACAGAGAATAGTCCCCAAGACCTGACTTTACATAACACACATACAGACTAGCATGGTCACAAAAAACAGCCATGTCAATAGGCTTCAAGCGGAACCTCCTCGGGAGGCGCAACGTTTGGCTGACAAACAGAACTGAAGGCCGTCAACTCTGGCCTGGGTCATGTGCCGCCTCACCTACATATATATAGTAAACTGTGAGCGAAAGCCCAGTGAATAATAAACAGAGTAAAGGGGTTTCAATGAATGAGTTCGTACAGATTTCAGAAATCAATTCATATTGTATCAAAATCATACTTGTTCAGATCATATACAGACAGAAATCATAAGTCATGGTTACATTTACGTGATACATCCATAGCATAACAGAACAGGACGCATAAGGTAACAGAACAGGACGCATAAGCGTAAGGTTATGAATAACCTAGTTCCAAGAAGGAACCTCCGGATCCGGGTCACAGAACAGGACAGCTAAGCCCCCATGGCGGGCCTCGGTACGGGTAACAGTGCACAGACAGGACGCATACGCGTGAGGTTACGAATAACCAGTTCCATAAAGGAACCTCCGATACCGGGTAACGGCTGTAGATATCACATGATACTAAGGATGTCACGAATACATGTCAGAAATTGAACAATCATTCATTGTACAGAACATATCATTACCGAAAACAAATCTCATTTTGCCACACAGAAAATAAGTACAGTTGAACATATCTTTACTATGTTATTACTCACAGTGGGCGTTGAAACAGACGGACGGAGCCAAAAGGTCAAACAGAGTGCGCACGTGACCTACATAACACATAACAGACATATACATGAAACACACGTTCTAACTATACAAAACTTATGTCATTGGTTCTAAGTGTGTTTCTACCCTTGAATTCCCTTATAGAGTCTTAACATGGCCTAGGAATGCCTAGGATGGAATGAGGATGCAAAAATGCACTTTTAGACACTTTACAAAATTTTCAGAAAACAGGGGTCTCGCTCGAGCGTGGCTTTCTACGCTCGAGCGGACATGCAGACAAAGGAGCTCCGCTCGAGCGTGACTTCCGTCGCTCGAGCGGACTGTAAGCTAAGTGAAAATACTGGATGCTCAAAATTCACGCTCGATGGGCGCTCGACCCTCGCTCGAGCGTGAGACACAAGTCCTCGCTCGAGCGTGAATTCTCTCGCTCGAGCGGACTGCAAACTCATGCAAAGTACTGGATGCACGCATTTCACGCTCGAGCGTCACTTTACTCGCTCGAGCGGAAGGCATGATCACAGAGTGTCGGTCAAGACAAAGACCGATTCTTTTCGTAGGTCAAGTATTATTTTTGGGAGAATCCAGAGTTTTTAAATATTGCTCCGACCAAGTGATCCGACGGTGTGTGCCGGAGAGTGAGGTGCACAGCATTCTTACATTTTGTCATTCTTCTGCATGTGGCGGTCATTTTAGTGGGCATAAAACGGCCGCCAAGATTTTATAGAGTGGGTTTTATTGGCCCACAATTTTTAAAGATGCCCATCAATTTTGTAGAACTTGTTTGCGCTGTCAGCAAATGGGTTCGATATCTCGGCGTGACATGATGCCAATGTCCCCTATTCTTGTGGTAGAGATATTTGATGTTTGGGGGATTGATTTTATGGGACCTTTCCCGTCGTCGTTCGGGTTTGAGTATATTCTCTTGGCAGTAGATTATGTGTCTAAGTGGATGAAGGCGATAACTACCCGAACAAACGATCATAGAGTTATAATCAAATTTTTGCATGAAAATATCTTTAGTCATTTTGGGTTTTCTAGAGCCATAATAAGTGATCAGGGTACGCATTTTTGTAACCGGTTCTTTGAGTCGGTAGTCAAGAAATACTCTATCACTCATAAAGTTGGCACTCCTACCACCCTCAAACTAGTGGCCAAGTTGAAGTCTCAAATAGGGAGGTAAAGCACATAATAGAGAAAATAGCGAGGCCAGATAGGAAAGATTGGTCACAACGGTTGATTGATGCATTATGGGCCTACCGCACTGCTTATAAGACACCTATTGGGATGTCACCATACAGGGCGGTGTTTGGCAAAGCTTGCCATCTCCCAGTTGAACTCGAGCACCGAGCATTGTGGGCCATAAAGAAGTTTAACTTCGATATGGCCGCGGCTGGGCTTAACCGGAAATTGCAACTCAATGAGTTGGAGGAAATCTGGAATGATGTATATGAGAGTTCGAGAATCTTTAAAGCTCGGACTAAAGAATTCCACGGCAAACACATTAATAGAAAATCTTTCGAATCGGGCCAAAAAGTGTGGCTCTTTAACTCAAAATTGAGACTCTTTCCGGGTAAGCTTAGATCAAGATGGGATAGTCCCTTTGTGGTTGTTGAGGCATTTATTCATGGCGCCGTTGAGGTGCAAGATCCAAAGACTGGCCACACTTTCAAAGTGAATGGCCAAAGACTGAAGCCATATATAGAGGGGATTGAGAATGGGAAAATGATTGAGTCCATTGCTTTGATGGACCCTTTTTACTATGATTGATAGATTGATTTATTGTTCTCTTTTCTTTTCTTTCCCTTCTATTCTATTCTGCTTTTCTTTGTTCTTGTTGTGCTTTATTTGGTCAATCTTTCCTATCTGGTTACAACGATAGGGAGGTAAACTAGTTTGAGGGTGGTATGGAGTGCCAGATATTTTCTAAAGTGTGGCCAGATAGGGAGGTAAAGCACATAATAGAGAAATAGTGAGACCAGATAGGAAATATCGGAATGCTTTTCTTTGTTCTTGTTGTGCTTTATAACTATATATTTGCTTTTCTTTGTTCAAGTTGATTTATCCGATATTTTCTAAAGTGTTATTTTTATTTCGGATGTCAAATGAAGGTAGAAATGGTTAAGTTTGCTTTGGGTTGTACTTGGTTTTTATTTACTTTTCTTTAATTTTTAAAAAATGTATATTATATATAGTTATACTAAAAAAAAAAAATCCCGCACGTCGGGCACCACCCACACACGTGCAGCAAACTTTCCAATCTCCAACAATTGCACACTGCTTTAAAAGCAGGTGCGTGGTTCGTGCGTCAACCAAGCCGCATGTGCGGCTTGACTCCCGCACGTGCGGAGCGACGTTCCAAAGAAAAAAAAAAGCGAGTGAGGAAAAATCGCCGCACGTGCGGGAAATTTTGTGAATTCATGTTCTGCACACTGCATTATATGAGGTGCGTGGTTTGGTGCAGGGGACGTCCGCACGTGCGTGGAGAAATCCGCACGTGCGTGACGACGTTCAGTTGAAAAAAAAAAAATGCAGATTTTGTTTTGTTTTAGTATTATTATTATATAATTTTTTAATTTACTTACGTATAAAAAAATTATTTTTATTTATTTATTTACAAATTTTATTCTTTATTTTATTTATTTATTAAAAAAATTATTTTCGTTTACAAAAAAAAAAAATTGCCCTCATCAACACCTAACCCCCTCTCTCCCAATCACTCTCAAATTTCCTTCTCTCTCTCTACCTCTCATCCCTCATACTCTTCTCTATTTATCTCTCTCTCTCTCTCTCTCTCTCTCTCTCTCTCTCTCTCTCTCTCTCATAGCCCCATAAACCCACCATCACCATTTTCTTCTTCCTTTCTCTTCCCTTTTCTTCTTCTTCCTTCTTTCTCACCACCACCATCTCAACGCCGGTGCCCTATTCCCTCTCCGTCCGTCGAATCTCCAACGACCACTATTTTTCTGGCGAATCAAATTTTTTTTTTCCTCTCTTCTTTACTACTTAGAGGTAAATCATCTCTTTTTGTTTCCAACTTTATATTTCTCTGTCACTCTTGCATTGTAGTTAGATTTACTGTTAATTTACTACTGATCTAGTGCTCATCCTAAAAAAAAAAAAAAAGAAAAAATTTGCAGTGAAGAAGACGATCGCTGCACGTGTGGCCATCTCCGGCGCACGTGCGGTCCAAGCCTCCCCCCTCCAAAAAAAAAAAAAATCCTCATAAATAAAGGTACTAATAATAATAATAATAATTTAACTTATTTTATATTTACTATATTTGTTTAGTTTAAATTGTTTTAGTAGTGATTCTCGTTAGTTTCATTAGTTAGTGGATTTTGTTTTTATTTTTATTTTACTTGTTTGGTTAGTGATTTTATTTTTATTTTTTTTATGATGTAATTGTTTCATTATTGTTAAGTATTTTAGTTTTTATTTTTTATTTTATTTTATTTTCTCTAAATTTTTATTTTATTTTCTTCTCTTCTACTAATCTTAGACAAAAAAGAAAAAAAAAAGAGTTTAGTTTAGTTTATTTTATTCTATACTTTAGTTTATTCTGTACTATAGTTTACTTCTTTATAGTTTAGTTTTAGTTTATTTAATGTCATTTTATTCATTTATTTAATTCTTTTCGTTTTTATATAAATAAAAAAAAAAAAATATATTTGGTGCGAATTGCATGTGGTACATCAGTGGGCAGACTTGTGCTTTAATATTTTATTTGATTCTCGTGCTGGTTTCATGGGTATATGTGTTTATTGTCGATGTGTGCATGATATGAGTCGACGTATTTCCACTCTGGCCTCCAAAAAGGCTAGAGGTTCCACCTCTTTCGGCGCCACCGACCCACCACCGTCACCACCATCCTCGCCACCACCACCGGGTGACTTGCCACGGCCGGAGTGGGCTTCCCGCCCATTTCACAAGCTCACGCAATTCAACATTCCATATTTTCAGCGTGACACGGACACTACTTGGGCCGTTGAGCAGCTCCAATTCCGGCAACAGTTGGCATTTGCACTGTGATTGCGTCCACTTATCCTCGTCTGATACGACTCTTCTACCAGAACCTGTATGAGTCACTCACCGAGGATGGCTGCTATCTACCATTGATGGTCATATTGTCCACGTCACCCATCATCATGATTACCACCGCGTTAGGGTTTTTCGCCAAGCCAGAAATATCAGCCCTTCCCGGAAGTTGAGGATCGACAAACCCATATATAGCCTCATCCACAATACTTCCTGGGGGCCCACGCTGACAACAGTTTCACACGCTTGGTGGCAGAGCAAGCTGCCTAGCCGCTTGCTATTTATTGATTCCATGGTCCATAAGAATGTCCTTCCACTTGGGCATAGAGCTGAGCGTCGTTTGGAGTTTGTTCAGTTTTACACGGTTATCAGCATGGCTATCAGGTCTCGCTTGAGCATATCATCTGGATGCATTTGAGGAAATTTCTACGAGAGGAAGTTCGGTCTAAACCTATGCAGAACCTGTCTGGGCCACTGCCATTTGCCAATTTGTTGACATTTGTGTTTGAGTTGAACGGCCTCCCCATTGCTGAGAATGAGGAGATTGTAGAGTGTATCGGACTTTCGGCCAGCGGGAATGGCAGCTATAGCATATCTCGCATCCCGCAGCAGGTTGGTGCCCCCAGTTGATGAGGCCCAGGACCCCGTACACGACCATCACACCACTCATCCTGTTCCCCTCGTGCCTCCCCAAGGGAACCCCCTCTACATGACTCGCGAGGAGTACTTACAGCTTCAGCACTCTGTGGATTAGGTCCACAGTACTCTTCGTGATCACCACTAGAGTCTCATGGAGTTTGCGCACGGATTTTCAGGCGCATCAAGACTATTCTTAGGCGACCTTCGACCAGCTACACGCCTGCCAGCTCGACATCCAGCAACGGGTTTAGGATGAAGCCTTTGAGACGCGATCTTTGATGCAAGCCTTGTTTGCCCAGCATTTCCCCCACCACCGCCATCGGATTCTCGTAGTACCCACTGTATATTGCTTTATCTCTTTTATTTTTATTTTTATTTTTTTTCTTTTTAGTTTTTTCTTCTTTTAAAGAAAAAAAAGTGTGAAGTGTGTGTGTGTGTTACTATATGCCTACCTGGATGTGCACCTACAATTCTCTGGTAATCTTCTCTCATTTCTCTTTACTTTTCCATTGAGGACAATGTCATATTCAAGTTGGGGGATGAGGGTTGTATTTTCTTTTGTGCATTTCTATTTGGCTCAATCATTCATGCTTATACCTGTTTCACTTGATTGCATTACTTCACTTGATGTGACTTGTTGCTAGTAGGGTGATGATATTTGTATATGTTAATTGGGGAGCATAGTAGACTTGTATGAAAAGGATTTATTGGGTAGATACTTGCATGTGATGTTTGCACTAGGGAGTTGTTTGTGCTTGTGGTATTAGTACACTTGTCATAAGTATGCCTTAATTCACATGAACACACTCTCATAGCGGTGACCTCTTTATTATAATCCCTGGTGTACATCATTGATAATAGCTAGGGTTGCAAAAAAGAATAAATGAGGAGCCAAGATTCTCTTAAAAAAAAAAAAAAACACTTGACTTGTTTGGGTTCGTAGCCTTTTTAACTCGAGTTATTAAGCCCGTAGGGGTGTCTCTACACCTAGTGCCCTAAAACCGTCTGGTTTGGGAGTCATTGGCCCAATACTTGCTACATGGGTTAATTAGAAAGCTTAAGGAACTTAGACATTGCACAGTTAAGAAAAAAATAAGGAGAATGACTTGTTCGGATTCGTAGCCTTTTCAACTCGAGTTATTAAGCCCGTAGGGGTGTCTCTACACCTAGTGCCCTAAAACCATCTGGTTTGGGAGTCATTGGCCCAATACTTGTTACATGGGTTGATTAGAAAGCTTAATGGATCAGGACATTGCACAGTCATTTAAAAAAAAAAAAAAAAAATAAAAAAAAATCTAGAATCTTGGCTGCAACAGGTTAGTTTTTCTGTATATGTTGGGTGTTATTATGAGTTACACTGGGCTATTATAGTGGACAGTTAACTAATATGGAGATTGCACTTTACACCAGGGTACTGATGATTTGTCTACTAGCATGCGCAAGTACAGGGGACTTTACTTTTGTATTAACTGAATTGTGGTTTTGACTCAATAGGTTTCTTCATGCTTGTCCACTGTGCCTTTAATGACTCATTATGTTTTAATATCACACTGTAGTGGCACATAAGTTGATTGTTAGGTGGAGTAGTGTGGTTAATTGTTGGGCATATATGAATATGTAAATGTTTGTGGGTATCATTTCTGGAAACCCTCACGAGACTTTACTCGTCCACTTGGGGTAACTTTGTGGTTTAAAGGCTTGTTGCATATGCTAAATGCAACCGTTTTCCCACGAAAGAGGAAATAGCTAGATTTTGTTTATTTTATTTTTTTTTTATTACTTGCTTGAGGACTAGCAAGTTGTAAGTTGGGGGATGTGATTAAGGCCGAATTGTACATCATTGAGGCCGTTAATTAGGATCTCTTAACTTCACTTGCTGGTCAAACTGTATACTTTATGTGTGTTGAATGTCAATCAGGTTGTACATAGTCGGAGCATAAAATGGGCAAAAAAAAAATGGAGAGAGTTGACTTTCCCGCACGTGTGTTGACTTTTCTCGAAAAATGTGCCTGACGTTTTAAACCTGTTGGAAGAGATCAGAAGTATAAATAGGCAAAGAAAAGGTTGGAATAGGGTTCGTAAATTGTTTTGTCAAGAAAGAGAGGCTAGGGTTTGAAGAGAAGAAACTTGAAGCTTCAAGCATGTCTCCATGGTGGCTTCTTCTCCATCTACCTCTTCCACTCCTCCATGAGTGGCTAGTCTCCTTTTCTAGGGTTTTGATGAAACCCTAGCCATGTAATAGGTTTTCTTTTTTGATTTTCAATTATGTAAAGGTTTGAACACTTGTATGGTGTTTTAGAAGTTTCATATATATATATATATATATTTTCCATTATTTCTTCAAATATTCGGCTTTCTGTGATTGTTGAATGTTTTCCATACAAGAGTTTTCTATTCTTTCACATTCAAGGTATGAGACGAATCATACTACGAGAGACGAGTCGTATCACTACCTTAGTTTAGAGTGAACGATTCGTACTACTTGAGATGGTTCGTGCTCGTACATTGAACGTGATGATTTTCTTGTTAAATGCTTTGAACTTGTAGTTACGAAGCATTATTCGTTCGAACCATAACATAATTGTTTTCAATTTGAAAACCCTATTACGTGACTAGTGGTGGACTCTTTGCCCTAGGTTTTCCCCAATTCAGTAAATCCAATTTTCATTTATAATTGATAATTTAATTATTTAGTTTAATTTATTCGTTATTAAATTAGGTTATGATCAATCAATCTTTTCATCAAAATTAATTTAGGAATTTAAAATTAAATTAGTTTAATTTCACAATGTCCCTGTGGATCGATACCTGGACTTGCCATTATTCTAAAAGAATTTGGTGTAGTTTAGTGTTAATTTTGGTGTGTTCAACGACCCATCATCGATGGAGAAATCGTTCGAGAGGGTTGTTGATGGATGCCTGTTCTTGAAAAATTATTGTCTTTGGATGGTGTTTGAATTTGAGGAGATTGAACTTCTTCGTAATCTCTTCGAGTAACGATTAAGGTTTTTATTGGTGCAACAAATTGCTACCAATTCTCTATTCACCAGATCTGATCTCTCTCTCTCTCTCTCGAGGTTTCAATCGTTTAAAATAGAATTCGAAGCTGTTGAAACTGATTTAGAACTACTGTGCAGTTTGGAAACGTGGGGTGATGCAATTGGTTGGTTTGAATTTATCAGGTTACTCTTAACTATAAATTGATACTAGTGCAAAAATAATATAATTATTTAAGAAGTTTTGGCATTTTGGGAAAAATGCGAAAAAAATTCTAAGAGAGACTTCAGGACACCAAAGTTCCTGTTGTCTTTCAATAATAATATAAATGTAAAATATGGATATTGTTGGCTACATATTTTGTAAAAGCCAATTATAGTTCGACACACTGGCAAAGCAAGGATAGTATGGGGAGACTGCTCAAGTCTTCGATCTTGATCGTACACGTGGCAGTGAAATTGGTTCTCACGTGATCTGAGTAGCACAGGATCAATAAAGAGATACAAGATGACGTGGCTTCAACGGTTGCTCATATTCAAATTCAAATACAAGAGGGAAGTTCAACTGCAAGAAAGGCGTAGTGGAACTACTTCTAAGGCAGCATGATCAGCAATCATGGAGGAGCGGTTCGACAGTTTGAAGTGCAGTTCGATGGTCATCCTTGAGGAGTATAAATAGCAAGGAGGTCCCCAGAAAAACCCCCAGACTCAGATCATACAAACCAGTCTTTACTTCATATTTTCTTTTCCAGTTTTACATTTCCTGTACTTTAATTTCCTGCACTTTAAATACCTGCACTGCACTTCGATTCATAGGAGTAGTTTCAAGTAGATTCAAGTAGACTGTTGCTGTAAACCTCTTCGAGGCCGAGTTTGGACCATTGTAAGTGTTCATGTTAATGAAATACTTCGATTGTTCTTCATATTAACTGTTATTTCTCTTAATTTCTCCTAAGTCAAGCCACCAGTAAAAGTCCTCTTCATTGAGGCTGAAAGAACTAAAACACAATCGTCTGATAATTGGTTGGCAATTATAATTTCTGTAAGGACTGATTGATCCTTGCTGGCACGCTCCGCATTTACAAAAATACCCTTCGAAAAGCCAAAAAGCCAACATATATTTTTGGCACGCCCAGTGGGACTTGTTAAAATGGCTAGACGAAGACGACAAGGAGAAAATGAACGCTTGGAAGAAGGCGTAGAAGGAGAGGTAGAAATACCTAATCCAGAGGATAATGTGGTAACACATCCTGTGGAAACTCCCATGTTATCCGAACCTATGGTCGAACAGACCAGTACTTCGGGACAAGAACCATATGTTCATAATATTGGACGAAACCAAGGAATTGGACCATCCACTGTTCCATCTACCCAGCCAACAAATCCATGGGATGGCTTAGTAGATGCTATGGGACAACAATTAATGAACACAATGGAAAGGTGGGCAACATCCTTTTTGGATCGAATGAATAACCACCAACCAACAAACACAAGACACACAGAGGAAGTTTTAAATGTCCCTCAGCAAAGATTGGCTAGAGATAAACAGCCTATGCAAGTTTAATGGACAGCCTAATGGTCAAACTAGTACTCAGAACTATGAAAGACCATCACCTCAGTCTTGGTATGAACCCATTTCGAGGCCTATAGCAGGCCAAAATGCCTCAGTATTTAACAGTGAAGCCACACAAGTTGGTGGATCTGGCCAAGTACAAGAAACTGGCATAAGAATGGTTACAAATCCCATGTTCGAAGCCATACCTGGCACTAGGGGGTATAATAATCCCTTATTCGAATTTATACCCGGGGGTTGGAGGGGTTTTCCCACAAATGGAAGGGACACAACACCTGTTCCAGCAGCACTTTCGCAGGTCCTTTTGCAGGACAGGCTCAAAGGGGTTCCCATACCCCCAACAGCAACCTGCACCACAGGGGCAACCAGTCCCAAATGTACCACCTTATGGACCAAGAGGACCACAAGCACAAGGTTGTCCACCAAATCCTGTGTTTGTCCCTCCAGTAGTGGTTCAGCAGGCACAAAATATGGTCTCTAGGGACCAGATTGCTGATATTGTTAGGGAGATGTGTGGACCGATGGCTCGGGGGGTCCAGACTCCTGTATACAGGAAACCATACTCAGAATGGGTGGATAGGGTACATGAACACCCAAGAGGGTTCAGAATACTAGATTTTACCCTCTTCTATGGAACTGGGAATCAGTCAACAGTAGAGCATATTGCTAGATTTGCTGCTCAATGCGGTGAATTCACTAATCATGACTATATGAAACTGAGATTGTTTCCAAATTCTCTAACTGGGGAGCATTTGTATGGTACATCAACCTTACACCTGGCTCCATTCAAACTTGGCAACAAATGGAAGAGGCATTTCATGCCCAATTCTTCCAATCAGAGCCAGAGGTTTCCATGGCAGACTTGGCAAGATTGAGTCAAAGGCCTGAAGAAAAGGCTACTCAGTTTATTGCCAGATTTAAAAGGGCTCGAAATAAATGTAGAGTCATCCTACCAGAGCCAGAATTCGTAAGATTGGCTCAAAATGGTTTAGAGTTCAGGCTTCGAAAGAAGTTTGACTCAACTGAATTCAGGGATTTGGTCGAACTAACCTATAAGGTGTCTCGATATGAAGCATTACTAGAGGAGGAACAAGATCGAAATAATGCCTCGTACAAGACATATTATAGAGATCCAAATTATGAGATCGATGCAGCAGAGATTGTGGGCAAAGAACCTGTAATCTGTGAAGCATTAATTCATAAGGATACAACCATCGACCAGCAGTTTAAAAGAAAGACTTTCACAGAAAGTACTCTTTCGACCTAACAAAAGCAGATGACATTTTTGATCATTTGCTTGCAGCCAATTTCCTTAAGTTACCAAAAGGAGTAAAACTGCCATCTCCAGATGAACTTAAAGGAAAAGTATACTGTAAATGGCATAACTCTTGGTCTCACTCGACTAAAAACTGCATTGTTTTTCGAGACAGGATCCAAGAGCAAATTCGGAAAGGAAGTTTGAAGTTCCCAGCCAAAACAGAAAAGGCCATGGGGATTGACAGTAACCCGTTTCCAGAAGTTGGAGAAAGCGCAGCTAATGTGGTTGTACCAAACTTTCAGAATTTATCTCTGCAGGAATTGGAAGAGGTCAATGTGCAAATGCATATTGCCAACCAGACAACTGCAAGAAGGATACTAGAAACCCACCAGTTATTGGACAAGGTTTCTCACATCAGAAAGAACACTCTGATGAAGAAGCACTGGATGACGATTCCTTGGAAGCAGCTGTAATGCAGAGGATGTGTCCCAGATGCAGACTGAGCTACAAATGGTTGAAGGGGCTTCCAATTGATGGGAAGCAATACTATAGGGATGTTCAGAGACGTCCTAAGTCAACCAATGCTTACAACAAAAGGCCGTATCCGGCTAGTGATAGGCAGCGACCATTAGTGGTTGAGCCTGCAGTAGACAAATGCGTGATAAAGGCAAGAGGCCCTTGTATGAGTCTAGGCCACCTAACTACTACAGAATGGAGAGCAGCCATTCTGAAAGAAGATTGGAGAGGAGTTCAGGTTATGGGACTAAAGCCAGAGATTGGCCCCCTAGACCAACCTCACGAAGAGCAGAAAGTGGCCACCTCCATCGAAGGCCAGAATCAGGCTCGAAACATGAGACCAGATTCAAGCACTTACCTTCACAGCCAGCTTCGAAGATGGCTTCGAAGGTTGAAAAAAGCAGTTCAACATCTGAGTCAGCAAGTTCGTGGGTACCTGGGGTCCCAGATTGGTTTGTAATGCAGAACAAGCCTAGGGAGGTGCCTGCCCAAAGGGATGTTGGAAACCAAGGCAGGATGGTCAAGCCTCCTTTGGTGGCTCCGAACAACTGGGTATTGCTGAAACATCCAAAGACAAAGGAACCAGATATGGTTCCAGTCATTTCCAGATCACAAAGGAGGAAAATTCAGCGCAGGTACACCCAGTACCAGCAAGATTTGAAAGAAAGTGGAGAGAGTTCTTCACTGGTTAAGACAGAAGGAAAGAAGACTTCGGAGTCAGACCATACTCCAAAACCGACTCTACAAAGCAAAGTGGTTTGTAGCAGAGAACAGTTGGCCCAGGTTCATTCTGAACTAAAGGCCAGAGAGAAGTCTAGTTTGGCAGGGTTGGAGAAGGCCCTGATGGAAAGTGACAGCGAAACAGAAGAAGAGATTGGCATGAGCCAAAAGAAGGAAATGGCAGAAGAAGAAATGTTCGAAGCCTTCATGGCTGAACAAACATTTCTGACTGAAGAACCAGTTGAGAAAGATCCTTCGAAGGGATCAGTTATCAACGAAGTGCCAGAGTGCAGCATGGAGGATGCTGCTGAAGACACCAAGCAAGGTAGCCAAGAGGGGAAGAAGGTACAGCCAGCCATCCAATTTGGCTCATTTCCTCCAGTATCAGTCAATATGGTACACATATTGCCTCATGAGTTCCAGGCTGGGGATGAGGACCAAGACATGGATCCTATTCCAGTCTCCAGTGAGGAATCACAAGTGAGTATGGTACAGGATGGTCCTGGAATGGCTATCCCGATGGAAACTGAATGTGAGAGCGAGGAAGAGGTGAGCATCAACCTCTCATATCCTTTTGAATATCCCTCGAATTCCATGACACAACATGTCAAGCCTTTGTACATCAAGGCTTTCTTCGATGGGATACAACTGAATCGAGTCCTGATAGACAATGGGGCAGCAGTAAACTTATTACCGAAATCTTCTTTGAAGAAACTAGGGAAAAAGAATCCCAGGTTGATCCCAACCAGCACAACCATCGCTGGCTTTGCTGGAGATAAACAGATGGCTCAAGGGATTCTACCCATTAACTTGAGTGTGGGAACCAGGGACTGCATGACAGCATTCTTCGTAATCGACAGCAATGCTAAATATAATGCTTTACTTGGGAGAGATTGGATCCACACTAACAAATGTGTGCCTTCCTCTTTGCATCAGAAGATCATGATGGCTTTGGGCAATGGAGAGACAGAGGAGATTGATGCAGATCCTCAACCCTTCATAGCCTGTGCAGACTTTGCAGAGGCCAAACTGTATATTGAGGGAGTGACACCACTCAGTATACTGAGGAAAGCTGATGGCTCAGCCGAAGTGACGGCTGATGAGGAAGTGACACACCTGAAGCACTTAGTCCAAGAGAGTGCTGATGAAGAGGTTGTCGTTAAAGATGACAATGATGCCTGGTTGTAGGCAAAGAGATGAAGAACAAGAAGCCAAGTCTTTGGCTCTGATTAAATTCTCAACATTGGACGTAAAAGCAATAGTCCAGAAAGTACAGAAGCAAGAGAGAAGAGCCATGATAATGGCTGTGAACAAGAGCAGCAACAGGTCAGAATTTTGACCCTTGGGAAATACTGTGCGTTGGACATTGAAACAAAAGTCCAGGAGATACAGGAAGAAGATGCCTTGTGGACAGATTTTGTCTATGAGGAAGAGGGCAGAGATGTCGAATTAAAGAACCTAGGAGCAGAACAAGGTAAGAAGGTTGCTTCGAAGGTTGAAGAAACCAAAGAAGAAGCTTCAATGAGTTCTCAGACACAAGACCCCTTAGAAGAAGTAAATTTAGGGGAAGGTTCTGTGCAGCAGCCCACCTATATAAGTGCTTGTTTGAATGCTCTGGACAGAGACCAGTTGTTGGTTGTTCTAAAGAAATACAAAGATTGCTTTGCATGGTCTTACAATGAACTACCAGGATTGGATAGGTCATTAGTGGAACATAGGCTCCCTATGAAGCCTAATTTCAAGCCATACAAGCAGAAACCAAGAAGAATGAGTCCAGAAGTAATTCAGAAAGTCAAGGAAGAAATTCTTAGACTACTCAAGGCAGGCTTTATTAGGACAGCCAGGTATGTTGAATGGCTATCTAATATTGTGCCTGTAGTTAAAAAGAATGGCAAAATGAGGGTATGCATCGATTTCAGAAACTTAAATCTAGCAACTCCCAAAGATGAGTACCCTATGCCTATAGTGGATCTGCTGGTAGACAGTTCAGCAGGGCATCAGTTTTATCAATGATGGATGGGCACTCTGGTTATAACCAAATCTGCATTGCAGAGGAGGATATCCACAAGACAGCATTCAGATGTCCTGGGAATATTGGCACCTTCGAATGGGTTAAAATGCCATTTGGTCTGAAGAATGCTGGGGCTACATACCAGAGGGCTATGAACACTATCTTTCATGACCTCATTGGAGGGTATCTAGAGTGTTATATTGATGACATTGTAGTGAAATCCCAGTCCATGGAGGAGCATCTGTTTCATTTAGAAGCAGCTTTTGAAAGAATGAGGAAGTTCAAGTTGAAGCTCAATCCTCTTAAGTGTGCTTTTGGCGTATCATCTGGAAACTTCTTGGGTTATGTGGTACACAAGAAAGGAATACAGATTGATCAGAATAAAGCCAAAGCCATCATTGAAGCCAGGCCTCCATCAAGTAAGAAAGAATTACAAAGGTTCCTTGGACAGGTTAACTTTCTTCGAAGGTTCATTTCTAATACTGCAGGGAAAACTAAAGTATTTTCTTCCTTGTTAAGGCTGAAAGATGAAGAGGAATTTGTGTGGACAGCAGAGCATCAAATTGCTTTCGAAGGTATCAAAGCCTACTTGGCCAACCCTCCAGTGCTGATGCCACCAAAGGGGAACAAGCCCTTGAAGTTGTACATAGCTGCAGCAGAAGATTCATTGGGAGCTTTTTTGGCCCAAGACAATGAAGAAGGCAAGGAGCAAGCTATTTATTACCTTAGTAGGTTTTTAAATTCTTGTGAATGTAAATATTCAGCTGTTGAAAAGCTGTGTCTTGCTTTGTATTTTGCTGCAATGAAATTAAGATATTATCTTTTACCTACAACTGTCTTGGTAATTGCAACCACAGATTTGGTTAAATACATGTTATCCAGACCTATGTTGAGGGGAAGAATTGGCAAGTGGATACTAGCCTTATCAGAATTTCATCTAGAGTATGTCCCTCAAAGGGCAGTAAAAGGGCAAGTCTTAGCCAATTTTCTGGCAGACCATCCATCTCAAACAGAGAGCCAAGAGATAATGGAGCTTGGTATGGCTAGTGTTGAGCCATGGCAGATGTGGTTCGATGGATCGAAAGCCAATGGTTTAACTGGAATTGGTATTGTGATTAAGTCTCCACAAGGGGTAGAAACCACACATGGTTTCAGAGTGGATGAAGCCACCTGTTCCAATAACCAGGCTGAATATGAAGCCTTAATAGTGGGACTAGAAATTCTTATTGGATTACAAGTACATGCAGTTGACATATTTGGAGACTCTCAATTGGTGGTTAACCAAGTGAAAGGGGTTTTCAAGTGTCAAAGCATAAGTATTTTGCCATACTATGTTGTTGCCTTGCATTTGCTTTCTCAGTTTCAAATAGCAAATGTAACTCATGTTCCAAGATTCTTGAACAATAGGGCTAATGATGTAGCTCAGAAAGCTTCGAACTTCAAGAGAAGGGATAATACCCAAAGGGACATAAGCCAAACAACATATCAAAGATTAATACAACCTTTGAATAAAAGGAATGTGGTCTTGGAAGTCAATCACAATGACTTACAAGAACAAGATTGGAGGCATCCAATAATGCAATACTTGGCTGGTCCATCTTCGAAGGCCAGCAGGAAAATCAAATTGCAGTCTATGCAATATATGATATATGGCAATGCTCTCTACAAAAGGGGGGAGATGGCTTATTGCTGGAATGTTTAGGCCCAAAAGAAGCATTAACAGCTATGGCTGAGGTTCATGAAGGCATTTGTGGTGCTCATCAACCTGGTGTGAAGATGAGATGGTTGCTTCGAAGGCATTCCTACTATTGGCCAACTATCCTTAAAGACTGCATAGAATATGCAAAGGGTTGCCAGGCATGTCAAAAGCATGGCACAATAAGGCATGTGCCCATAACTGACCTACATGCAGTAGTAAAGCCTTGGCCATTTAGAGGATGGGCCATGGATATGATGGGAAAAATACACCCACCTTCTTCGAAGCATCATTGTTTCATTCTAGTGGCCACTGATTATTTCACCAAGTGGGTCGAAGCCAAGCCATATAAGGCTGTAGATCAAACAGAGGTCATTGGGTTCATTAAAGACTTGATCCATAGATTTGGCATCCCACAAACCATTACTGTGGATAATGGGACTGTATTCGATGGGAAAATGGTGAAGTCTTTTGTGGCAGAGTTTGGAATTAGCCTTGTTAATTCCACACCTTATTATGCACAAGCCAATGGTCAAGCTGAATCATCCAACAAGTCCTTGAAAAAAGGAATACAAAAGGTTGTGGAGGATAATCCCAGGGATTGGCATAACCTTCTGTTGGATGTCTTATGGGCTTACAGAACCTCCCCAAGATCAAGCACAGGAGTCACTCCTTATGCCTTAGTATATGGGCATGATGCAGTTTTACCTGTGGAAATTAATGTCAAATCTTTGAGGGTAAGATGCCAAGATCAGTTAGATCCTGAGCAATACCATCAAAGTATGTGCTTGGAGTTAGAAGGCATAGATGAAGCCAGAATTTTGGCATTAAATAGCATTCTTTTTCAAAAGAAGAAAGCAGCCAAGAATTATAACAAGAAAGTCAAACACATTGGCTTTGATGAAGGTGATTTGGTATGGAAAACAATACTCCCAATAGGAATTAAAAGCCATAAGTTTGGCAAATGGTCACCTAACTGGGAAGGACCATATCAAATTCATAGAGTTCTGCCTTTTGGAGCATACCATTTGAGAAATCTGAATGGGTATGTACATCCCAAAAAGATTAATGGCAGATATTTGAAGCCTTATTTTCCAACCATTTGGGAAACACAAGGAATAAAATAAATATTGAATACAAAAACACAAGACTGCTCAATGATAGACAAAATTTGTTCTTTTATAAAGAATTAAGTACATTGTGCCACAAATTGGCCCAGAAATCATTACAATGTCTTAATTGTTTTTGTACAATAGATTTCCTATTGCTAAGTGAGGGAACTAGTTGAATAGCTGTAGCCATGTCTTCTTTGCGATCGGCCAGTTCTTGGTTAGTGATTTGCAATTTAGTGTCAGTTCGAACCAAGGCTTGGTTTACTGCAGCTAGCTCCTCTTCAAGTTGAGCTTTCTTCTCCAGCAGTTGGACTCGAAAGTGGGAGGCAGAGGAGTGTTGTTCTTTCAGAGTTGATACCTCGGTATGCACTTGGGAAACAAAACTCTGGTCGCCAACCAATTTCTCAGCCTCAGCCTTGGCAGCTTGACAAATGCTAATATAGAAATCAATAGTAGCTGCAGCCTGGGATAGATGACTTGAGACATTCATGCCGGACTGCTCAGCAATTCTACAGCACTGAAGAAACCCATTTCTGATGATAGGCCTTTGTAGAGCCTCGAAGGGAATCCTCGAAAAGGAGGTCAGCAGTTCCAAGCAAGTGTTTAAGTCTATAAAGGTGCAAAAGGCTTGCTGCTGGAGGAAGAAGAGCTTTCAAGGATTTCTAGCAAAGAGTCAGCCAAAACTAATGGCTCGGCTTCAACACTGGATGTTGGAGAGGTAGAAGGTATGTCAAAGAGACTAGCTAGTCTGGCTTCAAAAACATCTACCTCATCCATAGACATGAAGGGTGCAGGAAGAATTGTAGTGGAAGGCACAGAGGACTGCATGGGGATAGGAGAAATGAAAGGAGCATCTTTGGCAGTCTCTATGGTCTTAGCCACCAATGAATCAAGAGAAGAGGGGCTGGAAGTAGGCAAAGGTGATGAACTATGAATTGGAAGATTACCAGCACCCTCTATAAGGGAATCAACTGCCATCGGAGATGGAGTAGCAGTTGGAATTTCTGTGAAGGAAGAAGAAGTAGACTGAGGCCGATCAAAGGTCAAAAAGGGGAGATATGGCTCTAAGCCAAGAAAAAGAGATGCAGGGATGTTTGGACTCAAAGAAGGTATATCGAATATAGGTTTAGAGAGTGGGAGCATGATTTGGATGGTTTTCACATGTTGCATCTGGTCAACTTCAACTGAAATCGAGGGAGCCCTCGCTGGAAAGATGGATGCAATAGTTGTTGCTGCAAGAGGAGGAAATACAAAGGACTGTCAAAATTCAGTATCAAAAGTTGACAAAGAGAGAACAGCGGAAGTGTGAAAGAACTTACTTGTTCCAGAGGTATTAACACTGATGGGAGAGCTGCGAAGGGAATAATGCTCGGCAGTCTGTTGCCTTCTTACAGCTTCCCTTTGAAGTGCATCAGCAGTAGCAGCCTCATTTCTCAAAAGTTGTTGCTGCCGTTTCTTCTCGGCCCTCTCAAAGACAATTATTTCCTTGGAATGTTCCTGCTCTACTGCCTTGGCAGCTGCTTCATGAATAGGGTCTTCAACCAAGTCAGCGGCAGGAACAGTCACTTTCTTTCTTTTTCTTCTTGGCAGTGATGCTACTGGCTCCTTTTCGATTCCCCTCTCTTCGACTTGGAGTTCAGATTCTTCACAGATAGGCTCTTTCCCCATTATTGTAGTGGTTGTCTCGAGGGAAGGAGGTTCGATTGTATCAGAAGTGGAGACAGCCACCTTTTGTCTCTTTGTTCTCTGCAAAAGCACTTCTTGCTCTTGCTCAACCTCTTCTTCTTCTTCCAGAGATTCAGGTTCCTCAGGAGGAAGGACTAGCTTCCTTTTCTGTTTTTGTTGTTTCTTCTTGAGAAGAGCTAAAGTCTCAGCTCTCTTGGGGGATTCTTCTTGCGGAGACCCTGCACCAAAGAACACAAGTCTAAGGGAAACGAACAAGAGATTCAAAAGAAAGAAAAGGGGAAATCTGAAAATACTTACCCTTCTTCGAAGCAGCTCTAGTAACTCTAGCTGGAGGGGTTGAAGCTGCAGGAGTAGTTGTGGCAGCTTCAGGAAGAGAAGGGATGTCCTCAGCTGTTGCTGACTTAGCCTTTGAAGGCACTCCCAACCTTATTAGCAAGTCATGAGGGTGCACAGATAGGCGCACTTCCATATTGGCTGTCCACCAGTTCTGAAATCTTTTCAAAACTAAGCCAGATGGAAGAAAGGGGACAAATTGGAACTCATTCAATTCCTTCAGCAGTTTGAGTATTGCCGTCTCTAGCTTGGATTTGGATATTCTCAAATCTCTAGCAGTAAGGTGAACATTCGAGAGACTGCAAAGTGGGACAGGTATCCCTTGAGTGAGCCCAAATTGTCTGGCAAACTGGGAAGGACAATACACCTCAGAAATGCACTTATAAGCTCGAGGGTTCAAAGTGCCAATGAACAATTCCCTTGGTAGCAGTATAGAGGCCCACATATCTTTGTGAGGTGAGGTGGAGCATTCTTTATCGGCCAGAAAAGTCTGCAGCCAGGATGGTCCTCTATTGGCTTCGAACGGACAAAAGAAGGAGGCAGACGGAGAAATAGGAAGTTGGTAAAAGAAAGTAAAGTAATGAGCAAAAGAAGCAGGGTAAAGGACAATCCTAGCATACTTCTCCCCATAAGTGCTAGGGTCCTGGACAAGGAATCTGAGGCATTTAGAATGCAGATCAGTAAAATAGGCAAAGAGCCAGAGCTGGAGCACCCAGAAGGGACCTCCTTGGTTAACATCAAGTGGTCTTTCACAAAATTGGGAGCAAGCTCTGTATATATGGCCTAACAGGTAAGGGGCAAGAGCTATATGCTTTTTCAAGACAAGTGCCTTTGCGAGGGGAGCAAACTCAGGCATAATCCTCTGAGATGATGTGCAAAAAAGAAATTTGCATAACCAGTACAAAATGAAGGAAAAGAATTCTCTGTCTTTCACAGGGCCTTCCTTTTTATTTTCAGCCTTTACAAAGTCACTATAAGAAGAGGTTAAGGCTGGAAGGGAAAATTTGACAGGAAGGTCCGGATAGTTGGGAGTAAAAGGAGAGCCATGAGGGGAAAGCCCTAAAAGATGGCAAATATCGAGAATGGTGGGAGCCATCATGCCACATCGAAATTGGAAGAAATTAAAAGCCACATTCCAAAAACATAAAGCAGCTGGAATTAAGAAGGGATCTTCAGGGATGATGAACCTGGAGAGACGAAGGGCGTCGAGGATATAGAGCTCTTGTAAGTCATCTTCTCTTGCTGGTACAACCCTGTCATACCATTCCTCCAATTCAGTTCTCAATGTCAGCCAGTAGCGATGAGGCCGGGTCAATCTCCAATTGCTCTAGTCGAGCTCTCCTTCGTAAAGAAGAAAGTGGTCCTCCAAACGAGGGTATAAAGCTGGGAGTTGGTCAGGAGCTTCTCGAAAGATGGGACCTAGAACGTACTCTTGTTGACTGCTATGACGAGGAACAAAGAGACGTCCATTTATGGCGCTTGGTTCACCAGTTGTTAGCTTGGTGATTTCTTCATCAATACATCGTTTCAAAGCCATGGTAGGACTGATACGGTCGCCAGCAAGCACTTTTAGCGAGGAGGAATCCATTGGTAGCAAGCAGTAAGGAAGAGAGGGGTAACAGAAGATCGGTAGGGTTTGTGTGTTGAAGGAGCAAGTGATTTCAGAATACGAAACAAAGGGGTTTTTAAAAGCTTTGTGTCTGAAAAATATATTGCGTAAGTCGTTCAGTACTAAAAGTACGAATACGAAGAGTTTCCTTCAATATTGATACTTTTGGAGGGAAAAACACAGCCCAAATACTGAAGTCAACTTCGAAGTAAAACATTTGGCTTCGAAGCCACATTTTGGCACCAAAAGCCAGAATACAACGGCTTCGAAACAGAAGCCGGCTTCGAAGCATACTACATGCCTAAAGATGCTAGAATGCTCGAGTATTGGTCTACTTTAAAGGATTTAAAGACCTGTTTGAGGGCTATTAATCAAAGTAACGACCTTGAGAGCAAATCCTAGGATTCTTTAAGGATGAGGAGCACTGTTCGAAGCATCAAAACCAATCATTGGTTTTTTATATAAGAAGGAAATCGTTTTTTAAACTAAAACAGCATGGACTGTTCTTTCGAAACAGAAGTGGTCAATTTAAAATTGACTGACTATATCAACCATGACCATGTATTGGTTAAAGTTGTTGAATTCGAAACACTAATTCCAGATGATATCAGCCAGAATTGTCAACTTTACTCCATAAATTGGAAAAAGACATGTTGGTTCTTTTTAGTGTTTCATTAAAAAAAAACAATTGAGTCCAGATTCGAAGGATGAGATTGTTCAATTCGAAGTCCTGAATTGGCTTTTAAAGACAAGGAAACAGAGTCAAACAATGTCAATTACAGAAAAACTTTGTTTGTATTCAAGCCAAGGCAATTACATCAAGTAACCCTATCTAGGTACAAACTCAAGCTCATAAAAATAAGGAATAGAATAAATAACAAGATCATGAAATTTGGTCCAACAGTGACCAATGAAATTTTGTTCTTTCTTTATTATATCCTCTATTTCTTCTAAAGTTGGCTGCATGAGTTGATGTGCTCTCACTTCGTAGTAGAGCTCTTCAGCCTTTATTTCGAAGGCTTCCTCTCTCAATTTTTGCTCCATTTCGTCTATGACCAAATCATCCCAATACGTAGAATCTTTATTCTTGAAATCATCGAATTCTTCGATAAAGTTCTCTGCTTCGTACTGGGCATGAATTCGAAGAGACGAAAGTTGGTCTAAGGATTGCGTAGTAGCCTTAGAATTTCGATGCCAGTAAAGGAGCAATGGGAGTTGGTCCAGGAACATGTGAAGTTCTGCTTGGGCAAGGGGATTAAGGACATGGCTCCTAGTCAGAATATCACAAGCCCATTGAAAGTTCTTGAAAGGGACTGCGTCCTCAAGAACATTGAAAGGCAAGTGAGAGAAAGCTGCAAGCAGAAGTTGAGCTTGTTTTCGCTCAACTGGAGTAGGAAATGATGGAGGTTTGTAAGGTGAAAAAACTTCATTCAGGGGGAGTGCAAGCCTCAGTTTTTCTGTCCAGCAAAGAGTTGGTGGAGGAGAAGGGATAGATGCTTCTGCTTCAGAAGATGGAGAAGAAGGTGTGGATGCTTCTATTATGGGAGATGGCATGGGGGTGGAAGGAACAAAGGCATTAATATAATCAAGCCAGTCAGAAGAGCAAATCTTCGCCTTTTTGGCTAAGAATGATGGGTTGTACCCTTGTGCTTCTTCTAGGTGCCGGGTAGCATGCATTATTTTTGTAGGCATGGAAGATGTGTACCATGCTACAAGAAAATTCTCCTTCAAACTACGTCGATGGTCAATGGGCACGTAGGGGTAGACCACTGAACTTCGAGCGTAAGAAGGAAATTCTAAAGGGTCAATGAACTCAACAAAATGATGGTTAATTCGTTCCCTCAAATCCCACGGCTCAGATGTGGACCAGCTTGTCCAGTCAGAAACCCCAGAAGAGGAAGAAGTTGCAACTTCATCCCATGCAGAATTTTGTGAAGAGGAGTTTCCTGAATCCATATTTGTAACTTGCCAAATCAAAGGTTTGAGAATAGTTCGTTCGAAGTGCAAGGGGGAGTCAGAGGAAGAACTTCTTGTATCTGTATCTGCAACTTGTGGAATCGAAGGATTAAGGACAATGTATTCGTAGTCCAAAGGTTGGTAATTTGCAAAGGCTTCCATGACCTGAATATAGAAAGGCGGGTAAAGGTGGCCAATGAATGCGTGGAGGTTCTTTCGAGGGGAAACAGCATTACTCAATGGCTCTTCGGGTACTTGATCAATGGAAAGGGAAATTGATTGAGCCATAGTCTGTTCGAATGCTAAGGTATTGGGACGTTCAACAAATTGAAAAAGAGTTAATGCAAATGATCACCAAAGAGATGACGGTTGTGTTTCCAGAAGATAGACTCTATGCACATTCCAAAAGCGTGAGAAAGGCTGCGATCCACTAATATCACCAAGTATTGGGTATATTAGTGCGGGGGGTAATGTTGGCTACATATTTTGTAAAAGCCAATTATAGTTCGACACGTGGCAAAGCAAGGATAGTATGGGGAGACTGCTCAAGTCTTCGATCTTGATCGTACACGTGGCAGTGAAAATTGGTTCTCACATGATCTGAGTAGCACAGGATCAATAAAGAGATATAAGATGACGTGGCTTCAACGGTTGCTCATATTCAAATTCAAATACAAGAGGGAAGTTCAACTGCAAGGAAAGGCGTAGTGGAACTACTTCTAAGGCAGCATGATCAGCAATCATGGAGGAGCAGTTCGACAGTTCGAAGTGCAGTTCGATGGTCATCCTTGAGGAGTATAAATAGCAAGGAGGTCCCCAGAAAAAACCCCCAGACTCAGATCATACAAACCAGTCTTTACTTCATATTTTCTTTTCCAGTTTTACATTTCCTGTACTTTAATTTCCTGCACTTTAAATACCTGCACTGCACTTCGATTCATAGGAGTAGTTTCAAGTAGATCCAAGTAGACTGTTGCTGTAAACCTCTTCGAGGCTGAGTTTGGACCATTGTAAGTGTTCATGTTGAATGAAATACTTCGATTGTTCTTCATATTAACTGTTATTTCTCTTAATTTCTCCTAAGTCAAGCCACCAGTAAAAGTCCTCTTCATTGAGGCTGAAAGAACTAAAACACAATCGTCTGATAATTGGTTGGCAATTATAATTTCTGTAAGGACTGATTGATCCTTGCTGGCACGCTCGCATTTACAAAAATACCCTTCGAAAAGCGAAAAAGCCAACATATATTTTTGGCACGCCTAGTGGGACTTGTTAAAATGGCTAGACGAAGACGACAAGGAGAAAATGAACGCTTGGAAGAAGGCGTAGAAGGAGAGGTAGAAATGCCTAATTCAGAGGATAATGTGGTAACACATCCTGTGGAAACTCCCATGTTATCCGAACCTATGGTCGAACAGACCAATACTTCGGGACAAGAACCATATGTTCATAACATTAGACGAAACCAAAGAACCTTTTGAGTTAATATTAAATACAAAACATAAATATACATTACAAATATATATACTTTTGGAAAATTATGAAAGTGCAAATTACACACATGGTCTATGCACTCCAAATTGTATGTCAATCAGTAGATCATTTTTTTCTTTAATTTCTATTCAATTTATCAATGGGCATTACAATTGGATTAAATTAACAAAATGTAAAAAATTAAATAACAAAATTGATGCAATTGAAATTATAGGATGAAATTGATACAGTAGGCAACTTACATAGATCACATGTGTAATTTTCCCAATAAGAAAAATAAGAAGGGCCATTAAGAATATTAATTTATTTGCAAAGAAAAAAAAAAGAGAGAGAAGAGGAAAGAGTCATTTTTGTATTCAAAGTTCTTATGTTATGGATAGAAAATTAAGAGGGGCCTTTAATGATATTAATTTTTAATAGATCTTAAATGATTTAGGGTGGGCACAATTATTTCTTAAGGATTAAACAAAACACTTTTTAAATATATAGGTGCTAATGTAATTATTAAAAAAAAAAAAAAATTGAGGGTGGTCCTTTCTTATATCTGTATATGGTCTCACCACCCATGTCTATATCTTTAATAAAGTGTTGAAGCATCAAGATTGGCCAACTAGGTGTAAAGAAAAATTTTAATTTGAGAACTTTACCTATAAATATTTAATGTTTGTGTTTTTTAAATAAAAGATAAAACTTATCAAATAATGTGATTAAAAAATTATGACAGAAGTAGCTGATTCATGATTCCCACAGTGGCAAAGTAGAGCATAAATCAACTGACAAATAGGAAACTCATAATACAAACCCTAGAAAGTTCTCTCCAGTTTGGATCTTTGGCGGACAAAAAGCTAGCAAGCAAATTCCAAAATACTGTTTGGTTTGAATTTTTAGAATTTATTTTTCAGAATAATAAATTTTTTATTTTTTTATATTTACTTAATTTTTTAATATTTTTAGTAATATTTAAAATTTTTAGATACACCTAACATAAATACACTTTAAAAGTATAATATTTGTGAATTTTTTTTAGAAAATTTACTAAATACTAAAAAAAAATACGAGGATTCAATACATTTTTTGTATTCTTGTGTATTTATATTGATTTTTTAAAATATTTTTTACAAATATTTTCCTTTTTAGATACATTTAAGTAAAAAAATTACTTAAAAATTTAAAAATATTCACTAAAAACAAAAAAAATACAAAAAATAAAAAACTTAAATTTTTGAAAATTAAATTCAAAAAATTAAAACCAAACACAATTATTTCTGTACTTTATATTATACTATGAAAAATTATTTATCCACAATTTTTTCCTTCAAATTCTTTAATACTGTGTTTGGTTAGGGGATTTGAGGAAAAATTTGGAAAGAGAAATGAAAAAGATAAGTGAAATGTGAATAAAATATACATATATTTCATCTAATTTCACTTATATTTTCTCTTTTTCTTTTTAAATCTCTTCCTAAATTTCCTAATCAAACACAATGTAAATAATGTAGCAAGTAATATTGTAAACGTTGACTCTCGCTCCAACATGTAACAACTGATATAGAACCTACATTCTGTTTTGTCACTTCATTTTTGGGGGATTTGAGAGAGAAATTGGGAGGAAATGTGAAGTTGAGGATTGAATAAAGTTCTTACAAAATTGGATATTACATCATTTGCCACTTTATGATAAGATTTTATTTTTAAGAGGTGTTTACACATAAGTTTTAATTTATAAATTTATATTTTATTAAATTTTAATTAAAATTTTTTAGATCTAATTAAATTTTTAATAGTTAGAATTACCTTTCAAATAATTATTATTCATTATTTATAATTATCTATAAAAGAATATGATGATTTAATATTTATTTTGATTTTCAAAATTTTAAAATATCAACTTTCAAATTGAAAAAAAAATTAAAAAACAATTTTGAAAAAATTAAAAAAATTCAATTATTTTTTTGTGAAAGAGCATGATGATGAAATATTGATGTACAAAAAAAAAAAAAAAACTTTAAAAAGGAAAAAATTGATAATGCTCTAGGTTTTATTCAATAGTTGAATCAAACCAATAAGTAGAAGGACAAAAACGTTTAATCTTATACTATGTTTTTTTTATTAGTTAGTGAAATAATTATCTGAAACATTACTATACAAATTAATAATGTTTCTAATTTTAAAAATTAAAAAAAACTGATAATATTCTTAATTTTTTAAATAATTAATTTAAAAAATCTTAAAATTTTTAGATAATTCTATTTTTTAGTACACAACCAGCCAAGTTGGCGGAGAGCAAAACGCCTTGATGACAAGAATAGCAACTTCTGGATCTACTTTTTGTTGGTCAATTATTCATTACTTGCTCTTTTGGACTGGTATTTTTGAGGGGGTCAAAAGTTTAAGGTTTTTTTTTTTTTTTTTTTTTTTTTTTTAATTTTTTTTAAACATAATTATTTTGAAGCGAGAATTTCGGCACGATTTGAGTACTATGCTCCTTTTCAGTTGAAAAGAGAAAGGAACAGCGAACATAGAAGTCTAAAAGCTGTCTCCCACTGAAAAAAATAAAAAGAAAATATCCTTCCTAAAATTTATTTAAAATATAAATTATTTCTTTTAATTTTAAAAATTATATTTTACCTTTTAAATTTTTAATCATATAACAAATAATTCTTTTATTTATAAATTATTATTATTATTATTTTTTTGATAAATAACCAAACTTTTATTAAAAAGCATCAAGATGATGCAAAGAATACAAAAAAGGACGCTATAAAGGCGACACAAGCAAACAAACTAACAAATCAAATATTTCACAAATTCGACAAAAGGCAGAACATTCGGATCAACCAATCTAGTCACCCAACCATACAAGATCGTAAAAAGTCGCCGTTCTAACCAAAGGACTGAATGAGACAAACCCTGAAAAACGTGTCTATTTCGCTCCAACCAAACCAACCATAGAATACAATGAGAAGCAAGCATCCACGCCTTCCGACGTCTTCGTCCAACACGACCACCTACCCAACTATGCAGGACTGCTTGAACCAACGCCGGCTGCACCCAAGCCAAACCAAAAGTCGCAACAACTGACATCCAAAGGTGAGAAGATACCGAACAATGAATGAGCAGATGATCCACCGACTCCGCAGCATTACAACACAAACAACACCAATTAACCAATATGTGACCACGACAAATTAAATTATCCAAAGTCAAAACACGGCCCAACATAGCTGTCCACACAAAGAAGGCCACCTTAGATGGCGTACCTGGAACCCAGACACACTTCCAAGGAAAAGCAACCTCCTCCACATGAGCAAGCACACGATAATAAGAAGAAACGGAAAAAGACCCCTTAGCCCCAGGACATTCCCAAACCAAAGAGTCCTGTCCTTCCTCTCCCACTCTCAAACCATATAAAAACGCCAACATCTCCACCAACTGACCTTGCTCCCAATCCTGAACAGAACGGCGTAGGCCCACATTCCAAAAATTCGAAACCCCCTGGCCAGACCACACAGCACCCACCAAAACCTCAGCATCAACGGCAATTCCAAAAACCAAAGGGAACCGCTCTTCTAAAGTGAGGTCACCACACCACCTATCGCGCCAAAACCGAACCCTATCCCCTACCCCAACCTTAAGCTTCACCCGCTTCCAAAACTCCTCCCACCCCAACCAAATCCCTTCCATAGGCCAAAACCATGAGAATGCCCTACCCGCCCCGAGCACCACCCACCATGCCCCGCACCAAACTTTGCTACCACTACCCTTCTCCAAAGCCGGTCATGCTTTGCCACAAACCGCCACAACCATTTCCCTAATAGGGCAATATTGAACAAGACCAGCCTTCGAATCCCCAAACCCCCCTATACCTTGGGACGACAAATCCGATCCGAAGCCACCAAGTGATAATGGGAACCCTCCCCCCCAGAACCCCACAAGAAATCCCTTTGCAACTGCTCTAACCGCTTGGCCACTAATACCGGGATCACATGGACAGACATAAAATATGTCGGGATGGAAGAGAGAACACTCTTAATCAGCGTAAGTCTCCCTCATTTTGATAAATACTGTCGTTTCCATCCTGCTAACCGCCGCTGCACACAGTCCACCACCTTATCCCACACCCCTTTAGCCTTAAAAGACGCCCCTAAAGGTAAACCCAAATACGTAACTGGCAAAGTTGCCACCTTACACCCGAGAATAGCTGCCAACACCGGAATCGTCGCCACCTCCCCCACTGGAATCAGTTCTGACTTTGCTAAGTTCACCCGAAGACCTGAGATGGCCTCAAAACACTATAACACACATCTTAAATATCCAATTTGATCCACGTCCGCATCGCAGAAAATAAGGGCATCATCTGCATAGAACAAATGGGAAACCGACAAATTTGCAGGGCCTTTCCCACCGCAAATCCCTGCAGCCGACCTTCCTGCACCGCCCTAGATAACAATCGCCCCAGCACTTCCATCACCAATATAAACAATAAAGGAGATAAAGGATCTCCTTACCGGAGCCCCTTATAAGTAGGAAAGAAACCCGCTGGAGACCCATTCACAAGAACTGATATCCGTACCGTAGAAATACAGAATTGGATCCAACGCCTCCACCGAACCCCCCGAGTCTGTCCAACATATATAGTAAGAACTTCCAATTAACATTATCATAAGTCTTCTCAATATCAAGTTTGCAAATAAGCCCCGCCTGCCCTTGGCGAATTCGAGAATCCACACATTCATTAGCCACTAAGACCTCATCTAGAATTTGCCGCCCACCCACCCACAAAAGCATTTTGAGACTCAGAAACGACCCCTTCTAGCACACCTCGTAACCTATTAGCCAGCACTTTCGCCAAAAGCTTATACATACTACCCAACAAACTGATAGGCCAAAAGTCCCGAATATCCTCCGCCCCACCCTTCTTTGGGATCAAAGCAATAAATGTGGCATTAAGACTACACTCAAACTCACCAGTCTGATAAAACTGCTCAAACAGAGCCATCACATCGACCTTTACTACCTCCCAGCAATGCTGAAAAAATGCTAATGTAAAACCATCTGGACCCGTGTCACGACCCAAACCCCCCCTATGGGTTTAGCACCGTAACCGGGCAGTAATCCGAGATTACCGAAGGCCTACTTGACAGTAAGACAGTATTACAGAGTACAGGGGCATGGCAGAAGCCAATACAGTAAATAAACAATGTCTAATGAGCTGTGACAGTCTGTATGCGAAAAGACTTTTCATACATATGTACAATCAGTGCAAAACAGTATATACAACCTTTACAATCATTCAGAACAGGGACCAAATCCCTATTAAACAGTACAGTACAGTGCTATCAGTCGATACAGTTATACAAACAGATACAGAGACAGACAGGGGAACTAAAAACACCCCTAAGCCATAGCTTGACAGGCTCGGAACCTCGCAGTGAGGCACAGTGGTTGGCTTGACAAAACTGGAGTTACCCCGACGCTTCTAGCCACGGTCTGGTGCCTGCACACCTACATATATATATGAGCAGTGAGCTAAAGCTGTAATAACCCTCGTTACTGATCACTGATTAATACCGATTACTGCTAAGTTAATATCGATTATGGAAAGTAAATGAATTGATTGAATTACTGAATTGACTGACTGGAAACTGAAACTGAATTGACAGAGTTTATATGTGTTATATTGCATTCTTATCTGTTTGAGTGTTTAATTATCTGTTCAGTTTTCCGTGTTTAAACAGTTAATTGAAGGCCTTATCGGCGGCCGAATTCAAAATTGATTGATGTTCCATGATCAGTAGAATTTATGTGATTTTATGGTGTAGTTAATTAAAATGTGATTTGGTACGATTAAATCATATTAAAATAAGCTAAATTACATGAGTTCGACTTATTTACGGAAATGCCATTGTGAGTGGGCCCCTTTATTATTATATCCTTGAGCCTTATACACTCAAGCAAAACAAGTTCTTCAGCCATTTCTTTGAGCCCACCGAATTTAGAGAGAGAGTGAGAGATTTGGAGTGAATTCAACTTGTTCTTGAGGAAGTTGCTCATAGACTTGGAGATTTGGAAGAGTAATTGCATTTTTGAGCTCCTAAACCTTGAATACAAGACTTAAGGTAGGAATCCATCTCCTTGATTGTGTATTTATGTTGATTCTTGCATGATTTAGAGCTAAGGTGAAGCCTAGAGCCAATTTATGGCTCAAAATGTTGAATTAGAACTCATTTCATGCATGCATGTGTGTATTGATGAATTTTGAGTTGATTTCATGGCAAATTGTCACATGCATGTTCATAATTAGGCTTAAGTCCATGTTTTCGACTTGTTTTGAAAAGAATGAGCTCATTGGAGGAAGTTTTGGAAGTTTTGGAATGGTTTAAATTCATGCATGTTTGCATGTTCTTCATGTTCTGGAAAATGGGTTTGAATTTGGATTTAATTGACTCACCCTTGGGCTTTAAATTCACAAATTGAACTTTAAAACTTGTTGTATATTGAGTTTGGATGTGTTTTCCAGAATTTGGGCCCACGAGGTCGAGTTTTGAGCTTAGGAATGCTTGGTTTGAGCTTGGGAGGCAAATCTGGAAATTTCAGAATTTGGCTTCTACGCTCGAGCGAAGGATTCTACACTCGAGCGATCATCGTTTCTTCTGAGCTCCGCTCGAGCGAAGGAATGGTGGCTCGAGCGTAAATTTTAAGCTCTCAGCATCTTGGTGCGCGCAGGCGTACGCTCGAGCGAAGGGACCTACGCTCGAGCGAAGAGCTGTATCTCACGCTCAAGCGAGCATCGAGCGAGCATCGGGTGTAAAATTGGAGCATCCAGCATTTTTACTGTAGCATACAGTCCGCTCGAGCGAAGGAATTGACGCTCGAGCGGAGCTCCTTTGTCTGCATGTCCGCTCGAGCGAAGAAAGCCTCGCTCGAGCGAGACCCCTATTTTCAGCAAATTTTGTAAAGTGTTCAAAAGTGCATCTTTGCATCCTCTTTCCATCCTAGGCATTCCTAGGGCATATTTAAGGCATCTTAAAGAGGATATAGATGTAGAACCACACCGAGGCAAATTAGGGATTAAGTTATTATCTTTCCCAACTGTATAGCTCAGTGTGTGTTCAATCTGTAAACTGTGTAGGGTTGGCTTTTCGAAGAGACGCCCTAGTCCACTGTAGCCCAGAACTCTATGAGTAACAATTGTGTAAAGATATGTTCAAATGAATATCTTTTGAATACTGAACTGAATTGTTTACTGAACTGATATTGATTACTGAATGAATGTATGTCCTTTATTTCTGAACTGTACTGTGGCATCTTTAGTACCTACTGTTTACTGTTACTGTTACAGAGATCTCTGTCGGTTTCCTCGTGGAACCACTACTGTTTACTGACTGATGGCCATCATTACTGTTCGGTCCTTTAAGACCTACTGCTACTGTTATGTTAATGGATGTACCACATATGACTGTTTACTGTACTGAACAACTGTTATACTGATTGAAATGAATTGTTTTCATTACTGTAAGGACATTCATTCTAAACCTCTTTACGCTTTATGTTATTCACTGGGCTTTAGCTCACTGCTCATATATATATATGTAGGTGTTCAGGCACCAGACTGCAGCTAGGAGCGTCAGGGGTTAACTCCAGTTTTGTCAAGCCAACCACAGTGCCTCACTGCGAGGTTCCGAGTCTGCCATGCTATGGCTAGGGGTGTTTTAAGTTCCCCGTCTGTCTTGTATCGTTTTGGAATACTGTTAGACTGCACTGTACCGCTTAATAGGGATTAAGTCCCTGCACTGTATGGTTGTAGATATTGTACATAACTGTTCTGTACTGAATGTTTATACGCATGAAAAATCTTTTGGCATACAGACTGTCACAGCTCATTGGACATTATTTTTATTACTGTAGTGGCTTCCGCCATGCCCCTGTACTCTGTTATACTGTCTTACTATTAAGTAGGCCTTTGGTAATCTCAGATTACTGGCCGGTTACGGTGCTAAACCCATAGGGGCGGGTTTGGGTCGTGACAAAAGCCCAGTGAATAACATAATGCGTAAAGGGGTTTAGAATGAATGTCCTTCAGTATTGAAAACAGTCGTTTCATTCAGTATATCAGTTGTTCAGTACAGTAAACAGTCATATGTGGTACATCCATTAGCATAGCAGTACAGTAAACAGTAGGTCTAAAAAGACCGAGCAGTACAGTAGGTCTTGAAAGACCGAACAGTCAATGATGGCCATCAATCAGTAAACAGTAGTGGTTCCAACAAGGGAACCGACAGAGATCTCTGTAACAGTAACAGTAGTTGCTAAGGATGCCACAATACAGTTCAAAATATGAGACATACATTCATTCAGTTAATAGTAACAATTCAGAAACAGTACAGTTTAATTGTTCAGAAGATAATCATTTTTGAACATATCTTTACACAGTTGTTACTCACAGAGTTTTGGGCTACAGTTAAGCTAGAGCGCGTCCCCAAATGCCAACCCTACACAGTAAACAGATTGAACACACACTAAGCTACACAGTTGGGAAAGATAATAACTTAATCCCTAATTTGCCTCGGTGTGTTCTACATCTATATCCTCATTAAGATGCCTTAAACTAGGCCTAAGAATGCCTAGAATGAAATGAGGATGCAAAGATGCACTTTGAAAACATTTTCAGAATTTTCAGAAAACAGAGGTCCCGCTCGAGCGTGACTATCTCCGCTCGAGCGGACATGCAACAAAAGGTTCCGCTCAAGCGTAGACTTACCCGCTCGAGCGTACTGCAAAACAGTCAAAAGTGCTGGATGCTCAAAAATCACGCTCGATGGGCGCTCGATAGTCGCTCGAGCGTAAGACACAAGGTCCCGCTCGAGCGCCAATCACCCCGCTCGAGCGGACTTCAAAACACACCAAAGTGCTGGGAGCACAAATTTCACGCTCGAGCGCCAGTCACCTCGCTTGAGCGTGAGTCCAAAATCTAGAATTTCCAAATTTGAACCTCAAGCTCAAAACTCAATTTCAAAGCATCAAATTCGATCCTTTTGGGCTAATTTTCTGGAAAACATTTGTAAACTCATTGAACAACATGTTTCAAAGGTTAATTTGAGAAATCAAAGCCTAATGGTAGTTCAATTAAACCCAATTTCAAACCAAATTCCAAGAACATAACTCAAACATGACATGTATGAGTTTAAACCAATTAAGGCTTCAATTACTTGCTCAAATGAGTCAATTTCTTCAAAGACAAGATGAATTCATGGATTTTAACACAAACATAAACATGCATGCAAGATTCCCATGAAATCCAACCTCCAAACTCAACAATGTAAACATGCATGCATGATTTGAGCTACAATACAACATACTAGAGCCAATTCTAGACTTAGCTCTCTAAACTACCATGATCCATGCTAGATACAACTTAGATACACAATTAAGAGAGTGATTTCTCTACCTTATGTCTTCAATTCAAGTGTAGAAGCCCAAATATGCAAGAATCCCTTCAATTCCTCTCAATCTCCAAGCCAATTCTCAAGAACTCAAGATTTCCTCCTACCCTCTCTCTCTCTAGTCGGTTGTGAATCTCAAAATGGGCTGATGAAATGTTTAGTTAAGAGTGTATGAAGTGGAGAGGAGTTGCCTAGATTAATCCACTAGGTGGCGAATTGGTAAATAGGGCCAACTCTTGTAATCTAGCTTATTTTAATCTAATTTAATCATACAGAAATCACATTTCAATTAAATATACCATAAAATCACATAATTTCTAATGATCATAAAACATTAATCAATTTCTGATTCGACCGCCGATAAGGCCTTTAATTCGCAGTTTAAACACAGAACATAAACAAATAATTTACCAGTCAAACAGATAGAAATGCGTTTAAACTAGTACACTCAATCAATTAGTTCAGAATTTCAGTTTAAACAGTCACTTATCATATTCAGTCTTCATTTAGCAGTAATCAGTGATAAGGGTTGTCACAACCTGGCGCCTTATCCTCAGGCATACTGCGCAAAGCCTCCCACACCTCCTCTTCTGCAAACGGCCTCTCCAACCTACAGCTAACCATGTCTGAAATAACATCGAAAGAAACACCATCCAGGCTTGGCCTCCAAACCTTCCTCTCATCCCGAAGAAGGTGCTCATAATAGCCCACAATACTGGCCCTAACCGCATCTGAAGAAGACAACTCCACACCATCTACACGCATACGACCTATCTAATTCACCCTCCGATGGGCATTCGCCATTCGATGAAAAAACTTTGTATTACGATCCCCATCCTTTAACCACAGACATCTAGATTTTTGCTGAAAGCTAATCTCCTCCATACGGGCAATGTGGCCAAACTCCTTGCGGACATCATCACGACCACGAAGGTCCGCCGCAGACAAAATCCCTTCAGATTCAATGATGCCCAATTCTTGCAACACAGCGAGCACATCGGCCTTCTGAACCTTCAAGCGTCCAAACACTTCCCTATTCCACCTCTTCAAATCGGACTTAAGAAGTTTCAATTTCTTTGCCAGACAACAACTATGCAAGCCTGAGAGTACATAACTATCCCACCAGTCCTTTACCCGCTCTAGAAAACCCTCAGACAACAACCACATGTTCTCAAACCGAAACGGCGTCGGCCCACTCCGGATACCCCCACTATCCAATAAAACTGGCCAATGATATGAAACTGGACGATGCAATCGAGTTTGGGTCACATGTGAAAAATGCTCCTCCCAATCCCCTGTGACCAAAAATACATCAAGCCGAGACAGCACTCCACCGCCAGACCATGTAAATGCACCACCCTGCATCGAAAGATCCACTAACTCTACCTCATCAATGAATGACGAGAACATCCGCATAGAAGCCAGATCCTGAGAAATTCTGGACGGGGTTGTGATCGTCTGCGGCGGAGACGGAGCATCCGCGTGTTACTCATCGCCGGTTCGAACCACTAGAGTCAGTGGGTTAAGCTCTGAACCGTCGGATCTGACAGTTGTTGGAGGCAACAAACTCAAATCGATTGAGATCGGTGGTGAGGGAGGGTGTCGGAGAGGGAGTGGTCGTTGAGGAAGATGAAGCCGGAGAGAGAGAGAGAGAGAGAGAGAGAGAGAGAGAGAGAGAGAGAGAGAGAGAGAGAGAGAGAGATGGATGGAGGGTCTGGTTTGGGAAGAGAGAGAATGTAGGTTTGTTTTGATCTGTCAAGTGAGTTTGTTTTCAACAGATAAAGCATGAAGGAGGATGGAGTCTAGGACTAGGATGGATAGTTTGGTTATTTTGTAAAATCATATCCTTATGAGTTTGACTAGAAATTTATTTCGACACACTTATCTCAATGCATATATTTGATCAAATATTATTTTAATAATAATTATATCTTAACATAAAATAATCATAATGGATATCAAAATACACCCATAATATTATATCAAAATATTTTCTATACGCATTTTTTAAAAATAATAAAATCTTAATGTACATCTTTTGAATAAAAAAAAAAAAAAAAAAGCTAACCTCTAATTTTTTTTATTATTTGTCACTTCTTCTGTTGTTTCACACTTCTCTATTCTATACATTCTATACTTCTCTATTACTTACAAATCAATATTCTTATGGCAACTCTCATATGTGGACGGAAATTCTTGATCCTAAAAACATAAACTTTAAATTTTGAGGAATCATATCAAACGGATGAATCTTGAACTGAAATTTTTACAGTAGATTAATTACATATTGAATTGTATATCTGAATTTTTTCATAATTTTTGGAAGTCAAAATCCATATAAACTGATGCGTTTAAATTTGTCCAGAAAACTTGTTTTAAACAGTAAGTTCGGGAGTGTTGTTCTCTTTGGGTATAAATCCGAAAATTATCAAATCAGCGTCATTAAAACTGGTTACGAGTCTAGTTTCGTACGTTTTTGGCCTTGCATTGATTGCTCATGTATACTAAGAGAACTATTAATATCTTTAAAGTGCTGCAGAAAATAACCTGTTTAGATTTAATTAATTGTAGATAATTATTTTGATAAGCAAATCAAGTAAAACCAATTGGGTTTGAAACTTAGGATATATTAGTTGATATCTTGAGGGTTTTGGAATTTTTCGAACAGCGTGGAGTGGGTTTTGTAATTTTCAAAGTTAGCGAATAGATTGGAAAAACTCTACTTTATCTTAAAGTCACTTTTAGTTAAGTTTCGATCGAAACTCATGTCTTGGGTGATTTTAGACCTTGAAGAACATGAACTTAAGTAATATTTAAGAGTAACGGTGAGTTGGGTTGAGCCGTGTTAATGCGCTTTAGTTTGGGGTTACTTAGTTATTATTCCTTTTAGTATGTTTGAATTAGTAGTGACATATAGTTTTAATACTTTGTTCAGGGCACTAGTTGGACTTTCATACTTTATTCGAGGATTATATTATATCATGTTCAGGTGAGTAGTTTCATGCTACATATTTTTATAAATGTTCCCCTACCCTGAACTATTGGAAAATTAAATTGTTGTTTCATGACTAAACTATTTTGATAAAATTATTATATTATCAATGGAATCAAATTATTTCTGAAACATGTGTGAACTTGACATACTGTAAACTATTTGTTTTGGTCTCATGTTTATAATGGTGAACTACCATGTTTTGCGAAACTAATGTGTATTGATTATTGGGACCATCTATATATTTTAGTCTAGGGAAATTATTCCACTGTATGTGGTGACTCTGGCCACTAGGGAATAGATCCGGGTTGGGCCGTGATGACTCTAGCGCTCAACGATTGTAAGGAAAAGACCTAGGTTAAGCTAGGTGATCTTTAATCGGATCATCTTTGAGAAAGGCCCAGGTTGCTACCCTGAGGATGACTCTTAGTTCGGTATTAGATCCAACAGGGCTTATAGCCTTAAGAACTATGTGGCATATTACTTGTTATTTTTTTGGTACCTAGAAAATTATTGGTGTTCACGTTGTAATCTGTTTTAAGTGGAAAATGTCATTTATCATGTTCTTGAGAGACATGAGTATTTTAACTATTGAACTGTGGAGCCTTCTTTTTGAAACAGATTGTCTTTACTAAACTGTATGCCAATCTAGTTTTCTGTGATATATATCTTATTTTGGAATTGAACCCTGTTTTCAAAACTGTATTTACTATCCATGTTGCTACTCATTGAGCTATCAGCTGACTTAGTTGTTACCATTTTCAGGTGTTAGAAGGACTTAGAGTGGACTCATGGCGTAGCGGGGACTAAATTGCATAGACCTCTAGGATATTCATTTATTTTATTTTAGACTGTTATGTCAAGTTTATGCATATTTATATTTATTTTTATTGAGGTTCATTTAGGATTATTTTTGATATGTGTGTTGTTTATATCTCATAAGTCTGGATGGTTTTGATTACGGCTGATTTTGCCGTTTATAATTGTGGCATGTTTGGATTGAGTTTTGGTAATTTATTATTGGACTATTGTTTAGTTGTTCAATGTGATTATGGATTCGTGTTTAGACTTACATGTGCCTTGGGCTAAGGCCCTGTGGGCCACGGTCGGTCATACCCGAGTTTGGGGCGTGACAGTTACGTTGTTACGTTTGGGAAAATACACTAAGGAATTTTTTTATTTAATTTTTCCTAATTGCATTATGATTTACGTAATTGTTATTTATAACTTAAAACATAGCATTAATGAAAAAAAAAAAAAAACCATAAATGAAATTGTGATAAAAAAAAGTTAAAATTTAGTTAATTCTATTTTTTTATGAATTAATTTTAAAATTAATTGTTAATTATTTATTTAAAATTGTACATGACATGAATATTATACTAGTATGTATATATTTTATCTCAACTTATCTTGTTCCCTTATTTCTCAATCCAATAAACTTCAAATTGAAATTATAACTATGTATTTTGAATCTTTATAGGTATTTTGGTTTGGCCTAACCAAAATTATTATTTTTTTTTTTTGAAAACTTTGTTTTAAGAGAAATAAAAAAAAAAAAAAACAACACTAGAATAAGATGAAAATAGGACGCTCAGGCCAAAAGTCCAAATCTAAATTTGTTTTGTCCAAAGATCCACGTGCCAAATTAGAAAAATTCTATTTCCACACCTACTTACTTTAATACACATTATTTCTTGGTGCACACACTTATTAATTTGATTATTAATTATTTTTATAAATTTACACATTAAATGTTTCACTTATACTCTTCACTCATACCATTATACTCACCACTTCAACCCTTCTTTTACACACTTATTGACAATTATAGACCCACTATTACGATTCCAGACTTGTTAAAAATTGTAGGTGCAAGAACTGTTGAGTTCCATTTCATCTTCTTCAATCTCGCAGTTTTGTGAATTGAGCCATTGATTTTCAAGCCTTTTTTGAGAAAATTATAGATTTTGATGCATCAAATGTGATAATAAAAAATACGATTTTCATATATTTTCCCTTTTATTTTCCTTTCCTTTTTTACTAGTTCTTGGAAGAAGTAACATTTCTTTCAAATCATTGTCATCAATTATTGATTTGCCTTTTTTATTAGTTGTTGGAGGAAGCAACCTCTCTTTTCCTTTCCTTCGAATCATTGTCATCAACTCTTGATTTGCCTTTTTTATTAGTTCTTGGAGGAAGCAAGAAAGCACGCAAACAAAGAGAATTTGAGGTTGGGCAACAACATCAAGTAGAAGATCAAAAGAGACAAGAAATTGTAGAAAAAATCCTTATTTTCATGGTGGAAAACCGACCAGAAGAGCAATTTCACACTTGAACCTCGAACTAGTTTTCAACAATTGCAACCCAAAACTTCCCAACAACTCATTTACACTAAAAAATCCATTATTAAATACTAATACCTCTCTCTTTAACTCCTTCACAGCATAACCAATCCACCAATTAAATATAAAGAAATAATAAAACACACACCTGCATACCCAACAATTCCTTTGCCACAGATGCACCACTCTTACGCACAAACCAACCGAGATACACATGTAATATATTTGACTACCCAATTAACTCTATTGTTACATTAGTATAAGTATGTATGTAGGTATATCTATATAAAATAATCCCAAAACCGACCAGCCACACAACCCTCACAACGGCACAAGGAATTAAATTAAGAAAATAAGAACAAAAAGGAAGATAGTGAGGAAGATTACCTTGCTAATGGACACCACAAAATTGAAACAATCTTAGGCACCCTTCACCCAACCACCTTGCCGTCTCTTTCCCTCTCTCGTTTTTCTATATCTCACGGCTGCTACTAGGGTAGTTAAGAAAAGAATTGATATCTCACCATTAGGGTTTTATCCTCCTATAATAAATTTTCAAAATGACCCCTTACTAACTATTTTATTATTATTGTTACTATCATTAAGATTATTATCAATAGTCTTAAAAATTGTGGACTTCCATAAAAATTTATTTATAGTTTAAAAATTAATTAAACATCCCCCAAATATTAAATTTGCACTTTAGGATTTACCATCAAAATATTTGAAATTGTAAAATTATTATTATTTAATTATTTATTTAATTTTTTATATTCGGGTTCTCACAATAACACTCCAAAAAAAATTTCTTAGTGTACTTTTTCCAAACGTAATACTAATATACAAAAAAACTCTTTAGTGCATATTTTCCAAATGTAACACTCTAATAAATATAATCCCCAAACTAACACTCCAATTTAACACACAAAAACACTAAAAAATTATTTACTGTACTTTTCCCAATCGTAATACTCACAGTTTGAAATTATACACTTGCCTAAAGGTTACTAAGGAATTTTTGTACTCTTTTGAAATGGTATGAAGAATCCCATATTCTTTTTTCGAAATGTTATATTGGAGTATTACGTTTGGAACTAAGGAGTTTTTTTTGTATATTACATTGGAGTGTACACTAAGGAGTTTGTTTAGAGCTGTTATATTGAAGTGTTACATTTAAGAAAAGTACACTAAGGAATTTTTTTTGAAGTGTTATGTTTAGAAAAAATACACTAAGGAGTTTTTGTGTGTGTGTGTTATATTAGAGTGTTACACTAGAGAGTTTTTTTGGAGTGTTATCTTGAAGTGTTACGTTTGTGAAAATATATTAAAGAGTTTTTTTTTAGTATTACACTAAGAAATTTTTTTGGAGTGTTATATTAGAATGTTATATTTGAAAAAAGTACACTGATGAGTTTTTTTAGAGTGTCACATTGGAGTGTTACAATTTGAAATTATATATTTATCCAAAACTTACTAAGGAGTTTTTGTACTCCTTTTGAAATGTTTGAAAAATTTCATATTTCAAGTTATTTTTGTGCTCCTTTTGAAATCACTACAACAAAAAATGTCTTTAGAGACGAAAACTAATGACGGAAATAAATTTTGTCACGAAATACGTACCTTTTAATGACGAAAATAATATTTCGTCTCCAAATGTACTATTTTTAGGGACAAATAAAATTTCGTCACCAATCTACATATATAATTAAAAAAATCAGGTGACAAAATTATTTTTCGTCATTATTTATATTTTTTTGTCGCCGAAGATTTTCTTGCTATTTTTTTCAGAGGGTGACAAAATTTTGAGACTTTTGGTGAGGAAAAAATTGGTCACCAATTATAAAATTATTGATGACGAATATATTTTCATCACCAATAATATTAAATATTTTGATATCATTTACTGAGGAAACTATTTTCGTGGCCAATATTTTCATCTTTAGTGAGGAAGTAATTTTGTCACCAATAAATAGTTTAGTTGCTAAATATTTTAGAGGAAAATTAAGATATTGGCGCCTTATAGAATTTTTCTTCTTCTCACACAGATACATCGATCGATTCTTCTTCTCACATAGATATTCGACCACTAAACCTCACCCTGCGTCACCTCACCTCACCTCAGCGCAGACCACCAACGCCGCTCGCCACCGCCACCGCCACCATCGCATTCTCACAGGTACTCTCTCACTCTCAGTCTGTCTCTCTCACACTCGCAGTCTGTCTTTCTCTCTGTTTCTCGCTCTGTCTACCTTAGTCACTCTCTCTTCCTCTCTGTCCCCCTTTCTCTATTTCCCTCTTTCTGAATCTTGCTCTAGGGTTGTTATGATTTGTTCAATTTAATTTGGTGTTGATTGCAAAAAAATGGGTTTGTTTGAAGTGGTCTATTTCCCCCTTTCTGAATCTATTGTTTCCCTCTTTATATTTAATGTTTTTTATTATTAATTTCTACATCTAGCTTTGATATATAATGCTTGTGTTTGTTATTGAATTAGATTCTAGCTATAATAATTTTCTTACTCTTTAGAAATTGTTTTTTCACGGGTGAAGTAGACATCATCTTCATTCCTTATTGAAGCAGATTTCTGTAGACATTTTTTCTTATGTAGTAATTTTGACTGCTCAATTCTATAGAGAGCTTAAGCGGTTATTTGCAAATCCTTGTGGTTGCATATAAATATAAATGTATTGCTGTCAATTGGTTTTCTTTCCTATATTCCATTTGTGAAATGCTGAAGATTGCAGAAAGATATGCATGTCTGGGTTGGTTGAAAATTATTTCCTGTGTCAAAATGACTACTGGATGGAGGAATTGGGCTTCCAGCTTCCTCAAAGAAAAGGTCAGTTGACTCAACTTGATGACAAAGTCATTTGCAGCATCTTAATCGGTGTCATTTTTTTAGATTTTGTGAGTTTCTCCTCTGTTTTCCAGTATGTCTAACAGGTTTGTACAGTTATGGAGAACTGTAGATAAAAAGAATGATTGTTATTGTTTTGATCTTTAAATTTCAATTGCTTAGTGCATGAATGTGATACAATTGGTAATTTTCTTCTTTAGGTAGTACCAGTTGTACACAAGTATTATAATTAGTTCTATGATTTAGCTGATGCATTATATGATTTTAGTTTATGAGCTTATTTTAAATCATATATTATGCATGAATAGTGCAGATTTTGAGGTGAAAGATTTTTATTTATGTTGCATCTTTGAGTTACTTTACCACATGTTTATATTTGAGGACATGCCCACCAATTGTTTGGTTAAATTTCTCAATGCCTATTATCATGTCAAACTATCCTATTAAATAGCGTTGGGTCAACACTCATGGGGGCATAAACGAAAAGTTACTATCAAAGATAAAGGTGGAAACAAAAGAGCTTATACAATGGAGGTTGAGGAAGAGGAGGAGGAGACAGATGATGATGATGAGGAGGAGGAGGAGGACCAACTTAAAGCAAAAGCTTTGAGAAAGAAAACATAAAATGGAAAAAGGGAAAAATCTACTATTATATGTATTTTTTGTTGTAATTCATTTGATTAGTAACTTACATATTTCATGTTTATTATTGAACAGCACTTTGAGCCATCAGAAGTTGGTATGCTAGCTAGGTGCTTGTGCATTCTGCTTGTTTCAATTCGTGTTGGGAAGATCAACAAGCAAGGGACTCTCTTATGCCCAACTGGTACAAGGTAATTACATATAATTCTATACTGGTTTGTGTAAATGAATGGTTGGTAGGTTGCATATTGCAACTTAAATTCTGTCTAGTGGATTTTATTTGTATCTTAACTCTAGTATGGTGATATGGCAATTGGTTTTGTTTGGGTTTTTTTTCTGCTATCACTTGACCCGTTGATTGGTTCATCCTGGGGAATTGAGTATGATGCCACAACAAAAGTAGTTTATTGTTCTGATGGAATTGGAATTTTAAGTTTGGGACACATTTGTTCAATATAGCTATAGCTATAGTTTATCCATTCCTCACGTTAGGTATTAGCATTCCAGTGAACCCAACATATCTCTCACTGTTTATTCAATATGCTTTCTAAATTCCTTACATACACCTGTCTCGAATCTCGTTCTCTGACCTCATAGCATGAGAACGTCTCACTCTATTAAAAATCCGATCTTCCTTATCACTCACATGCTTGTCACCACCATCTTGCACAAACTTTCCTTGCATATATCTTTTTTTGGGTGAATAACCTTGCAGATATCTGTAATCACTTCCCTTAACTTTCTTAGTGCCAACTCCTTTGTTAGTTGTCACTACACTAAAGATGGTTACTTAGTCCATCAAGCAAAATATGATTACTCTTTGACAGGCTAGAATAATGGAGTAGATCGCGTGGTTCATAAATTACAACTTGGTTAATGCGTAGATGTTATCTTGTAGAACTTGAATGGAGGAAATATTGAACTTCCTTTTGGCTGCAGGAACTGTATCATAAGTTACATGCCTTGGACAGATTTGAACAAGATTATCAGCGCAAGCAACAGGAAGAGGACAACTCAAATGCTACTCAAAGAGGTAATTGTGCCCGTAATTCATGCAGCTTTCTTTTAATAAATCTAGTTTATCTACTTTGTTTTAACATGCTGAATCTATTTTAAATAATGCAAAATGATTCTTTAGATTTTGGTCTATGTGTATTGAAAATTGAAAATCTTAGAGATATGCGAAGGTTATGATACCTATGTTGTGTTGTTTAAAATTGCTTAATTATGTATAAAAGACATAAAAAACTGAGCTTCCACTAATGAACTTGATGACCACTTGATGTTGCTTTGATTATCATTGGTGCACTGATCTTAATTAATATAGTAGCACTGTTGACTTTTGTTGATTTGATCGAGAAGTTTAAATCAGAAGTGGTATGTAAATGCTAAGATTGATGTGTACACTCATAAGATTTGTCTATGGAAAAAGTGGCTAATGAATGATTGTTAAGTAAAATGTGGATAGGAACTTATATTCCTAAGTTGTTCTTCGAAATCAATATCATGACTAATTCCATTGTCAATAAAAGAAACAGAAAAGGGAAAAAATGATGTCTTGAGGTGTTTTGTTTCAAAGCTACCAAAGATGGTAGAATATGTATGTTTTCAATTATTTGGCGGAATGAAAACTTTTAGAGTAATTACTTCCCAGCCAAAAATGGTCGTAGTTTCTTATATGTCATGCGTTTTGGGAAAACTATAGCTATAATAACAAGGAGGTAGAGATGCCTAATGTGAGGAATGGACACAATGACCTAAATGGTTTGTTTTCTTTTTGGTCTAGAATGGATAGCCATGAACAATATTATAAAGAAAATATTATACAAATTAACAATATATATATATATATATATATCAAGAAAAGAATGTTACTGTTAAAAACTCCCATTTTGCTGGAAATTAATTTGTTCTACTGATAGGCAAGTGGATCTAATCTTCTATTATAATTGGTTAAAATAAATGGGATGGGTTATTTAGTATAAGACAATAGATTTAATACTTTAACAAGCAAGGGATGGAAATTAATTTTGTTCACCTACTCCCTTTTTTTGTATGATCCTATCCTTGATCTTGATACAATTGACTTGTAATAACTAAAATATGACATAATTATGGTTTTACTATGTTTGACTACCAGACAATATATAAAATCAAAAAATATGTCTAGAAAGTTATCCAAAATATTGTTGTGTGCTCTCGATTCAATTCTATATAATGAGATTCACACTTGAAATGAATCTCAGCCATCCAATGCTTGTTCCTGGGTACCTAACACTGCTGTTTGACTACTGTAAAACTTTTAAGTTATATTTATGTAGAAAAAGCCTAAACACTTGTGTAAAGTAGAAAACTTCTTCATGATTGTTTAGTTTGTACATTATGACTTTAGGATTCACTTCTGCCTGGTTTTTGTTACTTCATTAATTTTTGTGCTTAGCTAATGCTTTCTCTTTCATGTCATCTTGGTGGCCCTTAAATTTTCAATGATTATAATGGTTTCACCTCTTATCAGCATCTTCATCTTTAAGGGTTGACTTTAGGATTATAATGTCATCTTGTTCTTGCTTTGTTCTTACTTTGTGAAGCATTTTATGTTATTTTATTTATTCCTTTTCGCCATGTGATTCATGTTCAATTGGAGTTTGGTATAATCAAGGTTTATTGATTTATTTAGGTAATCATGATTTCATCTAAGGACAGCCCTGTGCCAGGAAATTTTAAAAAAAAAAAAAAAAAAAAAACCATCATCATGTATTCTGACTAGTTTAGAAATTGTTCAGTGCTTATAATGAGATATGCTGTTTGCAATATGAACTAAAGTTAGTGCTGCTTCTACTATGTCCATTTGTAGTTTTACTTATCAAAAATCATGTCTCCATTTTTAGTGTGTACTATTAGGTGCTATCCCATTCCTTGCCGATGTTGAACGACTGAAAGATCTTGGTGTTTGTGAAGTGATCACCTTAATTGAGCCATATGAGACTTTGGTTCCAACATCTCTATATCAAGTGAGTTTTTGTTTTTTTGTTTTTTAACTTGTGCATTTTTTTACAGCTAGGCATGCTTTGTTATCTGAAGTGCATCCATTTATTTTACTAAGTGCACTAATTAAAGGTTGCTTCTGAAGTGCATTCATTCCCAGACTTATTTGAGAAAGTAATTCTTTTTGGCCTTTCACTCCATCTGGAATCTTGTTGGGTATTTCTGATTTGTTGGAATGTGAGCTTTACCAAATAAGTCTGAAAGAGATAATTTTTATTTATTTTTTATTTTTTTGATTAGTGGTCCAATATATGAATGTTATTGAGATGCACAAACTATATACGTAAAGGTTCGAATGCAGTTACCAAACAAATGATATTGAGATGCATAAACATCACAAACACTGAAATATGCACGTGGCTACCAATTTGATAACTACTTTGAAATTTGCACTATTCCAACATGTAGGCATGAAACTAAGTCAAAAAATGCACTTTTCTCACACTTAAGCTTAAAAATAGGCCATATGGGGTCAAAATTGTGTAATAGTCACGAGAAGGCCTAGGGAACACCTCAAACACCTTGGGAGGAACCAATGTAAGTTGTGAAAACTTACGGAACTAGCACGGGACACCCGATTTGAAAACTAAGTTGAAAAATGCACTTTTCTCACATATAAGCTTAAAAATAGGCCATTGAGAGCTAAAATCGTGTAACGGTCACAAGAAGGCCTGGGAAACACCTCAAAAACCTCGGGAGAGACCAATGTAAGTTGTGGAAACTTACGAAACTAGTATGAGACTCCTGGTTTGAAAATTAAGTCGAAAAATACACCTTTCTCACACTTAAGCTTGAAAATAGGCCATATAGGACCAAAATCATGTAACAGCCATGAGACGGTCTGGGAAACACCTAAAACACCTCGGAAGGGACCAATGTAAGTTGTGAAAACTTACGGAACTAGCACGGGACTCCCGGTTTGAAAACTAAGTCGAAAAATGCATTTTTCTCACACTTAAGCTTGAAAATAGGCCATCGGTGGCCAAAATCGTGTAATAGTCACGAGAAGGCCTAGGGAACACCTCAAATACCTCGAGAGGGACCAATGTAAGTTTTGAAAACTTACGAAACTAGCATGGGACTCCCGGTTTGAAAACTAAGTCGAAAAATGCACTTTTCTCACACTTAAGCTTGAAAGTAGGCCATCGGGGGCCAAAATCGTTAAACAACCACAAGAAGGCTTGGGGAACATCTCAAACACCTTGAAAGCGACCATTGTAACTTGTGTAAACTTACGAAACTAGCACGAGACTCTCGGTTTGAAAACTAAGTCTAAAAATACACTTTTCTCACACACTACAACAAAAACATACTTTAGTGGCACTACACTAGTGGCATATTTTTAGAAAATGTCACAAAAAATTATATTTAGTGGCACGTTTTTTAAAAATGCCACAAAACGACAAACATAAAAGGCTCTAGTGACGTTTCAATGAACAAGTGTCACAAAACTACAACAAAAACATACTTTAGTGGCACTACACTAGTGGCATATTTTTAGAAAATGCCACAAAAATGATATTTAGTGGCACGTTTTTTAAAAATGCCACAAAACGACAAACATAACAGGCTCTAGTGACATTTCAATGAACAAGTGTCACAAAACTATAACAAAAACACACTTTAGTGACACTATACTAGTGGCATGTTTTTAGAAAATGCCACAAAAATAATATTTGGTGACACATTTAGATAAATGCCACAAAGCCACAAACATATAAGGCTCTAGTGGCATTTCAATAAAGAAATGTCACATCAATTTTATGGCATTTTATAAAATAATGACACAGAAAATTATGTTCGTGACATTTACCAACAGATACCACTAAACTTTAGTAGCAATGGCATTTTTTAAAAAATGTCAGGACACTAGGTAGGTGCAAATTACTTTTTATGGCACTTAGGTGAAAAGTTTCATAAACAAATATTTTATAGCATTTTGAGAAATGCCACTAAGTCAAAAACTTTCCAAGCTTATAATGGCATTTTTGAAAAAACAAAAAATACCAATATATTTTTAAAATTTTTACAATACAGTAAATGATTAAAAATAAATAAATAAAACTCAATATACACTTCAGGAAAAAGCATATTCGGCGACTAAATTTCCTGACCAAAAAAAATTTGGTCGCTGAAAGTATAGCTTTCAGCAACCAAAACAACATTAGTAGCCAAAAGTAAAGCTTTTTGGCGACTAAACAATTTTAGTAGCCAAAAGTCTACAATTGGCGACCAAAACTAAGTTTGGTCGCTGATTATATGGGTTTTAGTGACAAAAAAAATTTTAGTAGCCCAAAGTAAAGTTTTTTGGTAACAAAAAAAATTTTAGTAGCCAAAAGTCTATAATTGGCGACTAAAAAATAAGTTTAGTCGCCAAAAGTGGTTATTTTTAGCGCGGGAGAACTAAAATCCTAAGGCGGGAATTAAATTTTTTGGCGACCAAAATTTTGGTAGCTGAAAGTGCATCTTCGGTGACCAAATCCGATTTTGGTCGGCAAAAGTTAAGTTTTTTAGCAACTAAAAAACAATTAGTAGCCAAAAGTATAGAATTGGCGACCAAAAAAAATTTTTAGTCGCCAAAAGTGGTCTTTTTTTATTTTACTAGTAAATAGTTTATTTTACATAAATTATGTTCAATAAAATAATTATGTTTATACATATACTTTTATATTAATATAGATGTATGTACTATATAAATAATATATGTTGCATATATAATCATATGGTGCTATAGAGGTGTAGTGGGAAGAGTGTGGTGTATAAGGTTTATGGTGCGGGAGGTTGGCGGTTCGAGTCTCTGCAAGAGCAGATCAAATTGTTCTACAACGAATTATCGTCACGAATGGCACTTGATAGCGTCACGAATAGTGTCTACCATGACATTAAAGTGTCACTGAAAGGTTTTAGTCTTGATGGTGTAATGACACTTATAAGTGTCACTAACTCTTTTTTTAATGGCGCTTGATAATGCCACAAATAATATCTACCATGACATTAAAATGTCATTGAAAGTTTTTAGCCATGATGGTGCAGTGGCACTTGCAAGTATCTACCGTGGCACTTGCAAGTATCTATCGTGGCACTCGTATCTACCGTGGCACCGATAGAAGTGGCACTTGTTCAAAACGCCACAAGACCAAAAAATGTCATTAGAAGAATAGTTTTGTGACACTTTCAAATCTCACTAAACTAGGAAAATGTTGTAGTGACACTTAAGCTTGAATATGGGTCATATGGGGCCAAAATCATGTAACAGCCATGAGATAGCCCAAGGAACACCTAAAGCATCTCGGGAGGGACCAATGTAAGTCGTGGAAACTTACGGAACTAACACAAGACTCCCGATTTGAAAACTAAGTCAAAAAATGCATTTTTCTCACACTTAAGTTTGAAAATAGGCCATATGGGGCCAAAATCGTGTAACAGTCACGAGAAGGTCCAGGGAACACCTCAAACACCTCAGGAGGGGCCAATGTAAGTTGTGAAAACTTATGGAACTAGCACAGGACTCCCGGTTTGAAAACTAAGTCGAAAAATGTATTTTTCTCACACTTAAGCTTAAAAATAGGCCATCGGGGGGGGGGGCAAAATTGTGTAACAGTTACAAGAATGCCTGGGGAATACCTCAAACACCTCGGGAGGGACCAATGTAAGTTGTGGAAACTTACGAATCTAGCACGGGACTCCCGGTTTGAAAACTAAGTTGAAAAATGCATTTTTCTCACACTTAAGCTTGAAAATAGGTCATCGGGGGCTAAAATCGTTAAACAACCATGAGAAGGCTCGGGGAACACCTCAAACACCTCGGAAGTGACCATTGTAACTTGTGTAAACTTACGGAACTAACACAAGACTCCCGGTTTGAAAACTAAGTCAAAAAATGCATGTTAAATTATTTATTTAATTGATAAGATAATAATAATTGTCTAACTTGCATTTTCTTTTCTTTTTTTTTTTTTTTGTGTTTTGTTTTATTGCAGATTCAAGATTAGATATGGACATGTTTGGTAATCTGGAGAGCAGAAACTAGCTCATTTTGTGTTTTTGTTCATTTTACCTTACATGTATTTTAGTTGCATTATAAATTTTATATTTTTGTGGGTATTACATGACATGTTTGGTCATCCGCACTTGATATTATATTTTTGTGGATATTAATAGACATGTTTTTTGTGGATATTAGGAGACGTGTTTGGTAATTTGCATGCGGTTGATATTGTATTTTTGTGCATATTAGTAGACATGTGTTTTTGTGGATATTAGGAGACAGGTTTGGTAATCCGCATGCAGTTGATATTGTATTTTTGTGGATATTGTGATGAAATTCGACTGTGATGTTCATGAAAATGAACAGATTTTTGTATTGATTTGTAATAAATATTTTATTGAACAGGTTGTTGAAATGCACATGGAATTTTTAGTGAAAAGAAAGATTTTAAATTGAAAATATTACCCCCATTTCAAAAAATTTTAATTATTATTAGTGACGAAAAAAATGCCGCTATTAGTTTTCAAACAACATGATGAATAATTTTGTCACTAATGATATAGTACCAAACAAGTAATTTCGTCACATTTGTTGAATATTTCGTTGCTAAATTGAAATATTTGGTGACAATATTTTTTTGTCATTGAAGAATTTTCTTTTGTACTCATTTTAGAGAAGAATTTTTTTATCACCTTAATCTATATCGTTGGTGAGGAAAAAATTTGTCACTAAAACCTATTTGGTAATGAAATATTTTGTCACCAAAACAATTAAATTAAAATATTATCTAATTCTAGTGACGAAATTGATGTTATAGAGGATGAAAAATGCAACATTTGGAGATGAAAATTTTCGTCGCCAAAAATAAAAAATAGGCGATGAAACTATTTTTTTTCACCAAGTACTTTCAATGACAACGTATAGGCGACAAACGTGGTGACAATTTTTTTTGTCACAAATCACTTTGGTGATGAAAATTTGATGTTTAGAGACAAAATCAGTCTGTCACTAAAGGCCTTTTTTGTTGTAGTGAATGTTTGAAAAATTCCATATTTTAAGTCATTCCAAATAAAATAGATTCTTATATAAAAATTCATCCCAAATTTGACTCACATAGGTTGTGTATCTTGAGTTCAGATCCTCTCCTTGCAAGGAATTCGTCCGAGCGTCCTTGCAACGGCTGAGATCAGCCGTTGCACATCCAACGGCTGAGATTAAAAAAAAAAAAAAAAAAATTCTGGAGTGGCACTCAAAATCGCGCCCTTTGAAATTTATATCACTCAGCTATATTTCAAGAAGCCTCGCACGAAGCCGTCCTCCTCCACCGAACCAAGCCTCCCCGGCGAGCAATCCCGTAGACGGCACCGGCGACGACCAGTCCCCCAGACGGCACCGGCTGAGCGAAGAAATTTATTCCCCAGGTTTGTATTCGAAACTCCTGCACTGTGAATTGGTTCTTAGGGCTTTCATTGTATTGGTTCTGTGAATTGGTTCTTAGGGCTTTCACTGTATTCGAAAAATTAGGGCTTTCACTGTCAGAAAAATTAGAGGGGTTTGCTCGATTTAGGAGATTTGAATTTAAATTTGAATTTGATAAATATAATTTGAATTTTAAAATCATACACGGACGAACAATGCATTGATATATATAATTTGAAATTTATGAATTATAAATTTCAAATGATTTATACATAAATTTATAATTTTAGATTTGAACAATTCTGTATAGTTTTAGATTTGATATTTCAAATGATTTGAACAATGCATGTATAATTTATGTATATAATCTAACAGGGAGCTAGAGGGGTTTGCTCGATTTGATATATATAATTTCTGAAGATCATCTTGAATGTTGATCATATATATAGTTCATAATTCATGGTGCTCTAAAACAATGTTGATAAATATTAGAACAATGTTTTTCCTTGATAATAAAGCCCACGAAAACCCTATTCATCTAAGCAGACTATGACAGCTATGAATCCATCTCAGCCTGTTAATCTCCAAGGGAACATGGGGTACTCTCCTCTAAACTATCATTTGAATTCCCACTATAAGAACTCTCAGAGCTCGAATGTCCTTCACTAGAACTTTCAGAGGCTGAGTGTTGCCTTCACCTAAAGCCAAATGTTATACTTCCTGGGTTTAATTATTTTCAAAAATGGAAACTACATGGGCTTAATTACCAAGTTGAAACTATGACATAACAACAATGATTTTAATTAAGCAATGCTAAAACATTTTTACGAAGTTCAACAAGAAGATTTCTATCAGAGATTGCTAAAACATGCTAAAACATTTTACTGCTTTTTTTTCATTTTTTGATTTTTGCCTTTTGGGTGAAGAACTGTTTGCTAAAAATCAGATTACTTCTCTGATTCGCAGAGTGCTATGACCCCTTGGATCCAAATGGTAATGTGACAGTTACCTTCGACATTCTCCAATGGACAGTAGATGGCTATGTGGTTGGTATCAAAATTAATAATCTGGACAGTAGATGGCTATCTGTCAATTATTTTATGAAATATCTTGCAGCTGTTTTACATTAAAAATTGATTAGTGTATGTGCATCTTATGAAAATTGATTAATCCCATTATATTATGTTCTACATCAGATGAGTCCATTATTGTTTCTAATTCCATCTAGATAAGTCTACAAACCCCTTGGGTAGAACCCCTTGAGTCCACTGAGTAGCAATCCATGTTGACAGTGATTTGAAGCCTTTTTTCTCCAGCTCAAAATAACTCAAACATGCAGATTTTGAGTTGATGCTCAAAATAACTCAATATGTGTGTGTTGTTTTGTTATACTTTGTATGCAGATTTTGAGAAATGGCTTCTTCTTCTAACATTAGCGACGTTAGATTACAACCGAGGCTATGTTATTGTGAAAGAACCGCTATCCTACGTATTGTACAAACCAATGAAAATGGGAATGAAGGGCGTATGTACTTTGTTTGCCCATCAAGATATGTAAGTTTGTAATTCTAACTATTTTCTTCGTGGAGTGCTCACATTGATATTTGTCTTCTTCGACTAACTTATTCTCATGCATTGCAGAGTAAACCTCCCCTGCCCCATTGCATTTACTTCAAGTTTGTCGATGAAGATGATGAAGCCGTTACATCCAGAATCCGTTCGAAATCAGTCACAACATATTTTCCAGTTCCCTCATCTAATTTGACATACAGTCGAGCCCCACAACCGGTCCTAGTTTCGGCTCTAGGATTTTTTGACAAAGGGTCTCGTTTGTCACCCTTCCGAAATCCCTCCTTGTTGCAAACCAGAAGTCTACAAATAAGTTCGTTAGTGACCTTGTTCTTCCTACAAAAATCCCTTCTTATGCTAAACCCCATTCTTCCTCCATATGTATTATAAAAATCATACACACATTGTTCAGAATCGAATGTCATTCCCTGTTTTGGCTTCCAAGCACAATCATTCTCAGGTTCCATATCCATATGAAAATGCAACTGAAAACCCATATAAATAAAATCTTAGCTACATAAATAAAATCTTAGCTACATCAATAAACACAATATTTGCACTATCATCAAAGAACCCACTGTCACACTTAGATAAAGAAATAAGAAATGAGAACTACATATCTTTAATTGATTTCTAAACTGAGACTGAATTGATTTGTAAACATCATCACATTGTAAACTAAATATCATCCAAGAACTAAATTGATTTCTAAACTGAGACTGAGACAGAGACAAATTGATTTCTAAAAAATTCATCACATTCCAGTTGATTTCTAACCTCTGATTAAATACTAAAACTGATTAAATAGAGTGAAACTGATTACATAGAGTGAAACTGATTAAATAGAGTAATCTTCAAAATCTGTGTTAGACTAATGAAATCAATTCAACATATTTACTTTTAATTTTAAGATTTTGTTACAAAAATTATTAACAAATCAATCGCAGATTAAAAAAAATACCCTATTCATCAAATAAAATTTTGATTAAATACTCTATTTCATTAACACAGATGTTGAATTAAAAATTAAATCTGTGATTTCAAAATCTGTGATTTTTTAAAGTAAATAGAGTAATCTTCAAAATCTGTGGTTTAACACAAAATAAATTAACACATTGGTCCATTAAAAGTAATCTTCAAATACTGAAACTGATTAAATAGATGTTGAAACTGATTAAAATCTTAAAATACAGATAATGTATATATATATATCTTCAAATGCTGAAACTGATTAAAATCTTCAAATACAGATAAGATTTTGAAGATATTTGAACTGATAATGTATATATATATATATATATATATCTTCATATACATTAATTTCTGCATTTGGCAAACCTCTGATTTACAGAGACACAGGGGAACTGAGCTGTGGCGTCGTTGGTCGTCGTTGGTCCTTGCAACGGCGTGGAGACTGGTTAGACTGGGTCGCCGCCGGTATTGGGTCGCCGTTTACGGTGGGTTCGCACAATGAGTGTGTTGAATGAGTGTGTTTTTTTGTGTTTCCCCGATTGAAAATCTGAAACCAACTACTGACTGTGTTGTTTTGTTTTGGGCGGGAAGCATCGAAAAATTTAAATTTTTTTTTTTTAATCTCAACCGTTGGATGTGCAACGGCTGATCTCAGCCGTTGCAAGGACGCTCGGACGAATTCCTTGCAAGGAGAGGATCTGAACTCGTGTATCTTACCTTTCTGACACACACACACACACACAAAGAGGAAGGAATTATAATAAAAATAAGGGTATAACCATAAATTCAATTTCTAAATAATATATTAAATCTATATTTCCAAAATCAATAGGACTAATTGGTTTATAAAAAAAATCATTGGAACTAAATGAACCACCATTCCTCAAGATAAGATTTATAGATAAATTTTCCTAATTTTAATTTGCCACATATTAGATTCATATGATGATATTGTACACTTAAGTGTGTGTATATATATAATAATTACTTCAAATTTTTTTGTTTTTTTGTTTTGTGAAACTCAATCTAGCAAAATTTGTTTAAATCAAAAAATTGAATAATAAAATGGAAATGACAAATAATGAACTACTAGTGACTCCCGTTCTTTTATCCTTCCTGAAATTAGAATTTACATACTAATTAGCTTTTTGGTGAAAAGCTGTTTATAATCAGCTTATAAGCAGCTTTTTTTGTGAGAGAGGAAGTGGATTATAATCTGAGAAGTGGATTATAACCCACTTCCCAAAATAGGCCTAAGTACAACTTCTAAATTTTCTTACACTCGCTCACATTAGGCCATTTTCTTGTTATCCTCTCTCACTCATCCTGTGACTTTCATGACCCCAATTATCCAACCTTTCTCCTGCTAGGCATCTTAATTTCTCTTTTTCAGTTGCCTTTACCTTGTCACCACCATTTTGCTAAACCACTAAACTTATATTTGTATATAAAATATTGAATTTGGATAATCTACATTTGTTATATATTTCTAAATTTAGTAATGTTTGAATTATCATATTTGAATATTCTTTTTAAAGCTTCCTAATTTAAATAACTAAAATTTAATCAAGAAAATGTAAATTACCATGTATAGATTCTTTCAAGAATATTTTTTTAATGAAAATTTCATTTATGTCATAGAATATTTATATGAAAAAATAGCGGTTTTTTTCTCATATTATTCTTGAACTTTAAATTTGAACTAAAAAATCTACCAATTATTGCTTAAATTAGATTTGGCTTACGTATAAATTTTTCATCTCATTTTATTTAAAATTTAAAATTAGATATATTTGGATGAGTTAATAATTTTATGCGACATGTATTTATTAAATTTTATAAATTAAAATTAAGATTTTGAAGCTCTTTAAATATTTTGTACAAAAAGTTAGTTTGCGTTAATATATAGATAATAATAGATTTAGAAAAATTATCACTCACAAATAATAATTATAGTTAAATTTGTCAATAAAATAAAGTGATAATTTCAAAACATTATGCTTTCTATTATACAAATTATAGTACGATTATTGCTCATCAGAGATTGATGATTATAATTATAGAAAATTAAAAAAACTTGCCATATTGATCAACAAAATATTTAAATTAAATGAAAATAAGATAAAATAAGAATGAACTATTAATATAACTAAAGAGCTTATCATATTATAATATAATATTATTAAAATTTATCATTTTATAACATGTGTTTATTCATATATATATATATATATATTACATTATTGATCTTGATTTGATTTCCATATAAAATGTTTCATATGAGTTAAGTTTAAATGTTTAAATATATTACTATATTGATCAAATGACCAATAGTTTATTGACATGTGTATTTTATAATTTTTTTAATTCAAAAATTTATGAAAATAGAGTTTATGAAAATAGAGTTAGAACTTTGAGGTTCAATGAACCAACAACATTTTTGTTTATATTATATAATGCATTTTAATAAGATCTTTATAGATGGAAAGAGAATCTGTAGCATAATTTTAAATAATTAGTATTATATAGTTATTTTAAATTTATCATGATAAAATTATTTAACTCAATTTTAAAATTTATAAATAAAGTATCATATCTAATTGAGAGGATAATTTATATAAAAATTGGGCCAAGCTAAGTAGTGGGTCGTTTTGGGCCGCACTACGAAGGGCTGAGTAAAAAGGCCGTATAAGTTACTCCGGTCTGAAGAAGTAGTCTTGGAGTTAGACCGGTCACAACCGTGGTAATTAGTCCGGTCACATAAGGCTTATTTCTACTTCGTTTAAGGGATGTGTTGTGGGGAATTCGGTCTTCAGTAATTAGTTCAGCTCCACTCTTATGGATAGCTCGGTGTTAGCATAGGAAAGCCGAGGTAAGGGAAAGGAAGGTAGGGGCCGAACTAACAGTTACTTCGGCCATATTGGAGAGCCGGACTAAATATAGTTTGGTTGAAGATCACGTGTGCCTTGCTTACTTCGGTCGTAAGGTAGTTCGGCTGTGGTAAAACCATCTCACTTGGTTTAAGCAGTGAGGGGGGTGTTGAGAGAAGCATTATCTCTCAGGAGTATGAATCCTAGGAGGACTATGCATGGAGGAGTAAGAGTCCTACTAGGATTGTGCCACACGAAACCTATAAAAGCTCACCTATATCACCTTTGGAGAGGTAACACAACTTTGTCTTCTGAATACACAGAGCTTTTGTCTATTTGTCAAGTTTACTGACTTAGGCATCGGAGAGGTTTCCGGCACACACCCGCCGGCTAGCTCACGTGTGTATTTTCAGGCAGTTGAACGACGTCGTACGGAGGAGCGCAGACTTGGTCAACAGGATTATACGAGAAGGTGTATTTCTTTCCCGTACAATTGGCGCCGTTTGTGGGAACTCAGACAAGAACAACCTCTTGATCAAGCTTTTCCTCCCAAAAATCAATGGCGAACAACGAAGAATTACCACAGTCCGCCGTTGACGGACTAACTCCAGAAGGGGGTGCAAGGCGCGAAGGCCTACCCTTGGTCACTCCCATGGCGAACCTGGAACCACAAAGACAAAATTCCAGGAGGGATGCAAGGGGACGAAGGCGGAATAACAGCCCCCATCACTCTCGTTCGCAAAGCCCAGAAAGACAAAGACGCAGAATTGATCCTCAAACTTTGGAGGATCGCGTCAAGGAACAAGACGAACTGATCTGTCGGATGGCAGCGGACATGGAATCTCTGAAGCGCCAGGTGAAGGGAAAATGAGTAGCGACAGGAGAGGGGCGCACAAACAAGACGTCCCCTCGCCACTCGGAAAATCGTAGCAGGAATACTACACCCTCACAAGGAGAGAGCAAAAGCCTCAGGACAGGCGATACCCAATCCAGGTCCTCCAGAACTCGTCACTCCAGGTCTGAGAGGACGAGATCTGAGAGGTCGTACACTGAGGGAAGCACATATTGGCCGTCGCATACACACCAAATGAGATCCCGACAGACAGAATTGTCCAGATCGTCCGACCTACGAACCGTGCTAGAAGAGAAAGCACGGTGGAAGGAGGACGCCAGGGCGCGCTATCCACACAGAGTTTCTGCCTTACAGCAGTTGGCTCCTCGGACGCATGGAAGCGTCGAGGTTAGAATGCCAATACCGCGCCCCGCCTACGACCAACGGACAAGGCGTTGGCAAGGCTGCAGACCTCACCATTCGTCCCAGCAATTGAGAACGCACCCTTACCTTCAGGCTTCCTACAGCCCAAATTCACTACGTATGAGGGGAAGACGGACCCCTACTCACACTTGAGCCACTTTCGCCAGTCATGGCTGTATACCGGCGTAATGAGGCCTTGATGTGCATCCTATTCCCTTCAAGCCTTGGCGACCTAGGCCTGACTTGGTTTGAGAAACTTCCAGAAGGCAGCATAGCCTCCTGGGCGCAATTGGCGGAGGCGTTCGTGACAAGGTTCCGAACAAACACTAAAACTCCGGTGGAGATCGACCAGCTACTCTCCATCGACATGGGCGACAAGGAGACCCTAAGATCATACAACAGTCGCTACTGTGAGACATTCAACCAGATTGGGGACTGCCCAACCAATCTCGCCATTGCGCAATATAAAAGAGGCCTCCCAGTCGGGAACAGACTGAGGGACTCTATCACCATGACGCTGCCCCTCACCATGGAAGCCCTGATGGAGAGAGTGCATCAGCACATTAGGGTGGAAGAGGATGGCGCTCGTGCCAAAGCAAAATCTGGCACGACCGTAGTACCAGAAAAGAAGGCCTCAGCGAAGGTTAACGCGGTAGACCGCCCGAACAGAAACGGACGTGGCAGAAGAGACAATGGAGAAGACCAGGATAAGAGATGGCTGAGAGTCCGCACTGCCATAACCACGGTCTTCAAGAAACCGATCTACCGCATACTTAGCGAGATCCGAGACGAACCCTTCGTCAAGTGGCCAGCCAAGTTAGGCGAAGCACAGAAGGATTACGACGACAGATCACGGTGCACATTTCATAAAGAAAAGGGGCACCGAACTGAGAATTGCACGCCCTTGAGATAGCACTTCGAGGAGTTGGTGGCGGCGGGCCACCTGGACAAGTACATAGAGGGAGGGGCACAGCCAGCCCCCCAGGACCATAACAACCCCAACGGGATGCCGATCGATGCCCCGCCCTAAGGCATCATCAACGTAATACATGGAGTCTTTGAACCTGAGCGTGTATGCGAGCTCAGAGGTTCAATCAAAAAGGCTGAACACTTAAGAGAGGTGCTAAGTGCCCAACCAGTCGTCAAAAAGGGGAAGACAGAGGCCACAAATGTCATGTCTTTTTCAGATAAAGACTTGGCAAGGATTTATTGCCCTCACAACGATGCCTTGGTCGTCACTCTCCGAGTCAAGGATTTTGACGTCAAGCGGATTCTGATTGACCAAGGTAGTTCGTGTGAAATCATGTACTATGAAACCTTCAAACAACTAAAGTTGCAAGATAAAGACTTGGCGCCTGCCGTATCTCCCCTTATCGGATTCAACTCCATTCCAGAATGGCCCGTCGGCAAAATTATCCTCCCAGTCAGAGCAGGGAGTGTGACGAAACAAGTGGAGTTCTGGGTGTTGAAGGTCCCCTCCACCTACAATATTATCTTGGGGAACATGGCATGCTGCATGCGCCTCGGTGGCGTCCTCCTACCACCAAGTGATGCGATTTCCCAACGACACCGGAGTAATAGAAGAAGTTTATGGAGATCAGATCATGTCGAAGTAGTGCTTCGTCACAGCGAATGGCAGCCGCGCTGCCAAAGGATATGTTCATTCGGTGGAAGAACCTGAGAGTAATGAACTATTCGCCGATGTTGGCAAAGCGGCTAGTCTGAAAGCAGTGGAGGACTTGGTAGAGGTCAGAATAGATGAAAAGAACCCGGATAAGTTCTTTTTGCTTGGTTCGTCGTTGTCCAGCACTGAGAGATTGGAGGTCTTGGGATTTTTGACCTCCAACATCGAAGTGTTCGCCTGGACCCCATACGACATGCCAGGCATTGATCCCAACTTCATCTGTCACCAACTCAATGTCCACCCTTCTGCCAGACCAATCATTCAGCGCACCTGCAGATCGGCACTCCACCACGCCGAAATAGTGGCAGAAGAAGTAGGAAACCTGCTGGAGGCAGGGGCAATCAGAGAGGTGCACTACCCAAGATGGATCTCCAACACCGTCGTAGTGCCAAAGAAGAATGGCAAGTGGCGTGTTTGCGTCGACTACAAAACGGTCAACAAGGCGTGCCCAAAAGATAGCTTTCCTCTACCAAGGATAGATCAACTGGTAGACTTAACGGCAGGGCACAACCGACTTAGTTTTCTGGACGCATACAGAGGCTACCACCAAATTGCCATGCACGAACCAGACCAGGAGGTCACATCCTTCACCACGCCAAGAGGACTATACTGCTACAAGGTCATGCCCTTTGGCCTAAAGAACGCAGGGGCAACATTCCAACGAATGGTCACAAAGATGTTCGAACCATTGTTAGGCAAGACAATGGAGGCGTACATCGACGATATGGTGGTCAAGAGCAAAGATGAGAATGACCATGTCAAAGACCTAGGTGAGATGTTTGAGATCCTGAAGAAACATAAGTTGCGCCTCAACGCGTCAAAGTGTGCGTTCGGAGTAGGATCTGGCAAATTCCTAGGCTTCTTGGTGACCAACAGAGGTATAGAAGCAGACCCTTCTCAGATCAAGGCTATTCAGGAGTTGGAAAGACCAAACTCAGTAAAAGAAGTACAGCATCTCACCGGCATGGCCGCTGCGCTCAATCGATTCATAAGCCGATCGTCCGATAGATTACGACCATTCTTCCATGCTCTAAAGGCCAAGTTCGAGTGGGACGACGAATGCGACCGAGCTCTGGAAAGCCTGAAGGAATACATGTCTTCTCCACCATTACTTGTAACCCCAATTCCTGGAGAAGAACTATTCTTGTACCTGGCAGTCTCACAGCACGCAATTAGCGCAGTGTTGGTCCATACAGAAGGAATCCAACATCTGCCCATCTATTATGTCAGCAAGACATTGCTGGGAGCCGAAACAAGGTACTTGCCACTGGAGAAACTGGCATTGGCCTTGATGATGGCCTCAAGGAAGTTATCGCATTACTTTCACGCCCACACCATAGTTGTTCTCACAGCCTTCCCATTAAAGGCTTTATTTGAAAGAGCAAACTTCTCTGGGCGAATTCTGAAGTGGGCAGTAGAGTTGGGACAATACGACATCAAGTTCCAACCTAGGACCGCAATAAAAGCGCAAGCATTGGCAGATTTTGTCGCAGAATTCACACCAGGAAGTCATATCTGCCCAGTCGACCTAACTGAAACAACCGAACTAGGGATGGAAGTTGACGTCGGAATAACGCAACCCCTAGTACTGGTTAATCAGTCAGGCCCCAAGGCAGACCAGAGTAAAGAAAGGAAGGAAGAAGAAACCATGCTACACCAAGTTAGGACTCACCGACAAATAAAGACTTGGTACAAATAGAAAGCAAGGGGCAGACAGCGAGCATGGACTCTGAAGAAAACACCAGCATCATGGAAGATCCCAAGGCATCATCTGATCCCTCCACCTGCTGGAAGTTGTTCGTCGGAGAGATGTGAAAGCTCTTCGTGGATGGAGCATCCAACCGGCATGGAGCAGGACTTGGCATAGTCCTCATCTCTCCAGACGGCCTAGTAGTGGACAGGCAATCAACCTTGGCTTCCCAGCATCAAACAACGAAGCGGAGTATGAAGCGCTTCTGGCAGGCCTCAAGTCAGCATTCTACATGAAGGCCACCGAGCTAATGGTTTACAGCGACTCGCAGCTGGTGGTAAACCAAATATCTGGCGACTACGAGGCAAAGGATGATAGAATGGCCAAGTACCAAGAATTGGTCAGAACAGAGATAAAGAAGTTTGAAGTGGTGAGGATAGAACAGATCGGCAGAGAGGAAAATAGCAGAGCAGACAAACTAGTAGGCTTCGCCTCAATGGCAGACACCTCCATTCCTCACCCACTACTAATCGACTATCTGCCTAGACCAAGCATTGAAGACCCAGAAGCGGAAGATGTATGTTGTGCAGAATTAGGCCCTTCCTGGATGGACCCCATCATATTGTTCCTGAAAGACGGCACCTTACCCGAAGAAAAGAAAGAAGCCAACAGAATAAGAGCAAAGTCGCAACGATTTTGGCTCTCTCCATCATTGGCATTATACAAAAAGTCGTTCTCAGGACCTTACTTAAAGTGTGTTCACCCCAGCAAAGTGGAAGCATTCCTGTTTGAAATACATGAGGGTGTATGTGGCAGCCATCAAGGAGGAAGATCATTGGCATATAGAGCGATTTCACAAGGATATTGGTGGCCATACATGCAAGCGGATTCAGAGAAGTATGTTAAAAAGTGCGAAAAGTGTCAAAAATTCGCACACCAAATACACCAACCTGCCAGAGAACTTCTACCTCTAACCAGTCCATGGCCTTTCGCAATGTGGGGATTGGACATAGTAGGCCCACTTCCAACAGTTCCAGGCAACAGGAAGTTCTTTCTTGCCGTAACCGACTACTTTACAAAGTGGGTAGAAGCAGAAGCCTTGGCGTCAATCAAGGAAAAAGATGTGAAGAAGTTTGTCTAGCAGAATATCATCACCCGATTTGGCATACCAAAGGCACTGATCTCAGACAACGACACTCAGTTCGACGGTAGAATTTTCAGAGGCTTTTGTGAAGAGTACAAGATAGAGTTCTACAATTCCACACCGGCATATCCCCAAGCAAATGGACAGGCAGAGGCGTCAAACAAGGTAGTCTTGGATGGATTGAAGAAAAGGTTAGAAAAAGCCAAAGGCAAGTGGGCAGAAGAGCTCCCCCATGTTTTATGGGCTTACCGCACCACGCCTCGACGATCAACAGGAGAAACACCATTCTCCTTAGCTTATGGCATGGAAGCAGTCATCCCATTAGAAGTTGGCCTCCCCACAATTCGAAGCGAAAACTTTGATCCAGACTTAAATGGCGAAGCCATAGCATTGGAGCTTGACCTTGCGGAAGAAAGAAGAGACAGAGCATTGGTTCACATCGCCTCCTACCAACAAGAGTTGTCTAGAAAGTATAACAAAACAGTGCATCCAAGGCAATTCAAGATCGGAGATTGGGTACTGCGCAAAGTCATGGGAAACACTTTAGTACCAGGTGACGGCAAACTGGGACCTAACTGGGAAGGACCTTACAAAGTGGTCGGATTAGCAGGCAAAGGGGCATACCACTTAGAAGATGAGGACGGCAAAGCAATTCCCAGGCCATGGAACACTGCCAATCTCAAGTTGTTTTATTTTTAGCTTTTTCCCTTTTAAGTATGTGTAATTTTTTACTTTCTCAATAAAACAAGTCGATTCTTTTTCAGTATAATTGTTTTCAGTAGACAGTAGCTTTAGTAAGATAGTAGCATTGTAAACATAGTTGGCCGGAATAACCAACTATGACCCTTCCTAAGCCCAGGATCAGGATCCAGGCTGCAGGACGTTTTGGTCGGAATAACCAAAACACTTTATTCTAAATTGGCTGGAAAAACCAACTTAGAGGTTGGCTGGATTAAACCTAAGCCCAAGATCAGGATCCAGGCTACAGGACGTTTGGTCGGTATAACCAAACACTTTATTCTAAATTGGCTGGAAAAACCAACTTAGAGGTTGGCTGGATTAAACCAACACCCCTCCTAAGCCCAGGATCAGGATCCAGGCTGCAGGACGTTTGGTCGGTATAACCAAACACTTTATTCTAAGTTGGCTGGAAAAACCAACTTAGAGGTTGGCTGGATTAAACCAACTCTTTGTACTCTTCAGCCGAAGTAGTTATATCGGCTGAAGAATGATTGGCTGGATTAAACCAACTCTTGTTACTCTTCAGCCGAAGTATGGGTATGGCTGAAGAGTGGTTGGCTGGATTAAACCAACTCTTTGTACTCTTCAGCCGAAGTAGTTATATCGGCTGAAGAATGGTTGGCTGGATTAAACCAACTCTTGTTACTCTTCAGCCGAAGTATGGGTATGGCTGAAGAGTGGTTGGCTGGATTAAACCAACTCTTTGTACTCTTCAATCGAAGTAAGTGTATGGCTGAAGAGTGGTTGGCTAGATTAAACCAACTCTTGTTACTCTTCAGCCGAAGTAAGTATATTGGCTGAAGAGTGGTTGGCTGGATTAAACCAACTCTTTATACTCTTCAGCCGAAGTAAGTATATTGGCTGAAAAGTGGTTGGCTGGATTAAACCAACTCTTTGTACCCTTCAACCGAAGTAAGTATATCGGCTGAAGAGTGGTTGGCTAGTAGGTCAGATAGCTCAAACCGGAGTACGGTATATCGGCCAAGAAATATTTTGGATAGCAGTTAGAAAGCAGACATCCAAACCGAGATCACAGTTGACCAAACGAATTCATTGAAACATTCATTACAAATGTGAGCATACATACACAAAACCGGAATAAGAGTTGGGCTCAGAAGAAGACTTTTTCATTACAGTGAAAAACAAATACAACTGAGGGGCCGCAGCCCGGTTACAAATTCAAGACAAAAGAGTAGCATTCGAATTATCAAAAGTAGAAGAATGTTACTTTACCCCGGTTACACTATCCAAAATGAAGAAAGAAAAAAGAAAATCAACGGAAGAGTTCATCAATTTCAGCATCAAAGTCATCATCTGTTGTCCGGAGTCCGGTGTCGGCTGGGAGCACGGTTTGAGTTGGGAGCTCGGTTTCAGCTTGAACCTCGGTCTCAGTTGGTTGCGTTCTGGCAGTTAGCAGCACGCCCGTTAGGTCTTCAGTGACAGGCTCCAACTGAATTGTTTGATTATTTGGTTGTTCATTAACGGCCGGGTGAGAGTTGGCTCATTTTCATCAGCATCTTCATCATCATCTTCATCATTGTCAGATCCTTCGAGAAATTGCCTTTGAAGATCAGCAGCGTATTGTGACAGTGAAGCCGGAATAGAATACGGTGGAGCATTGTATACATCGGTGTCCGGCGAACAACCGAGCTGCTCCACCGCACTCCGCCAGCCGCACTTAAAGAAGAGATCCTTGGCTGCATCGCATTGGAGGGTGTATGCGTCTTCGGCCTCCTTAAAGCCTCGTTTTTCGGCTTCCTTCATTCCGGCCTTCAGTTGGTTTATCTCGGCGTCTTTTTTCTTCTCAATCTTTGCCAGCAGGCGCAGGTACTTGTCCTTTGCCTCGATGGCAACCTTCTGCTTTTCGACATCGGCCGAATTAACCACTTCGGTCAGTCGACCGTTCTCAGCACGTAGCTCAGCCAGCTGCTTTTTTGCTTCCTCTAGCTCGGCCGCTTTAGCTTCGGCCTCTGCCATGGCCTCCCTGGTACTTCTCCTGAGTTCCATGACCCTTCTGTGTGTAACTTGGTTTTTCTGGATGGCCTGCAAGGGAGTAGCAAATTTGTCTTTAGCCGGATTGAAAGTTGGAAAAAATTACATAGAAGGTAGAAAGTTATTTACCAGGATCATGGATTTGGTTGAAGACCGAATGGACTTCAGTTCGGTGTTAAGTTTTTGTTGTGGTGCTCCATATCTTTTGGAAGACACACGCTTTTGGCTAGATTAAAAGCCATGAGGTGGTCCTTCTCTGTGACAACCGAATCAGAAGGAGTGATATCTCAGTTGTTGAAAGTGAGATTAGGAGCCCATTTGGAGGAGGAGGCAGTTCGGTCGGACTGCTTCGGTTGGAGGCTTTGCTGAGGGCTTGGAGGAGGGCTGGGTGGCAGAACGGTCTCGTCCTCATCAACAAGTCGTGGCTCGGTTTGGTTAGTCCGGGCACGCTTGTTTCGGCGAGAGGAAGATGGTTGTTGGGATGGAAGGGCCACCACGGCCTCAGTGGTCTGGCCGGCTTGTGGTACTTCGGCGGGGTTTGTTGCAGTCAGTAATGCCTTCAGTCGGTTTCTTTTTGCCATTTCCTGATCGGCTGTGAGTGGTATTAGGTTGATTTCGGGCAAGGAGGGGTCCGGTTGCGGTGCTTCCTCGAGAAGAAAGTCAGTCACCCTCGCTTTTCGGCGACCGCTGTATCGGTATGTTAGTTCGAAGTTTAGCAATTTAGCCCAACTTCTTTCCTTAACCCGTAGTGCGGCGCGCAGAATACCTAGGTTGGGGTAGCCGTAATTCGATAGAAGATGGGCCTTATCTGCAAAAGAAGACAACTGTTAGTCCGGTTCAGAATGAAAACTGAATTAAAAGAAAAGGATGAATTGAAACCGAAGTATGTATACCGGGTTCTCCTTTTTTCCAATTTATTCTCCAGCCAAGAATCTGGGCTTGATGGTCCTCAAAGTTCCCAGACACCCAGAAGAAATCATCATCATTTAAGTCTTTGTCCGGTGTATTCTTAATTATTTTCTCTCGGCCACGGCGTATTCTCAAATAATAGCACCAGCCGTCGTCTTTGGATCCTATGGAGTATTGATGCAATATTTCGGCTAAGCCTAGGTTGAGACCGGTTTGGTGGTTCAGTTCGGCTATTCCCATTATGATTCGGTAAGTGTTGGTGGAGAGTTGGGTTGGGCATAGTCTGGTTTGCCTAAGAAACTCACAGATTAGTGGTTGGACTGGAAATCGCAGTCCGGTTTCTATTATTGACTGAATGGTAAAGGGAACAGAGCCTTCGTTGCCCCATGGGTCAACGTCTTGATCAGCTAGGGTAAGGTTGACATCGGCAGGAATATTGTAATCCTTGCGGAATTCGGCTAAGCCTCCTGGGGTTTCTACTAAAAACCTATACTTCCCCATTTATTGTATAAATTAAGAATAAGTTACTTCGGTTGAAGAAGTTGTGCTCAGAAGCTCGGTCGAGCCTTCAAAGGGAATGGCCTGGGCAACCTAAAGTCTGCAAAGTGGAAGAACAAAGGGGTTAAGCACAGATCATTGACCGTGCTACAAAAATAAAGCAAGAAAAGGGAGCCTAATTTCGGCTACATAGGGTGCTAACAGGATCTACCTCGGTTTCAACAAGGTGTTCGTTATCTCGGCTCGGCACGATGTTTTGCTTGTCTCGGTTCTACCTATGTGTTTGTTACTCCGGTTGGGCATCAAGGGGCAGCTTTCTGAGTTCGGTTTAGAAACTGAGAAAGCTGGCTTAGCCCCCGAAGGCTTAGCTCGGTCGAGGGCCGAGATTTCTGGTTCAGTACGTTTTTATTTTGGCTAATGTAAATCAGTTGGTGACCTATTGAAACTAGTGTTATTGCACAAAATTCTAGTTCGGTTCCAGTCTACCTAAATCTTTTTATAGCAAAAACAATTTCCTAGTTCGGTTGGACGTGTTTTTTGGATCAAATACGTGTCTACTTGTTGTTACTTGAAGATTCATGAGGTTTTACAGACAAAGTTTTTCAGAAAGTACAAAAACAAGTGGAAGAAAAGAAGCAACAATATGTTTTGCAAAAACACCAACCAAACTACAACAGATTAAACAAAAGCAGAAAAAGGAAAAACAGAAACAAATTCATGGTGCTTACCTGGTAGAGAGAAAGAAGAACAAGATTGAAGCAAATGGGAGCAACACACGAGTTGCACAGTTGCAAACGTTGAAAAGCAGTGAAGCAAGAGAGAGAGAGCAGAGAGTGAATAGTTGAGTGTGTGATTCAAGGTAAAGAGAGAAGGTTTTTTGTTTTGATGAAAAGCCTTCTGGCGGGAACTGTTCAAAAATTTCGGAGTACGAGGGCGGCGCGACAGCTGGGATTGGCCAATCAAAGGCTGCCACGTGTCACTGGAAAGGGAAGCGTTTCAGTGGCTGCAATTGAAGAGACGTTTTGACCGGACGTGCCCAGCTCGGCTTAAGTCTAGCTCGGCTGGAAAAGCTAAATGGTTTTTAGCTCGGCTGGAGAGGCTAAAAGGTTTTCAGTTCGGCTGGAAAGGCTTGCAAACTCTAGCTCGGTTGTTAAACAGGTAATCCCTATCATGCTGCGCAGATGGAATTAAGGGGCAATTGAGAGGGTAATTTATATAAAAATTGGGCCAAGCTAAGTAGTGGGTCGTTTTGGGCCGCACTACGAAGGGCTGAGTAAAAAGGCCGTATAAGTTACTCCGGTCTGAAGAAGTAGTCTTGGAGTTAGACCGGTCACAACCGTGGTAATTAGTCCGGTCACATAAGGCTTATTTCTACTTCGGTTAAGGGATGTGTTGTGGGGAATTCGGTCTTCAGTAATTAGTTCGGCTCCACTCTTATGGATAGCTTGGTGTTAGCATGGGAAAGCCGAGGTAAGGGAAAGGAAGGTAGGGGCCGAACTAACAGTTACTTCGGCCATATTGGAGAGTCGGACTAAATATAGTTTGGTTGAAGATCACGTGTGCCTTGCTTACTTCGGTCGTAAGGTAGTTCGGCTGTGGTAAAACCATCTCACTTGGTTTAAGCAGTGAGGGGGGTGTTGAGAGAAGCATTATCTCTCAGGAGTATGAATCCTAGGAGGACTATGCATGGAGGAGTAAGAGTCCTACTAGGATTGTGCCACACGAAACCTATAAAAGCTCACCTATATCACCTTTGGAGAGGTAACACAACTTTGTCTTCTGAATACACAGAGCTTTTGTCTATTTGTCAAGTTTACTGACTTAGGCATCGGAGAGGTTTCCGGCACACACCCGCCGGCTAGCTCACGTGTGTATTTTCAGGCAGTTGAACGACGTCGTACGAAGGAGCGCAGATTTGGTCAACAGGATTATACGAGAAGGTGTATTTCTTTCCCGTACACTAAATATGAGTTATTGTCATTGAAGGGTGAAAAGAACAAATCCCTTGATTTGAAATTCATATATATACATTAAGTATATACTAGTGGTAAATCGTGTGATGTATGACTTTATATGATTTAAAATGAATAATTTAAAAATAGGATTACAAAACATATGATGTGTTATGATTTTAGGTTTAATATTATCTGCACTGATTGTCTTTTATTATTTATTTTCGATGAGATTTTGATAACCAAAAATATAAAAAGTAATTCAATTAAACAAACAAATAAATAAAAAACAAGTACAACAAAATATCAATAAGTATCATATAATTGAGAACTATGTTTGGCTATGATAAAAATAATATTCTACTATCAACCCACAAATAAAATAAAATAAAAGACTCAATTATTCAAGTTTCTTATTAAAAAAATAAATTTGATATCAAATGTAAAAGAGCAAAATTAAATACAAAATTGCTTCCTACCCCCAGCTAGGGGTCACCCCCAGTGACGTGTCACTCGGGGGTTGGCCCAAAAAAAAACAGTTTTTTTTTTTTTTTTTTTTTTTAAGTCTCGGCCAGTGGGGGCTCGCCACCTCACTGGGGGTGCGACCCCCACTGGGTGTACGCAGCATTGTTGAATTAAATATTACATAAAAACATATAAATCACAAAACTATGTGAATCCATCACCAAAATATTCTCGAAAGATAAAATTTTAAGCAAAAAAAATATGGATACAGCTCCTCTCCAATAATTGGAGGGTGCTGTTCAACATTGTTGAGCCCTGATTTGGGACCATGGCGATGATTCAAACCGTTTAATGTGTAGAACCCATTGAGTGCATCATCCCTGCAAAAAAATCACTTTAATCGGATATCGATAACCACTTGATTAGATCACATTTTTATCACAATTTATTTTGAAAATTCCATTTGAAAATTATATTGAAATATGATCTGATCAAGTGGTTATCGATATTTGACTAATGTGATTTTTTTTTGCAAGGATGATGTACTCAATCTGTTCTACATATTGAATGGTTTAGATCATCGTCATAGGCCCGGATCAAGGCCCACCAATGCCGAATAGCACCCTTTAGTTATTGGAGAGGAGCTGGGTCCAAAAAATATAGTGGACCCTCAATGGCTAAGTTAAATTACTTTGAAATTTTCAAATAGGAAAGAGTTTTTTTTAGTTTGGTGGGAATTTCCTTATGAGAATGATATACACAAATAATTTTCTTACACATTTTTTATTTATTTATTTATTTATTTTTTTGCAATTTTGGTACATAATATTCAACATTGATGTAATAAAAAGAAATTCAAAAACTCTCTAGCCGTCAAGTTTAATATTATATTTATGATGTCACCTGCAAAAAAACATTAAAATTTAGACAAAAAAATGTGAATATGTGTAGCATTTCAGCATACCTATAACAATATAAAATTATATATAAAGAGAAAAAGATAAGGGGAATGCAAATGTGTGAAGCATTCAACCATGCTTATAACAATATAAAATTATATATATATATATATAGAGAGAGAGAGAGAGAGAGGGGGGGAAAGAGAAACACAACATAATAGTTTTGTCTGTGTTTTATAATCAATTGAAATATATCTGTTTATATAGGATGAGAGAAATGTGAAATTGGATAGATAGATATAGATTATCTTTATTATATATTCAAATTCAAATTTACATTATCTTTATTTTGAATTTTGTTGATAGATATAGATTATCTTTATATATATTTTCAATTCAAATATTTTTGAATTTTGTGATAGCTCTCTCTCTCTCTCTCTGTGTGTGATAAGTTTGTATTTGGATAACTATTATTCTAAGAGCATATTTTTATTTTAAATGGAAATGATGTGAGAGAAATGAGTTTGAAACTTAAATGCCACATAATTTTAGATTTTATAAGAAACTAAGAATAAAGATTTTGAGGCTTAAGAGCGCACACACTACATTTGTTTATATATAGTATAGATAAATTTTCAAGCAAAGAAAGAGATTGAAAGTGATGTGGTGTAAAAGAATTGAGAAATAGTATTATTGAAAAATAAAAATGTAATGAGTAGGAAAGAAATTAAATATTGACTAACTTTTAACATCCTTATAAAAAATAATAAAAATGGTGTGATGTTCTCTTGCATGATATAATCTCTTTAGGGATAAGCAAGTTGCATATGACATTTAAAAAAAAAAATATTAGAACTGTGTAATGTAGGTAGAGTTTTTTTTTTTAGTTTGGGGAAGGAAGAGAAAGAGTTTGAAGAAATATTTTAATTTTTTGAAAATTGGTGAGAGAGATTATGATGGGGGAGATTATGGAATATTTTGTTATCTTTCCATTTGAAATCCATAAATTAAGGGATAATTATTATTTTTAAAATAACTAACAATTAATTAAATATATTCGACAATAATTTGTTTTTAAAAAAAAGGGGAATGCACCAATAAATCCTAAATTTGTATCTTGTAACCCATTTGGTCCTATGAATTTTCTTATGAACCGTTAAGTCCTATCCCAATGTTAATGACCATTAAACATCAAACATCATCATTATGAAAACATCATCATCATCAAAACAACATCAAATATCACAATATCATTATCAAAACAACATCAAACATCATCATCAAAATAACATCAAACATCACAATATCATCATCAACATCAAATATCATTATCAAAACAACATCAAACATCACACACATCATCATCAAAACAACATCAAACATCTTCATTAAAACATCAAAATAACGATTAAACAATTTTTCTAATAACGATTAAATATCAAAATAACCATTAACATAACATCAAACATCAAAATAATGATTAAACAAATTTTTTTGATCAAACATCATCATCTTCGATTGCAGATTGGAAGAGAGAGAGAAAATAGATGCAGATGTGTATATGTTCTAAAAAATAATTTTAAAAGGTGGGTTTGTATATATACATCCAGATAATGATTTTATAAAGTATACATATACACATCTAAATCTACATCATAACATCATAACATCGAATTCGAGCCCCCCCTCCCCTCATCACCATGACGTTCTTAGAAAACCCATTTTTCCATCTCCATCGAACCAGGCCTCCTCTCTCCCTCTGTGTCTAAAATTTGGATCTCACAATCACCAGATGCCATGTTCAAGCTGCCGCCACCTCCGGCCGCCACCGATAAGCCCATCGTAGTTCGGTCAGTGTGGTCGGTCAATATCGAGTCGGAGTTTGAACTAATCCGACTCATCATCGATCTCTACCCTTTCGTCTCCATGGACACAGAGTTCCCAGGCGTGGTGGTTCGTTCCAAGAGCGGAATGAATTTCTTCCGCAATTGCAACCCCACCGCGCATTACGCGACCCTGAAAGCCAACGTCGATCTCTTGAATCTCATTCAGATCGGCCTCACTCTCTCCGATTCAGACGGTAATCTCCCCGATCTTGGCACCAACAATCGCTACATGTTAATAGCCAGAGAGCCCCCCGTGAAATTAGCGTAGAAATTTGGAAGATCTAAGCGGGCTTCTGGAGACTTCAATTGGAGCCATAAATTTGAGTGTTGAATGTGTTGAATCTACGTGTTTGATATGTTATCCAGTCATTTCTTTGATTTTACGCCCCCAGAACATCGACTAAATGACCATCAAAGAAAAAAAAAAAGATCGACTACATGATCAAAGAGACAAAAATAAAAATAAGAACTCACAAATCACAAATTACTGGAAAAATCAAAATTTTGATTTGGAAATTTTAAAATTAGTTTTTTTTTTTTTTTTATTCTTATCATGATGTTGATGATGTTCACATTTTTTTTGATGATGTTTTGTTAATTGGTGCAGTTAAGTTGTTAATGTAGCTAATGTTTTGATGATGTTAATAATGTTGTTGATGTTACTGATGTAGATAGTGGGACTAAATGGTGCATAAGAAAACTTGTAGGACTAAATGGTTTAACTTTCTACCATATAGGATTTACTGGTAATTTTTCCTAAAAAGAATATATATTTTGTAAATTGAGAATTTAATAATTTTAGAATGAGAGTTTAGAGCTTCTAGAAGGTTTCTCTCTAAAAATCTTTTTTTCCTTATCTAATATATAGATAAATTTAAATTAGGAATTTAAAGAAAAATTTGTAAAGTAAAAAGAAAGAGAAGAGATAATAAAAAATAATAACTTATACTTCATTTACTTTTTATTTTACAATTTTTTTTTTCAAATTAATGATTCAAATCACTTTATTTGGTTTCAGTTTTTAGAATTTACTTTTTAAAAAATTCTACTTTTTTGTTTTTCGTATTTTTTTTTTCAATATTTTAAACAATTTTTTTTTTTAATTTTTAGATACACCTAACATAAATACACTTAAAAAGTATAATATTTGTAAAAAAAATCTTTAAAAAATTCACTAAATACCAAAAATATATAATAAAAAAAAGAAAATTCAATACATTTTTTGTGTTTTTGTGTTTTTGTGTATTTATTAATTTTTAAAAATATGTTGTCACAAATATTTTATTATTTAGATACATCTAAGTAAGGTGTATCTGAAAAAATAAAAAAATTACTTAAAATTTAAAAATATTTATTAAAAACAAAAAAATACGAGAAAAAAAAAACTTAATTTTCAAAAATCTAAATTCAGAAAACTGAAATTAAATACATTGAATAAGATCCAAAAAACTAGGCATCAACTTGTACCATTATGTTTGCATCAAGGCTTCCTAAAATGATACGTGGAAAAAAAAGTGTGATAAGATGAGTTAAATTTAAAGTGTGTTTTGTTTCAATTTTTTGAAAATTGATTTTTTTTTTTAAAAAAAAAATTTGTGTCTTTTTATTTTTAATGAAAATTTTTAAAATTTTAAACAATATTTTGAGTTTTTTAGATACACTTACTTAGATGTATCTAAAAAGTAAAATATTTGTAAAAAAATATTTTAAAAAATTAATAAATACACAAGAATACGAAAATGTACAGAATTTTCATTTTTTATTTTTATTTTTGGTATTTAGTGAATTTTTTAATGATTTTTTTTACCAATATTTTATTTTTTTAAGTGTATTTATATTAGGTGTATCTAAAAATTAAAAAAAAATTCAGTGAAAATAAAAAAAATTATAGAAAATAATTTTTTTTAATTTTTTAAAAAGTGAATCCTTAATACCCAAACCAAATATCTCTCACTAGTTCCTTCACCTTATTTATATATCCAATTAAATTCCTTTTATGCAAAATAGTAGCATATACATTGACTAGCATTAGGCCAGATTTTCAAAACAAAAATGTTATGAATTGTAAAAAATTTATTCTGAATCTTATTTTGAAAATGAGTGTATAGTGTAAATTTTAAAATTAATGAAATGTGGATCACCTTTAATAGAGACCATTAACTACTTATTTTTTTTTTGTATTATTTATTTATTTATTTTGAATATGTGGTGTTGTTGCTTTTAAAATAATAGCACAAACTGATGTCGTCAGAGTTGTTTGGCTACTAAAAAAAATAGTTAGTCCAATAGAAATTAGTGTCAAGAAAAATATGAATAAGTTATAAATTTATGTTTTGAAATTTACTTAAAATATAAATTAATCCCTATAATTCTAAAAGTTATAAATCATCTCTTGAAATTTTCAATTTCATAACACATAACTCTTTTTATTAATAAATCATTAAATCAATTAATAATTTTAATAATATTAGAAATTTATTTCAATAAATAATTTAGGTAATTTTATTATTGTATAAAAGAGAAATTAAGAATTTTATTTTTTCAATTGATTCTGTTAAATAAAAAATTCTAATAATGGAGTATTTGTAATTTTTTAAATCACTGAATAATCTATATTTTAAAGTAAATTTCAGATAGTATATTTATAATTTATCAGAAAAATATTTATTCTATTACAAAAATCTACTTCTGAATTGTATATCATGTTAGGCTCTTTTTTGATTTTCGAAATCTCGAACAGCTACAAAAGCAGTCATGTTACTTACCCAAAAAAAAACAAAAGCAGTTATGCTATCATTCAGTTTTCAATTGCACATGGTGTGTTTATCAGTCACTTAACCCCATTGTGTGCTATTAATCTCTTACATTGTGTTTGGTTGAAAGATTTTCATTGTGTGTTATTAATTTCTTAAATTATGTTTGGTTAAAGGATTTAAGAAGTGATTTAAAAAGAGAAAGGCAAAATTACATGTGAAATTATGTGAAATATAGTTATATTTTACTTACATTTCACCGTTATTTTTCTTTCCACTTTTTAAATCCCTTCCTGAATTCTTGAACCAAGTACAACCTTATAACCTAAGATTTGCATCATTCACATGAAAAATGCATTTTGGTAGAGTTTCGGGATTAATTGGAGTTTACACACAAAATATATATATATATATATATAAACTTATAATTAAAGTGAAGTTCATCAAGAAACAAAGGATTTATTTATTGGGTTCGTTTGGTTTGAATTTTTCAAAAATTTTTGAGAAAATTTCTCTACAAATGAGTTTTCAGAAAAATTTAAACCAAACAAATTTTTTTAAAAAAAATTTCCAAAACTTGTAAACCAAACAAGTTTTCCAAACAAATCTCTCTCTCATACACATCAAATCAATCACTTTTTCCAAAACTCTCTCTCAAAATAATTTTTCAAAACATCTTTCCAAAAAAATCAAACCAAACAACTTTTCGTACTTTTTATCTCCCAAACTCATCTCCCAAACTCAAACCAAACATACCCATTATATTTCCACCAATTGTGCACGTGTGCTCTATGGAAGGCAAAGTGGTGAGCTTTTTGGTCCCAGCAATCGAGTGGTTTTCCACATGCACCAAGCCATGTGCTCAAGTAATCTTTGTTTATTACCACCGGGGTGGTGGCCTGATGATGAATTCTTCTCATTCCAAGGCTGACCCAGATTCGAAGCTTGGGGGTGAACAAAGGTTGCTTTGCAACTTGTTCTTTGCAGAGATCTCGCCTTGTACTCCAATCGAAATCTGGACTTGTCTGTGGCATGTAGGTTGCGCTCCATTGATGTCTCGGTGGTGGGTCCCTTCCTATGGGTTGGGTTAAATCAGGCTGACAATCAGTTATCCCGAGACTTAGGCCTACGGATGCCGTGATGACATCTCAATGCATCCTTTTTTTTTGTTCAAAAAAAAAAAAAAGTAATCTTTATTTATTGTTTGCCAAAATCACAAAACATAGGAACGAGGCCCAAAAATTGAAGTCCATTTTGACTCCAAATGGGCCAAAATGAACAGCCCTTCTTCCTTGGCCCACTTCTACTCCATAAAAAGTCTTGGAATAAAGTACGAATTAATCCGATTGACTAGGCTTATTTATTAATCATAAGTTTTGAGTGAACTTTTTTTTTTTAAACATATGTTCTCCTGAGTTTGATAATAAGAAATTTTGAGACTTTAAATGTGTTTCGCGTTTATGAAATGATAATTTGTTACTAGTAATAATATTAATAAATTTATCAAAGTGATAAATGATATTGACATTTTAAATTTTATTTATGAGTACTGATTTATTTTTAGTTTATGCATATTAATTTGTATTGAGATATAATGTGAAAATATAATAGTTGAATTGTATTTTGTTAAAAATAATTGTATAGTAATAAATTTATGACTAAAAGTTAGAGTAGGACATTTTAATAAATAAGTCCGGTCCACAGTCCACAGGATCAGCTCGCAACTGCTCCAAATTTTGCCCTAGGTTGCCAATCTTTTGCCGTTTCTATTTATTTATTTTTATTATAATTATTTATTATTTTTGGTATGGATCCTCTGCTTTGATAGGCATCAAAATGACAGTCCATATTATTTAAATTGCCTCTCAAAGCTTTAAATTCATGTTCCACAGAAAGCCAAGCTTCTCTCCAAACTTTGCCTTGGAAAGCATCAAAAAATAAACAATCTCATGCAGCTCAAACTTTGACTCAAAACAAAGCCTCTCCTGGTGGCTCGGTAATTCTGCCTCAAAGGTCATGTTTGTATCATGTTATTTTTTTATTTATATCAAAAATTTTAACACTAATCTAATCCATTAATTTTTTATTTATTCATTTTATATTATCATGTTATTTCGGTTTGTCTAATTTGTGATGTCAAAAAATTTCATCATTAGTTTAAATACAATGGGTATCACAAAATTAAAATTTTCCTCACAACACGGCGACAATTTCATGATCCTATGAGCCAATGTGCATCGTGTGGAATGGTGAAGAGTCCATTTGTTAGAATTGGGGTGGTTGTTTAATAATGTGCGGCTGATAGGACACAAATTTTTTTTTTTTTTTTTTTTTTCACTTTGATAATTCAAATAATTCACTTTTAGGATACAAAGAATAGAATATATTTGTAGAAAATTAAATTAATCAGATATTGATAATTATTTAATCAAATTGTATTTGTATCTAAAAAAAATAAATAGTAAATATGATTTGAAATATAAAACTAAATACAAATATTATTTGATGGAAGGATTATTGATATATAATTAACTTGAATTTTTGTAAGCATATTTTATTGGGGTTTTTGGTGAAACCCCCATTTTTAGGCCTTTTTTTTATGGTAATAGACAACTCAATGAATTTCTCTTCAAAAAACCCCTGAGTAGGAGACGCGTGGCTTAATAAGGACATTCTATAATTTATATATATTTTTGGTCATATTGCCCTTCTATATACACGGAACTTGAGCTCATGTATACACGGATCTTGTATACATGAGCTTCGTGAGGAGAATCTATAAAATTAGTGAAGATGATTAGTGAAATCCATGAAGACGATCTCAAAATTTGAAGATCTCGCCCTTGGTTAACAATGCACGATCTCGCTATCAACAATCAACACTCTCAATTAAATGAGAGATTACATTTCAAATTTGTGCAAATCTGTATCAGATTTAAAGAGTTTCATCGAGATTTGTGAGTGTTGATGGAGTTTTAGAGGTTTTGTTTCAATCACGTGTTTGATTATTATTTGAGTTCAATACGGTATGTTGATTTGTTGATTAGTTTTTTTTTTCTTTTTATTTATTTATTTTTATTGTGTATGATCTGATTTTGTTTGACGAAATGAGAGTAAAATTTTACTCCGGTATGTGCTCTGATTTTGTTTGACAGATGAGAGTAAAATTTTATTCTAGTATATGCTCTATTTTTGTTTGATAAAATGAGAGTAAAATTTACTTTGGTACGTGCTCTATTTTGTTTGATAGAATGAGAGTAAAATTTTACTCTGGTATGTGCTCTCTTTTTGTTTGATACAATGAGAGTAAAATTTTACTCTGTTATTGTGTACTTCTGTTATTTGTTTTCAGAGCAACGAGTTCAAGTGATGAAACAGAGTGAGGGAGACAAATGATTCCGTCGTTTGATACTTGCTCGCTTATATGGAAGGGTATTTCAATCTTTTCACTATATTTTTTTTTATTTGAGAGACTTTTGAAACCAGTATTTTATTACGTGAGTTTCACACAAAAAAAGCCCAATGGGAGAGGCCTTCATCAAAAATCCCTATTTTATTCGATATTATCTAAAAACTGAATGTTCAAATAATCAAAATAAGATCTGAAATGAACCTCATCAGGTACACAATAGTTGTTGTTGTGCCCTCCACACAACATCCACTCCAATTCTCCATTTGTAAGCTTGTTCTTTCTAGCGTAAATTATCAGTAAGTTCTACTTTTGGAACTTATTACCTATTAAGTTCTATTAATAAATTTATCAGTCTCTTTTATTTTTATAAACAAATTTATAGTGATAAATTTTTTAATCAGGATTTGTAGATAAATAAATCTAATTAATAGAACTGATTAGTAATTTGTCATATGAACTTTAAGATGTATAAAGTTTCATATTTGATTTTTAGGCAGATAGATAAAGACTTTATTTAATTTAGGTTGATCTAGGCTATTACTACTCAACGGAGAAATAATAGGTAAAGATGACAGGATTTGAACCCGTGACATTTGGTACCCAAAAAAAATGCTCTGCCAAACTGCGTTACGTCCCTTTAATTGGTCTACAGCGTCATTACAGAGAATTCCTGTCTTGTTTTCCACATCCTTAGGTTCTTTATTGATATACACAATTTATTTAGTTTCTCTATTGATATACACAATTTATTTGTCATTTCTTGTTTTTTTTTTTTGTGTCATCCTTATATTTTCTATTGATATACACATTGGGGTAATTTGACCAGTTCCAGCAAGTCTCTATATTCCTAATCAAAACTTTCATCAAGTTGGGGTAAATAGAAAACCAACTATAAAACCATCGCGGTTGTAGGGAACAAAATGTAGGGCACACACCGAATTCTTTCCCCACATCAAAGTCCTACTCACCATTTACTTAGAACAATAAAACTCATCACTAAAATTTTAGACTTGGTTTGAGAATGTACCTAAATTTTTTTAAACCTTTTTATGAAAAGACTCGTAAAAAAAATGGAGGATGATTTGATAACTTAGTGTACTTTTGGGCTAAAATATTTGGATCTAAACATACCCTAATATAGTGTTTGATTCACTAAAAAAGTAGTGGATTAGAATGAAATGTTCATTGTTTAATCTCTTTACTGAATGATTTTTTACTTGCAACTGTGGGTGTTAATATTTGACTTCACAATCAAATTAGATCTCCCAGCCGAGATGTAAACAACTTAGCTATAGAGGACACATACAAATAGAAGAGCCCAACACTTGCACACAAGAAGACAACAAACACTACG